>CM066034.1:500340976-500940976 GCA_033557465.1 Ichthyophis bannanicus
AAAAATATAACAGATTAGTAAGACAAGATCTTCCTTGTCCAAAGCCATATTGGCTGTCTCCCATTAAGCCATGACTATCTACATGTTCAGCAATTTTGTTCTTTATGATGGTTTCTACCATTTTTCCCGGTACTGATGTCAGGCTCACCGGTCTGTAGTTTCCCGGATCACCCCTGGAACCCTTTTTAAAAACTGGCATTAGGTTGGCCATCCTCCAGTCTTCAGGTATTACAGATGATTTTAATGATAGTTCACAGATTACTAATAGCAGGTCTGCAGTCTGATATTTCAGTTCTTTTAACACCCTAGGATGTATACCATCTGATCCAGGTGATTTACTGCTCTTTATCAAATAGTTGTAATACATCTTCCTGATTTATCAATAGTTCTTTCAGTTCATCCAATGCATTACCTTTAAATACTATTTCAGTCATGGGTAACTTCCCTACATCTTCTTCAGTAAATACTGAAGCAAAGAATTCATTCAGTCTCTCCACTTGTCCTTGTCCTCTCTTATTGCCACTTTTACCCCTCTATCATCTAATGATCCAATTGATTGTCTCACAGGTTTTTTGCTACGAGTGTACTTGAAATAGTTTTTATTATGTGTTTTTGCTTTCAGAGCAAGCTTTTTTTCAAATGCTCTCTTTGCCTGCCTTATCAGTGCCTTGCATCTAACTTGCCAGTGCTTATGCTGTTTCCAGTTTTCGTCATTTGGCTCCTTTTTCCATTTCCTGAAAGATGTTTTTTTGTCCACAACAGCCTCTCTGACCTCACCTTTAAACCATGCTGGCAGTTTTTTGTACTTCCTTCCACTTTTCTTAAAGCGTGGAATACAGCTGGTCTGGGCTTCCAAGATAGTATTTTAAAACAACAACTATGCTTGATGTAAATCTCTAATCTTTGCAACTGCTCCTTTTAGTTTTTTCTTAACTATTTTCCTCATTTTATCATAGTCTGCCTTTTGAAAGTTATAAGGTAGTACTACGGATTTCCTTTCTGTCCTTCCTCCATTTATTAAATCAAACGCGATCATGCTATGATCACTATTGCCAAGTGGCCCAAACACCCTTATCTCTTGCACCAGATCTTGTGTTTAGGGCTCTTTAACCTGGAAAAGAGACGGCTGAGGGGAGATATGATAGAAGTCTATAAATTAATGAACGGAGTGGAACGGGTAAATGTAGATCGATTGTTGACGTTATCAGAATATAGAAAGACTAGGGGACATGCAATGAAGCTACAGGGTAAACTATTTAAGACTAATAAAAGAAAATATTTTTTCACTCAACGTGTAATCAAACTCTGGAATTTGTTACCAGAGGATGTAGTAAAGGCTGTTAGTGTAGCTGGGTTTAAAAAAGGTTTGGACAAGTTCCTGGAGGAAAGGTCCATAAACCATTACTAAGAAGGGACCCAGGATATCAATGCTTGACCCAGTACAAGCATTGCGGAACCTGTGTCTTTTGGGGAAACTGTTAGGTACGTATGACCTAGATTGGCCACTGTTGGAGACAGGATACTGGGCTTGATGGACCTTGGTCTGACCCAGTATGGCATATCTTATGTTCTCTAAGGATTAGGTCCAAAATGACTTCCCCTCTTGTCATTTCATGAACTAGCTGCTCCAAGAAGCAGTCATTTATTTCATCTAGAAGCTTTATCTCCCTAGCATGTCCTGTCATGACACAGACCCAGTCAATACCAGGGTAATTGAAATCACCCATTATTATATTTTTATGGTTTTGTAACTTTTGTTAACTTCCCTGATTTCTTTGAGCATTCTATCATCCATTTGTTCATTTTGGTAAGACGGTCAGTAGTATGCCTCCACTGCCATTGCCTTCCTCTTTGGACATGGAATTTCAATCCATAGAGATTCTACAGTGTATTTTGTTTCCTGCAAAACTTTAATCCTGTGTGACTCAATGCCCTCTCTAACAAAGAGCGCAACCCCTCCACCAATTTGTGATATAAATTGTTCCCAGGTATCACGGCGTCCCACTGATTGTCCTTCTTCCAGAAGGTCTCTGAAATACCAACCATATCTAACCTCTCATTTAGTATTATATATTCTAATTCTCCCATCTTATTTTTTAGACTTCTAGCATTTGTATACAAGCATTTTAAAGGTTGTATTATATTCTTATTAATTTGGTTATCGGTAGGCAGGGGTAATTTGGAATCTTTAAGATCTGTCTTCTCTGTACTTACTGTAAGTGCATTTGGGCTATTTTTGTCTTTATGGGAACCTGTCTGTCGATATGGCCTTACTTCAGTCTTTTGCTAGTATCCTTCAAGGATACATCCTTCTGAACCTTGCATTCTTGGGCGACTCTCTGCATTCCCTATTATCTAATTTAAAAGCTGCTTTATCTCCTTGTTAAAGTGGTGCCCATCCTTTCGGAAAGCCCCTCCTTTCCCCAGATTGTTGCACAGATCTTAACAAATCCAAAACCCTCTTCCTTGCACCATTGTCTTATTCACTCATTGAGACTCCGGAGCTCTGCCTGCCTTTTGGGTCCTGCGTGTTAGATGGGCAACATTTCTGAGAATTCTACCCTGGGAGTTCTGGATTTCAACTTCCTACCTAAAAGCCTAAATTTGGCCTCCAGAACCTCCCTACCACACTTTCCTATGTCATTGGTACCGACATGTACCAAGACAGTAGACATCCCCAACACTATCTAAGGCCTTGTCTAGGTGGTATGTGAGGTCCGTTACCTTTGCACCAGGCAGGCATGTTACCAGGCGATCCTTACGTCCACCAGCCACCCAGTTATCTACAAGCTTAATGCTCAAATCACCAACTGTAATGGCTGTCCTAAGCCTTCCTTTGGGGCGGAGAGGGTTTTACATCACCTGGAAGACAGGTTCTAGGTACGGATCATTTCCTGCCACATCAGGGTGATGTTCTCCTGTCACATGACCTCTCTCCTCCATGGGATGGGGCTTGGGAAAGAACACAGATGTGTGATTGCATGGGAGAGTGGAAGAGGGGAGTAGAGAAGGGATTTGGATATGGGAGGGACTGAGTGGGAATTTTGGAAGGGCTAGTGAGGACCTGGCAGTTGGTAGGTATGGATGGGGATGCAATACATGGATTGAGAATATGAGTAAGCATGTGAAGTGGGAGTAAAAGAAAGTGGATAAAGAGTGAGGAGAGGCTGAGACATGGGGTGAATGATCTGGCAGACTGGAGAGATGAGAGGCAGTGAAGAGGAATGAGGGTATTTTGGAGGGGTAGGAGAGAGGATAAAGGGTGGGCCTCTGAAGAAGGTGAGTGAGGGTTGAAATGGGAATGAAAAGATAGTGAAAGAGGAGTAATAGGAGGCTGGGTAGAAGATAAGAGCTAGAAGAATGGTCTGGATACAAGGTAAGGAATGAGTGAGAGGAATAGAGCTGGGGTTAGTCAGAGGATGAGAAGCAGTGGAGGGTAGATGAGGACTGAGAAGGTGAGTACAGAGAATGATGGAAATGGCAAACTAGGAAGTGGATAAATGGTAGAGGGCATATTGGAGATTGAGGAAGGAGAGAGACAAAGGAGCATTGGGAGTGCTTTAGATAGGGTGAGAGGGAGATGGTTGGTTGGTAGATGAGAGGTGAAAGTAGGAAACTAATGACTAGTGGATGAGAAAAAGGGAGAATGAGAAATAAAATCAGATATGGGTTCAGAGGAAGAGAAGAGAAAAATAGAAACAAAGCCATAAGAGATCAGTATCGGACAGATGCAGAGAAGGAAGGAAAGATAAGACCACAGAGAAGAAATGCAAAGGCAAAAATAACTTAGAAGGCTGAAACAAAAAAAAGTGTTAGAGAAAGACTTGAACTCACCCAATAAGAAAATAAAATGTTCAGACAACCAAGGTAGAAAAGAAAAAAACAATTTTCAATTTTTAAGGATTGGAATGTGCCAACTTTGGGAAATGTGCCTCTCTTCTCGTTTTTGTATTTTGCAAAACACAAGAGGAAATGCATTTCTGTTTCTCTTTTGCCAATATTTACACCCTCATAGAGTCTAGTTTTTAGGTATTTCTATTTCAGGTTTGTTTGCATTTTTCTCTTTCTAATTTATGATCCTTTTCTTCTGCATTAGGCAAGTCTCTGTCCATATTCTACTAATGTGTAGTTCGTGCACGGAGATCTATAGCAGTCCCATTTGTTCTGTTCCCCAATAGAAGGTGTATGGGTATTCAGGGGCGCAGTGTAATACTTGTGCTGCTGTCTTTTCATAGGTGGGGTTTTTGCACTTTAAGTCCTAGGAGTTAGTGTTGTTTTGGTATGGTGTTCATTGAATGGGCTCTGAGTGTGTCTTTGAAGGGCTGTATGTTACTTCATAGTGCCTGGCAGTGGAAACCCAGTATATTGTTATTCCCCCACCCTGGTCATCAGGTGTCTAGTTATGATCTATTATTGTGCTGAATGCCCTCTAAAAATATTGAGAAAATGGCTAAATGGAAATCACACTATAATTCCTTCTCTTTTTTGTTTTTCTTGTTTTTCTTGTTTTTCCTTTTTTTTTTTTTACTTTTTTTTACTGTTTTTCTTTGTATATTATATGTAGGAAATGAATGCAGGTCTCAGACTCACACTGACACTGCTCCGAATATTCAGAAAGCGAAGTGCCTTATCGCATCAATGACCTTGAAGCATTCATCCTTCATACTAAAGAAATAATGTGTTGCTTATCTTTCCATTAGACCTTTCTTCAATTTTTACCATATTCATAAAACAAGTTGTTACTAATAGAAGATTGTGCTTATCTTATCATTCTGTTGTGACTTGAACTCCCTGACGCCACCAAGTGGGTACCGCAAATGCGTTTCGAATCCTTCTTCAGGGGGAAATTTGTTTGAACAGCACAAGCTATAAAACAACAAGAAAGTCATAGACTTAACAATACCAAACTTGCAGTTTCAGTCCAAAGCACGATAAAATGCAACTGGATCATCTACCTCTCTTCATACCGTGGAATGCTGCATACTAATCCACCAAAACATTTGGATCCTGGAACTCTTTCAATATGCAGCAAAAAACGCCGCGCATGTGGGCCAACTCTCTCAAAGGAATTTAAATGGTGGTAACGTGACAGCTGGCAACCAATCAACTAGCAATGTCTCAGCACTTACAAAGTGTCAAAAATGAGTGGGCGAAATAGACTTCTAATATTAAATGCAGATTCGCCATTCAATTGAGCTATTTAAACCAGTCGTGCCAGTTGTTGCTAATCTGAAAATCAATTTCTGCTCTTGTATTGACAACGTTTGAGCCCATGACTTGCCATTCCTACCTGCAGATACCATTTCGAAGTTCTTCAAAAGTATGGTGGTGGCGTCGGGGAGTTCAATTCACAGCAGAATGATAAGATAAGCACAATCTTCTATTAGTAACAACTTGTTTTATGAATATGGTAAAAATTGAAGAAAGGTCTAATGGAAAGATAAGCAACACATTATTTCTTTAGTATGAAGGATGAATGCTTCAAGGTCATTGATGCGATAAGGCACTTCGCTTTCTGAATATTCGGAGCAGTGTCAGTGTGAGTCTGAGACCTGCATTCATTTCCTACATATAATATACAAAGAAAAACAGTAAAAAAAGGAAAAAAAAGGAAAAACAAGAAAAACAAAAAAGAGAAGGAATTATAGTGTGATTTCCATTTAGCCATTTTCTCAATATTTTTAGAGGGCATTCAGCACAATAGTTGGTCTTTAACCCTCTGTAATTTTGACCTAAGGAGTCGTGTGGTCACGCAATCATGGAAGGTCACTCTTCATGGAAGGAGGTTTATAGCTACAATGCCAATCATATTGCAGATATATGCAAAGAAGCGACCCTATTTGCTTTGTAGGAGACTGAAACTGATGGACATCTCACCACGGACTGGGAAACACTTTTGAAAGCGCAAAAACGCAAAATAAGAATGGAATTACATTGTTTATCCTTGATAGAATATATTCGTCGTCAGCATATTCCGAGGGGACTCAGGATATATAAAGAGCCCAAATTATTTTTGGATAATCCGGGATTTATTGAGAAATGGAATGGCATTCTCAATAAGTGTTCTTTGGATATTATGGTATTGATTACTGAGACCACAACAGCTAGTCTAGAAACCTTGAAGCATGATATCAATACTTTGACTGCCAGTTTGAAAAAAGAGGTGACTGCAGCTCAGTTTACAAATAAAATGAAGGAGAATGAAATGCAAGTACAAATGGTTCATGAAGAAGTCAAACAGCTTAAGACACGAAAATTGAAACGAGATTACGGGGACTACACGTCTGGGTATGTTTACCCATGGATGAACTTAAGGAGGAAGTTACGCAAATCGCATAAGAAAGTAGATTTCGATGTTTCCTCGGGGGATCTCAGTTCATCAGATTCGGGTAAAACATCAAAAGAGGATTTTCAAGAGGACGAGGATGCGAAGGCAAAAAAGAAAGATTCCAGCAGGGGAAAATATCGGGGCAGAGGCGGCGAACGCCAACGAGTTTGACATCAGATCATTTGTCCCCTAGCATTTTCAAGTCATTCCCTCCTCCAGTAGTCCCACGAGAATCTCTAGTAATTAACATTTCAACAGTGCCGTTGTCCATAGAACATGAAAACATATTAAATAGAGGGCTCACCTTTGTTGCAGCTATGTATTTTGATAGTTTTCAATTCCGAGTTGATCTCGAAAATTTAATGCGGAAATTACATCTGAAGGCATTTTTTGCAACTCATACATTGGACACAATTAGTTCAGCAGTGCCTCAAGCTCAAAATAGGATTCCATTACCCTTTCGGTCTACTTGGATACCCCAGGAGCCACCTCCGCTAGCGCTCAACTTATTTAAGGAACTGGTCCTGGCAGATGTTTGCAATTTAGAAAGACAGTTCTCTTTGAAGTCTCGGACATTAGCATCAGTGGAATGTAAAGCAATGAATGAATTGCAGGCTAGAACAGACATGGTAATACGGCGTGCAGATAAAGGAGGTGCCACGGTAATAATGGATAGAGATGAATATTTAGCAGAAGCCCATCGTCAGTTATCTCAGAGTACCATCTATAAAGTTCTATCACAGGACCCCACAGAAGGTCTACAACAACAAATTAAAAGTATTACCACACCAGCCTTAGAGGCATCTATAATTACTAGAAAAGAGTGGAAGTTCCTCAATGAATCTTCACCAACTATTGCTAGATTATATCTAGTTCCTAAAATACATAAAGATGCTTTAAATCCACCAGGGAGGCCGATAGTCTCCACCAAGGGTTCGGTTTTAGAGCCCTTATCCATTTATATAGATTCATTTTTGAGACCCTTAATGTCTACCATTCCGTCGTACATTAAAGACACCTCACATTTTTTAAACATTTTTGATGAATACTCTGAATGGGCACCTAAAGAGAATGTACTTCTTGCAACACTGGATGTGGCAGCATTGTATACGAGCATCCCCCAGAGAGAAGCACATATTTGGCATTGTTACATCACTACGTGAACAAGGAAATTTATCTTCAGGTCTGTTAGCGTTTATTTCTGAATTGGCGGATCTTACTATTTTCCATAATTATTTTGAGTTTGAAGGACAAATTTACCAACAGATGTCCGGAGTAGCTATGGGCGCTACTTGCGCCCCGTCCGTAGCCAATTTGTATATGCAGGACTTTGAACGACATTGGCTGGTTGGATCATCGTATCAGCATCATTTAATTTTGTGGAGGAGATTTATAGACGACATTTTTCTGTTGTGGGGTGGCTCTGTTTTAGAATTCCAACAGTTTACCAGCTGGCTGAATCATGTAGATCCTAACATACAATTTACCTCTACCTATCACGCTCAAAAAAATGTTTTTTTAGATGTAGTAGTTCAAAAAAGCCCCAATGGTTGGCTCACATCTGTCTATAAAAAAACAACGGACAGAAATACTATTCTACACTACACGAGTAATCATCCGAAACAATTGCGTGATAGTTTGCCACTATCCCAGTTCATTAGATACCGGAGGAATTGTTCTAGTGTAGCAGAATACAAGATACAGGCAAAAAATTTAATCAGGGATTTCCAGGAACGGGGGTATCCCCATCCAGTAATTCGGAAAGCCTACAAAAGGGCACTGTTCTATAATAGGGCTCTACTATTACAACCTAAATCACGAGATCCCACGGAGGATGTTGATACTATAAATTTTGTTACTAAATTCTCTCCCCTTAGTGGTGCAATCAAACGCATTTTGAAGAGACATCGGAATGTTCTTAGCACTGTACCTGGGTTGCGAAATAAGTCCATAAGATGTGTCTGGACACGACATCCTAACCTTAAGGAAAAACTTAGTCCAGCACAATTAAGGCCAAGTCATAGGATATCTCACATGGAAGTAGCGGGACAATAAGACATGTGGTAATTGCAGTGACAGTGGAGTTAACTAGCTTTACGTATTATGGCAAAAATTATTTTTTAAAACAATCTACAACCTGCCTTTCAGACCATGTAGTCTATGCAATTAAATGCCCCTGTAACCTCCTTTATGTTGGTAAAACTGAGCGGCAACTTAAAACTAGAATTAGCGAACATCGTAGTAAGTTGAAATGCAAAGTATTGGAAGCTCCTATAGTAGCCCACTGCATTGCTCACCACCATACTTTTGAAGAACTCCGATGTTTCGCTATCGAAATGGTATCTGCAGGTAGGAATGGCAAGTCATGGGCTCAAACGTTGTCAATACAAGAGCAGAAATGGATTTTCAGATTAGCAACAACCGGCACGACTGGTTTAAATAGCTCAATTGAATGGCGAATCTGCATTTAATATTAGAAGTCTATTTCGCCCACTCATTTTTGACACTTTGTAAGTGCTGAGACATTGCTAGTTGATTGGTTGCCAGCTGTCACATTACCACCATTTAAATTCCTTTGAGAAAGTTGGCCCGCATGCACGGCGTTTTTTGCTGCATATTGAAAGAGTTCCAGGATCCAAATGTTTTGGTGGATTAGTATGCAGCATTCCGCGGTATGAAGAGAGGTAGATGATCCAGTTGCATTTTATCGTGCTTTGGACTGAAACTGCAAGTTTGGTATTGTTAAGTCTATGACTTTCTTGTTGTTTTATAGATTGTGCTGTTCAAATAAATTTCCCCCTGAAGAAGGATTCGAAACGCATTTGCGGTACCCACTTGGTGGCGTCGGGGAGTTCAATTCACAGCAGAATGATAAGATAAGCACAATCTTCTATTAGTAACAACTTGTTTTATGAATCTGGTAAAAATTGAAGAAAGGTCTAATGGAAAGATAAGCAACACATTATTTCTTTAGTATGAAGGTTGAATGCTTCAAGGTCATTGATGCGATAAGGTACTTCACTTTCTGAATATTCGGAGCAGTGTCAGTGTGAGTCTGAGACCTGCATTCATTTCCTACATATAATATACAAAGAAAAACAGTAAAAAAAGGAAAAACAAGAAAAACAAAAAAGAGAAGGAATTATAGTGTGATTTCCATTTAGCCATTTTCTCAATATTTTTAGAGGGCATTCAGCACAATAGTTGGTCTTTAACCCTCTGTAATTTTGACCTAAGGAGTCATGTAGTTATGATCTATGCCAAAGCTGGCAACCCTAAACCTCCCTCCCACCTCTGTGTGGAAAAGGAGAGGGGCCAGCTAAAAAGACACTTGGATTTCAGGTGTGACAAGTTGAGATTCCACCTGGGAACTCACTGCTACAGCTCTGGAAGTAGTGGAATATCTGAGGAGAGGATTCAAGAGTAGCACTTTGGAGAGAACCACCATGGCCATTCCTTAAGAGTTTGGAACAGATCATCAGGGAGCAGGGCTAGGTTTCTGGAAGAACGGCCTGGAATAGAGTTCTGCTATTTCTTTTCAGACTCCAGAGCAGCAAGGGTGTTCTACTCCAGCTCCTCCCTTCCAGGCAGTTAGCAGGAAAGAGGAGGGGAGGGGTGAGCATGGAGCAAAGAACACACACTCTACTCACTAATCCAGCTCGCTTCTTCTGTTCTTAAGTGAATATATCTACAAAATAAAGAGGGATATTTCAAAAAGCCACGTAAAAGGATAAATGAACTATTTGCATATTGACCATACTGCCTGCCAGTAAAAGTATGCACTGATGACTCAGAGTTTATGCGGCTGCCAGAACACCTTGTTTTGACTGTAGCTGCTCTTTGCTCCCACCCCTTTCATAATCTGATGCCCTAGGCAACTGCTTATTATACCTAGTAGTTGAGCCAGCTTTGCATCCATCTGTCATATCCTCAACCTATCGCTTTCCATAGTAACTGTTCCCACTGTCTTCAAATACGCTATGGTTACACTGCTTCTCAAAAACCTTTACTGAACTTTACCTGTTCTTCCAATTATTGGCCCATCTCCGCCCCCCATTTCACGTCCAAACTACTTGAATGTGTGTTTCACTACTGCTATCTTGACTTCCTTTCATAAGAAACGACATACTGACAAACCAAAGGTCCATTAAGCCTAGTGACCTGTTCTCTCAAGCCATTCTGGATCCACTGCAATCTGGCTTTCATCCTCTACATTTTATAGAAATGGATCTTGCCAAAGTCTCCAGTGACCACTTCCTGGTCAACCCCAAGAGCCTTTACTCAGTCCTCATCCTTCTTGACATATCTGCTCTTTTGTCACTATTGATTGCCACCTTTTCCTCAATACACTGTTCTCACTTGGATTTCGGGGTTCTGTTCTGTTTTGATTTTTCTTCTTATCTCATCCATCACACTTTTAATGTATGCTCTGGTGGATCCTTCTCTCTGCTACCTGGTTTCAGTTGATGTACCTCAGGGCCTTATCTTAGGACTTCTTCTCTTCTCTACACTCATTCCCTTGGTGCTCTGATCTCCTCACATGGTTTTCAGTACTGTCTTTACACTGACTCTCAGATTTACCTCTTTATTCCAGAAATCCAGGCCTGGATCTCAGCCTGCTTGTCTGATGTTGCTGCCTGGATGTCCCACCACCATCTGAAACTGAACATGACTAAGAGAGCTTCTTATCGTTCCCTCTAAACCCACCTCCCGCCTTCCTCCCTTTTCTATTTCTGTGGATAAAACTGTTATCCTCCCTGTTTCCTCAGCTTGCAACCTCAGGGTCATCTTTGACTCTTTCCTCCCTCTCTCTGCATATATCCAACAGATAGCTAAAACCTGTTGTTTCTTTCTCTATAACATCAGCAAAATTCATTTTCTTCCTTTCTGAACACACTACTAAGATGTGTATCCATTCTCCTGCCACCTTTCATTTAGACTATTGCAACCTGCTCCTTGCTGGTCTCCCATTAATCATCTCTCTCTCTTCAATCCATTCAGAATCCAGCTGCATGGTTAATCTTCCACCAGTGTCTCCGCACTCATGTCACTTCATTGGCTCCTTATCCATTTCCGAATACAAGTCAAACTTTTCCTCTAACCTACAAGTGCATTCACTCTGTGTCTCCTTGTCACCTCTCCTCTCTTATCTCTCTCTGCACTCTTCCTTGCGAACTCCGCTCATCAAGGAAATAACTTTTATCTACGCCCTTCTTTTTTACTGCCAACTTCAGACTCCATTTATTTGACCTTGCTGTGCCATATGTCTGGAATCGGCTACCTTGGTCAGTATTTCTGATTCCATCTCTGATCCTGTTCAAATCCAGGCTAAAAACTCACTTCTTTGAGGCTGCTTTTGGATCCTAACACTCCCCTCCCCTTATTCTCCTGTCTAACACCAATGTGTGTTTTAATCATGAAACTTAAAGAATTACCCTAGTCTCCTGTTTGTTCTGTTTGGAGCAGGGACTATCTATTCAAGACAGACAATCTATTACATGTGCTGTGTATGCCTAATAGCACTTTACAAATGATGAGTAATAGTAGAAGTAATTTTTCAAGAATGCATGCATATTTTATAATTTATGTGTGTGAATTTGCGTTCCATTTACGCTCTGCCCAGACTTGGTCCCTGCGCATGCCTGCATTGAAAGACATGATGAGACTTGTGCACGTGCTTACAGAATCATGACCACCTAAAGTGCACTTGAGAATACGCACTAGCCTTCATTTAAAGCCTGCACTGCAACATATTCATGAACAAACTACAGTCAAGGACAAGGCTTTCTTTCTTAAGTTGCAGAGCAATTTTATTTAAAAAGGGAATTACAAGCTTATTCAATAATAGAGCGCTTAGTTATATTGTTTCTTTTGGGATCTTATGCAAGGAAAATATGTGACAACAAAAGAAATGGTGGGGTTTGGGGGGCGGAGCCTGATGTCCAGCGGGTTAGACGCTTCGCGCTGAAGCTCCCGAGGGGCCTACTCAGAATCCTGACTTAATACCTACATAAACTTAATATTTTGCTCCGAACTTACCGGGGTGCCTCGGGGGGGATGGCGGCCCACAAACCAGCGCGCTTAGACTTCGGGTCTCCCTCTTCTTCACACGGAAAACGCTCCAAAACAGAGTTGTCTTCCCCACAAAAGATGGTTCCACTTCGGGAAAACCACGAAATGCAACAGGAGATCTTGGAGGAAATACGCGGTGTGAAGGAACTGGTACAGTCCAACGGAGAAGCGCTCCGAGCCATGCGAGAAGATTTCGGTATGCTTCAGGACCGGCTTGAAGGTCTTTCACTACGGCAGGACAACATGGCGGGGGTCCTCGACTCGCACGCGGTGCGCTTGGTGAAACTGGACAAGGCTGAGCGTCAGATACAGAATCTTCAAAAAGAGTTAGAGGATAGCAATAATCGAGCCCGTCGCAACAATGTAAGGCTCATTGGAGTACCGGAGGGGGCGGAAGCAGGAGATATAAGAGAATTCCTGGTCAAAACTCTTCCCTCCTTGCTGAAGATCACTTTTCACAGAGATCTGGAAATTGACCGAGCACATCGTGTTCCTACCAACATGGCGCTCAATCGGACGACCCCCCGGCCTATCATCTTTCGCTTACTGAGATATCAGCAAGTTGAGCAAATTCTAAATGCTGCCCGGGCGAATCATCATCTGGAGTTTGAAAGTCATAAAGTCTCCTTCTTCCCTGACTTGGCAAAGCCCACAGTTGACCATCGGAAGAGACTCCTTGCTTTTCGACCTAGACTTCAACAGCTACAGGCTCGCTTTGGCCTATTGTATCCAGCGAAGCTCAGAGTGACTCTCCATAACCAAACTAGAACCTTCGAAGATCCTGATCTGCTAGCAACATTTTTAGATTCCAAAGAAGCAGACCAGATGCGCTAATCCAACAACTTGGATCTGTAATCCGCCGGATCTGCCCGCCATTTTGAATGGCCCGACGCGTTGATCACTGCCTGGAACAGAGACTGCCTGGACTTTTCTTTCTTTCTATATATACCTTTCTTGGTCTCCTTTCCCTCCATGATGTGCACCTCGGTTGGATTCGGAGCACGCACAGCTATACAGGTTATATGTTTCAATTTAGGCCTTCTCTGGGGTTTCCCCCCGCAGACATATGGTCGCCAGTAATTTCTGGGGTTTTGCTTCTTCTCTAATGCACTTCGGTGCTTATTTTGTTATATGGGGCGCTTCATTGTTTTTCATTAGCTTATTTTCTATCATGTCATGTGTACAGCCATATACAGTTAATATGAGGGACATTGTGCAATTATGTGCGTTATCATGTTTCTTTCTCAGAATTTTTAACCCTTCTGAATGGCCTTATGTAAGATCTTATCACTGAACGTAAAAGGCATCAATAGTCCAATCAAAAGAAAGAAAATCCTTAGCTATCTTAATCATGAACATGCTGATTTAGTGTTTCTTCAGGAAACGCATTTAAACTCCGTTGAAACACTGAAACTTAATGCTAAGCCTTACATGGTGGCTGCCTACTCTCCCGCCGTTTCCAAGCGGTGTGGGGTAGCCATCTTGGTTAAGAAGTCTTTGCAAGCTACTGTAATGGATACTAGTTCTGATAAGGAGGGTAGATGGGCCCGTGCACACCTTAAGGTTGGAGATAGTGAATTCACGTGTATTTGTATTTATGCTCCGAATGTGGATAACCCTGCTTACTATGCAAGTATTGCGCAGTTGGCACAGGCCTCTGCCAATACTCCATTAATACTTGGCGGCGATTTCAACCAAGTACTTGATCCTTTGATAGATAGACTGCCGCCTAGAACGAGTGGTCCACCCAAGAGTCTTGATACCCTTACAGCTCTGATGAAAGATCTAGCGTTAGTGGATATATGGAGGCTGCTTCACCCCTCCGACTTAGAGTTCACCTTTTTCTCAGCCCCCCATCACTCACAATCTAGAATAGATTTTTTTCTTATCTCCAAAGCACTGATATCCCAAGTGGACATGGCTAGGATTCATCCTCTCCATATTTCAGATCATGCTGCCATATCTTTCTCATTACATGTCACTACGCAAGGTGAACATCCCCGTGCTTGGTTTTTTGATAGATCCCTACTAGACCAAAAAGATTTTCAGGTTGACATAAAGGCCGCTATCCAAGACTACTTTCATTTTAATTCACCCCATGACACTGCGAGCTGGGCTTGGTGGGAGGGTTTCAAGGCGTCCATCCGTGCAACTATAACTAGCTATCAAATTCGACAGGGGAAACAAAGAAAGCAACATTTACTGATTCTAGAACAACAGATACAAGCTGGAGAGCGTCTCCTCACGTCCCGTACTGACCCATGTATTTTACTTCGCTTACAACGCCTTCGTTTTCAATACAATCAGCTTTTATATACCGCTGCTGCTAAAAATATTGAATCACAACAAGGGACATACTATCGGGAAAATAACCGTGCCGGCAAATTGTTAGCCAATGCTCTGAAAGGTCAAAAAGAAGCCAAGCGCGTTACCGCTCTCCGCAATCCGTCAGGGGGGAGCCTGGTCACTAAAGATACAGAAATCTTAGAACTCTTTCGTGAATTTTACACTCGGCTTTATCAATCTGAATGTGACTTCGAGCCGGAAGCATTTGAACGATTACTATCAGGGGTACAACGGCCGACCCTATCTGACGAAGATAGAGAGGCCATGGACAAACCATTTACTTTATCAGAAATTCAATCTGCACTCAAGAGATGTGCCACAGGTCGAGCCGCAGGCCCGGACGGTCTCCCAGCTGAATTCTACAAAACTTTTAACGCTGACTTAGCTCCGTTTTTGAAACTTTATTTTTCTGCTCTGGCCGAGGAGGGATCTCCTTCTGGATCCTTCTCAATGGCAAATGTAGTAGTTTTTGAGAAAGAGGGGAGAGATCCGCAACTAACGGCTAATTATCGTCCAATTTCCCTGCTAAACGCAGACTATAAAATATTTGCCACTATTCTCTCCACCCGGCTCTCCGACAAGATGTCTACTTTAATACACCCAGATCAATGCGGTTTCATTCCCGGTAGATCAACTGCTGATAATGCTAGGACTCTATGTCATGTACTGACTGCCGCAGTTAATCTTGATCGACCATTGGTTGGCCTCTCACTTGATGCTGAGAAGGCCTTCGACCGCTTAGAATGGCCCTTCTTGTTTGCAACTCTCCGCTGGTACGGATTCGGAGAAGGCTTTCTCCGTTGTCTCCGAATCATGTATGCACAGCCTACAGCTAGTATCTGTGCTAATGCTTTAAAGTCTCAGCCATTTCCCCTGCAACGCGGTACTCGCCAGGGATGCCCACTGTCTCCACTTCTTTTCGATCTCACACTCGAACCCTTAGCTTTACTAATCCGGCAATCCAAGGATATTCATGGAGTCCCCTTCTCTCATAGGGAAATCAAAATTTCAGCATATGCTGATGACCTTATGCTCTTTGTCTCCCTAGACTCAGTGCCGGCTGTCCTAGAGCAAATTGGTAACTACTCACAACTCTCGGGCTATAAGATAAATTGGACCAAATCGGTAGCCTTTCCACTAAATTCTCTGATCCATCAGGCAGATATGCAATCCTTTCCCTTTTTATGGCAACCTCGCATGGTCAAATACCTTGGGGTGCACTACTGCTCTCCTTTGGAAGACACCATCACCTTTAATGCTAAAGACTTAACCTCTAAGGTCCGGGCGCTTACTCAACGCTGGACTCCTTTAACACTTACTTGGTGGGGCCGCCTAGAAACCATTAAAATGATGATTGTTCCCAAAGTGAACTACATTTTAGAAATGCTGCCATGTCTCCTACCTCGACGTACATATAAAGATTTAGAGGGTCTTCTGACTAGATACTTATGGCAAAACAAGACACCTAGGATAGCGAAACATAAGTTACAAGCAGATAAAGAAAATGGTGGTGTCAGATTCCCTGATTTCCTGAAATACCACCATTCTTTTCTTCTTAAACAAGGCGCTCGTTGGCTGGAAGACCTCACACCGAGTAGACCTGTGTGGCTAGATATAGAGGAGGACCTTTGCAAACCAATTCCTCTTACTTATCTCCCTGGTATGACTCTCCCATCAGACTCCCACTATCCACCAATGCTCTTAGACACTTTAGGTGCCTTTAATACCCTTGAGCAATCTCTAGACCCCCGACTTTGTCCGCTAGATAGACTCCCGCTTTGGCACAATGCTCGATTTCAAATACAAAATAAACCGATGGCGTGGAGCCCCTGGTACACTAGGGGCATTTGGATCCCTAATCAACTGTTCTATGATGGTCGCTGGAAAACTTTTAGCGAATTACAACTTGAATTTGGTCTCCCAGCGAAACACTACTTTCAGTTGGTGCAACTTCAGCATTGTCTTCGGAGTGCTAAGGTGCTCCCGCCATCGGAAACCCATACCCAAGGATTGTCGGAGATAATCCGGTCTATCGGGAGCTCATCGGGTGTGGCATCTAACTTTTACAAAACTTTATGTAATACTGTAAATAGAGGCCCTCCTACAGCACAGAAATCCTGGGAGCGGGAAATGCATGTAACTTTGACCCCGGAGCAATGGAGCCTAGTCTGGAGCAAGGTGACACGGGTCTCTCGATCCGCCTCACTCACTCAGACACTTTTCTTTCTAGCCCACCGCTGTTTCTATACTCCTGACAGGTTAGCCAAATGGAACGCCACCCAGAGCAATAGATGCTGGACATGCCATGCGGCCATTGGTTCACTAACTCATGTTATGTATGAATGCCCCGCATTACAGTATTACTGGAGTCGGGTCTGGGGTCGTATTCAATCTATTTTGCACTTTCAGGAGCCTCTCTCTTGGAAGATAGTGGGACTCCGCTCAGCTGCGGGGATCCCCTCTCTTCCCAAATCGGCTTACTTCCTTTTAGACTTTATGCTGGGCATTGCTATTTCTTTAATTACGAAATACTGGAAAAATAGCTCCCATCTGAGCCCCAATGAATGGTGGAATCATGTCTGTCTCTACAGTAAATATGAGCAAATACCTCGTATGTCAGCCTCTTCCGCTCAGACCCCCCACCACTTGTCTAAATGGAAGATGCTCAACGACTATGTTAAAACTGCTAAATGCTCTCATTTGACTGTTTAAATCTGTGTTAATCTCTGTCACATGATCATTCTGTATCGTAGATACTATTTCTGTTTGTTTGATGTACAATAACTGTTGTTTGTAAGCGCTTATATGATGATACTTATCAGCTTAGAGAAGAAGCATAGGGGTGGGGGGTAATTGGGGTTGCTTTTCCTTATTGTATGCTTGTATTTGTTTCCTTTGGTGTGTTGTTTCTTTTTGCTTGTTGTAAAATGAAAATAAAAGTTTAAAAAAAAAGAAATGGTGGGGTTTACTCACTGTGGATGGTCGGGCTCAGTGAAAACGTCCTTCTCCTTCTTTTGGAGATGGTTCTGTAGTGATGGTTGCTTGGAAGAGTTCTGGATGCCTGTAGAGAAGATTTTCTTTCTGCAGAGAGGACGGGAGACGGAACAGGTTTTGCCCTCTTTCCAGGTGAAGGATAGAAACAGCAGCTGCTCAGGGAGAGCCTGGGATGAATATTTATATTTTCTTGTAAGCACACAACAGAAAGAGTTGAAACTGGTTCTTTCTGGTTCTTGAGATGGAGGTCACAGCAGAGATGCCAAGGGTGGCCCATCCCAAAGAGTGAGATTACTACTACTACTACTAAGCTTTTGTATAGTGCTATAAGACATACGCAGCGCTGCACAGACATGTAAGAAACAGTTCCTGCTCATCAGAGCTTACAATCTAGTTAAGACAGTTGAGTGAGGTTTTTCTCATGGCTGATATAAATTTCAAAAGATCTGCAGGTTGATTTGGTTTACAAATCAAAGGAGCACCTCAAAATGATAATATTTAACTTTCTGTAGTTTTATTTTAGTATGCAATTTTTCCCTCCCTCCAGAACAGAACTAGAAAATTTCCCTGTAGAGCTCGCCATTGAAAAAAAAAATCTGACAGTAACAACAACATAAACCTTCTCAAGTACCAATGATATTATGAAGTAAGATAAAACCCTGCAAATCTACCATCCCATAACAGCACCAATGAGGACCTACCTAGAAAAAAGGCAACACTGTAAACTCATCAGTACTACCTATTAAGAAAATTGAACAAGCCACGTTAGTACAGATCCCTACTCATATGCTCACTGCTAACAGAATACCTGGCCTTGGTCACACATTCTAAACATAGAGAGACCCTCATCAAGTACAAAACAAATTACCACAGACTGATAATAGTTAGGGCGAGGGCTCGGTCCCTCGGCCTGCAGGTAACCGGGTGCCTGGCCCAATGCTGGACCCGGTTGCGCTTCAGAGGAGTGCCGAAGGGAGGTAGGGGGGAGGGATTCTGTGAGCGGGCGTGGGGGCAGCACGGCTATTGGCCAGGAAAGAAGGAGCATCGTTTAATTTCATTGGATCCCCCATCCGCGTGCGCGTGTGGGGGATCCGCTGGCAGGTGCGGGCATGCGCGAGAGGCGTTAGGCATCGGGGCCCATGCGAATCGCACGCTGCCAGCTTCTGCTCCTCTGGTTGTCGGCGTCGGGGTCGTCGTGGAGGATAGCTTCGCGGGCTGGAGGGTACAGACGACCGGGTCGGCGCTGAAAGTTTGATGACGTCAAATCTTTTATCCTGATGGGACACGCGACGGTGTGCAGCGCCGGGAAAGACAGGCGAGTTCGGGTGCGAAGGGTGAGGATTGGGTCCCGGGAGGCCTCGGCGTGCGATTACTTAAAAAATAATAATAATAAATAAATCAAAGAAAAATTTGTTTTGCGGGTGAGATCAAGCTCCATAGCTGGGCTGTCTAACCGCCCATACGTGGGGGGGTTGCGGATTGCGCAATAAGCCAGTCACAGGCCGCGGACGCGGGCGGGAGGTGGAGAGGGCTAGTTTGACAAGGCCACGGCGGGGCCGGGGGGGGGTCGGAGGGTGCGGATCGAAGGGGAGAAGAGCAGGGGGGACGCTCGGCGAGCCTGGAGCCGCAACCAGTCTGGGGACAGGCAAGGGGCCCTCTGAGGTCACGGGGGAGATCTGGGGGTCCGGCCACTAGGGCGAGGGCTGGCCGCAGAGCAGGAGGGCAGGGTAGGGGGGGTGAACTACTGGGAAGGGGGCTAGAGCTGGGCTATGGGCAGGATGAAGGCCCGGGGATCGGGCAGGGGGGCAACGAGGGTAGGGGGGGGATTGGGGCGCAGGGGTGTGTCACTCCAAACCTTGGGGGGGGGGGCGCCGGCACACTATTTGGGGAGCCAGGCCATGGTGCCGGGCGGTGCCTCAGTTTGGGAAGGTGCATCGGCGAGCGCGGGGACGGGCCCATCGGCTGCGGGTAGCTCTGGGGGGTTGCCGGGGTTTCTCCCTGGCGAATGGGAGAGGTGGTTGGCGGGGGGGGGGGCCAAGGCCCGTCGGCGGTGGATTGGGGAAGGGCCTAGCAGCCATCCTGGTCTGCCTGTTTTTCTCCCCAGGTTTTTCCCTTTATTTCTCCACAGGTTCCCTACCTTCCATCGCAGGGTCCGGCGCAAGGTGTCAGCAGCCCTCAACAGCGGTACATGGATGCCCGCGGAGTCGAGATGCGCAGCAGAGCAGAGTCCAGTCCGGTGCCGCAGAGTTGGGATGGACAGCGTGGGGGTGCGGAACAGGCACATGGAGCGAGTTCACAGACAGGAACTGAAGAGTCGGCAGCGGGTGAGTTGTTGTTAGAGGATGAGGCCGTGAGTGGGGGAGGCGTGAGGTCCAAGAAAGCCGTGAGGAATTCCCCATTGGTTAGGAGGTATCCGGCAATAGTAGAAGAGAAGGTTGCGATCGAGCTACAGTTGGGCAGGATGGCGGGGCCGTTTCAGCAACCTCCGTATCGAGATTTCGTGGTGTCCCCGGTTGGGATTATACTGAAGAAAGATCCAGGGAAGTTTCGCTTGATCCAGAATTTATCCTCTCCCCTGGGGCATTCAGTGAACGATCACATACCACGCAAATGGTGTACGGTACGCTATGCGTCATTTGACAGGGCGGAGGAGCTTGTTAGGCAGGCCGGGCCCGGCGCGCTGATGGCAAAGGTGGATATCGAATCTGCTTTTCATCTATTGCCAGTGCATCCCTCGTCCTTTCGTTTCTTAGGTTTTCAATTGAGTGGGAGTTTCTATTTTGATAAATGCATGCCCATGGGTTGCTCGGTATCCTGTGCCTACTTTGAAAAATTCAGCACCTTTTTGCAATGGGCCATGTCGCGATTGGTTGGGACGGGCGAGGTAGTGCACTATTTGGACGATTTTCTCTTTGTTGGTCCAAGCGGGTCCACGGCTTGCTGGGAGCTACTTGAGGGCTTCAACACTTTAGCGGGACAGTTGGGTGTACCGCTGGCGGAGGAGAAAACGGTCGGGCCATGTTCAAGGCTTACCTTTTTGGGTGTTGAGTTGGATTCTGAGCGGATGGAGGCACGCCTGCCAGTGGAGAAAGTCATGCAGTTGCGTGTCCTAGTGGCTAATGCTCTCGCGTCTGTGAAGTTCACGTTGAAGGATATGCAGGCTTTGATAGGATCCTTGAACTTCGCATGTAAAGTTATTCCAATGGGGCGTGTATTCTTGCGGCGTCTGGCAGCAGCAACGGTCGGCGTGAGGAAACCGCACCATCGTATCAGGCTTTCCAAAGAGGTCAAGGACGATCTGAGAGTCTGGGACACCTTTTTGAAGGATTTCAATGGTACCTCGGTTATTAAAGAGGTGGTGTGTTCGAGCGAGGACTTGCAGCTTTACACGGATGCAGCAGGAGGTGTTGGTTTGGGTATTTATTTTCAAGGGGCATGGTGCGCAGAGCGTTGGCCCGAGCAGTGGCGAGACAGTGGTTTGTTGCGGAACATCACATTTTTGGAGCTTTTCCCTATGCTGGTGGTGTTGGAGTTGTGGCCGGATTGATTGCGCGATCGTAGGTTGTTGTGGTGGTGCGACAATATGGCAGTGGTGGGAGTCGTGAATTGCTTCACTCCGAGATGTCTGCGGGTGGCAGGGCTGATGTGAGCCATAGTTCTGGGCTGTTTGCGTTTAAATTTAGTGTTGAAGGCGCGTCACATTCCAGGTCATACTAATGCAATCGCTGATGCTCTTTCTCATTTGCAGTGGGAGCGCTTCCGACAATTGGCACCAGAGGCGGAGGCAGAGGGGAGAGAGGTCCCCTCGAGCTTGTGGAGCTTTGGCCAGCTGAGATGAAGGAACTGCTGCGGAGTTCGGTAGCCGAGAGTACTTGGGAGGCGAATCGGAGAGGCTGCGGAATGGTGGTAGCTTTTTTGCGGGAGCGCGAGTTGCAGCCGGGTGCGGTCTCCGATCATGTGTTGGGGCAGTACATAATATGGGCAAAGCGTCAGGGATTCTCTAGATCTGTGGTGAAGGGACACATTGCGGGTTTCGGGTTTTTTATGAGAGCTGTCGGGCGGGGCTCGGGTGGTGGTGGGTTTATGGTTCGGTGGCTGTTTCGCGGTTGGGAGTGGTTGAGGCCGTCTCCGCCGGATGCGCGGCGGCTGATTTCCCATGCATTACTCACGAGGCTGGGCGACGAATTGCCGGTTGTCACGGCGTCGCCTTACGAGGCGGTGCTATTCCGGGCGGCGTTTACGTTGGCCTTCTTCGGGGCGTTTCGGGTCGGGGAGTTGGTGGCGAATTCTAAGAGGGCAGGGTTGGGCGTCAGTTTGCGTCTCCAGCACACCCAGTTGGGAAGGGAACAATTAAGGGTACTGCTGACAAAATCCAAGACGGATCAGGGGGGTAAGGGGGAGTGGGTGATACTCAATGCAATAGGCGGTCCCACTTGCCCAGTTTCGGCGATGCGAGACTACTTGCAGGTGTGCCCTAGGGTGGGGGACGGACTGTTTGTGCATGAAGATGCACAAGTTCTTACGCGCTTTCAATTTTCGGCGGTGTTGCGGAAAGGGCTGGATTCCCTGGGCGAGGTAGCGGAGCAATTTTCGGCACATTCCTTTCGTATCGGGGCGGCGTCCAGCGCTGCGGAGTTGGGGCTCGGGGATAGGCAGATACAAAGTATAGGTCGGTGGCGGTCTAGAGCATTCCAGGGCTATGTACGTGTATAGGCTGGGGCACGGAATGGGGGGGGGGGGGGCTTACTAACTCTTGATTTCTTTTTCAGATGAGGGACATGGTGTACGGGAATGTTGGATCATTGGGCATTCCTTTGTCTTCTGGGCAGAAACTCGAGCAGCAGTCCGGCCGGTTGGGATCAATCTAGGATTCGATCCGGCAACGTTGTCGGTTTCATGGCTGGGCGTGCGGGGGCTACGGTGGTCGCAGATGCTGCCCTTGCTTCGACAACAGATACAACTTGGGAGTCTGCCGGAGATTCTGCTGGTGCATCTTGGGGGCAACGAAGTGTCCTCATGGACTTGCAAGCAGTTGATCAACGTGACCAAGAAAGACTTGGCAGTGGTGCTGAGTTGGTGCGAAGGGGTGGTCCTGATCTGGTCGGACATTGTACCTAGACCTGCTTGCCGGGGACAGCGGAGATGGTCCAGGGGGTTGACAAAAATAAATCGTCAAATTGGGCGGTGGGTTTGTGAAAAGGGGGGTTATCGGGTTCAGCACCCATGGGTAGAGGTGGGCTGTGCTGGTCTCTACCGGGATGATGGGGTTCACCTATCCCCGGTGGGAGTAGACCTGCTACTTAACGATTGGCAGGAAGCCTTGGAGAAAGTCGTGCGGGATGGCAGAACTGGTTGCAGATAAGTGGGGGGGGGGGGGCGGCACAAGCGGGAAGGCGCATGTGCCGGTGGCGGGGTCCCGGAGGTTCCGGGATCCGGAGCTGTAGGCCATTTGGGCGAGGGCAGGGTGCCCTCGACCCGGTTAAACCTGGGCCGGCTTGTGCTACTGAGACGGCCAAGTCGGGGAAGGGTTCTTGGCAATTGGCCGGTACCTGGACTGTCCTGGGACGGCGGCGAGGTCACCATGCTAATCATATGGCTGGTGGCCGAGCGTGCCGCAGGACATGGGGGTCCCTTGTTTACTGTTATGTTTGTTGTTAACACTTGGCTGTTGTGAATAAAGCTGCGACCAGTTTATGCCAATCCCGGTCTCTTGTGATTATTGGCGTTTGCCATGTAGGGCATGACCGAGCAGGGATCACCGAAAAGGGGGCTGGAAGGGGGGAGTGTAAGTGCGAAAAGGGTTGGTGTGATTAGATGGGAAGGGTGGGCAGTGGGTCGGGCTACCCGGTTATAGAAATATGTAGACAAAAATTAAGCTGAAATCCCAAGAAGCCAAACTCTGTATGCAGTGCAACACCAGAGAAATAGAAAGTACAATACATTTACTCCATACTGCTTCAAATACTAAAATAAAAGATGACATAAAATCCAAAAACAAACATATTCCAATTGCTAAATTAAAAATAAAAATTGTTTCTATCTTTGTTGTTTGGTCATCTTATTTATTGATCCCATTCTCTAGATTTTGCTTTCCTATGTCTTTTTTAACTTTCTCTCCAGGGCGTCCAATCCTTTTGCCCACTTCTCTCTTCTCCTGTCTTCTTCATTTTCTCCTCTATATCCATCTCTGACCTTGATCTTTCCCTTTCAACTTTCTTCCATTTATTTTTCTGTCTCTCTATCCACTCAGATTTCACTCTTTCTTATAATCCAGTTTTCAATCTTATTTTTTACTGCATCTACATACAACTGGCCCTCCCTTTCCCCATCTTCTTATTTCCCAATCTCCTCCCACCTTCCCCAGCATCTCCTCTCTTCCTCTCCTTCCAGCATTCCATCTCAATATTGCCCTCTCCTTCCAGCATCTCCTCTCACTCTTTCCCTTCTTCATTCAATATCTCTTCTCTCTCTCCCCCCATTTCTGTGGTTGTCTCCCAGCTGTCTTCCTACTTACTCCCATGCCCCTTCTATGTTCTTATCCCATCTTCCTATGCCCAGCATCTCCCCTCTATATTTCTATTCCACCTCCCCCATGTCCCTATTCACCTCTTATGTCAAACAACTCCCTCTGTATCCCAGTGCCCACCTGCATCCAGCAACTGCCCCATCACCCTATTCCCCACCCCATTCCCCATGTGTTTAGCATTCCCTCTGTGTCTCTGTAACCTCCTCTGTGACCCTAATCCTCCAGCCGCACGTGCCAGCATCATCTTGTAACCTCCCTTCCCATGTTCAGTATCTGATTTTCCCCCTGCCCGTGTCCCTATTCACCATGTAAAAACATCTTTCCTGTCACCCTATATCCTCTCTGTTTAGCATACCCCCCCCCCCCCATGTCCAACATCACCTCTTAACTGTATCCCTATTCTTCCTCCTCCCCCAGCCCAGGTCACTCTGTTTCTTATATTCACTGTTTTCTCCCTCCAGCTCCATCAAACCATTATCTAGCTCTCTCCCCTCACTGGTGCACACCTCCGCAGATCCACCGCTGCTGCTGGGACCCGTACCACTATCTAGCCCCATCCCCCTGCCAGTGCTCACCGCCGCTGCTGCCAGGACCTGCCATACCGACAATCCAACTAAAACAGAGCAGAGCCTACAAGTTATTTTAGGCGCATCACTCAGGGCTCTGCCAGTCTTATCTCCTCTGATGTAAATGTCCTGTTACTATGGGGCAGGACCGACAGAGCTCTGAGCAATGTGTCTAAAATAATTTGCAGGCTCCACTCTGTTTTTTGATGTATTGCTGCTCCGTGGGTCCTGGCAGCGGCAGCAGCAGCAGAGCTGCTACTGGTGGGGGGAGGGTGTTTACATAGTGGCACAGAGCCATGGAGGTGAACATCGGTGGGGGAGGGCAGAAGGTCCCGGCAGTGAAGTCGCAGAGGTGGGCTGTCACCGGATGCATGAGAGTGGGTGGTAAATGCTTGTGAGCGTGGCTGAATGCGTATGACTTGGCATGTCTGCCACAGTGGCAAGGTAGCCCAGATTGGCTCAGTTGCTTACATGTTTCTTTGCAGGCTAGGTGTTCAAATAACATACCAAGCAATATTCAGAGTATTAAGAACATAAGAGCATAAGATATGCCATACTCAGTCATACCAAGGTCCAGCAAGCCCAGTATCCTGTTTCCAACAGTGGCCAATCTAGGTCACAAGTATCTAGCTGTTTCCCCAAAAGACACAGGTTCCACATTGCTTGTATTAGGGCAAGCAGTGATTTCCCAGGTCCCCTTTAATAATAGTTTATGGACCTTTCCTCTAGGAACTTGTCCAAACCTTTTTTAAACCTGGCTACACTAACAGCTTTTACTACATCCTCCGATAACAAATTCCAGAGTTTGATTACGTGTTAAGTGAAAAAATATTTTCTTTTATTAGTCTTAAATAGGTTACCCTGTAGCTTCATTGCATGTCCCCTAGTCTTTCTATATTTTGATGGCGTAAACAATTGATCTACGTTTACCCATTTCATTCCATTCATTAATTTATAGACCTCTATCTTATCTCCCCTTAGTTTTCTCTTTTCCATGTTGAATAGCCCTAAATCTTTTAGCCTCGCTTTATAGAGGTATCCTTTCATCCCCCTTACCAATTTGGTGGCTCTTTTGTATACCTTTTCTAATAATGTTATATCCTTTTTAAGATATGGCAACCAGAACTGCACACAATATTCAAGGTGCGGTCACACCATGGAACGATACAGAGGCATTATAATATCCTTTGTTTTATTCTCCATTCCTATCCTTGTGATTCCTAGCATTCTGTTTGCTTTCTTGGCTGCCGCTGCACACTGGACGGAGGGTTTCAACATGTTATCCACGATGATGCCTAAATCTTTTTTCTGAGTGGTGGTTCCAAATGTGGAACCTTGCATTGTGTAACCATAGTTTGGGTTGTTCTTTCCTAGATGCATAACTTTGCACTTTTCCACATTAAATTTCATCTGCCATTTGGATGCCCAGTCTTCCAATTTATCAAGGTCCTCTTGCAATTTTTCACAATCCTCATGGGTTTTAACATCTTTGAATAATTTTGTGTCACTAGCCAATTTGATTACCTCACTCATTCCCATATTAAGGTCATTCACGAATATGTTAAAAAGCAGCAGACCCAGCACAGATCCCTGGGATACTCCACTATTCACTTTTCTCCATTGGGAAAATTGGCTATTTAGCCCTACCCTCTGCTTTCTATCTTTTAACCAGTTCCTGATCCACAATAGTACATCACCTCCTATCCCATGACTTTTTAATTTCACCAAGAGTCTCTCATGAGGTGCTTTGTCAAAGGCTTTCTGAAAATCCAGATACACTATCAACAGACTCACCTTTATCTACCTGTTTATTCACACCTTCCAAAAAACATAACAGATTAGTAAGGCAAGACCTTCCTTGGCTAAACCATGTTGGCTGTCTCCCATTAAGCCATGACTATCTACATGTTCAGTAATTTTGTTCTTTAAAATGATTTCTACCATTTTTCCTGGTACTGAAGTCAAGCTCACCGGTCTTTAGTTTCCCAGATCACCCCTGGAACCCTTTTTAAAAATTGGGATTACAATGGCCATCCTCCTTCAGAAGTTATCAGAACTTGACCCTCAGTTATCATGACAGACAAGTTTCTGTTCAGTTTTTAAGGGCTGTTTGTCTGAAAACATGCATATCACAAAAGAGCAAGGAACATGCCCAGACCTTTTTGTTTACTGTAAAGATGCAGAGAAGCTGGGACATTAACACCCTTTTGCCTTAGCCAGGCCTGATGTCATTCTTGAAAATGCTTGTTCTTACTCTGGTAGTCAGAGGTAATTTTAATTAGTTTATACAAACTGATTTCCTGTTCTGTTCTTTTATCACAAAGTTAGTTCCCATGTACCATCTATTGTTAGACTAAAAAGAAGCAACAAAGTATCTGTAGAATACGTGGGAACAAAAGAACAGATACCAAGACTGGCAAGTGTTTCAGGTTTTGCAAACCCCTTTTATTAGCCCCTACGCATTTCGGCCTCTTGGTCTTCTTCAGGGGGATATCGAGTGAGGGAGCAAACCTCAAAAGAACATAATCATAATTAAAAACAAAATCATAATTAAAAACATAATTAAAAAACAAACTGTCAAAAGATAAATTATTAAATAACAAACGGTTAAAATATAATAAAGATAAATCTAAAAGCATGCAAATTATTATATTAATAAAAAGAAATTCAACAAAATTCAAATTACACAATATATACAAAGAGAATCATCAATAAAATCAAAACACAGATATATGTGTCATCAAAACCAAATGTATGTGAGATGAGGAGGACAACTATAAAACGAATAAATTGTTTGTTATTAAATACCTATGGAAACATGTAAATGAAAATATAATAAATATTGATAAAATACATAAAAACATAAATATGTCAACCGATACCTTTTTGTAACAAACTTTCTTTCAAGTAAAAACATATGTCACTGAAAATAAATAAAAACGCCAAATATGTTGTTAGTCAATTTATATAGAAAGTAATAAATAAATAAATAGATGGGTTAATACATATATAAAGGACATTTATCACATAAATATGTTATATCAATAAAAGCCAATGTTAATACATCCATAAATAAATAAATAGATAAATAAGCAACATAATTTTTAAACAAAGTTTAAAACAGGCACCAACAAATATTTCAGTTAACATAAACATAAAATAATAAAATGGTGAGATTCTTTGTACTTGAATAAGTATATTGTGTTAATAAATATGGAATGAGCAGAGCAAAGGAGGAGCACTAACATAGAACTCAAAAAAATGCTGTATCAAGGGATTATTATATTGTAATGTCAAGATAGGAGGGTGAACTATGACATAGTGCAATCTTGATTTACATAAATGGCAGTCTTAATGATAATGGGATGCCTTTGGAAAAAAACGGAGTAACCATAATAACTAAATAAATAATTAAATGAAAGGATAAAATACTTTACTTTATATTGCACTGTCCTTGTTTTCAACTTGTTCAGAAAAAAACTTTTTAATCTTGATGGTAGTCAGCTTATCAGAACCTATTGTATCATGGATAACAAGCCAAAAAACGGAGTGGGACTAGTAATTGTAAGCCACTGCAAATGATAAAGCCACATTGTGAAAGTGTGTTATGTAAACCAACAACGGGACTGATGTAATAACACACAATTTATTTGTTTTATAGTTGTCCTCCTCATCTCACATACATTTGGTTTTGATGACATATATATATATATATATATATATATATATGTGTTTTGATTTTATTGACGATTCTCTGTTTATATTGTGCAATTTGAACTTTGTTGAATTTCTTTTTATTATTATTATAATTTGCATGTTTTTAGATTTATTATTTTTAGCCGTTTGTTATTTAATAATTTATCTTTTGACAGTTTGTTTTTTATTATTTTTTTAATTATGATTTTGTTTTTAATTATGATTATGTTCTTTCGAGGTTTGCTCCCTTACTCGATATACCCCTGAAGAAGGCCAAGAGGCTGAAATGTGTAGGGGCTAATAAAAGGGGTTTGCAAAACCTGAAACACTTGCCAGTCTTGGTATCTGTTCTTTTGTTCCCATCTTTTGTTAGGGCAGATCTGCTATCAGGTAGCCTTTGTTCAAGTAGGCTTTAGTCATTAATTGTAGGAAGGGTGCCAGTCTGTTTTTCAGTGTTCTTGAGATGTCAAATTTCCTCATTCCAGTTTTTATATTTGGTCACAAATAATAACCTTGAATGCTGTAAAATTAACAGTTCAGCCTGTCACTCTACATTGTGTTAGATGTTTTTATTGTTGCTGTTTATCTACAGCAGGGGTGTCAAACTCCAATCCTGGAGGGCCGCAAACCAGTCAGGTTTTCAGGGTATCCCTAATGAATATGCATGAGATATATTTGCATGTACTGCCCCATTGTATGCTAATATATCTAATGAATATTCATTAGGGGCATCCTGAAATCCAGACTGGTTTGTGGCCCTCCAGGACTGGTGTTTGACACCCCTGATCTACAGTGCCAGATGTATATGTTTGTGGCTTTTGTGCATTATGTTCTCAACCCAGTCCATGGAACACACTTAGCCAGTCAGGTTTTCACGATAGCCATAATGAATATGCATGAGAGAGATTTGTATGCACTGCCTCCATTGTATGCAAATATTTCTCATGCATATTCATTGTGACTATCCTGAAAACCCGTCTGGCTAGGTGTGTCTTGAGAACTCGGTTGCTAATTTGGATAGGAGCTATATTCGGGGATTGTAAACAGTTGCTCAAGAGTGCATGGTTTGGAGTAAAGCTTTTTCAAAAGATACTGGCAAAACACTGATGTATACCAGCTGTGATAGGAGTTGAAGTAACTCAGATGCATTTAAATAAAGAACAGGCATAGATTCCAAATTACTAACATTAACTGCTAAACAGATTGTGAATATAAATAAAGAACATATTTTAAATTGTCTGTATAGAAATGCCAGATGCCTAAAAAATAAGAGCGGTGACTTTATAGTAAATGCATAGTACAAACTGAAGATTTATTTATTTATTTATTTAACATTTCTTATATACCGCCTTTCAGGATATCAAGGTGGTTTACATTGAACAAACTGAAATTACATTGAACAGGGCATTATAACTTGGAGATAACTATTTCACAGGGAACATGGGCAATGGAGGGTTAAGTGGCTTGCCCAAGACCACAAGGAGCACCTGTGGGACTAGAAACCCCAGTCCTTTCGGCCCAGGGTTGCTGTCCTCTAGTGGGATTTGAACCCCTGCTTCTGGCCTGAGGTGCCCCAACCACTAGGCCACTCCTCCCTCTGTATGTATGACATAATGTAAGACAGGATGTAGACATAATGAAGATAATTTTATAAGGAGCCATCTAGATTTATGGATGAACAACACACTTAAAGTCTGCTATTTCTGTCATTTACCCGCCTAAGTGGCAAGTTTACGTGCATAAATTATTGTATTCTATAATCAGCATGCATGCTTACTTGCACCACACTCTGCCCAATCTCTGGCTATGTGCACGCTGCTAGTGATAGTACATGCAGTTTTTTTATAAGTCACAGAAAAACCCAATTCAACGAATGTTGTCATAAGCCCAGAACTACAAACCAAAACAAACACTCTCAGAGCTAAAGAAAATATTAGTAAAAATTGAATTTATTGTTTACATTATTTTTTAAAACAACAAGCATATACAAAATAAAAAATAATTTTTTCAAAGCAATTTACACTGAGAATACTTAATGTTAATGCATAAGTTAGTCTATAACAAAAATTGATAATTCCAGCAGAAGTTGGTGATTCCATAAATATACAAATATACATATATTTATTTATTTAGACAGTTTTGTATACCACCTTATCCTTCAATTAAAGTGGTCACAACACAATTGGGGGATACATTTAACACAAGGGGATATGAGACACATACATACACTAATACTTACAGGGAACATGGGCAATGGAGGGTTAAGTGGCTTGCTCAAGACCACAAGGAGCACCTGTGGGACTAGAAACCCCAGTCCTTCCGGCCCAAGGTCGCTGTCCTCTAGTGGGATTTGAACCTCCGGCCTGAGGTAACTTGCCCCAACCACTAGGCCACTCCTCCCAATGTATGTATATATCTATATATCTCCAGGAACAAGCAGGAATGAGTCTTCACATATGGGTATCGTCGGTACCGATGGAGCCTGCGCGGGAACACTCCCCAGCGTCCAATAAGAAAGCTTTTGGGAGCATCCCACGGCGCCTGCGTGCTGCCTTCCCGCCTTTCCCAACCGCCTCTCTCCTTCTTTTCCGCGGAGCCAGCAGGTCGTGTTCCTATCACCGCAGAAGAAGTTCTTTATTTTTTCCTATTCTTTTGTGTCGCGTCTGCCTTCTTCGACGTCGGACCAGTACTTTTCTTTCTTTCTTAAAAAAAAACAAAACTTTTCTTCACTGTGCATTTTCAGTTTTTGGGCCTTAGGCCTAAAAATATTTTTCCTCATGGAGAAGCCCACCTCCGGGTTTAAAAAATGCACAAAATGTGGCGGTACTATTTCTGTCACCGACACCCATGACTGGTGTCTAAAATGTTTGGGGCCTGACCATTCCATTACGGATTCTATGTCCTGTACCATAATGTCTAAAAGAGGTCGGCAGAACCGAGCAGCCAAGCTCAGTACCCTGTTTCCCTCTGATGCAGCTTCGGTGGCATCGACGTCTTCCAGGGCTTCTTCTTCCTCCCATGGATCTCAGGTAACCAAGCATAATTCTGGCCGGTCCTCGAAGGGTAGATCTCCTTCCAAGCATCGAGATGCCTCCGGGCTTGCCCTCGAGGATTCCGCACCGGCAAAATTACCCGGCGGGAAGCTCCGGCTTCCAAAGCATTGTCTATGGGGTCACAGGTTGACATCGATGGCTCGGCCTCGACAGATCACCTGTTGCCGTGTTCTGGGGTCCCGGTGGCTCCCACTGGTACCGACATCCAGGCATTGGTGGCGTCGATGGATCAAAAGATTCTGAACATGCAGCGCACCCTAGCGGCATTCATACAGGCTGCGACGCCTCCGGTACCACAACAATCCCCGTTGTCGGTACCGGCTCCGGCATCACTCCCGGTGTCGGTACCGATCGCATCGGCTTCGGTGTCGGCTGCAACGGTACCCTGTCCTATGATGCCCATCGGTACCGAACCGGTACTGATTACTCCCGATACCGATCCTACTCGGTACAGTTATCGGGCTTTACAGGAGCATCCAGACAGGCGATACTTCGATTCCTCTGAAGACTCTGATGAGTCTGAGGGTTCTGTCGAGGCATCCATTCTTCTTCCTCAGGAGTCGTCTTCTCCTAAGCGAAGAATGTCTCCTCCAGAAGACTTGTCTTTTCAAGACTTCATTAGGGAAGTGGCTAGTGGCCTCTCCATCACAGTGGCCCCTGAGTCAGAACCTAGAGCCAAGGAATTGGATATTTTACAATATCCTAAAACTCCTAAGGAGGTGCTCCCTTGCCTATCCATGAGATTCTGTATGATCTCATGTTGAGGATGTGGGAGACACCTCTTACCACTTCTCCTCATTCTCGCAGGTTAGACACTATGTATCGTGTCCCTCCTTGTCCTGGCTTCCACAAGACTCAGCTTCCTCACCACTCTATTGTGGTAGAGTCTGCCATGAGAAAGATAAAGAGTGCAAAAAGACACTCATCTAATCCTCCAGGACGTGAATGTAGGACCCTAGATGCTTTTGACTGAAGGGTTTTTCAAGCTTCTATGCTAGCTGCCAGGATCAACTCCTATAGTCTCTATATAGGAATGTTTCTAAAAGAAGTCACAGATCATCTGCAGACTTTAACCCCTTTCATTTCGGAGGATAAAAGGCAGGAATTTCTCACTTGGCTCAAGCATGCCCAAGATGCCTCAAAATTTTCCAACCGTACAGCCTTTGACTCTTTTGAGTGTGTAAGCAGAACCTCGGCTATTGTCATAGGGGCACGCAGAATTGCTTGGCTACAAGCTTCTGATTTGGAGCTCTGGGTCCAAGATGAATTGGGAAATATCCCTTGTACAAGAAGAAGTGAAAATCTTTTTGGTAAGGATTGGTAAGCAAAGGCCAATCAGATGGATGCTGAAAATTCTGCTTTGGATCGACTTTCAAAGTCTACCTCTGCTCCTGTTAAGAAAAGATTGTTCAAAAAGACATCTTTTTCCAAAAAGGGAAGATACTATCCTGCTTATGATCAGCAGGCATCTTCTGTAGGTCGTTTTGCTGCAAAGCGTCAGCAACCACCTAAACAAATCAAATCAAAGGCTGCTAGGCCTTCCATGACCCAGCAGCCTCAGCCTCCACAGGGCCTTTGACTTGCAGCTAGAGAACTTAGCCTTTCTGGCTCTGGAGGAACCAGAGCCCCTTATCATTCCAGGAAGGTTGACTCACTTTGCTCCCAGATGGGAACAAACCACAGCAGAGCAATGGACACTCTCTATCATAAGAGAAGGGTACAAGCTTCATTTCTTAAGCCTTCCCCCTCACACCATAGTGAAACAGTTCAATTCTCCATCTCTCCTCACCCTTCTGGATCAGGAGATTGCCACCCTTCTTGCCCAAGGGGCAATAGAAGAAGTACCTCTTCTTCAACAGGGCATAGGGTTCTACTCCCCTTATTTTCTTATCCCAAAGAAAACAGGGGGCTACAGACCCATCTTAGATCTCAGAGAATTGAACAAATTTCTATTCAAGGAGAAATTCAAGATGATTTCTCTCGGTGCTCTGCTTCCATACCTTCAGAATCAGGACTGGCTTTGTTCTCTAGATCTCAAGGATGCGTACACCCATGTCCTCATCCATCCAACACACAGAAGGTTCCTTCGGTTCCTTTTTGGAGAAAAGCACTACCAATACAGGGTGCTTCCTTTCGGTCTGGCCTCTGCACCAAGGGTGTTCACGAAATGCATGGCAGTAGTAGCTGCATTTCTGTGCACTCTAGGAATATTTGTTTTCCCATATCTGGACGACTGGCTCATTCAAGCTCCCTCTCAGTCAGAGGCCAAGAATTTTCTAACCTGCACAATGCGTGTCCTTCAGTATTTGGGACTGGTAATAAACATCCCAAAATCCAATCTCACCCCTACTCAGTCTCTGGAGTTTATAGGGGCTCTGCTAGATACCACAACTGCAAGGGCCTATCTTCCTCAGGCTCATTGCCTACGCTTGGTGCTGTTAGCCTCCCAAATACAGTTAAAGTCCCATTTAACTGCTTGAGAAATGTTACAACTCTTAGGCCACATGGCATCCACTGTGCATGTGGTTCCATATGCTCGCCTTCACATGAGGGCAGCTCAATGGACTTTGTCCACCCAATGGACTCAGGCATCAGGTTGCCTGTCAGACAAAATAGCAAACTCCAGTCGCCTTTTTTGGACTCTCCAGTGGTGGAAGTCCTCTCAAAACCTGTTGCTGGGGTCCCCTTTTCAGCAGCCACTACCCCAAGCAACCCTTACAACAGATGCCTCTCCAATGGGTTGGGGAGCTCATCTGCAAGATCTCTCCACCCAGGGCATCTGGTCTCCACAGGAGACTGCTCTACACATCAATCTCTTGGAACTCAGAGCCATATTCTTAGCTCTCAGAGTGTTCCACTCCCTGCTCAGCTACAGGACAGTCCTTATCCACACGGACAACCAAGTAGCCATGTTCTATGTGAACAAGCAGGGAGGGACTAGCTCTCTGTCGCTTTGCAACGAAGCTTTGCGACTGTGGGCCTTCGCCAGAGAGCATCAGATTCATCTTATGGCAGTATATCTTCCAGGTGTTCAAAACTCTTGGGCAGACAGACTCAGTCAAGTTCTGCTTCCACACGAGTGGTCCCTTCACATGGACCAGGTAGCCAGAGTTTTTCGAATTTGGGGAACCCCGGACATAGACCTCTTTGCAAGTCCATGGAATGCCAAACTTCCCCGGTTCTGTTCCAGAATTCCATGTCAGGGAGTTCAGGCCAAGGATGCCTTCCTTCTTCACTGGGGTCAAAACTTCCTTTATGCCTTTCCACCCATTCCCCTAATTCCCAAAACACTTTTCAAGCTTCAGAGAGACCGAGGTTCCATGATCCTCATAGCCCCACATTGGCCACGCCAAGTGTGGTACCCTCTGCTTCTGCATCTCTCTCAAGCTCCTTCCCTGGAGCTGGGCTCTGCACCAGATCTTCTATCCCAGGAAGACGGAACGTTGTGGCACCCAAACCCCCAGTCTCTCCATCTCAGGGCCTGGTTGCTGAAGGCCTAGACCTTCAAGTTTTTCATCTCTCTCAGCAAGTCAGAGATATTCTTCATGCTTCCAGAAAGCCTTCCACTAGACATTCTTATGCTTTCAAATGGAAACGATTTACCATTTGGTGTTCAGAGAAGGGTTTTAACCCTCTTGCAATACCTTTGAATTCTTTACTGGAGTATCTGCTGCATCTATCCCAGTAAGAGTCCATTTGAGTGCTATTGCAGCATCCCTCAAGCCTCTCAATGGACAGCCTATTTCCTCTCATCCTCCTGTAGCGAGATTCATGAGAGGCCTTCTTTTAACTAAACCTCCCATTAGACCACCTCCAGTGGCATGGGATTTAAATCTGATTCTTGGCCAGCTTATCAAGCCACCCTTTGAACCCTTAGCCACCACCTCCTTGAAATTTCTTTCTTGGAAGGTTATCTTTCTCATTGCAGTCACCTCAGCACACCGCATCAGTGAATTGCAAGCCTTGGTGGCTAATCCACCTTATACAAGGTTCCATCATGATAAGGTAGTCCTCAGGGCCAATCCACACTTTATGCCTAAAGTGGTCTCGCCTTTTCATCTGAACCAAGAGGTATACTTACCTGTCTTTTTTCCAGGACCTCATGCATCAAGTGCAGAGAGGAATCTTCATACTTTGGATTGTAAAAGTGCTCTCGCCTTTTACTTACAAAGAACACAGCAACATAGAAAGTCTTCTCAACTCTTTGTTGTTTTTGATCCTTCTCATTTAGGACTTACAGTTTCTAAGAGAACACTGTCCAACTGGATTGCTCAGTGTATTTCTTTTGCCTACCAGAGTAGGAACCTTTCTTTGGAGGGCCATGTCACAGCTCACAATGTGAGGGCCATGGCAGCCTCAATGGCTCATCTAAACTCTGTGTCCATCGACCAAATCTGTCGAGCGGCCACCTGGGCCTCGGTTCATACATTCACAGCCCATTACTGTTTGGACACCTGTTCCATTCTTAATCAACTCCTACCCACCTACCCTGGTTGGATGCCAGAGATCCATGGGGGGAGGTAGAGCCCTTTTCAAGGATACACAACTCTGGGGTCTCTCCCTGGCATCTGCAGCTAGGGAGTCCCCATATGTGAAGACTCATTCCTGCTTGTTCCTGGAGATAGCACAGTTACTTACCTGTAACAGGTGATCTCTGGGAACAGCAGGAATAAGTCTTCACAACCCACCCACCTCCCCTAGGAGTTGTATCTCTCTATATATCTTTCCTTCCCTCTCTCTCTCTTTGTCTCAGCTTTAAAACTTGAACTGGAGAGAGGCAGTTGGGAAAGGCGGGAAGGCAGCACGCAGGCACCGTGGGATGCTCCCAAAAGCTTTCTTATTGGACGCTGGGGAGAGTTCCCGCGCAGGCTCCGTCGGTACCGACGATACCCATATGTGAAGACTTATTCCTGCTGTTCCCAGAGATCACCTGTTACAGGTAAGTAGCTGTGCTATATGTATATATATGTCCCGATTCTGTGCCACAAATAACTTCCTGTATGTTTTTTTTACTGCAGGTCTGGTGCACGGATGGGGCAGGGGGTACTGAAGACATTTCCCACAGCCCGACCCTGGCCTTAGGAGGCCAGATCGGGGTTGGGCTGCAGGGAATGAAACCGGTCGCTGGCATTGCGGCTCTTCAATGGAGCTGCGGTGCCATGGCAACATGACACCATGGCACTGTCCACAAAATGACCTCACACGGCTAACCAAAAACATACCTGCAGTCTTATCAATCTTACTCTCAAAATGTCAAAGTATCAGGCAAACTCAAAAACCACCAACAAGACTGACACTAAACCATTTTGTCATCAATAACCCACCCAACTCAACACCACTGGAACTCAACATACCATCCAGTCTATACCCAACTTAAGACCATTGGGATCTACAGTATTAAGGCAAAGGTCCACCACTGTTTAGCCTGACATTTGCCCAACGTTTATGGAATATGGGCAATGCAAAAGCAGCGTAACTTGGAGAAATCATGGCTAAACAACTTGCAGTGTCTTGCTAATGGAGCCTCCATTACATTACAGGTCACTCTACTTTTATATTCAGTAAGACAAATCCAAAAAGAACGAATAGTCTTCCCGATATATAATAAATTGCAAAGGCAAAAAATCCTATAAAAAAACTGAACAAGACTTGCAATCCGTAGAGCTACGCAATTTGTAAACACGCCCATGATAAAAAAAAACAACAACTGAGAAATCATATATTGCACAGAACACATTGAACATTGGCCATGTGCCTTATGCCCCACAGGCTCAGCACCTACTATAGAAACCCCCCATGGGTGCGTCAGGCTGATCATATCCCTTAGATTCCATCCTTGTAGAAACACAAACTGGGCTAGGCTCTCTTGGAGCCCAGGGACTATCCTAAGGATAACCATATGTCTACGAATGACTCGTTTAATTTGGTAACTCAGTGGAGAGAAGGCAGTAATAAAATGTATTTACTTATCATCCTTAGATGTATCGGTGGTTGATGTACAAGGGAGTAACAACCAATCACGATTATTATAAGTCGCTCTTCGATAAGCTTTTAAAATTACTGAACTAGGATAACCCCTAGCCTGAAAGTCAGTCACCAGTTTTTTGAACTGCTTATGAAATTCCACCATAGAGGTACACTTTCGACGAAACCATATGAATTGGAAAAATGAAAGGCTATCTTTCAAAAATATAGGATGATTACTAGAATAATGACGGTACTTATTACAATCAGTCAGTTTAGGATATATAATCATAACCAATTTAGCACCCTCCTTTTGAACCAAGACATCCAAAAACGGAATACATTTTTTATCGGACGTCATGGAAAACTGAATATGGGAGTCACATCCATTAACCCTTATAGAAAAATCATACAGCTCTTTGGCAGTCCCCTGCCATAGCATAAAGACATCGTCTATAGAGCGGTGCCAAAAGACAATATTACTCCTGTAAGTCAAATGAGTAAGCCACTGTTCCTCCCAATCAGCCATATAAAAATTTGCAACTGACAGGGCCAAAGTGGCACCTATTGAAACTCCAGAAGTCTGTTTATATAATAAATTTTAAATTGAAATAAAATTTCTTGCAATACTAATTGAGCCAATAACAACACAAATTCTACAGCCTCCTCAGAAACGTCTGCTTAATAATTCACAATGTGCCTAGCTGGGGAATATTTGTATATAATGACGCAACGTCCAATGTTACCAATATAATATGTGAAGAAATAATATTTGGAGCTATCCCATCCAACAAGTTAAGAAAATCTACAGTATCCTTAAAATAAGATGGAATATGGGATAATAATGGCTGAAGAAAAAAGTCCACATAAATGGACAATGGCTCCAATAAAGAATTATATGATACTATTGGACGTCCTGGAGGACAGCCAAGATTTTTGTGTATTTTTGGCAAAATATAAAATTATGGTATTTTTGGATACCTCTTATTCCAAAAAAGATGCTCCCTCTTATTAATAATGCAAGTATCCAAAGCTTTGTCAGTCAAGTCTTTAATCCACTGTTGTAACATATAAGGAGGATCATTATCAAGTTGAGAATACACATGTCTATCACTAAGCTGCCGTAATACCTTGTCATTATAGAACGAGTTATCCATTATCACAGTAGCCCCTCCATTATCCGCACATATAATAACAATATCTGGGTTAGACATCAAATCATCTAACGCCACCTGTTTTTGAGAAGTCAAAGCCGAATTGGATTTCTTATATCGCGTCCGCTCTAGTTGAGAGATATGCTGTAAAACAAGTTGTTTAAATGTAGCAATTGCTAAATGCGGAGGAGTGGGCAGTATCCAAGAAGATTTTAAAGGTATTGGAACCCTAGAAGGCCCTGTAGAGGATCCAATCAAACCATCAGACTGCTTGGATCTATCAGAATTCAAGGGTCGATCATCAAAATAAGAGCGCAAGTGCAATTTTCTGGCAAATTTCTCCAAATCAACTTGAAATTGGAAAGAATCAAAGGTAATCTGAGGTACAAAAGATAGCCCCTTAGACAAAACTAATATTTGTGAGGAAGTCAGTCCAACCTTTGATAAATTAACTATTCCGGTTTCAGACTTTTCTGAGACCTGGTCAAAGGGCACCACTCTCTTGAGGGAGGATCTACTTAATACCATCTGTTCTGATGTACCCCGCTTGTGTTTGCCCTACCCTAAAAAAGACAGGAGAGAAGGCTTAAGTGTCAGCCGTATGGGCTTTCTGAGAAACCTCCACCACAACTTCCTCCCTAGCTATTAAGAACTCATTGAGCTGCCTAGGTTCAAAGAAAATGTACATCTTTTGTTTATAAACCACATAGCACTTGTCAGGAAATTTCAAAAGAAAAGTTGCCCCTAGAGCCAAGACTCTGGGACGAAAAGCCAAAAGACTTTTCCTTCTCATCTTTGTAACTCTTGATAAATCAGGAAAAATTCGAACTTTAGAGCCTAGGAATTCCAAATTGATATTCTTAAAATACAGACGAAGAATAAAAAATTTATCTGATTCTAAGGCCAGAGTAACAAGTAGAGTCGACTTGTCAGTGATAACCTCAAGAGAGGATTCCAAAAAACCCATCAGGTCACCTCTCTCAGCATGAACAAGGGGGGTACTGGAAACACCCTTCCCTATCCCAGCAGGAAGATATTGCGCCCGGACCAAGAGTGGAAACTGGTCCTGGGAGAGCTTGAGCACCTCCCCAAAATACTTCCTCACCATTTCCAGGGGAGAAAGTAGGGGAGAGCGTGGAAAATTGAGGAAACGCAGATTACAACGTCTAACCTGGTTTTCCAGAAATTCTATTTTCCGCGCAGTTACATTCCTATCTACTACCTGGGCGCTCACAGCTTCCTGCAAGTGCCCCACTTCATGTTCAAGTTTAGACAGTCTCTCCATCTGAATAAACTGGTCATTAGTCAGAGTACCACACACAGTCTTAACCCCCAATAAGTCATTATTCAGAACACCAAACGACATCTGAAGAGAGGATGAAAGTGAAGCCAGACCTTCCCATAGCGCCTCTAAAGTTATAACCGCAGGTTTCACCAACAGAAACTTCCCCGGAAGGTCTACTCCCTGCGCGGCGTCCACATCAGGAATCTCCACCAACTCCCGCTCTTCCATTACTCTCTGCCGCTGCTCCAATACCACAGGTGGAGAACCAAGACCAGACGCTCCTCCCAAAGAACCCCTCATCGTGTGCTCGTCGGCAACATCGCAAAGGATCCAGCGGCTGATACTCCAACACTTCCGGGTCGCGGTAAGGGGGGGGGGGGGAATGCATCTCCGGTGACAACCATACCCCCGATACGCTCAGCGCCGAGATCTCCACAGCCGGCATTGCCAAAGACACAGCTTCTCCACCGCTCCGGAATCCACACTCCTCCAAGGTTCGTTGAACCGAAGAATGCGGCATGCCTGTCCCGGGAGGACCCACAGCCTGCTTACGCTTCCTCCGCCCCATATCATTAGGCGGTAAGCTACTCAGGGTCAAGAACCAAGAAAGAGCTGCTTCAACTCACAGAGCGTCCCGTCGCCATCTTGTCACGCCCCCTATCCCGAGCTAGTTTTTTCAGTTTCAACTTTTTCACCTAACCTTGAAATTGTTCTAATTCTGTCTTCAGAAGTTCATGTTGTTTCTTAAATTTATCCGAAGACACCATAGATTTCAATGATTCTTGAACTTTCTCAATTTCCCCGAGTCCTTTCTATCTGTCTCTTAGTAGTATCAACAATATGGATCATAAGATCCAGTACACACTTGTTTGAAACTTTATTCCATTTCCCCATAAGTTCAGGATCCTCCACAAACATTTGTGGCTCTTATTTATTCAGAGCCCACAAGGTATCTGCTCATGATGGATATACTCGATCAAAGAAGAACGATGCAATTCCAAACGAACTAGATGTTTTGAAAATTGCAAAAACGAGGACCACGTATGCTCTCATTCTGAGGGTCCCTTATTAGTGACAGGGATATGTTTTGACATTTAGCTATGGAGAACCTTTTTAATTTTTTTCTGATCCATACACTGAGATTACTTTGCAGTGTTTCTGGGCATGCAAAAGACTGGTGTATATAGTCTAATTTGCATCTACATTTATATATCATCAACATTCATGTATAGTATGCATCAGCACGACACTGTCTAGAGGAGCAGCTTAGGAGATGCACGTTTTACAGGGGGGCGTGTCCATTTGCTGGTATGTAGTGGGGCGGGTGAGATTGAAAACGTCCATCTTTTCAGAATACGGTGAGTGCAGGGATGTACAAAGCTGTTTGCTGCTGCAGCTGTGTCTCATACTCCATAGTGCTTTGTTCACGTCTATCCCCACGGCTGCGGAATCCCATTTAAATCAGACCCATTTTCGATTTGGATATGCCCGCGGGCTGGACGTGCATGTTCTGGAATTGGGCTCCATGTGTCTTCCATTACAAATTATTTTATATTAGTTTTATTTTCCGCCCTTTAGAGAGTTTTATTGTGCCTTTTATATTGTTCAGAGACAGATACTACTTTTATTTTTACCGTATTTATTTTTAATTCCCCTCCCCTTCCCTCCCCCTCTCTCATTTCTCCCCCTTTTCACTTTTTGGAGTACTGAGCCTGCCACAAGCACTGGGTTCAGACAGTGCATTCATGAGGAGTTTTATACAATCGTGTCCCACTTTTGGGGTTATGACAGATAGCGTTCTCTTATTCCTCTTTTTATTTCCTCCTTTTTACTTTTAGTACTGCTGGGTCTATTCAGGGCGTCCTCGTTAGTATAGTGGTAAGTATCCCCACCTGTCACGCGGGAGACCGGGGTTCGATTCCCCGACGGGGAGCCAAGGAATATGTAGCAGCAAAGCACAGACAAACCAATGATACCAGGAGTCTGTTCAAAAGGTCCAAATCATTTATTTGTGCACAAGTCTCAAGCAAGGCAATTTCAAAATGGCTGAGCAAAGTTTTCAAGCATTACAACAACTTTTATAGACTTCTGTTCCATTCTAGGTATAGAAAAACATTTCATTGGTCCCGGTACGCTCCCGTACCTCCCGTAGCCCTTCTATTGGTCCCGGTACTGATAAGTTTCTCCAATTATGTTCCTTCTGTGGGCTTCTGTAGGCATGACACCTGCCTGCCCCCCTTCTAGTCCCAATTACAATGGTCAGTTCATCAACTTGTTACTTTCACACTTTCAAGGCTATGGGACCATTTGTGCGTGCAGAAGAGCAAGGTTCTGTAACTCATCTGTCAGCACTCCTCAATATTTCTCTGCAAATGTACTCTTTCTTATCAGTAACTTTAAAACACATCTTTTCTGTATTTTTCCATTTCTTAATTCTGCAATTCTGCTTATCTAAGCTAATTCAATATTTCTACTGAGTTCTTTCTTACAATAGCAGCATGTTGGGGGATGTGCAATCCTATATGCCTCTCCACAGGCCTCATTTACAGGTCAAGCTAGCCATGCTGGCCTGCCTATGTCAGACACCGTGGGTCACAGGCCTGCACCTGCCACATTCCCCCCTTTGATTAATCTCACCCTATTACTTAATAAGGTGTGAGAATTAAATCACTTTTCAAAAGATTCACATCCTGATCAAAGGATTCTTACTAGTTCCACTAGGGCTAGCTTTGTATAAAGCCATTATTCTAGTTGCGGTCTTCCGCTCTACTGTACTATCAATAGCACTATGAAGGGAACGCATGCAACATGGGATTAAACATGGTAAGCAGAGGACAACAGCAACAAGGATTAGGACTAAGATAACGAAAGTCTTAAATCCCCCCAGCCAAGAGAAAAGGTTAGCAAACCAATTAGGAAATTTCAAGGCGTGCCAAGTCTGTACCGGCACATAAGCATGTCTTTGCATATCTTTAGCAATTTCTTCAACTACTTGACCTTTATCATCTATTTTTCAAACAGCAATTAGTTAAATTCAGTTTACCACATACTCCTCCTTCAGCTGCTAGCAAATAATCAAGTGCTAAACGATTTTGGTATATAGCAGTGCGCATCTGTGTACTTTGTCTAGCTAAGAGCGTGAGAGCATGACTAGTTTCATTGGTTATTATTTCAACTACTGCTTGTAAGCGAATAATACGATTGATCATATAAATTGGGGTACGATAACCATACATACCATCATCATTCCAAGTGGCAGGTCCATAATACTCAATAATTCTTTCTGGTGGCCAATCATCACCTCGCCACTTCTCCCACTTGCCTATCTGTAAGGCCTCTCTTCTCTGTCTCGATGCTCCTTTGTGTTTGTGGGTAGTATATACGGGGTATCCTAATTGTTCTCCATGTTCAGTGTTTAACAGGAAGAAAGAAGGTCTGATGGTTCCTAAGACACATGCTCCTCCCCGTTGTGGTGGGAGTTGCGCATATGCTCGGTTTCCACAGATCCAATATAGGCCAGGTGGGGCTTGCCAGGCTTGGACTTTGGCAAGGTTAGTCCATAGACCTGCAAGTTCAACTGATTCTGAATACACATAGCAAGAATAAATAATAAGCCTAATCAAGAGTCTTTAACTAATGTGACCCCTAGTGGAAAAATTTACTTTTAGGGGATCACAGGTACCATTTTGGAACCCAGAGCCAAAGAAGCTGGAGTGACTGGGCAGGATCATATGCCTTGGGGGGGGGGGGGGTAGATTGGATGGGATTAGATGCTTTCAGGGGTAGGGGAGATCATATGTCAGAGAGGGGTGATTACAGAAAGGATTATCATTGGGGGGGGGGGGATGATTGGGGGGCGGGGCAGACCAGCCTTTACAGTTGCCCTTTCAGGCAACCACTTATTTGTAGCTTGGGACAGTTGCAAATGCCAGTGTCTGCATTCTTTCACAACGACATGGATTCCCCTTGTAAGATAGAGAATTCATGTCAAATTTTAGGCCTGCACTATCCACTCCCTCTCCCCACTCACCCCCACTTGTATGTATCCCCTTTTCTAAAATAGCATTTAGATGTTTATGCCAACCTGCATGTGTAAATCCTATTTTCGCAGACCATGCCATGATTGGAATTATGTGGAATGGCACTGATGGTAGAGACAGGATAGCTAATTCTGATTGAAAAAGACATTCAACCAAACACGATCAAGTTTTATGCTGACAACAAGATAGTGCTGGGCTACATATATAATCATACCAGAAGGTTCTATGTATGTGAGCAACAGAGTTAAGTGCATCCAGAAGTCAGCATGACTAGAAAAATGGCAATACGTTCCCACTGACCAGAACCCAGCAGACCATACTACTAGAGCAATTCCAGCAGCTTACATGATGCAAACGATATGTTTGGCAGGGCCAGATTTATTCATAAACCATGACTTGCATGTCTCCAGCACTGAAAAACTCCTTTGATCTTGTGGATCCCCAAAATGACTTAGAAGTCCATTCACTCATCATAAGTATTGCATCTTAGGGGGACATCTGGACAGTACTCAGAAGAACCATATTGCATCCTCATCCACGTTGAACTCTCCTTCTATCAGATATTGAGTATAGAATTAAGCACTTGCCACAGGTGGTTCCTTTGCAGAAAAAAACTTAAGAGTTGATGAGCTCTTTCGAGTGGAGAAATCCATCATAAGCTGCATTGGACAAGGAATGTATAGTGCAAGTACATCAACAAAACGGAGAGAATTCCCAAAGACAGCTCCCTTTGAAAGTTGAACTTTTCATTGATGATGACATCTTGATGACATTGACATAGATAAGAATGAAAGAAATCCCCTGATCATCCCTAGCCAGCATCTTATCTGCTCTGCTTATGTGCCACTAACACAAACAAGTACCAAAACCATTACTTCAGAGGGAGCAACCAGTGCTGCAGAGTTGTGGATTGTTGGTGCGAGAAGATGTATCGCCGCACTAATTCATGCATGTCACAAATTATGAGAGAAGCGTCAAGAGTGGAGGATGGCAGATCTGCACCAAATCACTCTTCATCTTTTTTAGGACTGAATGTTTTTGGACCATAGTCAGTCATGCCACAACCAGCCAGAAGAAGATGCGTGAACAGCAAAGGATGGACTGTAATGTTCTCATGCAGCACCGTACCTAGCCCTGTGCGAGAGGTGCGGCCGCACAGGGCACAAAGGCTTAAGGGGCGCATTTCAGCTGTCTGCCGTTGCCTGCCGCTACCACTTTTTCTTCTCTCAGCGGTGGCAGGCAGTGGCAGACAGCTGAAATGCGCCCCTTAATCCTTCTCGTGGCACGCTAAGCAGGTCTGGTCCCTCCAGGAGAGACCAGACCTGCTTAGCATGCTGGCGACTTGCACATTGGGCACACTTCTTCTCTCCCACCCCCATAAAGTGGCTAGATGGAGGTGCAGTGGGGGGGGGGGGGTGCGCCCGATGTACAAGTCGCACAGGCCGCATTTCACGATCAGTACGGCCCTGTTCTCATGTATGAGCATCTGTACTGTTCACATCAAGGTTGTCAAATCTGTGGATACATCAGACTTTATAAATGCTCTCCAATAATCCTTCTGTCAGAAGACCAATGAAGTAGCTCTGTTCAGACTGTGGTACCATCTTTATGGATACTTGCAGAGAGCTGAACATCAACTTCAATAACATCAACAGTCCCACTGTCAAAAGATACTTCTGTGACCAAAAATACACATGGGTATTCATTTCTTAAATGTGGGAGGGGCTTAGGAAAGCATTATTGGGATTGCTCATCACATCCAAGACTCCATGCTCTCAACCAGACCCCTCTGACTCGCTCACAAAGTCCAAACCATTCTCCTTGCAGAGATCTCTGCCATTATCAATGCAAGACCTTTTGTTTCCTGTATTCACCATTCCTGAGCCACTATTGATCCTGATGCTGGCTATGGTTCTGATATAAAAGACTAGCACAAACCCAAACCCAACACCAACTTGAAACTTCAACAAGAAGGATCCCTGCAGACGGCAGTGGAGACAGGTCCAAAGTCTTGACAACACCTTTTGTGAATACCTTCTAACCCTGCCGAATTGCAGTAAGAAGCAATCCAGTAAACCCAACATCTGGGAAAGTGATCTTATCTTGCTTAAAGATAGCCACGCTCAGCACAGTGATTGGCCAGTGTGACTCATATAAACCTGCAACCAGCAGTTCGGCTATCTGCAAGGTTCCTGCAATCTTTACTCTTGCTGGTTAATATCTTTCTCTCTAGTCCTATGGAATTCTCCCTGTTTTCATGACCTAACCCGGATATAACTTTTAACCCTATTGGTCATCTCTAGAGATTCCTAGTCATTGTGGGAAATTTATCATTCAACAGGAACAAGCAGGAAGTCAGTCCTCACATATGGGTGACGTCAACATCGATGGAGCCCTGCGTGAAAGCTTCTCCCCAGCTTTCAAAGAAAGCCTTTGGGAGATGCACCACACATGCGTGGTCCCCTTCCCACCAAGGATGCCATCTTGCCTCAGTCTCCTTTTTTCCGAGGAGTCCACCAGATGTGTGTCTGATTCTCCCAGAAAAAGAGTCAGTTTTTTTCTTAGAAGTTTTTTCTTCTCCTGTTGCTACGGTTCCCTTTTCCGCCTCCGAGCTTTCTTGCCCCAGCATTGCGTCTCGGGTTCATTTTTTCCCATAACATTTCTACCGGTGTGGTTCATGCCCTTTTTCACTTGCAGAGCCACAGGTCTTTGACCTCAATGGAGCCATTTTTCCCCCCATGGCCTCTGACAGTGGTTTCAAAAAATGTGGTCGGTGTTACCATGCCATGTCTCTCACTGATCCACATGACTGCTGCCTCTGCTGACCATGACCCCTTGGATTATGGACTCTGTAAAAAGATGTCCAACGGTGAAGCACAGCTACCATGTAATCTGTGTACAAACCAGTCCAGAGCATGGTATATCCAAAAGAGTTTCTTTATTAATAATATATATTCAGTGCTAGGGTACAGGAAGCCTAAACCCAGCACAGCCATGTTTTGGCACTGCTTTCCTCAGGAGTGAAATGGCACATTACTGAGTTGATTCAGCACAAACTCCATTATGACATTCCTTGAAACATCCAGTGAGGGACCTGCACGCAGCAGGAATTCAGTATAAGCGGCTTATAATCCCTGAGGAAGGCAGTGCTGAAACATGGCCATGTCGGGTTTAGGCTTCCTAAATCCCAGCATTGACTATATATTATCAATAAAGAACCTCTTTTGGACATACCACACTCTAGACGGGTTTGTACTCTGAAAAAAAGATGTCCTCCAAGGCTATTAAGAGCCGTCAGCAGCAGCACAACAAGATCTTCCAAAGGTCAGATTCTGCCCTGGAGTCCCCAGTGACACTGCGATTTAAGCCCCCTTCTGGGACTCCAGAGCCCCAAAGTGACCCCACTATCTCCGACCAAGGCCGTGGGTCCTATGAGCGGAGCACCCCAGAGGTGGAACACAAAAAGAAGAAGAAATTCTTGAAGGCGGCATCTATGGGCGAGTCGGGAAAGGCGGGTAAGTCCTGCGCCCGGTCCCGCAGTCCATGACGTAAGTCCAAGGTGTTGGAGCAGGAGCAGCCTACCAATGTCGCCCGCAAGGAATCATCAGCCGCTGGTGATAGGTCTCGGAGCCCCTAGACCATCTTGGTAGAACCGGCTCTGGGCCCGAGGTCCTTGGAACCTTCGCCAAAGGCTGTGGAGCCATATGGAGTGGAGACCAGAATGGCAGCCTTGGAGCACAGCTTGTCTATCTTATGGCCCATCAGTGGGCCCTGATGCCTAGTTATGCCTGGTCATCTGCCCAGACCACCGGGGCCTCAACCTCAAGGACATCCCCGGACATCGAGTCGATCCTCGACATCAGTCTCAATCCCGGTCATGATCCTTGGGACCGAGATTTTTCCCAGTGAGTGGCTGCGGCTCCTCCTGAAGAGCCTCTGAGGAGCATGGACGGTTGGGCTTGGGGCCCGACCTTGCACTCTGGCCCAACCTCGACTCCAACGGCTGCCCGACACAGGCCGTGTTTCGTACCCTTTGTCAGGGGCTAGCCAGGCAAGAAACTCTGTTGCAGTTCATAAAATCTCTAGGGTCACGTGTGTTTGGATCTCTAGGTGACCCTCCTTACCCACACAGCTTATGTTTTATATACAGAAATATGGTCGTATTAGCAATATGGTTTTAAGCATGTTTACAATAAGGCATTAGTATGTAACCTATATGTTTGCACAAACAGTGTGAAGTAAGACTTCATTTTATGAACTGCAACAGAGTTTCTTGCCTGGCTAGCCCCTGACGAAGGGTACGAAACACGGCCTGTGTCGGACGGCCATTGGTTTAATAAAGGACTCTGTCTTTCCGTTTTATTCACGCCCGTGACTGTTTTTTCCTGTGTTCAGCGTGAGTTGTGCTTTTGCGGTGTTATACTTCACCAGTCTCGACTCCTGATTAATAATCGAACTGGGAGACCAAGGATGAGGAAATATCAGAAACTCGTCGCCACTGCGACATATCCTTGGACCCATCTCCAAGACTCTGCTCCGGTCCCCGTCTAAAGATATGGCCTTCCTCGACTTCGTGCATGACATGTCAAAGGTGTTATCATTCGACACAGAGTCGGAGGAGGACCCTCGCATGGAGAACCTCGAGATCCTCCAGTACGAGGCCCCTCCGAAGGAGGCACTAAAGTATCCATCCCCCCGATCCTGGAATGGCTGCTCTTTCACATGTGGGAAACACTGGCATCAGTGCCCATCATGAACGGATGGCTGGACTTGATGTATAAGGTCTGCTGGAGCCGGGGCTTCCAGAAAGCACAACTGCTGCATAACTCCATGGTGGTGGAGTCGGCCATTTATCTCCTCAAGAGCCAGAAGACACACTCCTTGGTGCCCCAGGGTAGGGAGGCCTGCAGCCTGGATGCCCTGGGCAGGAAGTGCTACCAGGGCTCGATTCTCATCGACTGGATCCAGGCATAACAACTGTAATGGGCATGTACTTGAGGGACCTGGTGATGGAACTCGCCAAGTTCTCGGTTGGTATCTCCAAGGAACCCCTCCAGCAGTTCCAGAGGCTGTTCTTTGCCATCAGAGTGTACTTCAAGTTCATGACTTGTGCAGCCTATGATGGCTTTGAGTCAGCAGCTAGAGTAGCCGCAGTGGGCATCAGTGCCCGATGCCAAGTTTGGCTACAGTCTTCTGACCTGGAGCAATGGGGTCAGGACAAACTGGTCAATGTCCCCTGCCAAGGAGAGAACCTCTTTGCTAAACCCATGACTGATAAGGCTACAGAGTTGGAGTCTGAGTTCCTGACAAGGACTAGGCTTTCCAAAAAGACCACTACCCTTCCCCAATGGAAGGACCCGAGTAAAACTCCCTTACTTGGGGAAGGGAAGAGCTTACGAAAACTACCCTCAGTATCAGGCCTCCCTAACAGGGTCAGCATGCCAAGGGCAAGGGCATGGCCCTCATAAACAGAAGTCTGCCAAAACCCAGGCACTGGCTCCGGAATAGCCTAGTGGGAGTTTTTGACTCCTTGGGCATTGCCTCACCACCTCCAGGAGGCCAGCAGTCTACAGGAGGACATCTGATCTTGTTTGCCCACTGGTGGTTAGACATCACCATCGACACTCGGGCACTACAGATGGTCATGGAAGGTTACCTCCTCCATATGGATCAGACTCCCCCTCCAGTCTTCCTGGGAGAGCCCTCCAGGACTGCTCTCCACCAGACCCTTTTACTGCAGGAGCTTGCATGCCTTCTCAAGGACAAGGCAGTGGAATCCATACCCCCACACCTCTTGGGCAAGGGATTCTACTCCTGATACCTCCTTGTACCAAAACGAACAGGGGCCTAAGGCCCATCCTGGACCTGCGGGACCTGAAGAAGTTCCTGGTGAGGGAGAAATTCAAAATGGTTCTCCCTTGGGACACTGCTGACATACTTCCAGCAGGGAGACTGGCTATGCTCCTTGGACTTAAAGGATGCATACACACACATCCTCATCCATCCCAACCATAGGCAATACCTCAGGTTTGTGGTGGGAGGTGGCTACTACCAATATAGGGTGCTAACCTTTGGCCTGGCCTCCGCCCCAAGGGTCTTCACCAAGTGCCTAGCAATGGTCGTTGAACACCTCCGCCTCCAAGGAGCCTTCGTCGTCCCCTATATGGCTGACTGGCTCATCAGAGAAGGCTCGGCTGCCGAGGTGCAGCAGGCCTTGGCCCTCACCATCTTCATCCTACAACACCTGGGGTATGCATAAACCACCCCAATTCCCATCTCCTTCTGACACGGTGTCTGGAGTTCATAGGAGCCCAGCTGCACACCCTTCAAGCCAGAGCATTCTTATCCCAGAACCTGACTGATCACCTAAGGGCACTGGCTGTAGACGTGCAGCACAGATGGACCCTCTCTGCTCACCTCCTCCTATGCCTGCTGGGCCACATGGCATCCACGGTCCACATCATCCTGGATGCCCACCTCCCTATGAGGACAGCCCGATGGTATCTCTGCTCTCAGTGGACCCAGGCCACCAGATGGCTGCGGAACAGAGAGACAGTGATCTCTCAACTTGCAGTCTCCTGCAGCTGGTGGCAGGTACCACAGTGCCTCCAGGCAGGGATGCCCTTCCAGGCACACAAACCCCAGAGGGTTCTCACTACAAATGCTTCCCTGTTGAGTTGAGCGGCTCATTGCGAAGATCTCTGCACCCAGGGCAGCTGGTCACAGTCAGAAAGCCAACTTCAGATCAATCTGCTGAAGCTTCGGGCCATATTTCTGGGCCTCCGAGCCTTCCACCACTGCCTGCAGTACCACTCAGTGCTGGTCCAAATGGACAATCAGGTGGCCATGTTCTATGTGAACAAGCAGAGAGGCACAGAGTCCTATGCCCTCTGTCAGGTGGCGGTGGCTCTCTGCTCCTTCACGCTCTGCAATTGGGATGTTTCTGTGGGTGGTGTATCTGCTGGGAGAGCTCAACACCCTAGCAGAGAAGCTGAGTAAGGTCCTCCAGCCACAAGAGTGGCAGCTGGACCCCAGGGTGGCCTCTTAGCTCTTCCTGCTCTGGGGAGTTCCCCTGATGGACCTCTTCGCAAGTCCGACCAACACTCAGCTGCCCTGATTCTGCTCCTGCCATCCGCACCCCTCATGGGTGGCAGCGGATGCGTTCCTCATCCCATGGATGGTGGGACTGCTCTACGCCTTCCCACCCACTCCACTGATAACCAAGACCCTATTCAAGGCTCAGCACGACGGGGCACTGCTGATATAAATTCCCCCCCAGTGACCCAGGCAACCATGGTTCCCACTGCTCCTCCGCTTGTCCATAGTAACCCCAGTCCCCCTAGGGAGTGTTCCGGGGCTACTGTCACAGGAGGAGGGCTCCCTCCTATACCCCAATCTGGGGTTCCTATCGCTAACAGCTTAGCTGCTGAAAGGGTAGTCTTGGCACCTTTCAACCTCTCGGGGGAGGTAGAGGAGGTCCTCCTGGCCTTCCATAGGCTATCCACGAGATGGTCCTATGCCTTCAAATGGCGCAGATTCTCAATGTGGTGCCTGGAATGGCAAGTCAACCAGTTCTCGTGCTCTGTGCAGCTTGTACTGCAATATTTGCTCCATCTGTCACAGGCAGGACTGAAGTCCTACTCGGTCAGGGTGCACCTGAGTGCTCTAGCGGTTCACCACCATCTTATCGAGGGCAAGCACTTCTTTGTCCAACCTCTCATAACCCGCTTCTTGTGGGGCTGCCTCCTATCCAAGCCCCCCATCCACCTTCCAGTGGCAGAGTGGGACCTCAATGTGGTGCTATCCAAGCTCACCGAGCCACCGTTCAAGCCCCTGGCTATCTGCCACCTGCGGTACCTCTCATGGAAGGTTATCTTCCTAGTGGCATTTACGTCCTTTCGCAGGGTTAGCGAGCTTCAGGCGCTAGTGGCATATCCGCCATACACAAGGTTCTATAAGAATAGGATGGTGCTCCGCATGCACTCCAAGTTTCTTCCTAAGGTGGTGTCCCCATTCCACCTCATTCAGGAAGTGGTACTCTTCATCTTTTTTCTGTGGCCTCATGCCAGCTGGGCTGAGACCATACTGCATACCGTGGATTGTAAGAGGGCCCTGTCCTTCTACCTTCAGCATACCCAGGGCCACCACAAGCCTCCCAGCTTTTCGTCTCCTATGACCCTAGTCCACTGGGGCAAGCGGTGACCAAGCCAACTCTGTCCACTTGGGTGATGAACTTCATTGCCTTCACCTATGAGGCGGCTGGGCTCTCGCTGGAGCACCAGGTCACGGCACACAGCGTCAGGGCCATGGGGGCATCTGTGGCAAATCTGCAGTATGTTCCTCTCTCAGACATCTGTCGGACCGCCACCTGGTCTTCAGTCCACACCTTCACAGCTCATTACTGCCTGGAGAGGGAGTTCCAATGGACCAGTGCCTTCGGCTTGGCCGTATTCCATCATCTGTTTGGGGTGTAGGCAACTCCTGCCCTCTGACCCTTGTGTGTTCAGGCTACCGGAGTGCTGGTTCTCACTGGACACTTGGGTCTCTTGAGAGTCTGTCTCCTTACCTGCTGCTGTTCACGGCTCACCCGTAGTATTTCTACAGGTTTTCGGAAGCCTGTAGCTATGGTGTCCCATATATGAGTACTGACTTCATGCTTGTTCCCGAAAAAAGTGTAGTTACTCACCTGTAACAGATTGAAGGGATTATAGCGAGGTGAACCCCACTTTACTCCGCATTCCCTGAAAGCCTAACAGATGCCTAGGAGTAGTTTATCAGCAGACCTATAGTGGTGCCCCACACGAATAAAGGACATGATGGATTAAGGGGTTTGGGAATATGGAATATACTCAAGACAGACTAACAGAACAATCAGAAGGATGGCCAGAGAATATTCACAAACATAAAGTACAAATTGAAGGACACAGGCAATGATACCAGAATAGGACACGTCTGCCTTGAATTGGCAGGTGCATTCAGTATGAAAGTGGAAACAGTTAGGGGCTTTCTGCTGGGGAATTTTCCAGGCCATCCTGAAACTAATGCAGAATTAGAATAGAGGAACTTGCAGACAACCAAGTAGATAGCCAAAGTAGATTGCTGAAAGTATAATATTAAGAAAAGTAGTTGCAAATTATGCAAACAACCTACTAACTTAGGCCAGATTGACAAAGGATATAAAGAAAGATAGTGTGGCAGTTAGGGACATAGATTCTGGCAGACACTCCCCCAGGAGAGTGATGCTAGACTCTATCTCCAGGACCTGGGTAGGTAGATCAGGTGCTTTGCTATAGTTTTTGCATATCCATGTATATTTTTGATGTATTTGTAGATGTTTTACCCTTCCAGTGCGAAGCTTGTCCTTTTGCAGACCTGATAATAAAATTGAGCACTTTACTTCGATATCAGAATTATTTTATCGATACCGGGTCCTGTATTTTTTTATGTATGTTGGGGTGTACCCTGTGACCATACATTTGCTACTACTAAAAGGGTCAAATCCCCAACATATTGGCGCCCGAACAGGGACGTGATGTCATAATAATGTCATGCTTACGGTTCTCTCATACTTGTCTAATGAAGTATAGACTGAGAAGGAAATAAAGTTCTCCCATATTTAGTGCACAAAATACAGGTAGAGAAGGAAAGAAAGATTTTCATGGTCATCAGATAAAATACAAAATCGGGTTGAGAAGGAGGTAAATGTACTTTTGGATACTGTGATGACGAAGGCTGCTCAGGGGACATGGAGTGGCAAGAAAGTGAATCCTGTTCCTTTAAAAATAGTAGCAAACAGGGTTTCCCTAGCAACCACAAACCTCTGAGTCAGAGTGCAGCCAGTATCAAGCCCCGCCCACTTCAGCACGTCAGAGCTAGGTTGAGTCCTAACAGCTCCCACGTGGACTGGGAGAAGGGTGTGGTCCCTAAGAAGGATCAGTTTAAAACTGCAGTGTTTGAGCAGTCAGTTAGAACGAGAACAGGAGCAGCAGGAGGAAGAACGACAAGAACAAGCAGCACAAGAGCAGCTGGAACCAGGAGCAGAGATGAGCAGTTGGATCTGAGAGGAACAGATCAGAGGCAGACACAGCTAAAAGGGAAACTGCCAGGAGAAAGGCAATCGTATGAAGAGAGAAGGCAGCATGGCACAGAGCAGGAAGGATTGGAACAACTAAGAGGCCCAGAGTCAAGGCAAGTGCGTGTTTCAAAGTCCCTGCATGAAAGAAAGCTGAAAGAGTCAGTTCCTAGTGGGGGAAGCAACTCAGCTAGCCAGCTAAGCTGCAAAGGTAGAGAAAATAGCTTTTCTGTGTTCCCTAGCCAAAGTCTCTCTGCTGAGATAGAGCAAAAGAAACTCTTGTTAGCAAAGCTGAATGAGTTGTTGCAGAAGCAGAGTAGTAGGCTCTATGACCCTGTTCCACCTGAAAATAGCTGCAATGAATCCATTGAAGAGATGGAGATAGAAAGCTGCATTGAACCGTATGAAAGTGAGTCTGAGGAAATGCAGTTCTCATATTGCAGAGCTAATGAGTTTGAGATGTGCTGAGCCTAAGCACATGTAAAGGAATGAGTGTTTAAAGTAGAGCAAAGCTTGTTTATATGGAGCTGAAAGACACAGCAAGAAAAACTAACCAGACGTTTTAAGCCAATGTGTTTTCCCCAATGCTCTGAAGAGAAGTAAAACTTACTGGGCGTTTTAGAAGCTGTGTGCCACCTTGTGTAAAGAAGATGTGAGAAAAACAGTCTTCTTATGAAAGCTGAGTTACCTTGGAAAAAGTTAACAGCCTGAGCTTTGTAAGCCAGTTCCTAGTACCAAAGTTAACTGCTGTTAAAAGTGACCAATTCTGTGAATACAACCTGTTGGACTTTATTCTTTGTTTTGGAGACGTATCCAATTTATGCTCAGTGCTATTGAATTTGATGCGAGGGGGAAATCCCGAAAAATAAAAATATTCTCTGTTTTTCGCCTAACACTGTGTGGTCACACTATTTGCTCTAAAGAATAAGTAAACTACATTTCCCAGCAGTCCTAGCTGGCAGCCATATTTATGGACATTATTTGAAGAGGGCAATAAGGCGACGCCCTCCTGCTTACTGGCTATCGGCCCGGGCAGGAGGCGCGGCGACAATACCTGCAGAAGAAGAGTCACTGGGAAGGTAAGAGAATCTTTGTTTCCATTTTTTAGTTTCTTATATATATAGTCTTTAGAGATTATTCATAGGAAATTTATAATAGATTTGTTAAAATTATAATTTTACAATGTTTAAGAAAAAGACTAAGGAAGATTATATAAACACTTCACAGGCAGAAACAATTTTACAAAAGGTTATTAATCACCATCCTCTAGCTGCTAAAACTTTAGGACAGTTCAGTCCCGGCTGCGAATCAACGCGGCCGGGCACAGGTGGGCAGCGGCAGGCCAAGGGTTAACCTTGGCGGCGGGCCTGCGGCGATCAGCTATAGAAGCGCCGAGCGGCCCGCAGCTCGCCCTCTTCCCCCCCCCCCCAGCAGTCCAGTGGAGCCGGGACAATCGCGAGGCAGTAGAAGCAGTTGGGCCTGCTTTGGCACACTGAGGCACGGACCCGATTTCCCCACCAGCTGTGCATCGGAGAAAGGTAATCGAGCAAGTGAGAACTTACCGCTTGAAGGTAACAAGACGCGATTCACCGAGGCTTGGACCCGATCGTATCTGGGGGGGGGGGGGGAATATAAGGCAGGAAGATGACCGAGTCGGATAACCGATCGAGTCCCGATCTGCGGGTCCTTGTGGGGGGTGATTTTGCTTGTAATTCTGGGTTGGAGGCCCCGATTTAAAAAAAGTCTGGGGGCCGGAGATCGCGTCTGGAGGCACCGGAGAGCGCTTCTGGTCGGCGCATCGGGAGTGCACGAGGCTAGTTGATCGAGTGGCCTTGAGTAATAAAAAAAACAAAAAAAAAACAAAATGAATAAGATATAAGGGAAAATAGTAATAAAGAAAAAGAAAAGTGGAGGACATCCGATGAGCACTTGAGACACACGTGCCTATATAGATGGCTGACCGAGGTCGAACCAAAAAAAACAAAAAACAGCAATGGCGGTGAATGCCATCTAGAGGGCACATGTGCAATAGCAGACAAATACAGTGAAATTTTGTGAGTAGAATTATTTGGGGAAGGCTGCCATCTAGTGGGGCTCAAGGGGCATAACAATAAATATTGCAGCTGAAACATTGGTATGTAGTTGTGAAATGGATGGCAATGGATTATCACTGAATTATCGAATGCAAGAAAAAAAAAAAGAAAGTTGAACAGGGGTAACCTAAATAAAAAAGAAAAAAGGGGGGATATGGAGCAGATGATAGTAGTATGATAGCACGGTAAAAAAACCCAACAACAACCCACAAAGGGGTACCATGACAACAATGGTGGACGTGGGCATATTGCTAACATATCTTTTCTCTACTCATTGCTTCTACATAGTACCATTACTACTATACTATAGTTATGCCACGTAAGGTCACCCAGAGCGAGAGAGGGGGTCACAGTCGACGGACCAACTCAGAGAGGAGCGAGAGCTTGCAGAGTACAGGAGGCACAGGAGGGAGGACAACACGGGGTTCAGCAAAAAGGGCACCTGTAGCAGTAGCTAAGAGGATGGCAAGGAATGAGGACGCATCGCGCAAACGTGATGCGACCAGAACAGTAACGTGTCAAAATAAGCAGGCATCATCGCAGCAGCAGGCGCAGATGTCCACGCCCTCTACATCCAGCCAGGAGTTAGATGAGCTATTCCGAGTTATCCGCGATCAGGTGAACCAACACGGCCTAACTGCCTTCAGGCAACGGCTGAAGTCATCTAATACAAGGTCCAACGATCTGTAAACGGCAAGCACCAGCACGGCGATTGGTAAGTCAGGGGGTGAGAAGGGGGCACCTGTGTTGTCGTCTTCATCATCATCAGAATCTACTTCTGACACGGATGGGGAGATGTCCTTAGCGAATGCAATACAGAATACTTTAAAAACTTAAAAAAAAAAAAAGAATAAATCAAAGAACAATGGCCCTTTAGCACGAGTATGGGCAGCGTGCAGCGAACTATCCTCACAGAGAACAGAAAACTACGAGGCTGGTGTAACCAGACCAGTGATGCAGGTGACAGCAGCACCGGCAGCCCTATCAGCGGTTAGTGGAGACCCGCATTGTGGTGTGAGTTCATTAGCCAGCGCAGTGCCTAGAAAGTTGAAGAAGCGCATTTGGCATAGAGAATATATTGATATATTCTCATTGCTACTTAGGGATCAGGAAGGGGAGCCAAAAGAGAGCAAGGATAGGGACAAGAGCAGGGAAAAGAAGCCGAGAATTGTAAAATCCATAACAAATTGGGTATCGGCCTTCCACATATTCATGATTGTGGTGGTTGAGCGTCAGCCAGAACTGAGTCCATACCTAATTAAGTACCTGGACACCATTACCCAGGTGCACAAGCGATTAAGAGGGTGGGCATGGTTGAATTATGATGTCAAGTTCAGGAAAAGCATGGCGGAGGACCCGACCATGACGTGGCAGCACAGAATTGTGGATCTGTGGCTGGAAGAAATGGCCCCTAACAGACCCTGGAGTCAGGATGGGCTACCACAGTCCTTTCAGGCCCCGCAATGGCAGCAGAACTACCAAACGGCAGGCCGCTGAGTATGCCGCCAGTACAATACGGGGAGCTGCACATGGCATCCGTGCAAATTCCGACATGCATGTTCTAGCTGCAGGGCCAGTCACCCAGCGGCCACGTGCCGAGTGGAAAGAGAGACAAAGCCATTCTGGCCATCGCAGCAGCGGGGAAATGATGGCCATGGCCCCAACCCCCATCAAACTTGAACACATGCGGTCCTGGCTGTGGGCATACCCGCTGTGAGACAAAGTTCTCAGCATTGAGAGTGACTTTGCACATGGTTTCCATATTCCATCATCAGTTCCAACGAGGGAGCAGTTAATACGCAACTCCCCTTCAGTCAAAAAAATTCAACGCGGTGGTGCAGCAGAAACTGGCTAAAGAAATTTGGCCTGGGAAGGGTAGCCGGGCCGTTCAAGATCCCACCACTCCCGTATCTGGTGTTGTCTCCTTTAGGAATAGTGCCAAAAAAGGAGCCGGGTAAATTCCGTCTGATGCATAACCTATCATACCCAGAGGGAGGTTCAATTAACGACCACATTGATCCAGTATTATGCTCAGTAAAATATGCAACGATCGATCAGACCGTGACTATCATACAGAAGTTGGGGCATCAGGCCCGATTGGCAAAGGCAGATATTGAATCAGCCTTTCGATTACTCCCGGTACACCCCGAGTCCTTTTCATTACTCGGTTTCACCTTCAACGGGGAATACTTTTACAACAAATGTCTGCCCATAGGCTGCTCAATCTCGTGTGCGTATTTTGCGCAGTTTAGCGCATTCATACACTGGGTGGTGGAGGACATCGTAGGCCATAACACAGTAGTACATTACCTGGACGATTTCCTTTTCATTGGAACTGATAGTGAAGACTGCAAGAGGATCCTCAACGTCTTCAAGCAGGTTGCTCCGCTTTTCGGGATCCCCCTAGCAAAGGGAAAGATGTGCGGGCCAGCGAGGACAATCACATTCCTTGGCATAGAACTGGATGTGATATCACAATTGTCACGTTTGCCGGCCGACAAAATAAAAAAGCTGAGGATCACTATTCAGCAAAGGCGCCCAAAAGCAACATTGGAGCAGTTCCAATCATTGCTAGGACTCTTGTGTTTTGCTTGCAGAATCATACCGATGGGGTGAATCTTCTGCTTGCGCATGGCACTGGCAACTAAAGGGGTCAAGAAGAAGCACCATAAAATCAGGGTCACAAAAGACATACGGGAAGACCTACGTATGTGGGAGCGTTTCCTGCAGTCTTTCAAAGGGCTGACATTTTGGCAAGAGCACCCAGTGTCGAACAAAGACCTGGAATTATTTACCGATGCCACTGGGGTGATTGGTTTCGGAATTTATTTCAAAGGGGCATGGTGTTCCAAGAAATGGCCTAGCAATTGGCACTCCGAGGGAACCACAAAGGACATTACGTTCCTGGAGCTCTTTCCCATTATGGTAGCCTTGTACATATGGGCCCCATGGCTAGCCAACAAATCAATCACATTTCATACTGAAAACTTAGCGGTGGTGCATGCAGTGAATGGAATGCGTGCCCATACACCGGTGGTGGTGGCATTGTTGAGGCATATAGTGATGTTGTGCCTTAAGCATAATGTAACTATTAGGACGGAGCATATTCCAGGTCAGCATAATAACCTTGCCAATGCTCTTTCTCGTTCCAAGATCCCGCTCTTTCGAACGCTCACACCCGAGGTCGACGCAGTCAAGACAGCTGTCCCAGAACAGGTATGAGGCCTTGGTCCGCCGAGGTTTGGGAGCTTTTGCTGAATTCACTGTCCAAGCGGACGAGGCGAAAGTATTTGACGGCTTGGCAGAGGTTTCAAGCCTTCGGCGGAAGTAGCGGGATCAGGGTTGAGCACAGTCTCATGACGGAATCGATCCTACGGTGGAGCCTACAATCCAAAAATAGTGGAGTTAAGAAATCGACTATACAGGCGCAATTGGCGGCAATCACGTTCTTTACCAGAGCAATGGGCAAGAACAGCCCGGGAAAGGATTTCGTGATCACAAGGGTCATGAAGGACTGGGCATCGGAGCAGCGATGCACAAAGGACAGCTGAAGCCCCATAACACACCAAATATTAAAGAGACTTATAACGGCTACACACCAGATATGTTTTGATGGATTTGAGACCTGGCTGTTCAGATGTGCCTTTTCCTGGGCGTTCTTCGGAGCGTTCAGAATAGGGGAGCTGGTGGCCGTGGCGAGCTGCGGGCGGGCCGAGGGGGGCATTAAAAAAAGGGATGTTAGTTTTCAGAACGGGAAGTTAATACTACACGTCCGGAAGTCCAAGACGGATACCGAGGGAAAAGGTACACGGATCGTGTTAGCCCTGCTACCAGGGGACCCATCCTGCCCAGTGAAAACTTTTGTTGAATATAAACAGCTTCGCCCACCAGGGAGCGAGCACTGGTTGGTGCATGCTAACGGTGCCCCCCTCTCACGTTTTCAATTTGGCAGAGTGCTCAAGCTAGGCTTGGAAGCAGCGGGCTTGGAGGCGCGCTTTTACGGCACTCACTCCTTCCGCATTGGGGCCGCTTCATCGGCGGCCAGTATAGGTATGACAAGGGAACAGATCATGAACATTGGGAGATGGCGCTCAGACAGATAAAAGCTATATGTACGTGCGGTTTGACGCCGCTCGCACAGTCGACATCGCAGTATGGAAATGTTATTGTTCGGGATGACAAAAAAAAAGAAAAGAAAAAAAGTGGAAGTCAGTGTGGGTTGTAAGAAGTCTGTTGTCATGATATGGTAAGAAGTGTGAGATTTATGATAAAAAAGGGGTTAAAAATTATATACAATTATATACAATTTCTAGTCATGAGTAATTACACAGGTACACTAAAAAAAATTTTTTTTAAACTGCCTCTAATGTTTCGATTGATTTTTACGTTTTTTGGTGCGCTGAATCCAAATCTGGTAACCAATTTGCTCCATCACGTACAGATTTTTTGCTACATTGGGTTAGCAGTTTGAGGTGAACGTTTCAGATTGAGTGCGATCGAGATAAAAGTTTCTTGGATGAATTCTTTATACTAATTGTTTAGTAGTTATTCAAATAAGAATAAAAAAAATTGTAACAAGGCAGCACATAAGAATAGAGTAATGTCAACAAAACACACTGTGATGGTAGCAAAATTGTCTGCACTTAAAACAGCCACATACATGTGCACAAATATTGAGCATATAAGAGCGAGGTTAGACACAAAGCAAAGCAAAGAAATGTGCAAAAAATGTTGTACAGGTATGTATGTAAGAATAGAAAACGCAAACCGCACCATTGCAATACATGAAGACAAACACCCGATGGTGTGAAAATAAAATTCTAATAAATGAGATCCGACACTGTGGTAATAACTAGCAAATTTTTATTTCAAAGTTTAGTAAAAACACGATATTTGTCAACACAGTTTAGATTTTAAAGTCATTCTTGGGTCAATCAATCTCCTGGTGGGCCCGTTTCTTCTTCCACCGAATGCTTCTCTTGGTGCGCTGCTTGGCGTATTTTTCATCTGGGGTTTCCCGCAGCAGCAACCAGCAGAAATCAGCCATCATAGTGGTGTTCCATCTTCCTTGGTACCTTCTCTCTGCGTCCTTGATGTCCTGGTGAAACCTTTCACCTTGTTCTTCACTGTACGCCCCCAAGTTTTCGGGAAAGTAGTTCACATGGGAGTGCAAGAAATGGACTTTCAGGCTCATGTTACAGCCTTGTTCTTTGAAGGCATTGAGCATCCTGTCAACAATATCCTTATAGTTCTCATCCCGCCTGTTCCCCAAGAATTTGAGAACAACATCCTTGAAGGAATCCCAGGCTTCTTTTTCCTTCTCAGACATCGTTTCAGTGAATGCTCCATCTGAAATGAGTTTCCTTATATCAGGGCCAACAAACACTCCTTCCTTTAGCTTTGCTTCAGAAAGTCGGGGGAACTTTGAGCAAAGGTACCGAAAGCACTCACCATCTTTTGGAAGGGACTTGATGAATTGCTTAATGAGACCCAACTTAATGTGGAGAAGTGGTAATAGAATTTTATCACGAGGTACCAAGCTCTCATGAAGAACATTTTTCTCACCGGGTCTCAAATACTCCCGAATTGGCCAGTCTTTTTTCCCCCAGTGTAGGTCGTGGGCCCGGCTATCCCACAAGCAAAGGAAGCAGGGATATTTGGTGAAACCGGATTGCTGCCCTAATAGCATGGATAGAATTTTAAAGTCTCCACAAATCATCCACTTATGCTCATCATAATGAATCTTCTGAAGAATCAGGGCCAAATTCTCTTATTTTTCTTGGAGAATAACAGAGTGAGCAATAGGAACTGAAGCGAATGTGTTGCCATTATGAAGAAGAACACCTTTTATGCTGTCTTTTGACGAATCAATGAACAGCCGCCATTCAGCAGGATCATACTTGAGTTTAAACTTTTCCATCACTCCGTATATATCGTTGCAAAATACCAAATCTTCCTCTTTGCTGAAATACTTCAAAAATTGTGTCTCGCGGTTGCGGTACCAATAAAAAGTTGTTCCTGGTGACAATAGATTTTTCTGTTTAAGCCGAGAACCTAGCAGTTGGGCAGCATCTTTTGGGAGTCCTAAATCCCGGACTAAATCATTCAATTCAGCTTGAGAGAAAAGTTCAGGTTTCGGATCTGGTTCAGTTTCAAACTCGGAAGTACTGGACTCATCGGGAAAAGCCATCTGATGAGTCTCATCATGATCAGAACTGTCCACACAAATATGATCCAAAGATTTTGGTGGTTCAGGCACAGGTACTTCGTTGCTATGAGGCATAGGCCTAATTGCTAAGGGAAGGTTGGGGTAACTTATTACGTTCTTATTTTTTAAGTTGTATCCCTTCACAATGCAAGAGCAAAAATAGCAGTCACTGCTGTGGTCTCTTTGTTCACGCCACATCATAGGTATTCCGAAACGAAATGCTTGTTTTTTACCTTTCATCCATAAGCATAGATCTTCCTCACATGTCTTGCACACTTTGTGAGGAGCCCACGGTTTGTCTTGATCGCCTAACTTCAAACCGAAATAGGCGAAATATACTTTTTAAATAAATGCAGAAATGTTCCTCTGCCGCTTTTTCACGGTATATTCCCCACAAATAAAACAAAAACTGTCCGGAGAGTTGACGCAACCTCTGGTTCTGTGAGCCATCACAAATACACAGCACTGCAAACTACAACTGTAGTGAACCACTTCGGAATAAAGCTGGATTACGACTGAGCAAACAAAAGGTAATAATGAACTTGCAAGAAACTGAAATTTGACAGGAATGTTCATGTCGCAACCACCGTGTTTGAGCGAGCGAACGAGGCGAGGCGAACAGGAAAGAACATGCGCCAGCGCGAATACTGGATTTAGCCCCCCGCCTCCCAATTGTCCTGTTAATGTATAAAATGAATACAAAACACTCTAAAATATCATGAGGGAGTGTTTCTAGTTAGTTAACCATTACAACCTCTATTTTGGGCCAAGAAAATAAACTGCAGTCGGCTAAAAGAAATTATGTGAACATTCCTTATATGGGTAAGAAATCTAATTTTGCAAGAAAACGTGACATGATGGAACATTTTGGCTATTTTTCCTGGATTCAGCACCCCAAAATCTATAGGAATCAGTTGCAAAACTGGAGGCAGTTTTTTGGTAGTGTACCTGTGTTATCTAAGGGCTTTAGAGTGTGTGTACGATAGGTATGTCTAAGGTGCAGCGATAACAATGTAATCTTTCATCCAGGGGCAATGTTAACAATGTAGTTCTTCATATAGAGGCACTGATAACAATGTAATTTTCTGCCAATAATGTAACATAGGTACCAGTCCTCCTCAGGAAGCATGGATATGCGGCCATTCTTTTGTTCACTGGGCGGAGAAAAGGACAAGGATCAGACCGCAAGGGCTCAACCTGGGCCTACCGAAAGCAAGAGTGTCGGTGAAGTGGATGGGCCATCGGGGTATTATGTGGGACCAACTGCTAGTACCAAAAGAGAGCACCAGGTACCTGCACACTAGATAGAGAACTAACCAAGCAGGTACACAAGGACTGACGACAATTCTACAGGTGAAGAGTCTTTTTTTATTGTGCCCCAATGCGTTTCGGCCACAAAGCCTTCCTCAGGGGGTCTTTAAAAAGAGCACACCTCAAAAAGATAACAACAACAAATATGAACATTTAAAAATATAAATTAATAAATTAAACACACCTTTAATTAAGACCTTAATTACAAATACAAATATAAAATATATATAGAAGATGTAGGTTCATTGAATAAAATGATAAATATCAATAAAGTATCATAACACAATAAATGTAAATTATAAAAATGTTATAATCATAATATCATAAAAAATATTATATTAACCATAAACATTGAAAAATAAAAGGACAAGAACATATGATAAAAATAAGAACATGAGGTAAAAGTAATAACATATTGTAAAAGTAAAAAACCACAAGAGAGAGATGAGGAGGACATTATTTCAGGGAAAAGTAAAGGGGTACCTTGTATCTTTCACGTGGTACACTAAAAACTGGAAATAAATAAATTGACCATTAAAAGGAGCAATAAATAAAAGAACTAAACGCATAAATGTATTACTAAAATCTAATAAATGACAGCATAAATTTCCTAAGTTAATGTAGAAGTTAGTAAATGGCAATGCCATTAGAGATTACAAATTATAAAAACCCATAAGCAAAGTAGGAGCAAGTGGTACTCAAAAAAAGAGCTTATATAATTTATTGCCAGAAAGTATTCATCATGTATAGACCTAGAAGTTAAATACAGAATACTCGCAGACAGGTAGTAGAACGGCAGCTGATAGTTACAAAACTATCCTAAAAACATTAAGGATGTCTTAAAAACAAATCTCACAAAACAAGCAGGACATATTTAAAAGTGTAGAGCGCTTGAAATAAAGAACGTAAAAAATGGTATTGAACTACAGAGTGCTATTGTGCACATATTTGAAAAACACTATGAGACTGACGTATTCCATAAATCAAATAAGGCAATCGCAAAAGAGTAGCCTTCATCTCTAAAACCAGTTGTTACACTTGTAAATGTAACGTCCTTATAAAAAAACATAAAGTGAACATTGAGCCGCATTATCTATAAAGTCATAACATTAAAGCATTACCTAAAATAGGCGTGTCGTTTGAAGGCAACTGGTCCAGAAGAAAATATATTATTTGCTGCACATTATACCTCCTAGAAGGTATCTCTCGTGTCTCTCGATATTATTTTTATTTTATTTATTTTTATTTATTAACAATTCTTATATACCGCACTATTAGACATCAGCGCGGTTTACATTGAACAAAAAACATCCGACAATTTACATATGTCTGGTCAATTACATTTAACAGGAGATATAAACTTGGGAAATAGGGGAAACTATATACAAAGGTGTGTTATCTGACAAGAGATATCATGGTTAACTATATACAAAGGTGGTGCAATAGTATATGGAACTGTTTGTATTTACATTGTGTAGTTGGCCTGTTGCGATGGTCTGTCTGTTTGGCCACTCCTGCTATTCACCTGGAGGTTATGTTCTGAGCTGTCATTGAGATATTTAAGGAAGAGGAAATGTTTCAGTGACTTTCTGAACTGACTCAAATTTGGTACTGATCTGATTTGTGCTGGTAAGGTGTTCCATAAAGTGGGGGCACAGAGTCGGAATGCTCTGTTGGCTGTTGATCTGGCACATCTTGTGGTGTCGTTTGGGATAGCTAGTGTGTTCATTTCTGCTGTTCTTCTTGGCCTGTTTGGTGCAAGTGGTAGTATGAGGTTGGAGAGAGAAGAAGAGGTGAGCCCCTTGGTCGCTTTAAATGTTAGCAGTACAGTCTTGAAACTGATCCTTGCTTGAATGGGAAGCCAGTGTAGCTGTTTTAGGAGTGGTGTCACGTGGTCTCACAAAAAGGCGTGTCGTTTGAAGGCAACTGGTCCAGAAGAAAATATGTCTCTCGATATTAAAAAATTTAATAATTTAATAATGTCAAATTATAATTATAAAAACCCATAAGCAAAGTAGGAGCAAGTGGTACTCAATTTAATACTTTAATAATGTCCGGCACAATGAAAATGTTTCAAAACTCATTGTGTGATAACCAAAGTATAAAGAAGAAACCGGGAGGCTCACCGTTCAATGCGTACTGCACTGCTGTCTTGTTCAAAGTGAAACTCACAGCATTTCAACTTCCCAGAAGTACCGGCGTTTTCCCGCTCTAGTGGACTGAAGGTCACAAAGAACAAGCGAAACAGCATAAGAGATGGCAATTCAACAATTAAATAAATAAATAAATGTAATGTTGCTATTGAATAATAAGAAAAAGACAGGAAAGGAAGGAAAGAAGGGGGGAGGAAAGGGGGGAGGGGGAAGAAAGGAGGAGGGAGAGGAGAGAGAAAGGAAGGGGGAAGGGGGGAAGAGAAGGAAAAAAGGGGGGAGGGGAGGAAAGGAAGAGGGGGGAGGGGTGAACGGAGAGGGGGGAAGGGGGAGGGGGAAAAAGAGGGGGAGGAGGGAGGTGGAGGGGGGAGGGGAAGGGGAGGAAAGGGAGGGGGTGGAAGGAGAGAAATTGGGGGGGGGGGAAGGAAAAGGGAGGGAGGAAGAGAGGGGGGAGGGTGGAAGGGAACCTAAATTTATTCCTAAAGCTTGTGGACATTATAAGTGCGGCAAATGTAGTGTTTGTGAAAATGCACTAGTGACAAGAAAAGAGTTTGTCAAGCCAGGCTCTGCGCATAAAGTTCTCTTACGGGATTTTTCCAATTGTGAGACACTAAACATGATTTCCTTCCTTTCCTGTCTTTTTCTTATTATTCAATAGCAACATTACATTTATTTATTTATTTATTTAATTATTGAATTGCCATCTCTTGTGCTGTTTCGCTTGTTCTTTGTGACCCCTTAACCCACTAGAGTGGGAAAACGCCGGTACTTCTGGGAAATTGAAACGCTGTGAGTTTCACTTTGAACAAGATAGCAGTGCAGCACGCATTGAACGGTGAGCCTCCCGGTTTCTTCTTTATACTTTGTTTATCACAGAATGAGTTTTGAAACATTTTCATTGTGCCGGACATTATTACTTTCTTTTACGTTTTGCAAACAGCAAACAGCGCTACCTTTTGTACTCATAATACTTTTGCTTTATTTATCCTATTGATTGTCTGCATTGTGGATAATTTTAAGCACAAGTGAGGGAGGAGTGGTCTAGTGGTTAGGACAAGGTACTTCAGGCCGGAGGGCTGGGGGTTCAATTCCCACCTGGGGACAGCAATCTCAGGCCGGAGGGACTGGGATTTCTAGTCCTGTAGGCACTCCTTGGGGTCTTGGGCAAGCCACTTAACCCTCCATTGCCCATGTTCCCTGTAAGTATTAGTGTATGTGTCTCATTTCCCCTCGTGTTAAATGTATTCCCCAATTGACTGCTTTGACCCGGTGAAAAGCGGGATATAAATACAGCTAAATAAATAAACAAGTGTTTTTTAATATCGAGAGACATATTTTCTTCTGGACCAGTTGCCTTCAAACGACACGCCTTTTTTAGGTAACGCTTTAATGTTACGACTTTATAGATAATGCGGCTCAATGTTCACTTTGTTTTTTTATAAGGACGTTACATTTACAAGTGTAACAACTGGTTTTAGAGATGAAGGCTACTCTTTTGCGATTGCCTTATTTGATTTACGGAATACATCAGTCTCATAGTGTTTTTCAAATATGTGCACAATAGCACTCTGTAGTTCAATACCATTTTTTACGTTCTTTATTTCAAGCGCTCTACACTTTTAAATATGTCCTGCTTGTTTTGTGAGATTTGTTTTTAAGACATCCTTAATGTTTTTTAGGATAGTTTTGTAACTATCAGCTGCCGTTCTTCTACCTGTCTGTGAGTATTCTGTATTTAACTTCTAGGTCTATACATGATGAATACTTTCTGGCAATAAATTATATAAGCTCTTTTTTTGAGTACCACTTGCTCCTACTTTGCTTATGGGTTTCTATAATTTGTAATCTCTAATGGCATTGCCATTTACTAACTTCTACGTTAACTTAGGAAATTTATGCTGTCATTTATTAGATTTTAGTAATACATTTATGCGTTTAGTTCTTTTATTTATTGCTCCTTTTAATGGTCAATTTATTTATTTCCAGTTTTTAGTGTACCGCGTGAAAGATTCAAGGTACCCCTTTACTTTTCCCTGAAATAACGTCCTCCTCATCTCTCTCTTGTGGCTTATTACTTTTAACATATGTTATTACTTTTACCTCATGTTCTTGTCCTTTTATTTTTCAATGTTTATGGTTAATATAATATTCTTTATGATATTATGATTATAGTAACATTCTTATGATTTTATCTTTATCGTTTTATGATACTTTATTGATATTTATCATTTTATTCAATGAACCTACATCTTCTATATATATTTTATATTTGTATTTGTGATTTAGGTCTTAATTAAAGGTGTGTTTAATTTATTAATTTATGTTTTTAAATGTTCATATTTGTTGTTATCTTTTTGAGATGTGCTCCTTTTAAAGACCCCCTGAGGAAGGCTTTGTGGCCGAAACGTGTTGGGGCACAATGAAAAAGACTCTTCACCTGTAGAATTGTCGTCAGTTCTTGTGTACCTGCTCGTGGGACCAACTGCTGCCATTCCTCCTGCAAAAGAAGAGAGCAGGGGGAAAGCCATGGACAATTGTGGTCCATCTGGGAGGTAACGACTTGATGGATACACGCAGTGTCCAGCTCACAAAGAAAATGCAGAGGGACATGCTGACATTGGCGGGTAGCTTCCCAGAGGCGTTGTTGGTCTGGTCGCACATCATACCGTGACGAGTTTGGAGGGGTGAATGGTCACATCGGGTGGTCGAAAGGACAAGGCGGAAAGTGAACAGATGGATGGCCCATTTTATGGAGTCAATCGGAGGGTACAGCATCACGCCTGACCTCATAGATGAAAAATGCCCCGGACTGTACCGAGCGGATGGGATACATCTGTCCGAAATTGGGATGGATGTATTCATGTGTGCCATACAAGATACAGTTGAACGCCTATGGCAAAACAGGTGTTGGCCACAGCGGCGAAGATGGGTGGGGCCCCACACGACGAGCGAGGAGTCGCTGCCGTGGAGGGTTGGCAGGGAAGCTAGGACCCCTTTCAGGAGAGAGCGCACAGCCCAGACATGGAAAGGGGGGAGTGGTCATATAGGAGCCACCTTGTCCCCCAATGGCATGCAGAGTTGAGGCAGCAACAGTGTGGAGAGGGCCTCCCTATGCTTTCACGGCACGAGGGGGCAGGGAGGGGCGAACATAGAAATGAGTAACGGAGCCCTGCTCACTACCTTTTGACGGGCCGTGGGCAGAGACAGATCAGAAAACTGCTGCAAATAGGAAGGTAGCATTAAAGGGCCTGTTTTAACGGCAGGCGCCCCTTACCTATTGTATGGTAACCAGGACTGCAGGCAGTGGGGAAAAGGCTTTGACGGCAATTTTCTAAACATCCCTGCCGGGCATCATTGACTGGATTAGGATGGGCTGTGCCTCTTAAGAGGGGAGAAAGGGCGAAATAGAATAGGCTAGCTCTTCAAAGAAATGGCAATGTATAGTTGTTATAATATGTGCTATTGAAATTGTAATTAATGTTTTATGATTGTGTGGTTTATGCTGTGGCCAACAGTTTTTACTGTTATTTCCAGTGTTGTCAAATAAATGATGTTTGGTTGAAATCCGGCAGAGTACAGTCAATATTTCCGGGGGGAGGAGGGGGGGGGAGTAGCGACCCGAGGCTGTTATGCCGGCTGTTATGCTGTTATGCCGGCTGTGTAAGAAGTGGTGTAACTGGGCTTTGAAAGATCCTGCTTTTATTTATTTATTTAACCAGATTTGTATACCACTTTATCCTTTAATCAAAGTGGTTGATAACGCAATTATGGGTCTACATTGAACATTAAGGGAGGGATGACGAGATGCAAACTTGGATAGTTTGATTCATCGTTCTTTTTCTTGCGTGCCGGCCAGCAGACGGGACTCTCAACCCACATTCACTACAAGACTTACGAACTAAGATAGAAAAATACAAAAAAGGACAGAAATTAGTTACATAGTAAATGACGGCAGATGAAGACCAGTATGGTCCATATAGTCTGCCCAGCAAGACGACAAGAGTAGGTGCACTTGCCACTCCGTGCAGGTCACCTCTCCCCATGCCTTTGTTTAGGGCTGTACCCACCGCTCTGTGTAGGTCACCCCTATTTACATAGTAACATAATACCATAGTAAATGATGGCAGATAAAGACCAGCATGGTCCATCCAGTCTGCCCAGCAATACGGCAAGAGTAGGTGTACCTGTCATTCTGTGCAGGCCATCCCTCCCCATGTCTTTGTTAAGGGGTGGACCCACCACTCCATGTAGGACACCCCTATTTGTTGAGAAGTTAGATGGTTCCGTTTATTTTGTTTTTTTTATCTTGCTGTAAAGGGATCTGCTGTGCTTGTCCCATGCTGTTTTGAATTCTGTCACCGTGTTTGCCCCCACCACTTCCATCGGGAGAGCATTCCAAGCATCCACCACCCTTTCAATGAAAAAATATTTCCTGACATTGCCTTTCAATTTTCCACCTTGCAGCTTCATGTTATGCCCTCTAGTTTTGCAGCTTCCCTGTCTTTGGAAGAGGTTTGTTTGTTCATCATTCCTCTTTAAGTATTTAAAGGTCTGAATCATATCTCCCCTATCCCTCCTCTCCTCCAAAGTGTACATATTTAGGTCTTCAAGTCTCTTCTCATAAGGTTTCTTACGCAGGCTCCAAATCATTGTGGTCACCTTCCTCAGAACAGTTTCTAGTCTTTTTACATCTTTTGCAAGATATGGTCTCCAAAACTGAACACAGTATTCCAAGTGAGGCCTCACCAGTGACCTGTACAGTGGCATAAGTACCTCTTCCTTTCTGCTGGTAATTCCTCTTTGTATGTAGCTCATCATCCTCCTGGCTTTTGCCATCGCCTTGTTGCACTGTTTTGCCACCTTGAGATCATCAGAGATAATCACACCAAGGTCTTTCTCCTGAACCATGCACACCAACCTCTCGCCCCCTATTGCGTACATTTCCCATGGATTTTTGCTACCTAAGTGCATGACACTGCACTTTTTTGCATTAAATCGTAATTGCCAAGCATTACACCATTCTTCCTGCTTTTGTAGATCTTTCCTCATGTTATCCACTCCCTCAGGGGAGTCCATTCTGTTGCAAATTTTTGTGTCATCTGCAAAAAGACAGACTTTTCCATTCAGTCCTTCAGCAACATCACTCACAAATACATTGAACAGTGCCGGGCACCCTGCTAATCACCTTCCTTTCATCCGAGTGAGCTCCATGTACCATCACCTTCTGTCGTCTGTTAGTCAACCAATTTCTAATCCAGTTTACCATCTTGGGACCCATCCCCAAGCTACTGAGTTTATTGGCAAGCCTCCTATGAGGAACAGTATCAAAGGCTTTGCTGAAATCCAGGTAGATGACATCCATGGCATGCCCCTAATCTAGTTCCTTGGTCACCCAGTCAAAGAACTCAATCAGATTTGTTTGGCAAGACTGTCCTTCAGTAAAACCATGTTGCCTTGGATCTTGCAACCTGTTGGTTTTGAGAAAGTTCACTATTCGCTCTTTCAGGAGCGCCTCCATTACTTTTCCCGTCACCAAGGTAAGGCTCACTGGTCTGTAGTTTGACACTTCTTCCCTGTCGCCACTTTTGTGTAGAGTGTGATAAGGAAGCTTATCATAGCTCAGGTAGGAGCTATAGAAAAGATGATGTGACTCTGAACAAGCAACCTGTCAGTTCTGGTAGAAGCAAGAAAACAGAGTTTTCACATAAAAGACTACCAGTCCCAGAATGCACCAGGTTTCCAGCAGCCATGAGAGGGGCTGAAGTGAGAGAATGTGTGTGCAATCAAGAGAGCTATGAGGTAATCCCTAAGCACTCATCTCAAAGGGCAGGGCCTGATTCAACACAGCTGCACTGTGTTAGGGAGCAGCACACATTAGAACAGGATAAGAGTAGAGCTTTTTCTTCAGGAAACAGTTTTCAGCAACAGTTGGAAGAACAGCTTCAGCCAAGCCAAGCAGATAGAGAGAGAAGGAAACTCTCTGGAAGGAAGAGAAGAAAGGCCATTGGAAGGTCTGGGAGATTCCAAGGCAGTACTCATACTGGGAGGTATTCCAAAAGCCAGCAGAGTCCATTGGACTGGATTCAGCCAGAGGAATGGAGTGGCAGAGATAGGAATCACCAGTGGCTACCTGGAAGAGAGAAGACTGCATGTGGAAGGGACTTTCAGACCAAGGCCAGAAGGTATGTGAGAGAAGATCCAGTGTCCAGGGATCAAGATTGGAAGGCTGGACATCAGAATTGGATTACATATTGGCCAGGCTATACAGAGAGGAATAATGATAGCAGGAGAGGCTCAGGTATGAACACTGATCCAGACCCTATCTATAATAGAGAATGGCAGCAAGGGAATAAGCATTCTCATGATAGTGCCTTAATGAAAGACTCATCTGTGCCAATGTATGATATTGACCCTATGATTGTTGATGCAGGGGGAAATACAGCAGATGAAACTATTTACATGGACTGTTCTTTATCTAAATGCTATTGCTAGTTTTCTATGAGCAAACACATCAGCCATCACAAAGAAACCTAACTTTGTTCTTTATTTCCACTGCAAACAGCTCTTAAAGCAGGATTTGGGTTCACACAGTAGCAGCCAGCCAGCTAAAGGCTTACAGCTGGTCAATTGATAGTAATTAAAGCTGCACCTGATTGTGTGTGAGCAAGGGAGAATCACTGCTGAGATCTGCGTGGAAAATAAGCAGAAGTTAACCTAACCAGCAAAGTTTATTCTTTTCTTTGTGCCTTTGTATTTGGTAATTATTTGCTAAGAACACATTAGCTAATTGCCTGACAAGCTGAAGGTTGTTTTCTGGTTTACTTTGTGACTTTTTGTTATCCATTTAAACACTGCAAGCAAGTAACCTCATTTATAGTGCTATCAAGCATACATGTGCTGGGTGAATTAAACCCCATCAATAAAAGAAGTATTTTATTGATCTTACCACTTGGTTTCACAACTCAAATTATTGTCATCAGCTGTGTTTGGGAGTGAATGAACTACAATACCTACAATACCTTGCAAGAATCATATGAATATATGCATCGTCAAGATTGTGTAAGTTCTCACCCTAGGCAGCCGTCTGACAAGAGGTACGACATCAGCCATTCTCCAGTCCTGAGGAACCTCTCCTGTTTCCAAGGATCTGTTGAATACATCCTTTAATGGCCCTGCAAGAACCTCTCTGAGCTCTTTCAGTATCCTGGGATGTATCCCATCCGGTCCCATGGCTTTGTCCACTTTCAGTTTAGCAAATTGTTCCAACACCTCATCTCCTGTGAATGGTGTGATCTCCAGGAACAAGCAGGAATGAGTCTTCACATATAGGGTACGTCGGTACCGACGGAGTCTGCACAGGAACGCTTCCCAGCATCCAATCAGAAGCATCCCAACACGCCTGCGTGCTGCCTTCCCAACTGCCTCTCCTCAGTTTTCGTTTTTCCGCGGAGCCGGCAGGACATCCTCCTGTCACTGCAGAAAATTCTTCTTTTATTTTTTAGTTTTCTTGTGGTCGCGGCTGCCTTCCCCACGCCACCGGTACCACCGGTGTTTCTTTTTTCTTTCTTGTAACATTTTTCCTTTTTAAGGAACATTTTTCCTTCTTAGTGTCTCACGTTTTTTTAGGCCTGCTAGGCCTCTCCACTTTCCTTCATGGAACCGCCAGCCACTATCCCAAGAAATGTACAAACTGTGGCGGTACAAACTTAATTTTAGACACTCACAATTGGTGTCTAACCTGCTTGGGTCCTGACCATTTTCCTCCGGAGTGTCCCTCCTGCAATAGTATTGTGGGAAGAAGTTTTCAACATTGAGTTCCCCTCGACACGCGGTCCCCATTCAATTTCAGGGCACCGACCATCTCTTCTTCTACACAGGATCAGGTAACCCAAAAACAATCTGTTAAGACTAGCCAGTCCTCGAGTGGCAGATCTCATGCACCGCATAGAGATGCCTCCGGCCTTGCCCTCGAGAATCCACTGGCTTCAAAACCCCGGTGGGAGTTTTCGGCCTCCAAAGCCCGTGTGGGGTTTCAGGTTGTTCCTGAGGTTCACCCCTCACAGAACATACCTGAGCCATGCTCGGTGGTGGCATCCGCTTCGAGCGGTACCGATACCCCGACATCGGCAGTGGTGTTGGATGAGACATTCCTCACCAAGGATCGTTCTCTGGTGTCCTCGGTACCTACGGAGCCGTTGGATACACCGAAGACCGACCTTCCCGTATCGGTACCGGTACCGATACTAGTACCGACGTCGGTACCCTCCAGATGTTCATCGATAGACTCGCTGCCTTCGATGCCGAGTCTGGAATCGATCTCCAGTCTGGAGGACTGGGTACTGACTCGCCTTGGTACTGACACCAGACGGTACCGAAGGCTCGGTTCCGATAATCCGGATCCGGCACTCTCGGTTTCTTCGATACCATTGGAGTTACCACCGGCTGGCCTTCTTCCACTGGTATCGGATACGGTACCGAACTCGGTACCGCTATCCACATTACCATTGCTGTCAGTGCCTTCCATGCTTTTCTCATCAGGCTCGCTTCCCTCTATACCGAGTTTGGAATCGATCCCTAGCATAGACAATGCGCTACCGACTGTCGCTGGTCCCGACCTCCTGCAGTACCGGCGACCATCCTCTAAGGATCCCATACTTCACCATTCAGGATCTTCTATTCCTATAAACTTGGATAGATCCCTCGGTACCAACGCTAGTTCTTTATCAGATCTAGCCTATCCAAAGGAAGTTCCCTCTGGGGATTCTTCTTTTCAGGCTTTCCTCCGGGATATGGCAAAATCACTTGCCATTTCTATTCCTGGACAGGATCCTACACAAGGGAATACAGGATCCCTCTATATTCCTGGGAGAGCAAAGGAGAACATCATGCTTCCTTTGCATCATTCCTTGCAGGATCTCCTTCTACGAATGTGGGAAGCTCCTTTAAAGTTACCCCCACTTTCCAGAGCAACTGATCTTCTATACCAGGTGCCCCCCTCTCCAGGATTTCAAAAGACTCAACTTCCTCATCATTCCATTGTTGTAGAATCAGCAATGAGGCGGGTGAAGAGTACTAAAAAGCACTCTTCTTATCCGCCAGGTCGTGAGTCTAAGACTTTAGATGCCTTTGGACGCCAAACCTTCCAGGCATCCATGCTTTCAGCAAGAATTCTCTCATATATTTTTTATATGGGGCTATCTCTTGAGGAGGTCACAAAGAAATTTCATTTTTTGACTCCTTTTCTTCAAGAGCCAAAAAGTGCAGACTATTCCTCACTGGTTAGTCATGCTCAAAATATCTCTCCGTTCCTTACTCGTGCTTCCCTAGACTCCTTTGAGTCTGTTAGCAGGACTTCTGCTATAGCTATAGGGGCATGACGTAAAGCCTGGCTCCAGGCTTCAGACTTGGACAAATGGGCACAAGAAAGACTGGGAAATACTCCTTGCACTGGGGAAAATCTCTTTAACAAAGAGTCTTTACTCCAGGTAGCTCAGTTAACCACTGACTTTCCTGTTTCCAGAGGCTGTTCTACACCTTCTTCTTTCCCAGTTGGTAGGAAATGTCCTGCCAGACTTTCTTCCCTTAGGGGAAGAAGGTTTTATCCATCTTCTGCCCATCATACAGATGTTCCCAAACAGGGGAAACATCGCCCTGGTCTGAAGAACCCACAACCTCAACAGGGTCAACAAACCCAGCAGTCGCAGGGTTTCAAATAGATCATCATTGCTCCTCTTGGTTGGTGGTTAGAGTGGCAGTCTGCTTCTTTTCATTTGCAGTATCTGCACTAAATTTATTCTAACCTTCCTAGATATCTCTTCATGAGACATCTTTCCTTTAACTCTAAGAGTCTTTCTGATGATCATGCCCATACTTAACAGGTTTTCCTCTTCCTCTTGGAGAAAAGAGAAGTAACAACTATCAATAGACAGTAGTTTTCCCTGTACTGGAATGTATCATCTCACTTGTCAGAGACTTCCTCCATAGTCAGTCTCCTTCAACTCTGCCTTACCTCCCTCTTACTACAACCTTTGGTTTGTAAGAGTGGCCCTTTACAATGGTAAGCCCCTATGGTCCTCTACCTATTCTACCAGGGGATTCTCCCTTCCGGAGTTATCTCCCCCCTTTGTTACCTTAGGGCAGCTCATTAGACAATAGGAAATCTTACTATGTCTGTTGTTTCTTTTTCCCAATCTAAAAAAGGGAGAGGGAAAAGAAATTTTCTACGCTGCCCTGGTAGTTGCTGCAGATACAGCAATTTCTAGTGGCTAAGCCACTGGTTCTGTTCACCACACAACCAGGGATTCCCCTCCACTAGCAATCCTTCTAACCTCAGTGCTAAGTCCCAGACAGGTTATCAACCTCGTTTGGGAAACCCTATTATCACAGTCTGGTTGGTTAACTTCTATTCTTCGCCACCTTGTCCTTGGCAGAATAGTTGGTTACCTACTGGCTTTACACAGCCAGTTTTTTCTTCTAACCAACCTGCAGCATGCTCTCTGCACCCCTACAGAGTAGCTTTGCACTATGGGCCCTTGCTAGAGAGCGTTAATATCTTGCCTAGCAGATAACCCCAGATGGTTAGGAGGTGTTCCCCCAGTCATGTTCCATGACTGGTAGGTATTCCCTTGCCATCTCATGTTAAATCTCTTTAGAGAAATAAGACTCAGGTTTTTCATCACGTGAAAACCTAAGGAAGGGCCAATTCCCTGGCTTGGCTCATATCTCCTTTAGTCTTCTCGTCAGAGATAATTCTCTCTCAGTGGCAGCTAGAGGACGCCTAATACCCATCTTGCCCTCATAGACGGGTCACTAGGGTATCTTCCTCCAGTGCCGTCCTCTATCCAGGCTCCATACTGTAATTCTGGAGAGATCTGGACTTCCTGCCTGCAGATGGAAGTTATTCTCTGCATTTTTCACGTAGGCCATCCTGGTTATTCAAGAGCTCAAATTCTGAAAAGAATCTAGACTTCTTCTTGTCAGGGAAACCTTCCCTCTGACTCTATCAGTCATAACCAGGAAAAGAGGATTCTCTATGTATCTATTCAAGCAGGTATCAACCTTCTTGCTGTCAGATGAATCTTCCTCTCCCCATATCCCTTAGGGGGATCGAGTTCCATAGACATCTCTCTATCCACATACCTGGAGACATGTGTCTATATGCCTACATATTCATATATATCTATATCTATATATATATATATATATATATATAGAGAGAGAGAGAGATCTATATATAGAAATATATTTATCTATATCTCTCTGTGTGTCTTCTGCCATATGATCCTGACAGATAGGCACTACCCCTATCTATGCTGTGCCAGCATACTTAGGGTGTTACACTTATAACCACTTCCTGTGGTAATTAACAATTTTTTTCCTTACCATAACCTTTTAAGGTTAGGTACCCCTGAAGCTCTCCATGTACTGTTTTTCTTTCCTAATTTACCCCATTTAGGAAAGACATTGCGGAGCTTTAGTAAATCTAAAGCTTAGCGCTCCTGAGTCTGTCCTTACTTTCTTATCAGATACAAGGGTCTCCATACCCTTTCTCTCCTACATGGACTGATTCCATCCCCAGTCCAGTTGGGTCAGACTCATTTTTCTTTTGGTCCTACGTTTGTACTGTTTTTTGGACCTAAACAGCTTAAGCTTCCTTTAATAGTACCTTCTGCGTCTTCCGCTGAAGCTCTCCCTCTTATACTACCCCAGTTTTTCCCCTGGAGCTAATTCTCACCCTGAAGGGTTCTGACCTCCACTTGTTTTTCTACTTATTACCTCTACTTCTCAGTGAGGTACCCCTTGAGCACATTCACTGGCTCTTCCGACAGATCCATCTGTACTTCAGTGGACTTGTGCAATGCCAACAAGGGAGGCACAGATTACAATATTTTACTACCAAATGCCCTCTTTACAGGGTCTTCCCCTTTAGAAGCCCTGTTCTAGCCATCTGCTCCACAGCTCCTTCTCTGTATTCAACTCCTACCCTCCATCCCCAGGATGCCTGAGGTCCTGAGGAATGGCATGGCTTGTTCTACACTTGCAACATGCTAGGACTCCCTCTGGGCATCTGAGCTTGGGAGTCCCCATATGTGAAGACTCATTCCTGCTTGTTCCTGGAGATAGCACAGTTACTTACCTGTAACAGGTGATCTCTGGGAACAGCAGGAATAAGTCTTCACAACCCACCCACCTCCCCAGGAGTTGCATTTCTCTATCTCTATCTTTCCCTTCCTTGCTCTCTCTCTCTCTTTGTCTCAGCTTTAAAAACTTAACTGAGGAGGGGCAGTTGGGAAGGCGGGAAGGCAGCACGCAGGCATGTTGGGATGCTTCCAAAAGCTTTCTGATTGGACGCTGGGAAGCGTTCCCGCGCAGACTCCGTCGGTACCAACGTACCCCATATGTGAAGACTTATTCCTGCTGTTCCCAGAGATTTTATTTACATTCTCTTATATACTGCGCTATTCTGCTTCAGTGCGGTTTACATTGAACAAACTGAAATTACATTGAACAGAGCATTATAACTTGGAGATAACTATTTTACAGGGAACATGGGCTATGGAGGGTTAAGTGGCTTGCCCAAGACCACAAGGAGCACCTGTGGGACATAGAAACCCCAGTCCTTCCGGCCCAAGGTTGCTGTCCTCTAGTGGGATTTTGAACCCCCAACCTTTAAAGGGGGTTTGGACAAATTCCTAGAGGAAAGGTCCAGCAGCACCCTGATCTCGCCCTTGATATCAGCATTCCTCCCAGCACTCCACAGCATCAAAGACCATCCTGATTCCCCCCAACATTAAAGAACCCCCCTTGATATCCCCCATAGCAAACACCCCCAGATCGGCTTCCCACTCTCACCTGATTAGATCACCTGTTACAGGTAAGTAACTGTGCTGTATCTACTTTATTCCCATTTTTATATTTGGGAGTCACAGCTGGTCCATCTCTAGGATATTCTTTAGTAAAAACAGAGCAGAAGTATTTGTTTAGCAATTTCGCTTTTTCTATGTCACTTTCCACGAGTCCTTTCCCAGCACTTGAGTCCTGCAATTCCAACTCTGATCTTCTTCCTTTCCCGAATATACCTGAAGAAAGTTTTCTTGTCACCCTTAACATCTTTAGCCATCTTTTCCTCTGCCTTTGATTTTGCTATCCTTATTTCTCTTTTTGACTCTTTGAGTTTGATCCTGTATTCATTTCTGTTTTCTTCTGTTTGCAAGCTTTTGAATTTTGCGAAAGCTGTTTTTTGCCTTTTTTTGAGCAGCCACTTCTTTGGAAAACCAAATAGGTTTCCTTCTCCTCTTGTTTTTATTTACTTTTCTTACATATTTATCTGTTGCCCCTTTTATTGCCACCTTTTTTTTTTTTTTATAATAGTTTATTTAAACCATCACTACACACAGTAATAAGATAACAGTCAACAAACCCCTGCTGGGGTGAACTCTGATCCCCAGCAGGAAACAACGATGGCAATACATTTTGCATATTTTCACACCCCCTCCCTCCCCTTCCAACCCCCCTCCCCCCCTACATCACCCCCATGACCAGGACGCAAGCAAGCCCACAGCATGGCCACTGAACCCACCTCAAGACCTACGCCCAGGAAGGACACAAACTAAGTGCCTACTTGAAGGATTGTGTTACGGCACCGGGGGCTTAAGTGTGAAACATATGGTTCCCAAAGCAAGAGAAAGGCGGACCATCGCTTAGCATTAACTCTAGCACTCCGTCGCTCCAGGAGCATCAGCTGATGGAAGGAATTGCGCCACTCCCAAAAGGAGGGGGGGGTTACGTTCCTGCCACCGCCGTAATAGGGGCCCCTTCCCCACCAGTCATGCCTTCCGCACCAACCCACGTCCCCATTTCCCCTGCGGGGAGGCGCCGCTCAGTAAATCTAATGTGACCAGGGCGGCATCCCAGGTTACCTGCTGCCCCAAAATGCTCATCATAAAAGCACAATTTCGCCGCCAATAGGGGCGGATCAACCGACAGCCCCACCACATGTGCAGAAGGGTTGCCCGAGTCTCCGCACACCGTGGGCAGCTCCCATCCATAGTCATATGACAGCGAAGGGCCCTGCGCGGGGAAAAGTGTACCCTGGTAAGGCATTTAACTTGCATTTCTTTCCAGCGTACACCTTCAACTAACGTCCTAAGCCTGCGAATGGCTACAAGTACTGTTCCTGGGGGAATCTCCCGCCCCATCTCGGCCCCCCATGCCTGCTCAACACTGTGGAAGTCCGGGCGGCTCCGATATGATTCCAACCGGACCCGGAAGGCCCTTATGGAAGGTTTCTCTTCCCCCCCTAGGTCAAAGAACTCCAGGATCTGTGCGGACCGGTCTGCATGAAGCTCTGTCCCGGGAAGGGAGCCAATATAGTGAGCAATCTGCAGGTACGCATACACTTGTCTCGGCCCCAAGTCATATTCTTGGCATAAGGACTGAAAGGATTTGGGTGTCCCAGCAGAGTCAACAACATGTCCCAAGTTACATAACCCCTTTTCCCCCCAGGAGCGAAACTGTACCTCCTCAGTGCCCGGAGAAAAAGCAACATTACCCCGCACCGGTAGCCAACTGGAGACCCGCCAATTACGCCCCCAATAAAGATTGAGCTGTCTCCACGTCCGCCGCACTGGCGTCAATACAACACTTTCAGCCAGATGTGACGGCAACACTTGATTATCTACATGCAATAAAGCCTGAAGAGAGTGAGGCGTCACATAAGCCTCCTCCAAGGCCCTGGGCGTATAGAGTTCGGTTACACCTAACCAGTCCCCCAAATGCCGGGCTTGGCAGGCCAAGGCATACGCACCCAGATCAGGGAGTCCCCAACCCCCAATCTTTCCACTTCCCACCAAGCGGCGATAAGGGATACGCACTTTCGCACCTCCCCAGAGAAACCTACGAAATTCCGCCTCAAAGCACAGAGTGTCCCGTCGGAACAACCAGACTGGGAGAGTCTGCATCCAATACAATAATAGCGGCAAAATGACCATTTTGATCGCTGCAATTCTCCCAGAAAGAGACAAGGGGAGAGCCCGCCACGCATGCAGCTGGGCACTGACTTTAGTCATCATCCGTTGCAGGTTACGCCCGTAGATTTGGGAGGGGTGACTGGGCAGCACTATCCCCAGATACACAAACTGATTATCGGCCCATTTTAAAGGGAACTCTCCTCGCCAGGTACCCCGCAGCTGGCCCGAGACGTCCAGAACCTCGGATTTTTCCTCATTTATACGAAAACCCGCAAACCTCCCGAAGACCCGGAACTCCTGTAATAAACGGGGCAGAGATGTCTCAGGTGAGAGCAGGTGGACCAAAAGGTCATCTGCAAAAGCAGAAATCCGAAAGTCATGTGTCCCGATACGAACCCCACGTATCTCACAGGACTCCGCCACCGTACGGAGAAGGGGGTCCAGGGTCAAAACAAAGAGTAAAGGAGATAACGGGCACCCCTGGCGAGTCCCGCGCTGCAACGAGAAGGCTTCAGACAGTACCCCATTACACAGGACCGCTGCCGTCGGGTCTACATATAAACTAGCGACCATGTTACAGAACCCTGGTCCTATGCCATAACGAGGAAGAAGGTGTCGCAGGTAATGCCAATCAACCCGGTCAAAAGCCTTTTCCGCGTCGAAGCTAATTAACTTGGACGGCAGCCGTTTATGCCAGACCCATTCCAGCGACATGAGGATTTTACGCAAATTCCGTACAGCAAAGCGATCTTTAACAAAGCCTACTTGAGAGTCGTGAACTAGCTGCCCCAGATATCCCGCCAGGCGGTCGGCTAGAATTTTAGCTAGTAGCTTGAGGTCAAAGTTAAGGAGCGAAATGGGGCGATAGGAAGCAGCCCGCAGAGGGTCTTTGGCTGGTTTCGGGATAAGTACAATATGAGCATGATTGTTACCCCATCGAAAGTACCCCTGTTACGTGCGGCAGTTATGCACTGCAACTAATGTTGGGGCTAGGAACTCATTTAAAATCTTGTAAAATTCAGCCCCTAGTCCATCTGACCCGGGCGATTTGTAACAGCTAGCTTTAGAAATAGCCGCTTGCATTTCAGCCACCGTAATTGGCCGATCCAATTGTGCCCTTTGCCCTTCCGACAACTAGGCAATTCTAGACGCGCCAAGTACTCAGTCATCTGTGAAGATGCAGGTGTCTCCGCCGTGTACAGCTGCTGAAAGAATGTCCGAAAGATACGCACTATCGCCGGGCTCTCCCGATGAAGCCTCCCCTGTTCGTCCCTAAGTGCAGGAACCAACCTCGAGCCTCGAGGGCCACGGAGACAGCGAGCTAGCAGTTTCCCCGGTCGGTCACCGTGTCGATAGAGCTGATATCGATAATACAACACAGATTTCGTGGCCCTCTGGTGTAATAATTTGTTAAGCTCTGTCTGACTCTCCCACAACCGCCTTTTAAGCCCCGGCGAAGGCGTGTGTGCCCATTGACACCGCAGCTTCGTAGTCAATTTTTCCAAGCGAATTATATGTTCCGCGAGCAATCTCCGTTTCTGGGCCCGGTAGCCGATAATATCCCCACGTAAAACAACTTTCGCCGTTTCCCAGACCAGCTTCGGGTCCTCCTGATGTACACGATGATCCTCCTCGAATTCCCGCCAGCGTTGTTGCAAAAAGGAACGGAATGACAGATCCCCATAAAGCTCCAATGGGAATCTCCAGCAAGAAGACCGAGGGTCGGTCCCTGTCCAATGGACCTCTAGCCAAATAAGCGCGTGATCCGATATCTCTAGGGGTCCGATCCGTGCCTCCTGGACTTTCGCAAACAATCCCGTGGATATCAACAAGTAATCGATACGGGCACTAGAGCCATGTGCCCGAGATTGATGCGTATAGTCTTGTTCCGCAGGATGTAACAACCTCCAAGGGTCTACCAACCCCAATCTGGACCTGAGCCGTAACAACGCACGAGCCGATTGCATCCTATCCCTAGGCCCCCCACCACGCGACGTATCAAGCGCTACATCCATAACCCCATTAAAATCCCCGCAAAGGATTAAAGGGAGCTCAGGCAGTGTCTCTACCTTAGAAGCAAAATGGGAATAAAAGTTCAGATCTAAAGTATTCGGGCAGTACAGATTACCCAGGATAACAGGTTTCCCTTCCAGAATCCCCTGCAGAATAATAAATCGGCCCGTGGGGTCCCCTAACTCGCGCTCGACCTCCAAGCGTATTCGCTTGTGTATCAAGAGCACGACTCCCCCCTTCCTCCCCACTGCTGGTGAGCCCCATACCTGCCCCACCCACTCTCTGCACAGTTTCCGATGCTCCTCAGCAGTCTGGTGGGTCTCCTGGAGCATAGCAATGCCTGCCCACTGTCTAGCCAAGGCCTGCAAGACTTTGGATCGCTTAATCAGGCTCCCTAGGCCGCAGACATTCCAGGATATTATCTTAAGAGGCATTAAGAACTGTCACCATCACACCTCCAAACCAGCTCGAGATTATCAAGGGCGCCCCCCCCAGCCTGGGGCTCCCCCGTGGAAGCAGGGTCACAGCGTAGCAAGGGTAAGCGCTCCTGGTCATGGGCGTGATGCAGCCCTGTAGTCCCCACCCCCCTCCCCCCCCACTTCCCCTCCCTCTCCCCCCCTCCCCCCACCAAATCCCCTCCTCCTCCCATCTCCCTCTATCTCAGTATCTTCTACTCCCCCTCTATTAGGCCGAGTAGAACTACTCCCAGAGATCAGTGAATGCGAACGGTCTCCTCCAGCCACTATGCGTAGGCATTCAACTCCTGTTCTCCCGGTCCCACCACACCCGAAAAGACCCGAGAATTCCGCCAGTCTCAGCAGTCCATTCCCCCAATTATAGGATACAGAGCAGGGCACACCCACAGCACAACTTCAATCACAGAGAAAAGTATTTACAGTATATAACAACAGTGCGAAAACCATACAAAATTTACCCCAAGGGAAGGGGGGGGAAGCCCCAACCCCCCGACCCTCCCACAGGAACCCACCCACCAGGATGGAGCACAAGAGTATGCAAGGCCGCCTTACAAGCCCGCCCCCCAACCCCAAGCCCCGTGTTCCCCCAGGTCCCCTCCCCCTGGGCCAAGATTAACAAGCCAGCCATAGAGAAGTTATCCCCCTACACACTCCCAGGCCCACATACTAAGCGGCACTGGCCCGGCTCAGCCCAACCCCTACAGGCCCCACACATAGCCCCAGGGGGGAGGGAAGGGGAGGAAGGGGAAGAGGAGGAAGAAGCAGGGGTAGAGGGGAGGATGGGTGGCCGTCTCCCATTGATCACCCCCAGCGCCCCGCACCCACATCCCCCGGGGAATCCCCATACTATCTCCGAGACTAGGGCTCCCCTGGGTCAGGGATAACAGACTCAAGTCAGGACCCCGTGCAACAATAGCAAAACAGAACAGCCTAATTGGCAACACACTACAAGCGTACAGCATATATTAAAATAACAAGGTGCGCTGGCTTGGCGGGAAAATCATCCGCTCCAAAGTCGACGCTGTTCGCCAAGCTGCAGGTTGGCGCCTCTCCCGGTCGCTCTCAGGCCACGTATGACCTATCAGTAGTGGTCTCCCCGGAACAGGCAAAAAGCCAACACCTTGCCATAAAAGTCTCCGGGAAAGGCCACATAAGCAGAGAGTCAGAAACACGCTCCTAGCGGGTCTAGAGAAAGCAAGATCTCTGCGGGGCTTCTCCGGTATAAGGGCCTCCTCTCAATACCAGGAAGACAGTAAATAAATGAAGTATAGTAACAGTACCAACCCGCTCAGGTTTGAAGCGGAGAGTGACACCCCTCTGTTCTCAAGCCCTCGATGTACGGGCCTGCCTCCGCCGCAGAGTCAGAGGTACGATGAGTCCCTTCATAGAACACGTGCAATTTTGCCTGGTACTGCACTGAGAATTTAACATGCAAGCTAAGCAATTTTTGGCAGAGGGGAGCGTAGGCGCGCCGCTGCTGGCTAATGGCTGCCGAATAATCCTGCACGAAGCGGAGCTTCCGATTTTCATGCATGATCTCGCCCTTCCGTCGAGCCGCCTGCAATATAGCTTCTTTTTGAGGGTAGTGTAGAAACTTTACAAGCACCACTCGCGGCCGCGAGTCCCGCGCCTGCTTACCCCCCACTCGGTGCGCTCTCTCAAGGCACAATTTGCCAAGATCTGCCAAACCCGGAAAGAGCTGAAGAAGCAGGGCCTCCAAGTAGGTTTTAAGGTCCCTGTCTGCTACCGCTTCAGAAATACCCATCACTCGCAGGTTATTCCTCCTGGATCGATTTTCAAGGTCATCCAGTTTGAGTTCATGTGCCCGCAGTTGAGCCTGCAAAGTCTGCACACGCTGTGTTAAGGTCTCCAGGCCATCTTCGGCTCTCCCGATACGGTCTTCTGCCTCGTGGAGCCGGGTCCCCAGGGCACCCACCGATTCTTGTAAGGTGTCCATTTTTCCGTGTAGTGTGGTGAATTGCGGTGATAATGCCTCTGCCACTGCTGCCGACACCTCTTCTAAGAAGGCTGGTGAAGTTGGCGATCTCGGCATGGCCACAGCATCGGCCATTTTAGGTGCCGGCGTGCCTCGCTCCTTCTCTCTCCTGGTCGTTTTTGTGGCCGCGGCCATCCTTCCTGCGATGTCCCCGACTAATTTCAGCCAGATATCGGTGTGGTTAGGAGCTCAACTGCACTTGTAGCCTACTTTCGGCTCTGAAACCGGCAATAAATACACGGTTAGGCTGAAGGACACCGGAGCGCAAACAGTACCCGACTGCTTCCCTCACCACATCACGTGATCCCTTTATTGCCACCTTTAGTTTAGCCCATTGCAATTCCACTTCCCTTATTTCCTTCCACCCCGTCATCTCCTCCTTTAGGTACTCGGCCATTTTATTGAAGTCAGTGTTTTTGAAGTTTAGGACGTTGAGCTTGCTATGTTTGGCCTATACCTTGGCTTTTATCTCAAACCACACCGTGTGATGATCGCTGTTGCTCACAGGGGCACTCACGCAGACATTCGACACACTATCACCGTTGGTGAGCACTAAATCCAGCGTTGAGCTTTCCTTGGTTGGTTCCATGACCATTTGTCTAAGTAATGCATCTTGGAGAGCATCTACAATTGTTTTGCTTCTTTCCAGATGTGCAGAAAGAGTAATCCAATCCACATCAGGTAGATTAAAGTCACCCAAAATGATTGCTTCCCCCTTTGTGGCTATCTTGGCAATATCTATAATCAATTCATTATCTATCTCTTCAATTTGAGTCGGAAGTCTGTAGACTACAGCAGTATGGATGACAGTGCCATCTCCTCTTTCCAATGCAATCCAGAGCACTTCTTCTTTTCCCCATGTCCCCTGCATTTCAGTAGCTTTAATATTGCTTTTGACATACAAGGCTACTCCTCCTCCTTTTCCATTTTCTCTGTCTCTTCTGAATAGATTATAGCCAGCTATGGCTATATCCCAATGATGCGATTCATTAAACCATGTTTCTGTAATGGCCATAATGTCCAAATCCATTTCCACCATTAGGGCTTCCAGGTCCGGAACTTTGTTGGCTAAGCTTCGAGCATTTGTGCTTATTGCTTTCCAGCATTTACCTGGCTTGTGTATATTTTGCATTGATTTTGTTCTGCCCACATCTTCCCACTTGTTTTTGATGTGTGGTTTAAAAGTGTGGCTGTTTCTGATGTTCTGCTTTTGCAGGGGGTGGCGTGCAGATCTTGACCTTCCACATCCATCACCCCCTTTTCCTAGTTTAAATGCATATCCACATACTGCCTGAATTTTTCACTTAGGATTCTTTTCCCTGTGACAGAGAGATGTAGCCCATTAGCACAGTATAGTCTCTTGTTGGTCCATCTGTTTCCCCATTTGCCAATAAATCTGAATCCTTCTTGTTTGCACCAGGTCTGGAGCCATGTATTAAAGCTGTTAATGCGATGCAGCCTTTTTGTCCCCTTACCAAGAACAGGTAGAACTTCTGAGAATGCAACAGTGTTAACAATGGGCTTGAGCTTCTCTCCCAGAGACTGGAAGTCCTTTTGGACTGTAGAGGCACTGTTTCTAGCCAGGTCATTTGTGCCCAAGTGGATAATGATGGCTGAGCCGTCGGGCCCCGGTCCCGCGGCTGGCCGGGTAACCGGGCTCCCGGGGCTCGACCGCGTGGCAGCATTTGTCTTGGCGGTGGGGGTCGGCGGGGGGGGGGGGGGGGTGGGCCTCAGGCGGGCTGGCGTGCCAGCGGGCCCCCCCCCATGTCCCTCGTGGTGACAGCGGATTGGTCCGCATGGGCGGTGTGGGGGCGGGGCTGCAGGAGCAAGGAGGGATCGCCGGCCGGCGATCGCCCTCTTCCTCCTTGCTCGCGCCCGTTGAAGGTTGGTTTGGGAGATCCGGTGAGTTGGGCCTCGGGGTGCGTTGGGCCTGGGGCGCTCTTGTTCGTCGGGTGCGGCCATCTGCATCCTTCCTCTGCTCTCGGGTGGTAGCGGGGGGGCCTCCGGGTTCGGCGCGCGTTGGCCGCCGTCGTTTGTTTCAAAATAAATAAATAAAAGGATATAAAGGGGAAGAATTTTTTCTGTGCTTCACGGCGTACCTCGTGTGGGCTTGCCGCTTGCCACGTGGGAAGAGGGGGCTTTCGTTCCCTGCTCTTCTTTCACTCAATCATCCTCTTTCAAAATAAATAAATAAAGCCTCACTGCCTCATGTTTGGAGGCTGTCAGTGGGCCCTTGAGCATCTCTTAGGCTCGGGCTGCGGCTCTTGGCTACCCCTTGTCCGGGAGTTACCCGTTGCTCATGGCCCGGGGGGTCCCAGCGCGGGGGGGGGCCAAAGGGTCCCGGGGGCAACTAATGGGGCGCGGGGCGCTGCTAGGGGGTGGGGGTGGTGCGGACCACGGGCCGGGGTCGGGCCTCGCGCCCCCCGTCTACTGTTGCCAGTGCCCCCTCCGGGGCTAGGCAAGGGCGCGGGCGCAGCCGTGTGGGTGCAGCCCGGGGTCGTGGACGTGCGGGCGGGAGTCCTGCGCCTGTCAGGGGTGGCGAGTGCGCCTCCCGGGTCGAGTTGGTCCAGCCAGCGGGCGCGGGTGGGGCCCCTTCGCAGGGTGCCCCTGGTGGGGCCGAAGTGGCGGGGGGCTTGGGCGGTGACAGATCTCGGTCCTCGGGGGCCCCGCTTCACAACCGGTCTGGGAAGTTGGGGGCCGGCTGCCCTCCGATTGCCTCCCCTCCCTCGGGGGGGGGGAAGGTCTTACCCTCACTCCCCCGGTTCCGCTTTCGCCTTACGGCCTCTTCGCCCCTTCGCCCTCCTGGGCGTATGGAGCGGTTCCATGGGGGGGTGTAGGGCCGTGGGGGGGCTGGTTTGGTGATGGGCGCGGTGCAGCTTCGGGATCGCTGGCCTGGGAGGCCGGAGGGCTGGGGCCTTCGGCTCGCGTTTGGGGGGCCGGGCCTCCGGCGGCCCCTGGTACTCCGGGGGTCTCTGCTGCTTGTTTTTCTTCATTTCCTCTGCAGGTCTCGTCGACTTCAGCGCCGTCCACCTCTGCGGACAGACTGGCTGGTGCGGGTCCTTCGGTCTCCATGGCGGAACTAAGTGCCCCGGCGCCCGGTGGGTCATCCGGGGGTGCTCCTGCTGCCTCTTCTGGGGCTCCTGGTGAGTATACTGGGGGGGCCGAGGTAGGGGGGGTCGACTCCGTTCCGGGCTCCGCCGGGGGGGTGAAGGGCAAAGTAAAGCGTAAGCGGGCGCGTCGATGCAGACGGGCGTCCTCGTCCTCTTCCTCCTCCTCGTCGTCCACGGCCTCTTCGCATGGCTCGGTCCCGGCGGACGCCGGGGCGGCTGGTGGTGCCCCCGTGGTACGCTGTTCGGAGTTGTGGGAGTCCGTGCCGTGGAAGTTGCGCCGACGGATTAAGCGTCGTAAATATATCGACATTTTCCGTCTGCTCGATGGTCGGAAGCGCTCCGTGGAGAGCCGGAGAAAGCGCAAGGAAGACAAAAAGGCGGGCAGGGTGTGTAAGGTTTCTCGCAATACCCTCAACTGGACCCGCGCCTTCCTGCGTTTGGCGAGTGTCTGGGGGCACTACTTCCCGGATCAGTATGGGGCTTTGCTGGCCCATGCCGATAATATACTGGTGGCTTCCCAGGCCCACGAGGGGTGGGCCTGGTTGAATTACGACGAGGAGTTTCGTGATCAGATGGAAGAGAACTGTCAGTTGCAATGGGGAACGAAGGACATCAACCTCTGGTTGACCCAGATGTCCGCGAAGGGTCGGAGCGGGTGGTCTGGCGCGCCACCGCCCAAAGCGGGGCCTCCCCCGGGGGGGCCAGGGGGGCGCTCCTTTCGTGCCCCCACCCCCGTTTTGCCGCAGCAAAGGGGGGGCGTCGTTGGGGGGGACATTTGCTGGTGCTTTAACAAGGCGTCCTGCCCCTTCCCAGATTGTAAGTTCAAGCACGCTTGCTCCTTGTGTGCAGGCGCCCACCCGGCCGCGAAGTGCACTCGAAAAGGGGTCGCGGGGGGCCCCGTGGGGAATAAGTGACGCGGTGGCGGTCTCGGCCCGGACTCCAGTATGTGTTGAGGCAATGCGCCCATGGCTGCTCCTGTACGGGCGATCCCGCCGGGGCGGGGCGGCCAGTTTACTTCTGGGGGAGTTTACCCGGGGCTTTCGGATCCCCGTGCTGGGTGCTTCGGGGCCGGGCCGGTCCCGCAACGCTGCCTCCGTGCGGCAGCATGGGGAGTTCGTGCGGCAGAAAATCTCGGAGGAGTGTGCTCTCTGTCGTATCGCGGGTCCGTTCTTCGAACGCCCCTTTTCCCCATTTACGGTCTCACCGTTGGGTGTGGTTCCCAAGAAGGAACCGGGCAAGTTTCGGTTGATTCACAACCTCTCTTGCCCGCCGGGGGGTTCGGTTAACGATCGGATACCTCGCGAGCTCTGCACGGTGCACTACTCCTCTTTTGACGCTGCCATGGCCCTGGTCCGGCAGTGTGGGCCTGGTGCCCTACTGGCCAAAGTGGACATCGAAGCGGCTTTCCGCTTGTTGCCGGTACATCACTCGGCCTTCCCTTTGCTCGGTTTTTGCTTCGTGGCGCGGTACTACTTCGATATGTGCATGCCCATGGGCTGCGCGATCTCGTGCGTGTACTTCGAGGCTTTCAGTACCTTCTTACATTGGGTTGTTGCACGGCAGTCGGGGGCCTCTGGTATCGTCCACTACCTCGATGATTTTCTGTTTGTTGGGCCGGGGCAGGCCCCCACCTGCTCCACTCTTTTGGGCACCTTTCAACGAGTGGCTGCTGCCTTCGGTATTCCTATCGCCGGGGACAAGACGGTCGGGCCCGTCACCTGCCTCACCTTCCTTGGCATCGAAATCGACATGGTTGCGATGGTCGTGCGTTTGCCGACACAGAAGGTCTGTCGTCTGCGGGAGCTGGTGGCTGCGGTCGGCTCCACCACTAAGACCTCCCTTCGCGTTCTTCAGTCGCTGGTCGGTCACCTCAACTTTGCTTGCCGAGTCCTTCCTATGGGGCGCCCCTTTACGAGGCGTTTATCCTTGGCGATGGCCGGGCTGCGTCTGCCTCACCATCGGATTCGGGTGTCTGTGGGTATGCGGGAGGATCTGCGTGTCTGGGACGCTTTCCTTGCTGGCTTCGACGGGTGCTCCGTCCTTCAGTTGCCCGAGCTCTCTAACCATGACCTCCAGTTGTTCACCGACGCGGCGGGCGGTTCGGGCTTCGGGGCCTTTTGCGACGGTTCCTGGTGTGCGGAGCCTTGGCCTGCGGCTTGGGTGAGCTCCGGTTTGGTCCAGAATATCACCTTCCTGGAGCTTTTCCCTATCGTGGTGGCCCTTGGGGTGTGGCCTGACCGTCTGCGGGATCGGCGAGTCGTCTTTTGGTGCGACAACGCGGCGGTCGTCGAGGTCATTAATCGTCATGCCCCTCGGTGCCCCATGGTGGCTTCTTTGATGAGGGTATTTGTACTAGCCTGCTTGCGCCTGAATGTCACCGCCCGGGCGCGGCACGTGTCGGGTTCCCAGAATGCCATTGCTGATGCTTTATCCCGTTTTCAGTGGGCGCAGTTTCGGCGGCTGGCTCCCGGGGCGGATGTGCTGCCCTCTCGGGTTCCGGAGCATCTTTGGACGATTGGGACCCCGACCTGATGGCTCTGCTGGCGGCATCAGTGGCTCGCAGTACCTGGGCTTCTTATCGGCGGGGCTTCTCTCAGGTGAGTGAGTTTTTGGGATCGGGGGGGTGGTGTCGGATGGTCTCGTCGCCCGTTTTGTTTTGTGGGCAAAGAATGAGGGTTGGGCCCGGTCAGCGGTTGCTGGAGCGTTAGCGGGCTTTTCGTTCTTCTGTAAGGCCGCGGGTTGGGGGAACCCACGGGTCTCCTTCTTAGTCGGGCGGTTGCTCTCCGGCTGGGCTCGTGCGCGGCCGGGGCCGTGGGATTGGCAGTTACCGGTATCGCATGAGCTTCTTTTGCAGATCTGCGAGCTGCTGCCGCAGGTGGCGTCCTCGGGCTTTGAGGCGGTGTTGTTCCAGGCGTTGTTTACGGTGGCCTTTTTTCGGCGCCTTCCGCGTGTCCGAGTTGGTTCCTCGGTCGGCGCAGCCAGGGGCTTTTGGGGGGCTTGACGCGGGGCATGTCCAGGTGGAGCCGGCGCGGGTTCGGATTTTTCTTTCACGGTCCAAGATGGACCAGTCTGGCAAAGGGGTCTGGGTTCTGCTGTGTGCCATTCCTCCCCCTCTTGTCCTGTCCTGTTCGTGCTCTGCGCGCATACATGAGCCAGCGACCAGGGGCACGTGGCCAGTTTTTCATACATGCCGATGGCCGGCCGGTGACCCAGTTCCAGTTCACGGCTGTGCTACGCCTCGTTCTGTGCGCCTCTGGTCGTCCCAAGCTGAGTTATGCTTCGCACTCGTTCCGGATTGGAGCGGCTACCAGTGCGGCGGCTGCAGGTTTGGACTCGCGGGTGATTAAGCGCATTGGCCGATGGCGGTCTGGGGCCTACGCGGGGTACGTTCGCCCCTCGGCTGCTGGCGGAGTGCCATAAGGCTCGGATGCGCTTGGGCAGTGGTTTGCCTGCGGCGCAGGGGGACTGGGGGGGGGGTACTAACCATTTTGCCTTCCCATTACAGAGTTCTTGGCTGGTGGCAGTCCGCTCTTTTCTGCTTTCAGATGGCGTGCCTACTGGGGACTGGTGGATCATCGGGCACTCATTTGTCTATTGGGCCGAACGTCGAGCGGCGGTTCGGCCGTTAGGAGCTCACCTTGGCCTTGCGGCGGCCGGAGTACGGTTGTGCTGGCTGGGTCGCCGCGGCATGCATTGGGGACAGCTCCTGGACAGCGTTCGAGCGGAGATGGGACGGCGGCAGCGGCCGGCCGGTCGGGCTGCTGCTCCACTTGGGGGGCAACGACGTTGCCGGTTGGCCATGTTGGCGCCTCATCACGACCGTTCAGAGTGACATTGCCCAGCTGCGAGCAATCCTTCCCGGGGTGGCCATTATCTGGTCGGACATCATACCCCGCCCGGCTTGCCGGTCCAAGCGGCGCTGGGCGCGGGGTCTGTGCAAGATCAACCATCAGGATGGGCGTTGGGTTCAGCAGACGGGCGGGCTCCAGGTTCGCCACCCTTGGGCGGATGTCGCCTGTGCCGGCCTGTACCGGCTGGATGGGGTTCACCTTGCCCCGGTGGGGCAGGATTTACTTTTGAATGACTGGCAGGAGACCTTGGAGTATTGGTGCTGGTCGCAGCTTCCAGGGGTGGGGGCAGCGCTAGGATAGCATGCTACCTAGCGCCGGTGGCGGGGTGGCGAGCGGGTGCTCGTCGACCCGGTAGCTCATTTCAGCTTTATGCCGCTTCCCAGGTGAGCGGCTCGGCTCTTCAAGTTGGGGGAGACGTCCCGGCTGGGGTCTCTACCCGGAAATAGGCAACCCCTTCAGCCAGCCTTTGCTAACACGGCGAGGCGGGCGCCAAGGGGTAATGGGGCGGGGTGGGTTGGATGGTCCTCCACTTTGCTACTATGGCTGGTGGGGGGCACCATCCAGAGGACGGGTGGGGGGGGGTGGTATTCTGTATTGTTGATTACTGAGTTGGCCCATGTTGGGCCGGTGTTCTTATTGTTAATAATAATAAAGCTGCGACCAAGCTATTTGCACCAATACCTGATGTCTGTATGCTTTGTCGGGGGGGGGGGGGTTGGAGGGGGGGGTGGACTGTGGCTCGGGTCGGGCATCCGGATGCCTCGGTTATGATGGTTGAGCCGTCGGGCCCCGGTCCCGCGGCTGGCCGGGTAACCGGGCTCCTGGGGCTCGACCGCGTGGCAGCATTTGTCTCGGCGGTGGGGGTCGGCGGGGGGGGGGGGGGTGGGCCTCAGGCGGGCTGGCGTGCCAGCGGGCCCCCCCCCATGTCCCTCGTGGTGACAGCGGATTGGTCCGCATGGGCGATGTGGGGGCGGGACTGCAGGAGCAAGGAGGGATCGCCGGCCGGCGATCGCCCTCTTCCTCCTTGCTCGCGCCCGTTGAAGGTTCCCGCCCTCCCTCCCTCGTTTCGGCTGGGATGGGGGGTAGGGCGTGGGTCTGTTGCAGCTGGCGGGGGAGGGTGAGCGGGGTGGCGAGCGGGTGCTCGTCGACCCGGTAGCTCATTTCAGCTTTATGCCGCTTCCCAGGTAAGCGGCTCGGCTCTTCAAGTTGGGGGAGACGTCCCGGCTGGGGTCTCTACCCGGAAATAGGCAACCCCTTCAGCCAGCCTTTGCTAACACGGCGAGGCGGGCGCCAAGGGGTAATGGGGCGGGGTGGGTTGGATGGTCCTCCACTTTGCTACTATGGCTGGTGGGGGGCACCATCCGGAGGACGGGTGGGGGGGGGTGTGGTATTCTGTATTGTTGATTACTGAGTTGGCCCATGTTGGGCCGGTGTTCTTATTGTTAATAATAATAAAGCTGCGACCAAGCTATTTGCACCAATACCTGATGTCTGTATGCTTTGTCGGAGGGAGGGGGGGTGGACTGTGGTTCGGGTCGGGCATCCGGATGCCTCGGTTACAACATCAAGTTTGGAGTGTTCACTTTTTGCGCTAAGTACTTCAACAACTTGGCTTGTATTTGTTCAGATATAAGAGGTTAGTTATGCTTATTTTAATTTTATCCTGTTATAAAGGGATCCACTATGTCTGCCCCATGCCATTTTGAATTCTGTCACTGTGTTTGCCCCCACCACTTCCATCGGGAGGGCATTCCAAGCATCCACCACCCTTTCAGTGAAAAAGTATTTCTTGACATTGCCTTTCAGTTTACCCTCTTGCAGCTTCATGTTATGCCCTCTAGTTTTACAGCTTCCCCATCTTTGGAAGAGGTTTGTTTGTTCATCTGAATCATATCTCCCCTGTTCCTCCTCTCCTACAGAGTGTACATATTTAGGTCTTCAAGTCTCTTCTCATAAGTTTCTGACGCAGGCTCCAAATCATTTTGGTCCCCGTCCTTTGAACCGCTTCCAGCCTTTTTATGTCCTTTGTGAGATATGGTCTCCAAAACTGAACACAATATTCCAAGTGAGGCCGCACCAGCGACTTGTACAGTGGCATTAGTACCTCTTCCTTTCTGCTGGTAATTCCTCTCTGTATGCAACCCAGCATCCTTCTGGCTTTTGCCACTGCCTTGTCACACTATTTCGCCACCTTGAGATCATCAGAAACAATCACACTGAGGTCTTTCTCCTGGTCCGTGCACATCAATCTCTCGCCCCCTATCTCATACAGTTCCCTTGGATTTCTGCTTGCCAAGTGCATGACAGTGCACTTCTTCACATTAAATCTTAACTGCCAAGTATTAGACCATTCTTCCAGCTTTTGTAGATCTTTCCTCATGTTCCCCACTCCCTGAGGGGAGTCCACTCTGTTGCAAATTTTGGTGTCATCTGCAAAAAGACAGACTTTTCCATTCAGCCCTTTGGCAATATCACTCACGAATATATTGAACAGTACCAGTCCCAATACCGAATCCTGGGATGCACCGCTAATCACCTTTCTTTCATTCGAGTGAGTTCCGTTTACCATCACCCGCTTTTGTCTGTCAGTCAACCAATTTCTGATCCAGTTCACCATCTTGAGACCCATCCCCAAGCTGTTGAGTTTATTAGTTGACTATTTGCAACACATTGAATTATGGTTAGAAACATCACAATAGTATCAGGAATGGCCACCTCCCTATAATTCTAATATGGGTTTCCCATTAATGGTGGTGGCTGCGGCAGGATATGAAGACCCAATTTCTGTTGCCCCTGAAGAATTCCACTGTTAAGGGACCCCAACAAATAAATATAAAGCCAATTGATATTGAATATAAAGACTCAAATTGGGCGGACATTTCTGGTACAATTAAGTTAAAATATAGAAAAGAAGTCCCTCTAACCAAAGAAATATTGAACAAATGGGACAGGATATTGAAAAGGCCTTGACAAATTGGGAAACTGATCATACAAAACAAGAGAAAGTTTTGGAACAAAATTGAAAACAAGAGGAGGAATTAGAGGAGAAGAAAATCCAGGTAACAGCAAACCTTAGAAATTGAGAAAAGGCCTTAGATGACAGGGAAGAACTGATAAATAAATGTATTGAAGAAAATGAACAAGAAGTAAAAAAATTTAATATATATAAAATAATTGAAAAAACGCAAATAGAAAAAAGTTACAGAGATTTGAATATTGTTAGGAAAAGGAAACTTAACCTAGGGTCAGGAGACGAGGACGATAAACAGATAAATAATGATGCCATGTTACTGAGAAAAATGACTCTAATTAAAGTCACCCACCTACATACTCCCATAGGCAAAGGACCTGGGGGTTTCAGTGGGGCCTCTTCTTAATTAGCTGGGACAAGTAATGCCCCCTAGGAGTTGGAGTCCCACTAGCTATTCAAAAAAGAGTGTAGTCGTGGACAAGTAGCTAGGCTATTTTTAAAGAGGTATTTTATTTTCCCTTCCCGGGAGAACTTCTGCAATCAGGAATCAAAAAGGAAATAAACCATGCTTCTGGTATAACACAAATTGAACTACAAAAATACAAAGGATGCTTCTTTTCAGCTAAGGAAAAACAAAAGTGAAAAACAGTCCTTGTATCTTACAGCAGCTGTGAAATTGAAATCTGTTCCTCTGACTAGATTTCCTTTCCACACAGTTCAGCAGAGAGAGGTCACACTATCAGCAAATACAAGTGTACAATCCATTTGGAAATCCTCCGAGTTTTCCCCACAATAATCACAGTCCATGGCCTCATGAGCTTCCCTGCAATTCTCTTCTGTGGGATTGTGACTTACACCAGTATTAAAGAATCCCTCCTCTCTCTGGCAAGGGCTTCTCTCTTCCTCACTAGCAAGGTGAAATGGAAAGCTACCATGCAGTGTAGACTTTTCCCCTAGAGAGCCATACACTTCAGGACAAGCATATGTAACATCCTGCTTTTCAAATGCCCCTCTACTCCAAGGAATTGGCCTTTCTTCAGGCTGGCCTCTGCCGGAACGTTTGGAGCTGGGAAGTTGAAAATAGCCTTTCTCCCCCGAAAGCTTTTCACTTCCTCTTACAGGACGTGCTTCTTTGGGCCTGGAAATCTCCCTTTGATAACAGCTTCTATTCCCCAGGTACCTGCTCTCCTGGAATTTCCCTCTCACAGCTTCTCTCCGTTTGCTTGTAGGAATCCCTCCATGGCCCCAACGACCAGACTCTGGTTTAGTGCAGCCCATCTCTCTGGCACTAACCTCAGGTATTCCCTCGTGGGCAAACTCCTCTGAGATACTGCTGGAATCTCCGTCTAAAGTTTTCAGGTATGTGTCCCAGTTAGCTTCCTCCCGGTTAGCTTCCTCTCTGTAAGCTCTCCCCCGGTAAGCTCCTCCTCTGTTAGCTCTCTGGATAACTCCGTCCTGGTTAGCTCTCCCCCGGTAAGCTTTGTCCCGGTTAGCTTCCCCTCTGCTCAAGACTGACTCAATTTTAAGTGCGTCATTCTTGGTGTTTCTCCGAAGTTCAAGTCTCTGCAGCTGTTCCTGATGAGCTATGAGGTAATCCTTTGCTGGGGCCTTTTCCTACACCCGGTGCTAGTGTTTTTGATGGTTGCCTATAGCAACCCTCAGCCATGTGCTTTGAGCTGCCCATTTTAAAACTGCTCTGCACATTTTCTTCTGTTTCCATAGGCACTATTTGCCCTATGCCATGACATTAAAAAGGACGTGACCAAACTACCTTATAAGATCTTAATTACACAATCTGTAGATGATAAAACTCTTAAGGAAATAGTTAGGTCTGGGGAAAAAAGTGGGTATTTTGCTGACCGATGGAGTGACAACGTTTATGGCTGGACTTTACAGCCGCAAATGTTGCAGTGACCAATAGAGAGGGGTCATTAAATACACAACAATTTTGTATATGTGGAAATATGGGAGACCCTCCTTGGGATTTAACATACATGAAAGAGGGACTGACAATCTGGGAAAAATACAAATTAAAATTATGTTTATCACTCCTTCATTCCCATGAGGGAGTAATTAGATATGTATGTCCCTTGGAATTTCACTGATATGGATAATATCGCTAATGGCCTTCCACCCTTAAGTAAAGGTGGGTCTTGGATACAAAAATTTGAACGTATCACAGCAGGGAATATTTTGACTTTAGGAGACATTAAAGCATTATTAGCCAAATTGTTAGGAACCCACGCCACAAATCAGGTATTTGTTAGAGCACATTTGCCTCAGGTCACAATTGCAGAAACCCAATTTGATGGGTCTGGATTTAATCAATACCGACCCCAAATCTGGGAAGCTATCAAAGATCTTTATCCTATTCAGAGAAATTTCGGGCCATTATTAAAATGTATTTTAAGATTGGGGAGGATATAGGAAGTTACATCGCTAAGTTCCAGGAGTTATGGGAAAGTCAAACAGATATGGTTTATTCAGACCTCAGCTTCTGGCCTTTATTTTTTCAGACATTATGTAATTTATTTATTTTATTTTATTAAAAATTTTATACCACATTTTCCAAGAGATCAAGCACGGTTTACAAATAACAATATTATGAATTGTACAGATGATAAGAACATATTCAGTTACAGAGAACGATATTAGAATTAAATACATAGAAGTTGATGATACAAAATTTAAACTATGTACATAAATGCGCTTAGGAATTCTAAGCAGGAGTTATTTGCATCTCTGGGCTGATTGAAGTGTGGTATAACATTTGAGAGGATTTAGGGTGCAGGGGTGGTAGTTACAGAGGTATTGTGTTCTGCTAGTATGCCAAAGTGGATGGAGAATAGATGAGTTTTAAGGTTTTTGCGAAATGTTTGTAGGTCATTTAATTCCCTGAGGTTGTCTGGTAGGGCATTCCAAAGGTTTGGGGCTACATGCGAGAAAGCTTTGTTGTTTGTTAGTTTTCTGGATTTCCTGAAGTCTGCAGAATAACCAGTTTGTTATTGTTACGGTTGCGTTGATTTCTATTGATGGATTCCTTAGAAATGAATGTGGATAGGTATGAAGTGGCAAAGTCATTTATTACTTTGAAACTGGATACCAGAATTTTGTAATTAATGCGGCTTTGAATGGGTAGCCAATGGAGAGCATAAAGAGTTGGGCTAATGTGTTCCATTGAATTGACGTTCATAGTTATTCTAGCTGCTATATTTTGGACTGTTTGGAGCCGTCTTAAGGCCTGTTTTTTGATACCCTGTAGAGTGGTGTTGGCAAAGTCAAAATGGGGCATGATGATAGCTTGAATGACCGATCTGAAGTCATCATGGTGGAGTAGAGGGCAGAGTTGCTTTAACAGATTTAGTTTGTACAGTATCTTTCTAATTGTTTGTTTTAAGTGGGGTGTCATGCTAAGGGTGCGGTCTATGATTACTCCCAAGTATTTTACTTCTTTGTTGATTGAGATGTTGATATCATGGAGTCTGATTGTTGTTGGGGGTGAGAAATATTGGTTCCTGGTTATATACATGGCTTCAGTTTTAGTAGTGTTGATCATTAGATTATGATTTTTGAGCTAGGTCAGGATTTCAGTGAAGCAATCAGAGAGTAATTGTATTGAGGGGTTTGTGATGTTAAAAGGGAGATATATCATAATATCATCCGCGTAAATATGATAGTTTACCCGGAATCTTTTAAAAATGGAGCAGATAGGTTGGAGGTAAATATTAAAGAGTAGGGCCGATAGGGCAGATCCTTGGGGGAGACCCTGTTCTTGTTTGTATGGTGCTGAGATTTGTTGGTCAATTCTTACTTCTTGCGTTCTGTCAGATAGATATGAAGAGAACCATTTAAGGACTGTTTCTTTTATTCCAATCTGCTGGAGTTTTGTGAGCATTATGTTATAGTTTACGCTGTCGAAGGCTGCAGTAATGTCCAGAAATATGAGGAGGAAGGCTTGTTTGGCATCATCGATACCACGTGTAAGTGTACCAAATAGGACTGTGAGTAGTGTTTCAACACCATGGTAGGGACGAAAACCATATTGGTGTTCGTCAAGTGGAGCAAAGGTGTCAATGTGGTCCTGGAGTTGTACTTGGACAATTTTTTCAATTATGTTTGCCATACAAGGTAGGCTTGAAATGGGCCTGTAGGATGTCAGGGATTTTTTATCACTGGTTTTATTTTTTAGGATTGGGCAGATTTGAGCATGTTTCAGAGAGGCAGGTAGATTCCCGCTTTGGAGGGAGAGGTTGATTATAGGGAGGATGAAAGATGAGAGTTCAGGTATTGTTGCTTTTATCCATATTACTGGACAGGGGTCAGGGTAAGAGGGGGTGGTATTTATTTTGGCGATGATGTTTTTGAGTATCTCTTTTGAGGAAGAGTGAAAGTTTGGCCAGGGGTTAGGATGTGAGGAGTGATCTTCATTAGTGTAAATCATGGGTGATGCTTGGTGTTTTAGCTTCTGCATGTAGTGGTTTGCTAGGATCTGAGGAGAAATTTTGTGATAGTCTGAGCATTTGTTTGCGGAGTTATTAGTTAATGATTGGACAATACTGAAGAGTTCCCTGGGGTGGTTTAGTGATTTAGATAATAAACTAGAGTAGTAGTTTTTCCTTGCAGTAGCAATGGATACACTATATAGTTTAAGGGCATTTAAGTAAGTCTCCTGGTGGGTTTTGGATTTTGTCTAATGCCATTTGCACTCTGCTCTACTCAGGTCTGCTCTTATGCGTTTTATTTCAGGTTGGAACCAAGGGGCATTTTTTCCTCTTTGTTGGTTGGCCATAGGTTTTATTTGAAGTACTGTCTTAGATATAGTGTCATTCCAGCTTGTTATGGCATCATCAAGGTTTGTGGGGTCTTGGGTAAGATGTTGAATAGTTTGATTCAGGAATTCATCTTTGTTAACTTTTTTAAATCTATTGAAATGAGGGGTATGCACAGGTTTGCTTCGCGAGATGTTCATCCAGGGTAGATGAAATTTTATCAGGTGATCTGACCAAGGGATAGGATATATTTCTAGTGAGTTGGGATTATATTCATTATAGAGTGGGTTAGGTAGGAACACAAAGTCAAGAGTGTTGCCTTTAATATGAGGGTGATTATTTATAATTTGGATGTGGTCCATATCTTCAATGGCATTTAGGAATGATGCCATGTGGCTGTGTGAAAGAGATGGTAGGTTAAAATCACCAAGTAAAATCATGGGTTTTGTGTCATTGGAAGAGCCAAGTAGTTTGATTAGTAAGTCCAGGTTGTCTGGTTTTGGGTCAGGTGGTCTGTATGCTAGGCATATGCTGCATTGTTTTATTTTTATGGTGAGTATGTCTATATTAGATATGTTATCAGATGTTATTAAGGAAGCTTTCAGAGATTCTTTTATGATAATGAGGACTCCTTCTCTCTTTAAAGATCTGTATGTGTGGAAGATTTCATATCCTGGCATCCTCAATTGATTGATTAAAATAGCATCAGTGTCAGTTAGCCAAGTTTCAGTTATGAAGATAATGTCAGGGGAATGGTCATATAGCAGATCCTGAAAAATTGGTAGTTTCTATCTCATTGATCTAGTATTGACTAGATAACAAGTGAGTTGTTTAGTCTGGGCTAGGTATGATTTTGGCGTTAGAGAGGGGATTTCTTTTAACTTTATATTGATTAGTCTATTGTGGCTTGAGTTGTAGCTGTGGCCAAAATTGATGTGGGGGTGCTGGTAGAGGAACCAGTTTGGGTTATAGATGGTAGGTATAGCATAGTTGTAAGAGGGGTTCAGATACTAGGTTAATACAGATAACGTAATTAGGATGTAGAAGAGAGTTAGTATCCTTGAACTTGGTATGTAATACTATGCCAAAATCCATACAATCTAAACTAGATTTGATAGTAGGTTTAGAAGATGAGACCTGGCCAAGGCAGCAGTCTCATATTCATCATTTTGCTAGACTAGCTGAAGAAGAACAGACAAAGCCTGACAAAGATATGAGACATTTACAGACAAAACTTATGGCACTGCAATTAAAAGAGTTACAGGAGGACCTTGATAATAATAAAACTAAAGACAAAGAAAAAGAGAAAAATGATGAAAAGGAAAAGAAAGACGAAGGGTCAAATAAGACAGAGCAACAACATGAAGCAGAGAAACACAAACTTAAAGCTATCATAAAACAGAAAAATGAAATCATTAAGGACTTAGAACAGTATGACATTGAGGAAGAAGACCCCTGGGAGGATTTTGGCTTTTATCGCATAGGCTTGGAATCAACTAGGACCACAGAACAGCAGTAATTGGAGGGGGGGGGGGGTAGGGAATACTACCCAAGTTACAGAATCCTCAGAAAAGCAGTTTTAGTTGCTGGAACTATGGCAAGAGGGGACATCTCCAGTGTGAGTGCCGGAGTCCCCCAGCCCGGGTACCAGCATGATTACAGGGACCACCAACCCCATATCAAGGATCTTGGAGCAGATTCCCTCAGTGGCAACCTCCTCAAGGGGGGCCCACAATGACTCTCTATGGTGATGCGGGCTATGCTCAATGATCATGAGCCGGTAATAGAAGTTCATCTGAATGGGTATACAGTGCAGTTGTTGTTGGATTCCGGAGCCACAACATCCATACTTAACTCCCTACTCCCAGGCGTGAGACTGTCATATCAAACTACTGTAACTACAGGGTTCAATGGAAATCCAACCACGACCAAAATTACTATATCCACTGAAATAGAATTAATGGGTCAGCGTATATGTAAACCCCTGTTATATGCCCCACACTGTCTGGTTAGCTTGATGGGACAGGATCTGTTATCCGCCTTTGAGGTACAGATGGTGTTTACCAGCATACCATATAATTTTCTGCTGCAGACATTGCAACCAGATTTTGAGGACATCACCCCTGAAGTCTGGGCTACCTTAGAAAACCCTTTTGGGTTGATAAGGTCCGCATCACCCATTCGTGTTTAAGCTAAAGAAGAATTGTCAGGGTCCTAAAATCTCCCAATACCCCTTACAACCAGAGGCGGTAGCGGGAGCTAATGAGGAAATTGATATGCTATTGAAGAATGGTATTATAGAACTGAGCACCTCCCAATATAACACATTACTATTTACAGTTAAGAAACCTAATGGCAGGTAGTGCATGATTTCAGAGGTCTCAATTCAGTTGTAGAGTGGCCAACCCAGCTACACTTTTGCAACAAAATCCACTAAAGAAATATAACAGTGTTTTGGATTTATCAAATGCATTTTTGGGGTCCCAGTTCATCCTGATAGTAGACCACTGCTGGCATTTCAGAATAATGGCCAGCATTAACAATGGACTAGGTTACCTCAGGGATTCACCGACAGCCCCTCGATTTTCACCCAATGTTTAGACAAACACCTGACGCAGTTTAAGAACACCCTACCTAAATCTGTTTCCCTCATGCAATATGTAGATGATTTACTTCTGATTACACAAGTCCTCAGTATCAGCAAACAGTATACCCAGGAACGTTTGTTGCAGTATTGCTAGCTGAAGTGGGGTACAAGGTGAATAAGGAAAAACTTCAATTTTGCAAACTATAAGTGAAATTTCTAGGAATGACCCTTGATGAAGAAGAAAAATTGCTAGGGCCCATATTTCAGGAAGCATTGCTCGAAATTACTGCCCCTGTACAGTAAAAGAACTACGGGCACTCCTGGGACTTCTAAATTACAGCCGTCTTTGGGTACCTGGGTATAGTGTAAGGACACAAATCCTCAGGCAACATCTGAAGGGGAATCCCTTGTCTGTCTTCTCTCTCGCTGCCTGGTTCCTCTCTCTGTCTCTAGTTTCTCCCTTTTTCTTTGTTTTTCTCTGTCCTATCAAAACTATAGTGTTCTTTTCCTTTTCCTGGCAGTGTGCCTTTTGCTTTTTTGTAAACCGCTCTACTGTATTTTCGAAGGGGCGGTATATCAAGAAATGGAATAAAGATAAAGATAACACTCAGTAAGGAAGATAAGCTGTGTTTACAATCTTTGCTTAAGGATCTGAATGAGTTACCTTCGCTACACTTACCATCCTCCCAGTAGATATATATGTGTTTCATGGGCCTACAGCGTGGGCAGCCGTAGCCAGCCAGTGGGATGGCAAAATAGTAGGACACTTTTCAGGATCATTCTCAATAGTGGAACAAGGATTTACAGATTGTGAGCAGGGGTTAGTAGCAGTCAGTGCTGCAGTTGAGAAATTGTATGGTCACACGAAGCTCCTACAAATAAATTTGTATACTGACCACACCCTACAGGCACTTTTAAAATCTAGCACTATTCACTTTCTGCCTCCCAGAGTTGGTAAATGCACTGCTGTACTATTACTCAGCCAGATTAATCATCAATTGATTGCAAAACAGAATCCCTTTAGAGACTTGTAGAACCTTATCCGGGTATCCACCACCCCACACGATTGCATGCACCCTGCATCAGCAGATGTCAGACCCATACTGGGGATAGTGCCACATTCAGACATACCGCAGGGGGCAGAATACTGGTTTATAGACGGATTTCAGAAGGGAGATAAAGCAGGTTTCACTATGTGCAGGTTGACTCTACAAGGGGTAGTTACCCACATGGCACAATATAAGATGCACCCAGGATACAACGCTCAAGGGACCGAGATTACAGCACTAACACAGGTACTCTTGGAAAATGGGAACAAACACTTAGGGGGCTATTCGCGCCTTCTCCCGCCATGTCTAACCTCCCCGCCGGTTGTGCGGGGAAGGGGCGGCTCGAGGGCAGAGTCTGGGTGGGCGGGCAGTGGGCGGTCACTGGCCCTGGACGTACAGGGCTGATTCTGATGTCGGCCCTGTATGCCCAGAGCTGGCAACTTGTACGGGGAAGTTATCCCACCTCCAAGGTGGAATAACTTCCCAGAACGTCCAGGATCGGCTGCAGGGGGGGGGGGGGGCCCGAAGACATTCCCCACAGCCCAACCCTGGCCTTAGGAGACCAGATCGGGGATTGGGCTGCAGGGAATGCAGTGTTGGAGTCCGGCGGCCAGTATTGCGGTTCTTCAATGGAGCCATGGTACCATGGCAACATGATGTCATGGCGCCGCGGCTCCATTGAAGAGCCTTGATTGACTTAGCTGGGAAAGTCCTGTATGTGCAGGCCGGGCTGAATCTCATTCCTGGCCTGCACGTACAAGATTGTTCATGATTCTGTTCCCGCGGGGCTAGACATGCCCCGAGGGATCAGAATCGCGATCCCCTCTGTATGTCTGGCTCTGACCGGACATACAGAGGGGAACTACGTCTGGGCCAGAATGAGCCTGTTAATGATCTATACAGACTCCTAGTTTGTGAGGAGTTCAATGCACGTACATAATACCATTTGGACCAAGAGGGGATATGTATCTGCTAAAGACCAGCCCCTCTAGCAGGCATAGATCCTAATGGAGAAAGAGCAGAACAGGGCTATGTGACCATCTGTGAATGGGTGACAGTACACCAGGAAATCCAATCATGGGAACAATTTGGTAATACTAATATCCAAATACACAAAACACTCTCAGTAAACCACTAATTATTCCAACTTCAAGCCACAAACTAGAATAAGAGTATAAAGTCTAGTGAAGACTTTATACTCTTATTCTAGTTTGTGGCTTGAAGTTGGAATAATTAGTGGTTTACTGAGAGTGTTTTGTGTATTTGGATATTAGTATTAGTTTTACCTCTCAGGCGGTTTTTTCTTGTTTGTACTTGCAACAATTTGGTAATGCCATAGCAGACAAATTAGCACAAGCAATTACTATCACAGAAGCCCCTGCTGTCATGTGAGTGACCCGTCAACAAGCCAGTCAGTATGATTTTTGTAAATTGGAAGATTTGCAGGAAAATGTACAATGGAGTGTATGATAGAAATGGGTAAATACAGAGTGCACTAAAACCCACAAGGTATGGATGCACTCTTCAAGGAAAATGTGTTTTTCCTCTACTGCATTACTAAATTTGTCCACCATGCAGCACTATACTGATCACTGCGATGTGGCAGTCATTATCTCCCAGCTTGGTGATACCCTATGGTGACCCGACATGTGAAAACTAGTCCAGTCGGTAGTCAGTAGTTGTCACACCTGTATTACTAGTACATGCCATGCCTGTCCTAAACCAAGAGAAGGTGCAATACCGAGACCACAGGGACCCTTTTTACACTGGCACATTGATTTTACTGACATGCAGGTCAAGTGCCAAGATAGGAGATATTTGTTGGGCCTGGCTTGGCCTTATTCACAGTGGTTCGAGGCATTCCCATGTAAGAAAGAAACTGCTGCTATAGTCCTGAGAATATTAATGGAACACTTAATTCCCAGGTATCTTGTCCCTCTTCAAATATTGTCTGAAGTCACATTTTAAGAAGTAATTGGTAAAAGTAGTTACAGGGAAGCTGCCCACTAGGTGGCGCTATGTCAGTCCTCACAACTCCCCTCCTCCCCAATGGAATTGCTTTCTTATCATTTTTGCCATCTTTAGCTATGTCATGTGACTGAGGCAAGATGGCACCCTTTGGTGGGAAGGGGACCATGCATGCTTGATGCATCTCCCAAAGGCTTTCTTTGAAAGCAGGGGAGAAGCTTTCATGCAGCGCTCTGTCGGTGTTGATATCACCCATATGTGACATGGCCTATCTAGTCTGCCCTTCCATATCAACTACAGTAGTCCCCTTTTTACCTTTAAAGATACTCTGTGTTTGTCCAATCTTTTTTAAATTCATTCTTCATCTAACACAAGGAAAGATTTACTAAATCTGGAAGAATGGTCTAATGCTTGGCAGTTAAAATTTAATATGAAGAAATGCACTGTCATGCACTTGGCAAGCAGAAATCCAAGGGAATTGTATGCAATAAGGGGCGAGAGATTGGTGTGCATGGACCAGGAAAAGGACCTCAGAGTGATTGTTTCTGATGATCTCAAGGTGGCAAAACAGTGTGACAAGGCGGTGGCAAAAGCCAGAAGGATGCTGGGTTGCATACAGAGAGGAATTACCAGCAGAAAGGAAGAGGTACTAACGCCACTGTACAAGTTGCTGGTGAGGCTTCACTTGGAATATTGTGTTCAGTTTTGGAGACCATATCTCGCAAAGGATATAAAAAGACTGGAAACAGTTCAGAGGAAGGTGACCAAAATGATTTGGAGCCTGCGTCAGAAGACTTAAGAGACTTGAAGACCTAAATATGTACACTCTGGAGGAGAGGAGGGACAGGGGAGATATGATTCAGACCTTTAAATACTTAAAGAGTATTAATGAACAAATAGACTTCTTCCAAAGATGGGGAAGATGTAAAACTAGAGGGCATAACATGAAGTTGTTTATAAGTCGCCTGCGAGGAACAGTGTCAACGTCTTCACTGAAATCTAAGTACACCGCATCTAGGGCTCTCCCTCGGTCCAACTCCCTGGTCACCCAGTCAAAAAAAATCAATCATTGGGCTCCAGAAAACTTACTATTCTCTCTTTTAACATTGTGACACACCAAATCCATTTTGTTGGAAATGGTACAGTGAATATAATACACACATTCATATGTGGTGGGTGTGTTGGTATATTTATCTTTCCTGTAACAGGCTTTCAATTTGTTTCAACCAGATGTTTTGTTTAATGAGTTCATGGAGGGAGCTGCAATTCATTCTTTTACTAAGTTGAAGGGCAGATATGAATTCAGTTCCTGGTAGACACAATTCTTGGAAATTGCAAATGTCGTAGTTCATCGTTTCACTTTAAACTGGTGCTAGGGAAATGGGATGCCATTTGTCAATGAACCTCAAATGGAACAGTCAATGTGATTAAGCTGAATTTTCTTCATGAATTCTTTGCAATGTCTGTAATCGTTAATAGAGATAATAGAGCTGGTGGGGGGGGGGGGGGGGGCGGGATTTTCAGCAGCGCCCAGCACAGTTGAAGCAGCTGGCCATCGCCGCTTCATTTTGTCTTGGTTATTTAGTGCTGGGGCCATATCCGGGTCCTGGCATAGAATATCTCAGTTGCCTGGATTGCAAAATTGGCTAAAGTTAGGACAGCCATTCACCAGCCAGTTAGGATAACCAGCCAGTTAGGATAACCAGGCAGCGGCTGAACATTATGGCTGCCCAGTTAACCTGTGATGCCACTCCCCACTCTGCCCCCAGAATGTCCCGGTGGTTGCCGGCTAGCATCGGGGCATGCAGCATTAATCACATTGAATACCCCCTCCCCCTGTATTCTCAGTTTACACTACAATACCTCTTGTATATTGATTTTCTTGTTTTTGCCATGTCTGAATAAATAAATAAGTAAAAAATGACAACATCTGCATATTTTTAACTTGTTGTTCATGTGTAGATGGGGTGGGGAAGGGAAAAATAATGCACATATATTTGGAAATCAGAGGTATCATGCTGTTTTTCTCCTTCAACGTAAACACACTTACATGGGCGCCTCTTGCTCCTGTGGCTAAAATTATTTCTTCTGTCGAATCCATGGATACTTTTAGTTGCATTCGGAGAGGGGTTTCAGTCAGCCTACTTTACCATGACAAGTATGTGTTTACTCAGGTAAATGCCTTTGGAAGTGTTCTTCTGAGTAAGGTGGGTTGTGTTATGGTCCAGCAAGACGACATTTGTAACTTTTCAGATTATGCAGTTTATTAGAACCAAAAAGGATAATAGTGTCACAACAAAACATACAGACAAGAAGCAGACTCGAGTCTTACAGAAAAGATCAACTCAGTTCTACAACAAATTCAAGTCTGCCTTCTAGTTAGGAAAGAAGCTTTTTTATACAGCCGTCTGAGGGGCCTGTTATCCCACCAAAACCAGTTGCCTACCAACCTGGCACCACATAGTCTTAATGCAATTTTCTTTCATTTTAGGCATATCCAGGGCTGAATTTGCTTCTCATATGTCCCCTTCAGCATAGGAGTCTCCTCCAAAAGTATGAAAGGGGGACCCCTTAGAAGGTATATGATTGGAGCCTTGCTGCCTCCTCTTCCTCCTGTGGTGGATCTCTTCCCCTGCCTCCAGAGCCAGCCCCAAAGCTTGTTCAAGATGTTGGCACTTTAGGCAGACTTTAAGCCTTCTGTCCCCCCTCTGGCTGTCAGGATCTAATGTTTAGCTTTGAAAACCTTGCCTCTTTGCTGCCCACCAGAAGCTGCCACCCTAGGCAACTGCCTAGTTTGCCTAATGGATGGACCAGCCCTGTTGCCTTCTTACAGATGCATGATGCCCTCTGGATGGCAGGGATTTACTCTTTCTATTGGGAAATCTCGCCAAGCATATATCATAAAATAAGGGAAGATCTTTTTTTGCTTTATGGTAACTGGGAGGATCAGGGTATGCTGAGCAGGAAACCGAGGAGAAATCAGCAGGTTCCTCCATATTTGATATAAGCAAAAGTACTTATACAGCTCAGGAGAAAAGAAGCCAAACCTTCTACTCCCCCCATACAGACAATTTATAGGTTATATTTGTTCTTTTTCACATTTGCACATAATTTTTTTCTCTGAACCTTATATTTACTCTTTTGCATATATATTTTTTTCTGAGCCTCCATCTTACAGATTGCATTATTTTTCCTTCTGTACTCAGGGCCAGCCCAAGGGTTTCTGCTGCCTCGGGCAGAAGCCTTGGTTTGCCCCCCCCCCACCCCGCCTCCCCTGTGTCGAGCAGCAGCGGGCCATGTGAGGGTCAGAAGTGGCAGGCCATGTGTGCCAAAGCACATGGCCTGCCGCTGCCGCCCTAGGAGGTTCCCTAGCCCGCCTGTACTCCATCTTTGCTACTGGTTAACTCTCCTGTCTCCTCACTGTCTGGATCACTGAAAAATATTCTTACCCTTCTAACAACATCTCATTCCCTTTTTGGCTTGCTGTGGAAAACGAGGTTACTTACCTGTAACAGGAGTTCTCCGTGGACAGCAGGACAAGTCAGCCACACTTGGTGATGTCATCCGACAGGGCCGAGTCGGAAGTACTCTCCATAGCTCAGAAGGGCTTTTGCCCTTCTGAGCTATGGAGCCAACTGGCCCCACCCCCCAGCTCGCCCCTAGCTAGCCAGTTTTTGTTCTTCCGCCTTGCCAGCACGATGGATTTTTCTACTCTCCAAATGAAATACACTCACCTAGACTTATTTATATCTATTTTGTCTCTATGTTCCATTCCTTTTCAGATCTAGCGTCTCTTACCAATTTTCTCCGATCGGGGACTAGACTCAGAGCTCTGATACCCACGGGCCATGTGCTCTCAGTCCTAGCTGATGTCCCAATCGATCTGGACCTCCAGAACGACATTCAGAGCGGACGCATCCAGCCAGCAGACTCCTCGCAACCAGGACACTGCAAGCTGCAGCTAATACCGCTCAGGATGTGCCCACTTGGCCTCCATCCTCAGCCACAAGCCACTTGTAGTAAGCTCTGCCCCTGTGACATGAGCTCGGTCCTCCGGAAGCCCGGATGGTCTACTGCTACTGCAACATGCCCTATCTTGGAATGCCTCAGTTGCCTGCTTTGAGGCTTCCGGTCGAACCGTTGGCCACTGCGCCTTCCAGTTCGGACCTCGGCATGGAGATACCTCCACGGGTGGCGCCGGGACAGTAAGCACTCCGCCACCTGCCATGTTTCCGGATGTGACCTTGCACTGGAAGTGACTTGTCCCATTCACCTAACATTGCATGACCCACCCCTTCTGGATCACCACCAAGCTTAGGAGCCGAGACGCCTCTCTGCATCGTCAGCATGGGCCTCAGTGCCGAGATGCCTTCTGCCTCTGAACATAGGCCAATACGAGGTAGGAAGTGAGTTCAGCTCTACTCCGCCCCCCGAGTACCTTAACCCTTGACCAGGACAACCGGGAGCAACAATGGACGGACGTAGACCTCTGCGCCGTCACGGAGGAATGTGAGGTCGGCCTCCAGCTCCGGCCACCTTAGCCTGATCAGCTGGGAGCAACGATGAACAGCCGAGAAGAGGCAACTTCGGGGCCCACCACCTTCCTCTCCCGGCACCGGAACCACCCGAGCATAACACGTGGTGTGACAATCGAATTCCAGCTCTATGTAACATAGCACTATTAAGCGAGATCCACGTCAGGAATTTCCCCAACCCTGCTAAGGGCTCGGTGTGCGTGTGGTGTGTGTCCGACTCGTCTCCAAGCCAGCTAAAGGAAGCCCTTCACCAAACTCTGAGCCTGAGCGATGGCTCACCATGCCTTCTAATACTTGGTTGTGGCCTCCGGTCAGTGGTTGGTACAAAGCCTCCATAGGCAAGGCCCAGGGCTTCAGTCACACTTGTTTGTTCCACCTCAGGGAAGTGGAGCCCCCTCTACTCCTAGGATTGGAAACACCATTGGTCCAGGGCGAGGTAATGGCATCAATGTGGTGCAGTACACTCAGCCAGTATGAGCAGAGAGTCACATGTTCAGGTCCCAGCTGTGGACCTTGCAGAACATGTCCGGACAGCACTTGCTAGGTCCTTCGGCCAGCTTTGGCCTCCAGCAGTGAAAATCATTACCTCAAAAAAGTGCTCACTACCAGCAAGTGCCAATCCCTAGGGACTGGTTTGAGGCATCATCCAACTGGAGCGGCAGCCCATAAACAGGTCACTGTCCCCTCCAGTGATCGGCCACACTATTCTATGCCCTGTCACAGTCCTCTCCAGCAGGAGATCTTTCCAAGGACCCTGTGCTAAGACCGGTAAGCAACATAGTACACGCCACACCCACGATGGCGTGAGGCAGCAGGGCGCAGGAGCTTTGCCTCGGTACCGCTCCATCACACCTCTGGTACAACCACTTCATCCCGCATAGCAGCCCAACAGCACTACCATGCACCAGGAATAACATATCTCCATTACCCAAGTGAAGGAGTAGCCTAGTGATTAGAACATCATCCTAACACCCAAGAGATCTGGGTTCAACTTCAACAGGTGGACCTTGCGACCCTGGGCAGGTCACCTCTTCCCTGGAAGTGGCAGCACAATGGTACACCCTGTTTGTGTTCTGCCAATGGACCAAGTGTCCAATGGACCAAGTGTCTTAACCATGTCCCTGTGTTAACAAGGTAGGCCAAAGAACACATATACATCAACCTGTTCGTATCACAAATGATTGGAAGACCTGGTTTTTCCCCTCTGGATCCGGCTTCCCCTAGAGAACCTATGCCGGCCCGGCTTACTTCAAAACCTGCAGATTTGATTCGCACAACTAGAAGAAGAGCATAGGGCAACTGCAAGACTGGTCAGGCTTCAGTCCAGCATGTCGGACAGTGGACTGCAGTGTCACTTCACAAGAGGTATGCAGCTACTTAGGATGGCCTGTTCATGGGCTATGTCAAGACTCCCGGGACCCGAACTGGGCTATGTCAAGGCTCCCTTAATATGGTCATCTCCGGGTGGAGGCCTCCATCCTCAGCACCTTGTTGACCCGTGACTGCTGCGCCATTCTTATTACTTGACAGTCAACTTAACCAAAAAAAAAAAAAGGGAGGTGATAAGGTACAAACTGTAACATCTGCAGGTCAGGCCCCACAGAAGTAATCTCATCACTGGAGACTTGCTTGAACAAGGGCCTCCTTCAGACAAAGGCGGCCTCTACCATGCAAAGATTCTTGGCGTTGATTCCACCTATAATGAGGATATGGGAATGGTACACAACCCTCTCCCTGGCTCACCACCTGGTACCTGCGAAGATCAGGAAATGGTACACAACCCTCTTCATGAGGCCACGTGCCCTACCAGCAAGGTCACCAATAGGTATTGGCTCAGACTTGCACCCTGACCAAATGAAACCTGGCTCAAACACCAGCACCCCTTATGAGAAAGCAAGCAAGCAGGTAAGTAAGTAAGTAACAGAGTGGCGCCGTACACACAGCCAGTGTGTCCTGGAGCAAAGGCCCACAGGTACAAGACCCAACTGTGGATCCTGCAGAACATGTCCCTATATTGCTATGCCATGGAGTACTGGTGGGAGGGACAGCACCCAAGGCATTGGGGAGCCACCACCATCATCATGACATGGGCACCCCCCCAAACCTGCAGAGCATCCAACACAGCTGCCACGGCCGAACCGAGACCCACACCCTTGCTACTCGCACTCCTCCAGGGACAGGGGCAACAGGCTATCGCCATGAGAATCCTGCATAAACCTAAGGTCACTGTGTACAGTGGAGCAGGTCCAACACCATTCTGGGGATCACCAGTCCAGTGACCCTCTTATGATCAACCAAACGGCAGCACCTCATTCGCAGGCAGATGCACATAGATCACATGTTCAAGACCTGACTGCACATCATGTGGGGAATCAGAGCACTTTGCCAGAGTGCGTCCTTACCTGTGGCTCTGCCTCAAGAGCCTGGCCAGACAGCCAACAAGGTGGTCACAGTCCTACACCAGCTCCCAAAGGGAACAGACTCTACAACCCCCTTCCAGAAGACTCTACAACCCCCTTCCAGGCAAAGTCCAAGGCAGGAGGCTCTCCTGCTGGGACATAGCAGGAGCTGACAGGCAGACTCAGTCATCAGATGAACCTGCACATAGGAGCTCTCAACCCTTGGCCCTCTTTTGTACCTCACTCAACAGTTAAAATGGACAGAGCCCGGATCATCCTCATCATGCCCACTGGCCGGCACCAGTGCGGTCTTCCCTATGCATCTGACTCTAGGACCCCTGGATGCCCTTCCCCTGAGGCCACTCCTGCCTACTGATAACCAGATTAATATGAATAAAATACAGTCTCTAAAATGCTTGTATGCAAATACTAGAAGTCTAAAAAAATAAGATGGGAGAGGACAACCAGTGGGACACTGTGATACCTGGGTACAAACTGTTTCGTAATGATAGAGCTTATCAAATTGGTGGAGGGGTTGTGCTCTATGTTAGAGAAGGCATTGAGTCACAAATGATTAAAGTTTTGTAGGAAACAAAATTCTCTGTAGAATCTCTATGGATTGAAATTCCATGTAAAAAGGGGAAGGCGATGGCAGTGGGGTTGAACTATCGACCGCCTGGCCAAAATGAACAAATGGATGATGAATGAACAAATGCTCCAAAAAATCAGGGAAGCTAACAAAAGTTACAGAACGGTAATAATAATGGGTGATTTCAATTACCCCGGTATCGACTGGATCAGTGTCATGGCAGGACATGCTAGGGAGATAAAGTTTCTAGGTGAAATAAATGACTGCTTCTTGGAGCAGCTGGTTCATGAACTGACCAGAGGGGAAGCCATTTTGGACTTAGGCCTTAGTGGAACACCAAATCTGGTGCAAGAGATAAGGGTGTTGGGGCCACTTGGCAATAGTGATCATAGCATGATTACGTTTGATTTAATTAATGGAGGAGGGATGGTAAGGAAATCCAAAGTACTACCTTTTTAACTTTTGAAAGGGAGACAATGATAAAATGAGGAAAATAGTTACGAAAAAACTAAAAGGAGCAGTTACAAAGGTCAAAGACTTATGTCAAGCTTGGGTGTTGTTTAAAAATACTATCTTGGAAGCCCAGACCAACTGTATTGCATGATTTAAGAAAACTGGAAACTGCACAAGCACTGGCAAGTTAAATGCAAGGCATTGATAAGGCAGGCAAAGAGAGAATTTGAGAAGAAACTTGCTGTGGAAGCAAAAACGCGTAATAAAGACTTTTTCAAGTACATTCAGAGCAAAAAATCTGTGAGAGAGTCAGTTGGACCATTAGATGATAGAGGGGTAAAAGGGGCAGTAAGAGGGGACAAGGCTATAGTGGAGAGACTAAATGAATTCTTTGCTTCGGTCTTTACTGAGGAAGATGTAGGGATGTTACCCATGAATGAAGTGGTATTTAAAGGTGATACTGCGGAAGAATTGAAAGAAATATCAATACACCGTGAAGATGTATTACAACTGTTTGATAAACTTAAGAGTAGCAAATCACTTGGACAGGATGGTATACATCCAAGGGCGTTGAAAGAACTGAAATATGAGATTGCAGACCTGCTATTAGTAATCTGTGAACTATCATTAAAATCATCTGTAATACCTGAAGATTGGAGGATGGTCAATGTAACGCCAATTTTTCAAAAGGGTTCCAGTGGTGATCCGGGAAACTACAGACCGGTGAGCCTGACGTCAGTACCGAAAAAAATGGTAGAAACCATTATAAAGAACAAAATTACTGAACATGTAGATAGTCATGGCTTAATGGGAGACAGCCAACATGGCTTTAGACAAGGAAGATCTTGTCTTACTAATGTGTCATGTTTTTTGAAGGTGTGAATAAACAGGTAAACAAAGGTGAATCAGTTGATATAGTGTATCTGGACTTTCAGAAAGCCTTTGACAAGGTCCCTCATCAGAGACTTTTGGCAAAACTAAAAGGTCATGGGATACGAGGCAGTGTACTATTGTGGATCAGAAAGCAAAGGGTAGGGCTAAATGGCAAATTTTGCCAATGGAAAAAAGGTGAATAGTGGAGTACCACAGGGATCTGTGCTGGATCCACTGCTTTTTGACATATTCATAAATGGCCTGGAAAAGGGAATAATGAATGAGGTTATCAAATTTGCAGATGACACAAAACTATTTAAAGTTGTTAAAATCCAAGAGGATTGTGGAAAATTGCAAGAGGATCTTGATAAATTGGAAGACTGGCAGATGAAATTTAATGTGGACAAGTGCAAAGTTATGCAACTAGGAAAGAACAATCCAAAGGTTACACATTGGAAAGCACTACCCAGGAAAAAGATTTTGGCGTCATCGTGGATAACACAGGTACACTAAAAACATTTTTTTTAAACTGCCTCTAATGTTTTGATTAATTTTTACGTTTTTTGGTGCGCTGAATCCAAATCTGGTAACCAATTTGCTCCATCATGTACAGATTTTTTGCTACATTGGGTTAGCAGTTTGAAGTGAACGTTTCAGATTGAGTGCGATCGAGATAAAAGTTTCTTGGATGAATTCTTTATACTAATTGTTTAGTAGTTATTCAAATAATAATAAAGAAAATTGTAACAAGGCAGCACATAAGAATAGAGTAATGTCAACAAAACACACTGTGATGGTAGCAAAATTGTCTGCACTTAAAACAGCCACATACATGTGCACAAACATTGAGCATATAAGAGCGAGGTTAGACACAAAGCAAAGCAAAGAAATGTGCAAAAAATGTTGTACAGGTATGTATGTAAGAATAGAAAACGCAAACCGCACCATTGCAATACATGAAGACAAACACCCGATGGTGTGAAAATAAAATTCTAATAAATGAGATCCGACACTGTGGTAATAACTAGCAAATTTTTATTTCAAAGTTTAGTAAAAACACGATATTTGTCAACATAGTTTAGATTTTAAAGTCATTCTTGGGTCAATCAATCTCCTGGTGGGCCCGTTTCTTCTTTCCCCGAATGCTTCTCTTGGTGCGCTGCTTGGCGTATTTTTCATCTGGGGTTTCCCGCAGCAGCAACCAGCAGAAATCAGCCATCATAGTGGTGTTCCATCTTCCTTGGTACCTTCTCTCTGCGTCCTTGATGTCCTGGTGAAACCTTTCACCTTGTTCTTCACTGTACGCCCCCAAGTTTTCGGGAAAGTAGTTCACATGGGAGTGCAAGAAATGGACTTTCAGGCTCATGTTACAGCCTTGTTCTTTGAAGGCATTGAGCATCCTGGCAACAATATCCTTATAGTTCTCATCCCGCCTGTTCCCCAAGAATTTGAGAACAACATCCTTGAAGGAATCCCAGGCTTCTTTTTCCTTCTCAGACATCGTTTCAGCGAATGCTCCATCTGAAATGAGTTTCCTTATATCAGGGCCAACAAACACTCCTTCCTTTAGCTTTGCTTCAGAAAGTCGGGGGAACTTTGAGCAAAGGTACCGAAAGCACTCACCATCTTTTGGAAGGGACTTGATGAATTGCTTAATGAGACCCAACTTAATGTGGAGAGGTGGTAATAGAATTTTATCACGAGGTACCAAGCTCTCATGAAGAACATTTTTCTCACCGGGTCTCAAATACTCCCAAATTGGCCAGTCTTTTTTCCCCCAGTGTAGGTCGCGGGCCCGGCTATCCCACAAGCAAAGGAAGCAGGGATATTTGGTGAAACCGGATTGCTGCCCTAATAGCATGAATAGAATTTTAAAGTCTCCACAAATCATCCACTTATGCTCATCATAACGAATCTTCTGAAGAATCAGGGCCAAATTCTCGTATTTTTCTTGGAGAATAACAGAGTGAGCAATAGGAACTGAAGCGAATGTGTTGCCATTATGAAGAAGAACACCTTTTATGCTGTCTTTTGACGAATCAATGAACAGCCGCCATTCAGCAGGATCATACTTGAGTTTAAACTTTTCCATCACTCCGTATATATCGTGGCAAAATACCAAATCTTCCTCTTTGCTGAAATACTTCAAAAATTGTGTCTCGCGGTTGCGGTACCAATAAAAAGTTGTTCCTGGTGACAATAGATTTTTCTGTTTAAGCCGAGAACCTAGCAGTTGGGCAGCATCTTTTGGGAGTCCTAAATCCCGGACTAAATCATTCAATTCAGCTTGAGAGAAAAGTTCAGGTTTCGGATCTGGTTCAGTTTCAAACTCGGAAGTACTGGACTCATCGGGAAAAGCCATCTGATGAGTCTCATCATGATCAGAACCGTCCACACAAATATGATCCAAAGATTTTGGTGGTTCAGGCACAGGTACTTCGTTGCTATGAGGCATAGGCCTAATTGCTGAGGGAAGGTTGGGGTAACTTATTACGTTCTTATTTTTTAAGTTGTATCCCTTCACAATGCAAGAGCAAAAATAGCAGTCACTGCTGTGGTCTCTTTGTTCACGCCACATCATAGGTATTCCGAAACGAAATGCTTGTTTTTTACCTTTCATCCATAAGCGTAGATCTTCCTCACATGTCTTGCACACTTTGTGAGGAGCCCACGGTTTGTCTTGATCGCCTAACTTCAAACCGAAATAGGCGAAATATACTTTTTTAATAAATGCAGAAATGTTCCTCTGCCGCTTTTTCACGGTATATTCCCCACAAATAAAACAAAAACTGTCCGGAGAGTTGACGCAACCTCTGGCTCTGTGAGCCATCACAAATACACAGCACTGCAAACTACAACTGTAGTGAACCACTTCGGAATAAAGCTGGATTACGACTGAGCAAACAAAAGGTAATAATGAACTTGCAAGAAACTGAAATTTGACAGGAACGTTCATGTCGCAACCACCGTGTTTGAGCGAGCGAACGAGGCGAGGCGAACAGGAAAGAACATGCGCCAGCGCGAGTACTGGATTTAGCCCCCCGCCTCCCAATTGTCCTGTTAATGTATAAAATGAATACAAAACACTCTAAAATATCATGAGGGAGTGTTTCTAGTTAGTTAACCATTACAACCTCTATTTTGGGTCAAGAAAATAAACTGCAGTCGGCTAAAAAGAAATTATGTGAACATTCCTTATATGGGTAAGAAATCTAATTTTGCAAGAAAACGTGACGTGATGGAACATTTTGGCTATTTTTCCTGGATTCAGCACCCCAAAATCTATAGGAATCAGTTGCAAAACTGGAGGCAGTTTTTTGGTAGTGTACCTGTGTAATAGTTAAAACCCTTTGCCCAGTGTGCAGTGGCGGCAAAGAGAGCAAATAGAATGCTAGTTATCATAAGGAAAGGAATGGAAAATAAAACAAAGGATATTATAATGCCTGTCTGTCGTTCCATGGTGTGACCGCACCTTGAATATTGTGTGCAATTCTGGTCGATGTATCTTAAATAAGATATAGCGTTATTAGAAAAGGTACAGAGAAGAGCCACCAAAATGGTAAAGGGGATGGAAGGATACTCTTATGAAGTGAGGCTAAAAAGGTTAGGGCTCTTCAACCTGGAAAAGAGATGGCTGAGGGGAGATATGACAGAGGTCTAGAAATTAATGAATGTAGTGGAACGGTTAAACGTAGATCGATTGTTTACGTCATCAGAATACAAAAAGACTAGGGGACATGCAATGAAGCTATAGGGTAACCTATTCATGACTAATAAAAGAAAATATTTTTTTACTCAATGTGTAATCAAACTCTGGAATTTGTTACCGGAGGATGTAGTAAAAGCTGTTTGTGTAGCTGGGTTTAAAAAAGGTTTGGACAAGTTCCTGGAGGAAAGGTCCATAAACCATTATTAAAAGGGACCCAGGATATCACTGCTTGACCCAATACAAGTATTGAGGAGCCTGTATCTTTTGGGGAGACTGCTAGGTACTTATGACCTAAATTGGCCGCTGTTGGAAACAGGATACTGGGCTTGATGGACCTTGGTCTGACCCAGTATGGCATATCTTATGTTCTTATGCTAAAGAGGCCCAAATGAGAATAATGTGGCTTGTATTCTTTACCACATGTTAATGTGCACTAGACACATTAACATTAGTAAGTGAGGCTATACATCTGTTAGGGCCCACTATTCAATTGGGGCGGCTATGTGCCGCTATGGTACATAGCCATCGCTGCCAACCTCTAAGCCTGGATATTCAATGCTGGGCTCATATGCGGCCCCAGCATTGAACATCCGGGGTCACCACTCAGTCTCCGACGCTGCAGTTTTTGCTTCTCCTAGTTTTTACCCCCAGATCACCAACTGGGTTAGCGGTACAATATCATTCTTATCCGGTTAGTAAACTGGATAAGAATGATATTGTAAACTGTTGTGGCCTATGATATTGTAAACTGTGGCGGCCCATGACATGCCTAGAACACCCATAACACGCCCCAATGCTAAGCGGATAGCATCAGGGCGTATAGCGGCATTAGTTGGGGATATTCAGCGGCACTGACCTGTTCAGTGGCATTTACAAGGTTTACAGGTCAGTAAACCATGTAAATGCCTTTAGAATATCGGGCCCTTAGTCTATAAGGTGCCAGCAGCATCTGTGCCATTTTTGCTCTGGTTCCATTCCTGCTTTCTATGCTTAACTCTTGTCTTGCCTCTGGTACTTTTCCTCCCACCTGGAAGCACGCTTTGTTTAGCCCTCTCCTCAGACAACTCTCCCTTGACCCAGCTGACCCTGCTCACTACTGCCCATTCTCCAATCTTCCCTTCATTTCTAAAGTATTGGAGAAGGTTGTTTTCACTCAACTCATTGCGCACCTTGACTCTACACATTTCCTTCACTCACGACAATCGAGTTTCCGTTCAGGACACAGCACGGAATCCGTCCTCTTGTCTTTCCTGAACAAATTACACATTGTGCACGACCGGGGTGATGTTTCACTAGCTGTTTCCTTAGATCTTTCGATCTTGTGGACCACATCATTTTTCTTTCCCGTCTCTGGGATGTAGGTCTCTGAGGTGCCGTTTTCCCTTGGCTTCACTCTTTTCTCTACTTGCGCTCTTTCTCCGTAGTTTCTCTGTCTGACACTTCTACCTCCCTTCCCCTACCCCGTGGTGTTCCCTAGGGCTCTGTCCTTGTGCCCCTCCTCTTCAACATTTTCCTTACCCCTCTCACTCTTCTTGTGCAGCAATCCGGTATATCGGTGTATTAGTACGTCAGAAGCAGATGGGGGTCACAGAAACAGGGCAGCTCCTCTTGTCTATGGATTCCCACTGTGACTTATACCTAGAAGTGGCAGTCAGCATGGAGCTTGAGTCAGTGAACATTCACAAGCCCCATCTCCTCCTCCAGTATGGGCTTCCTGCTAGATAGACACCCAGCCAGAGTACTGGGATCTCTGCTATCTGCTGCTGTTGTTACCATCATTGCTGCTGCGGTCTTCCTGCTTTGAATATGTGGAGGGAGAAAGAAGTGGATGAGGGAGGAGAGGGGAGTAGAGGCAGTGGTGGGATCTGGCTGGTTCGGCTCTGTTCATGTTTGTTGAACCAGGCCGAAAATGGCATCCGGATGTCGGCGCCGCCTGTAGTTTGATGGAATCAGGGGACCGCAGCATCGCGGGAAGCCCCCCGATGCTGTCAAACCATTTGCAGGCGGGAGGATCAAGGAGCTGCTGCCCTGCAGTGACCACCAGCAGCTTGAGTGTGTGGCACCGGCAACACAACCATGTGCCATGCTGCCGCCCTCTCGGTCCTGTCAGTGGCAGGCTCGATTCGAAGTGGTTCCTGTTCGGATTGAATCCTGCCACTGAATAGAGGTCTGCTATTTTTGTATTCATCATCTGCGGTCAAGGCCGGTGCAGGGACTGGAGGCACCCTGGGAGTACCTGCTGCCCCCCTGCACCTCTCTGCCTCCACTACTGCCCCTCTCTAGGGCCTGCCATGGTGACAATGGCCCCCAAAATGCAACACAGCGCTTAACTGTACATCAAGGCGCTGTGTTGCTTTTTGTTTTGTCTTATATCTCCCGCTTCCGCCTCCTCCAGCGCTGACTTCTGGTTTGCATAAACCAGACATCTGCACCAGAGGGGGCAGAAGCAAGAAACAGAAGGAAAAAAAAAGCATGACACAGCACCGGTGTGCACAGGTAAGTGCTTTGTTGTGGTTTGGGGGCATTGTTGCTGCTGCGGGCCCCGGAAAGGGTTTGCTGTAGCGGCAATGGGTGCCCCTGGGAGGCCTGATGCTCTAGACGACTGCCTAGTTCACCTAGGGGTAGCACTGGCCCTCTCTGGTAGCACTGGCCCTCTCTGTAGTCACATAAATTTTTAAGTGTTAAAAGGAGGGTCATTTTGGATAAATTTTGGAAAGCATTTCCCTAACCTCATCACCATCTTCAATGTGTTATGCATATCGCTCTGATCTCTCTTCATTCTCTGGGTTCTTCTTATTCCATTCTATTTTAAATTACTTTCAATTGCACATTTTATAGACAGTGACGGGTCTAAGAAACAGATCACTTATAATCTTTTTTGAATCCCCCATTTATTATTTACCTGAAGTGCAAAAGGCTTCGGTGGATTTCATATTTTTTTAAAGCAAACTCTAGAAAACACTACTGTGAATGCAAAACAGTTGGCTATCAATAACACATGATGAGGCTCCAAGTGAATGAGTTTCTTGTTTTATTTAAAAGAAAACTAACAACCCTATATCTTTGTATCAGAATGAAAAGCGGCAGTGGCAAAAGGCTTCACTGCTACATGTTTTCTTTATTAAAACTAGTCTTTCACGCTATAAAAGGCATGACACACAAGACAAAAGCAAGAATCTTCAAATCCAACTATATTACAGAGATCTGTTGCATAAAGAAAGAGAGAAAGAGAGAGAGAGAAAAAGGCCCCAGCCTCTTTTGTTATATTGCTGAGAACTAGTTTTTCCCATGTTGACATTTGTGGTTGACTTTCCTGCAGTAACAAAAGGCATTGAAGAAGCGGCAGTAGCAAGTGGCACAAGGGTTGCAGCAAGGCAGGTGTCCAACACAAGATTCTAGAAGTTGTACACATCTCCTGGGTGAGCGTTCATCCCGTATCTGCAGCTCCATGGGATAGGACAACACCTATAGAATAACAGAAAGAATAGGATGTCCAGCATCGGTCTTAACATTGTAAGCATCCTCAACTTGCCCAGAGATTTCTGTCATAGGACTAACAAGAGCCATGTCAGGTTCTTGTTTAGTCTTACCACAGAATGAACTTTATTGGGTTATCTCACTCATAAAGAAGTTAGCAAGTAGGCTGTGGTGAATATTTATTCATAAGAATGAGTGAATATCTTTTATTTATTTATTGCCATTTACGACCCGCAATACCAGCTAGGCCATTCAATGTGGCAAACGATATTACTATGCAAATTACAAATAGACAAGCATCTACTTGACCACTGTGCTGTAAGGCAGGGAGAAGATTAGCTGAAAGCTTCAAGATACAAATAGCTTTTAAATATTTCCTGAATCAGTGCAGATAGGTCTCACTTTTCAAGTGGTCAGGCAAAGGGCTTTAACGGTGGGGAGCAGCAATTGAAAAAGCGGTGGTTCTAGTTATGATAGTCTTGCATCTCATAATGACTGAACTGCTAAACAGCCCAATAGAGCAAAGTCTCTCAAACATTGAAGAATGCCCTCATGCATTGCTTTAGAAACAAGCAATTAACAACATAAACTTTACACATTGTACTATCGGCAGCCAGTGTAGAGCCTATTTTAAGTTTAGCAGGAAGGCCTAAATAAATTGCATCACAGTAATCGAGATTACACAGACTTATTTGCTGCAATACCATACAAAACTCTGCAGGAGGTACAGAATTTCCCTGTTTGAAAATAAGTTAATCAGGAGTTCAAATAGTGACAAATAAGGACATACAATTTGCCATACAGGGTCAGACCAACAGTCCATCAAGCCCGGTATACAGTTTCTTAGAGTGGTCAATCCGGGTGAACCTGGCAGAATCCCAAAAGGTAGACAGATTCCATGCAGTAGATTGCCCCCCCCCCCCCTGTCCACTTTAGGTTTAAAGACTTTTTCCTTCAAGAACTTGTTCAAACCTTTTTTAAACCTAGGTCAGCTTTTACTACATCCTCTGTCAACAAATTCTAGAGCTTAATTAAGCATTCAGTGAAAAAATATTTTCTCCAATTAGTCTTAAATGTACTACTTAGTAACTTCATTGTGAGTCCCCTAGTCTTTGTACGTTTTGAAGGAATAAATAACCGATATGCATTTACTCGTTCCAGTCCACTCGTTATTTTATAGACCTCTATTGTATCTCTTCAAGCTGAAGAGCCCTAACCTTTTAAACCTTTCCTCACAGGGGTATCCTTCAATCCCCTTTATCATTTGGTCACCCTTCTCTTTACCTTTTCTAATTATGATATGGGGCCATTTTAGAAGACTTATTTGTACTTTGGACGTCTGAAAACGGACATAGAGATGTCCAAAGCAGAGACCTCTCCAGAGTCATTTTAGAAGGTGGGTCTGTAGCCATTCAAGTCTCAACAGGGGTGTGGTGGAGGCATGGCTGGGGCATTCTCAGGAACCTGGACTTCACTACCCGAAACACCCTGTCATCCGGAGCCACATCTAAGTTTAGACCTGCTGCAGGCACGAACAGACATCTGAAAAATGCTTGTTTTGGCTGAAAAACATCCAGAGGGTGTAGAGAAGATAGTACTCCATCATCTCCTGTACTCAGTACAATTTCAGTGATAGCACTAGTGAGATCTGAAATACTATTCTGGGGATGTTTATGTAAATGCCCTCTGCAGACGTCCATACTGGGTGCATCCGCATTTGTGAAATCATGTCTGCTGCTGGATGTGCCTGCTTCTTTTTTCAGACATCCTGGCTTAGACATCCCAGATTGCACTTGGATGTCTCTTCTAAAATGCCCTTCCAAATCAGAACTGCACACAATACTCAAGGTGTGGTTGCACCATGGAGCGATAAGCATTATGTTGTTTTGCTGCAGGTGAGAATGCTAAAGGGGGGATTTTAAAAACAGGCAGTTTGCTATTCAGAGGGAATTATACTGATAATGGAGGCTGTTGTCTGGATATTTCTAGTTTTCTGGATCATGCCCGTTCTTAGTAAGTGGAAGCAATGTTCACCATCCTGCTGAAAGCTATAGCTCGATAGATGAAACATTGGTTCTACTTACTAAGATGCAGAAAACTGCAAAAATCAAGATGCTACTGTAGCTGCAGAAGCCTAAGAGAACAGTTATCCAGACAATTTCCCGAGGGGGCCAGTCTGGATTTTCAGTAGCCCCTCTACAACTAGTACCACTGAAAATCCTTCCAGACCACCACAGGTGCCAAGGTTGAGTGCCACGTTATATGGAACGTGGTGATATTCAATCCACTCGCCAGATAGCTATTCAGAGAGTGGACTAAATATCACTGCTTTCTGGAAAGTTCTAGCGCTGACTGTTCTATATATATGTTCAGCACCATTTGCTATCTGGATAATGGTGTGAATATTTTACTTAAATGCCACAGCTGACATTTAAAAAGACGCTAACCACAGTGTTTAAATATTAATTGTGGGAATGTATTTTTGGTCAAGATAATGTCTCCTTCAAAGTAGAAAAGCTAGTAATTGTGGAATTAAGAGTATAGCTTTTTAAGGCATTTCTTCATGTAAAACAATGTTTTATAAATAGAAATCACCTTTTATAAAGTTTCTTAGAGTTTTGATATTGTTGGAAGTGTTCTTGAAGGCAAAGTTTTAGGCAGGGTTTGCACTTATCATTTATTTATTTGGTTTTATATACCGCACTAATTTGAAATCAGCACGGTTTTCAGAGAACAAGTATCCACTCATTAAATAGAACAGTTAAAAACAGAACACTCAACAGGTATTACAGTAAACAGTAACCTTTTACATTAAAACAGGGGGTTTAAACTTGGGTAGTAACAGGGCGAACTATTTACAAGATGGTTAGTGGGCTATGAATGGTAGGTGTGTCTGGGTTATGGCAAGGAGGTGGATCCAAAGCAAAGTTATGTAATCTGTTCATAATACAGTTGGAAAAGATGTGTCTTTATTGCTTTCCTGAAGGTAGACAGGTCTGAAATGGCGTGGATTGGGGCAGGGAGTGGGTTCCAGAGAGATGGTGCGTATAGCGAGAAAGCTCGGTTCCTAACAGATTGGGAGCTTTTTCTTATTATTGACGGGATGGTGAGAGTGTTTGCCATGACTGTCCTTCTCATTCTATTGTCCAGTGTCCAATGTATGAGTTCCTCCAGGGAGATTGCAGAGAGGTTGTGCAGGAATTTGAATGTCATTAGGATGGCTTTATACTTAAGGTGGCTAGCTATAGGGAGTCCATGCAATTGCTTTAGGATGGGTATCACATGTTCATATCTGGCGGCTCCATACAGGGTTCATGCTGCAGTGTTCATGGCCATTTGTAGGGGTTGAAGTGTGCAGTCTGGTAGACCAAGAAGAACGATATTTGCGTAGTCAAAGTGTGGGATGATAAGTGCCTAGAATACAATGCGGAAGTTGGCAGCTTCCAGCAAGGGCCATTGGTGATGGAGGGTCCATATTTTGAGGTATACTGCCTTAGTGATATTGTTTATGTGTGATTCCATACTCAGGTGCTGGTCCAAGGTGATATCTAGATACCACACCTCTTGTTTAGTCTTCAGCTTTGCATCTTTTACCTGTAAGGCAGGTGGTATGAAGGTTGGATCTTTTGTGATAACAACACTTTGTCTTCTTACAGTTCACTCTCAGGTTGTCTGTTCCCAGCCAGTCCAAGGCTGCATTAAAGCATTCCGTAATTCTGGTGTAATTGGGACTGTCCATGGAGAATGAAGTGTAGAGCAGTACATCATTAGCATAGATGTGGTAAAGGATACCGTATGATTGGATTATTGTGCAAATCGGCTGGATGTATTTGTTGAAACGCAAGGAGGATAAGGATGAACCCTGCGGTACACCTTGAGTTTGCTGGTATGTGGAAGATGTTTGCGTGCCTATGCGTATTTGTTGGCAGTCTGCTAAGTATGATCTGCACCAGTCAAAGGCTAAGTTCTGGATGCCTTTCAGTTGTAATCGAGTAAGTAGGCGGCTATGACAGACGGTGTCAAAGGCCGATGCGATATCCAGGAAAATTAGAATGAATCCCTGTTTCGTGTTGTTTATGCCCATGACTAGATTGTCTAGAAGAGTGGCCAGCGGAGTTTCGACACTGTTGGTGAAATCCATGCTGCTGATAGTCCAAAGAAACGTAGGCATCAATGTTTATGTTTTATGTTTATGTTTTATTAAATTTGATATACCGCCTTTCTACATAAGTCAAGGCGGTGTACAATATACAAACACAGAGAGGTTCGCGGCCGAGGCCAGTGAAGGTAGGAAAGGAAGTTACAGTTTCAATTGACAGGAAAGAAGAAGAGAGGACAAGACAACACGAGATGAGGGAGACTGTATGTTGTAGGGGAAACAGCTGGGTAGGGAGAGAGGTCAGACAAAAGGAGAGGGGAGGTCAAAAGCTAGTGCAAATAAGTGAGTCTTGAGATTGCGTTTAAAGGTGGGATGATGGGTCTCTAGGCGTAGGGAGGAAGGGAGAGCATTCCAAGAGCGGGACCGGCAAAGAAAAAGGCGGAAGAATGGGTGGATTGCAGGTGAGCAGATGAGGGGGAGGGAAGAGTAAGGCGGTTGAGGTGGAATGAGCGGGGTGTGTACCTGGGAGAGTGGAGGCTGATAAGGTCGGCAAGATACTGAGGGGTGCTGGTGTAGAGAACTTTATGAACCAGAGTGAGTAGTTTGAAGTGAGTGCGTGCAGAGATGGGAAGCCAGTGAAGGTGTAAGAGTAGACGAGTTGCGTGGTCACGGAGGGAGGAGTGAGTGACGAGGCGGGCTGCAGTGTTTTGAATCCTTTGAAGCCGTGATAGTTGAGATTTAGGTAAGCCATGGAGAACAGAATTTGAAAAGTCCACGCGTGCCATGACCAGGGATAGCAATAGGGTGTTGAGGGCTGTGGGGGTAAGAAATGGGCGAATGGCACGAATTTGCCGAAGGAAAAAGAAGGAAGTCTTAGTGATGTGTGAAATGTGGGAGTGAAAAGAGAGCTCTGAGTCAAAATGAACCCCGAGATAGCGGAAGGTGGTGACTAGTGGGATAGGAGTACCAGAAAAGGAAGGAGCCAGGAGGGGGGGGGGGGGGTGCTATGGGAGAACCAAATTGCAATGGTCTTGGTAAGGTTAAGGTGCAGGCAGTTTTGTGTTAGCCAGTTGGCCACCGTTGAGAGGCAGGAATTCAACATGGAGAGGTCAGGAGAGGAGGGGGAGGTGTGATGTAATAAGACAATGTCATCTGCGTAGTTAAATGCAGTGATGCCGGATTGCTGTATCAAAAGGGCAAGGGGGGTCAGGAAGAGGTTGAAGAGGAGAGGGGCCAATACTGAACCGTGGGGAACCCCGCAGGGGAAGTGAAGTGAGTCAGAAGGTGGGATAGAGGGGGAAGAGGAAAGAATCGCACAGGACCGAGAGGAAAGAAGAGAGTGAAACCAACGGTGTACCACACTACAGAGTCCCGCATCCCGGAGACGGGAAAGGAGAAGAGAGTGATCGACTAGGTCAAAAGCTGCTGAAAGGTCAAGTGCTACCGCCACCGAGATATCACCACGGTCTCGAGCGACGTGCAAAGAATTAGTGAAGGCAAGCAAAACTGTTTCAACACTATGTCCCTGGCGAAATCCTGACTGACGTGGGTGCAAATAGTTAGTGGAATCAAGATGGTGCGAGAGCTGTGAAAAAACAAATTTCTCGAGAAGTTTGGAGAGGAAGGGGAGATTGGAAACAGGACGGTAGTGGGCAGGAATCAAGGGATCAAGTGAAGGGTTCTTCAAAATGGGACGTATCAGTGCATGTTTCCATGATTGGGGAAAGGTACCGGTGGAAAGGCTGGAGTTGAACATTGTAAGAATAGGGGGAAGGAGCGCAAGATGGGGGACCTTGTGATCTTGGATTTGCTACTGGACTATCTTCTCCGTTATCTTAGCCAGGAAAGGAAGGCTAGATATGGGCCTATATGAGTTTGTCATGTGGGTCAAGCTTGGCATTCTTTAGTAGGGGTCTGATGGTGGCAATTTTTAGTGGTGACAGTACCAGACATTTGGAGAAGGAAAGGTGCACGATCCTCATGATGTAAGCACTTAATTCAGAGCAGGCTGACTTGATCCAGTGAGAGGGGCATGGATCGGCTGGTGAGGTGATGGAGTTGAGCTCTTTTATGATGTCCTCGATGTGCTCAGTGGAGCATGGGTGGAAGGAGTTTAGCGCAGAGATATTGGTGTTTTCACTGGGAGGATTATCTGAGAAAGGATTTCCTATTTTATGGGGAATCCCACTGATTCTGTTTTGGGAGTGGGCTGCGAGGTCTTGCGGATGGGGTGTGCCATCAGTATATTGCTTCGTCGTGTCCTTTATGAGGGATTGAATGATTCCAAAAAGCTCTCGGGGCTTCTTAAGTGAATGCATAAGGATATTGGTGTGGTATTCTTTTCTTCTCTGGTTAATTGCATTACGGTGTTCTTGTAGGGTCTGTCATGTATGTGATGGGAAGTCTAGAGTGCCGCTATTTCCTCTCCAGCTTCCTGAGATGTAGCAGGGACTCACATAGACCAGTTGTGAACCAAATGGCTATGTGATTCCTTTTGATGGATCCCATAGGCTGTGGTAGGAGTGCAGCCTTGCTTAGGGTGGAATTCCATGTGTGTACAAACTCAACGAGCTCAGAGGTGTCAGTATTAAGGTTGGGTAGTGTTTCTTCAAGGAATGCTTCTTTGTTAAAAGGTCAAAAGTGGCGAACTGGTGGTGGTGTAGAAGTCAAAGAAGGACCAAGGTCTATTACAAATGAAGAGATGTGGAAGACAATGGCCTTGTGGTCTGACCATGGTACTGGTATGACTTGCGGTTGGTTAGGGTGCTGGTTTTGAGTGTGGATGAGGATGCAAAGATGAGATCTAATGTGTTTCCTCTCACGTGGGCAGTGGTGTGTATTTGTTGCTTATAGCTTAGTGCAGACATAGCATGAAGAAAGGCCACGGAGTGCTTCGTGATAGCGCAGGGAGGTTGAAATCGCCTAGCAGCCAAAGTGGTCTACCCTTCGTTGATTGGTTGGAAGCTAGGCCAGGGACTATGGAGAGGTTGTCTGTGCATGTAGATGGGGCTCAGTAGCACAGAGCTGTTGTTAGGTGCTTATTTGCGATCATGATTCTTTTTAACATCTTTGTTAGTGATATAGCGGAAGGGCTGTCGGGTAAGGTTTGCCTCTTTGCGGATGATACCAAAATCTGCAATAGAGTAGACACCCAGGAAGGTGTAGATAACATGAGGAGGGATCTAGCTAAGCTCGAAGAATGGTCTAGAATTTGGCAGCTGGGATTTAATGTTAAAAAATGTAAGGTCATGCATTTGGGCTGCAGCAATCCAAGGGAGCAATACAGTATAGGAGGTGAAGTACTTTTGTCCACTAAAGAAGAGCGGGACCTAGGCGTGGTTGTGTCTGATGATCTTAAAGTAGCTAAACAGGTAGAAAAGGCGACGGCAAAAGCTAGAAGGATGCTTAGGTGCATACGGAGAGGAATGGCTAGCAGAAAAAAGGAGGTGATAATGCCTCTATATAAGTCTTTGGTGCGACCTCATTTGGAGTATGGTGTGCAATTCTGGAGACCGCACCTTCAAAAGGATGTGAACAGGATGGAGTCGGTGCAGAGGGTTGCTACTAAAATGATTAATGGGCTTCATTATAAAGCATATGAGGACAGACTTAAGGATCTTAATATGTACACCTTAGAGGAAAGGCGGGATAGAGGTGATATGATTGAGATGTTTAAATACCTCCGTGGCATAAATGTTCAGGGAGAGAGCCTCTTTCAATTGAAAGCAAGTTCTGCTACGAGGGGACATGGGATGAGGGTGAAGGGAGATAGATTCAGGAGTGATATGCGGAAATATTTCTTTACGGAAAGAGTAGTGGATCCGTGGAATAGTCTCCCAGTGGAGGTGGTAGAGATGAGGACAGTAACTGAATTCAAAAAAGCATGGGACCAACACAGAGGATCTCTAAAGGTAAACAGCGGACTGTTGTAGTTGTTATGGAAGGACAGACTAGATGGGCCTTGTGGTCTTTTTCTGTCATCATGTTTCTATGTTTCTATGATGGTGTCAAGGTTGTTAGTGTTGTGTGACGTAAGGTATTGGAATTGTAGATCACATCTGACCATGATAAAGATGCCTCCACCTCTTCTGCTTGTTCTTCAGCAGTTAAAGAGGTCGAAGTTACTCTCCCGGATTAACATCAAAGGAAACAATGGAGATTTAAAGAAAAGAAAGATATGTGAAGCCAGTTGGCAAAACTGTGGTCCATGTGTTGGCAATTAAAGGAATTTAGGACCTGTGCTTGAAGCTTGCTGTTGTTCTGCGGAGAGAGAAGAGGTGGTATTTGGAAGATGGTTTGCTTTAGCGGGAGATTATTGAAACTGCGGTTTGAGCCTGTGTATAGCCGATGAACATCGAGTGAGAATTTTTGCAGTTGTTCTTTGGAGGTGTTCGTAGAGAAAAGAGGAGGCATCTTGAAGTTGGTTCGCAGCAGCAGGACGTTTATTGGAACTGCAGTTTTGGAGTTTGTGTATAGCCGACGAACATCGGGAGAGAACAACGTTTCACAATTGTAAATTTTTGTGAGAAATGGAATGTGTGATGCTCTGTGGTCCATAGTTGGAAATAGATGGAGAGAGAAGATTAACAATATGTTTTCTATAATTACAAAATATTTCAATTGTGATTTATTCAATTGTGATTTGTGAGTCATTGGAATTTTGTATGTATTATGTATGAATGGTATGAATTGTGATATATTAAGTGATTATATATATATATATATATATATATATATATCAATATTTATTGATGGTTAGTATGTATTAATAATATATGAATAAAACAATTTTTTTTATATGTATTGGCACTTTGAGGTAGTTTATACATCCTTGAGAGTTTAAAAATAGGTTTAAATTAAGGGTTTATGAAGTCTGATAGTGCATTGTTGTGATAATAACATTGCAATTTATCACACATACTTGTATGCTGGTTGGTATTCTATAAGAGGTCATTTATGTCTGCATGTGGCACTTACACGTAAATAGTTAAAATACTGGCATTTACGCACATTATTAGCACCCAAACATAGGAGCCTCCTTATAAAATTATCCCAATGTGCAAATTGCCTTGCTGTATGATGAGGTGATTAATAAATGTGAAAATAAAACACGTCCCCCCATTCTTTATTTCATTCAAACAGTACATTTTAAGCACCCCAAGCCCTTGTTTTTAGGATTTTTATCTCAGATCCTGCACTTTAGTGTTTACTTTTCTGAACCCTTTTCATATTTATATGATGGTACAACATCCAACACCAAACACAGTATTCGAGATGTGGTCATTCAAGCGACCTTTATTGATATAAGAGAGTATATTCAGCAGATGCTGCTGCTTTAATTGGGATTGGACATTCAGTGACAGAACATATTCGGTTTCGCCACTGAATATCTAGAATGGCCGGTCACTGGAGACACTGGTTAGTGGAGATATTAATCTGATAACTTAAACTGCTTAAGCTATCTGGTTAGTGGCTGAATATTGCCATTAACTAGACAGCAGCTGTTACTACCCCCGCTCTGCCCATAGACTGCCCCGATTTGAACCAGGCATTTTTTCAGATATCAGTGGAAATAACCAGTTAATGCTGAGGAATATCATGATGGCCAGCTCAAATATGTTCAAAATGCTCCTTCCTTCTACCTGCTAATAATGCCCCCTCCTTTTATCTCATTTCCTTACTTATGTAGAAAGAGGATTGAGTGTCCCTTTCTTCTGCTCTGAGGTATCAGGGGGAATCAATAACATGGTAAATGTTTATTTCCATATCATCCTGCTAGACCAGTTCAGATAAGTGGGTTGTGTTCCCCTACCAGCAGATCGATGGAGACAGAAGCCAATGAAATGCTCAGGTTTCAATAACATGACTCCCATGCCTCTAGCAGCCTGAGCTACTAGAGGGCACCTCAGTATTCTTCTGTCTCCAGAGATGGTGGATGGATTTACTCATCTCTGAAGAAAATCTGAACAATTGAGAGGAAAAAGATTTATTTGCTCGTGAATGATCACCTTGAGGATGACACTCTCGCTTGAGCACGGCATGGGAGGCTCCTCTAGATTAAGGTCTTTTTGGTAGCCAAAGGAGGAGGGAAAATTGGTTCAGCTTCACACGCTTACCTTGTTAAAGTCCTGTTGAGCAGCCAAAAAATGGGAAGGTTTTGGAAGAGTTCGGCAGCCTCCTACAACCTTGATCCCCCCTCCCTCCTCTGCAGTTCACCCTTGCTCTCCCCGAAGACTAAAGACTCATCAATGATATGTGGCTATTAGCCTGTTATGCAAGCATGTGGAAGAAAGAGACAACAGCTGGGGAGTAACACTGAGCCTGGCCTGGTTTGCACTGCCTGAGGCTCCCAGGGGATGAGTACCAAGACTTGATGTAGTCATTGTCTTTGTTGAGGGCTCCCGCTCTCGTCTGTTGGAGGCGACAGTCGGGGTGAACTACGGGCAATCGTTGATTCTGCGTTGGCACTTTCTGCCATTTTCCAGCACATGCCGTTAACATTTTCTAGTAACATTTTCTGTGTTTGCATGCCGTGTGCCCAAGTGGTCCCAGCTTGCATTCACACAATGTGTTTCATGCCCAAGCGTCCATAACACATGCTCTTGTATGTACTCCATTAGCACATGCCTTTGTACCTATTTGGCCTTAGCAACGCACAAAATGTTTGTCTTGCCTTAACTCTTCTGTCTTCTTCCAGGAAGCTTGTTTGACCTATGGCAAGCGAAGAGCCTTCTCACTGGATTCATTCTGAATGGCAGCCTCTGACTCTTTGCTGGGGGGGGGGCATCTTTCCCTTCTCCCAATGAAGGGATTTGGTTGGCCTGGCATTTTCCGCCTCAAGGTAGGAGGTAATTGATGGCACTGTGGGTAAGAATCCTAGCCTGGCCTTGAGTTCTGGTGTCCGCACTTCTGGCTGCTTCCCTTCTTCTGAGGGCTCTGTTCCAGCTTTGTCCCCTGTATTGGGGATCCTTCTCAGGGTGGGGAGCTTCCAGAGTCTGGGTTGTCCTCCCCGGAATTATTTTCTTTCTTCAGCAAGCCTGGTCATTATCATGGAAACTCAGACCCTGCAGTCTTAGGATTCCCTTGAGCTCAGTCACACGCGTGATGGGGTGGCATGTAGAAGCCAGTTTGAGTGCCACCTTATAAGCAACCCAAATGGAGGTTGCTCCTGGAGATGGGTCAGCTAGGATATGTCTGAGACCTGGAGAGTGCTGGTCCTGGTGTTTCAGCAGCTGTAGGAATCTGACTGATGCAAAAAAAAAAAAAAAAAGGAAAGGAAAGGAAGAATGTTTGTCAAATGTTCATGTGGAGGCTGACATTTTCCTCCTGTTCTGGAAGGGAGACCTGGCGGCTTTGATTGCTCAAGTTTTCCTCTACCTGATATGCAGCTGAGGTTCCAGCAATGGAGCAGGGGCCACAGGTTCCCCGCTTCTATAGGTGGTATGGATATTTACAGCACTTTTCCAGACTTAATCTAGAACATGTTCTGGTTGGAACGGATCCTAACTGATTTCCAGCCTGGGGGATACAGGTGTGTTAAAGGATGTGAGCCCTCCTTCAGGGTAGTGTGTCACTTGATCTGGCCAATCCAAGGTGAAGGTGGAACTCAATGCAGTCACGCAGTAGGCCTCCATTCCTGTGGGAGTCTGCTTGGTCTTGAAGGGCACTATGGATAGACAGATGGACCCTCTGTTGAAGAGCCAGTTTGCAGTGGCAGCTTTCTCCCATGATGGCTTTTCTGCATGTTGCATGTCTTCTAACCCAAAGATTGCTGGTTCAAGACCAACCTCTGACTGTCAAAAGAATAAAAAAAGAAAGTTTCTGGTTTTGGACATATCTTATGACACTGCATTTTGCCATGTTTGGCTCACGTCTTCAGTTTGTTGTCCTTTCCTTTGGCCTCTCCCTTGTTGCGAGGATGCTCTCCAGGGTCATGGTGATGGTGGCTGCTGTGCTATAGTGCTAAGGACTATGCATGCACCCATTCCTGTATGGCTGGCTCATCTAAGCCCATTCTCTGTTGGTGGTATCTTGGGTTTCATCCCAAGTGGTGCCCTTCTGGAAGGCCTCAGCTTGGTGATCAATCAGGGAAAGCATCTGTTGGCACTCCCCAAACCCCTGGACCTCCTAGAAGTGCAGTTCAATACTCGAGCGGGCAGTCCTCCTGCTGGAGGAGAGAATGCAGAGATAGTTGGAACAACTTGCACTATGCTATTTTTGACCAGGATTTGAGATTATCCCCAGCTTCTTGGCTTGGCGGCAATCAACTGGTGTCATGAGCATACTCATATAAGACCGCTCCAGTGGCCCTTCCTGACTGAAGCTCAAGCTCGGGCTCCCACTCCAGCTGGGAGTGAAAGCCAGCTTGAGATGGCAGCTACGCTTATGTTATCTGATGGAGGGCATGTCACTGGATATCACTTGTAGATTCTTCTGGAGTCAGTCCCCCATCTTACAGCGAGGAAGCCCTTGTCCAGACCGAGTGACCCAGGGCTGTTGGAGCCACATGCAGGCAGTGTGGTCCATCGACCTTCTGGAAGCAAGGGTTATCTGACTGGCCCTTTTGATTTTTCCCATCTTTGGTCAAGTGCACGGTAGTGCGAGTGTTCAGGGGCAATGCCACGGCTGTCGGATCTGTCAATTGCCAAAGCAGCACAGACTGTGCAGGAGTGGCCCATGGGATGACTCTAGTTCTGTGTGGAGATGAGCCTCCTAGCTCTGTTGGCTCAGCACATTGCCAGGGTGGTCATTGTGAAAGTGGTTGTCTTCCATCGTCACTTTCTCGATCCCAGGGAGTGTGTTGAGTCAGAAGGCATTTCAAATGCTTCTCCATCGTTGGAGTCACCCTGGGATGGAATTGAAGGTGCCCTGCCCCGATCTCAAATGTGCCATTGCTTCACTCACCACACGGAAACTAGGTCCAAGGGCTTGTTGCCCTAATTCAGTCTTGGCCACAGCAATGTTTGCTGTATGTACTTCCTCCCTGGCAGCTATTGGGGCATGTGTTTTGGTGCATGAAGCTCCATCTGAGCTGGATTGTACTGGTAGTGCAGGATTGGAGGAGGAGAGTGTACTTTAGGGATCTGATGCAATGCCTGCAGTTTCCTCCTCTTTATCTGGGCCGGTTGCATCACAAGCCATTTGTCCTGGATGATCCAGCTCCCTTCTCATTTACAGCTTGGCTCTTGCATAAGTGCTGTTCTCCTGCAGTAGTTTCCGCTCTGCACAGAGCTCAGGGGAGTTCTATCTGCCTGGCATGGTATGCGGGCATGGTACCTCTTGGAGCATGTATGCTGTGCATGACAGCTTGTTCCTAAGTCTGTCAAGGTGCTGACTCTGTTGGTCTTCTGCAGGATGGTCTGAAAAAGTTTTTTTTTTCCCCTTACCTCCTTGAAAGTCTGAGTGACAGCCTTGTTCTTTTTCAGCAGTCCAGTGGCTGGAAAGTCTTCACCCTTGTACCCAGATGTTTCACATTTTCTTCAAGGGGTTGCGTCCTCCCCTCTGACCATTTGTCCCTTCCTGGGATTTCTGTCTGGTGCTTAGGGTCCTAGTGTCAGAGTTGTTTGAGCCTCTGAAGCATGCTGCTCTGAGGACCGTGACTCTCAAAACTAATTTCTTGGTCGCAAATTGTTTGGCAAGGTGCATTTCTCAGCAGCAGGCCCTGTCTTGCCAGAATCCATTTTTGTCCTTTTCAGAGGAGGCCATTTCCATTTGGCTTATGCCTTCATTTTCCCAAGGTGATATCTCCCTTTCATGTGATCCAGAAGGTTTGCTTGTCATCCTCTGAAGACCCATATAAAGGAAAAGATAAGGATCTTTGCCTTGTGGATGTCCAGAGGGTGCGCCTCCAGGACTTGGAGGTAACAGCTTCCCTTTGTAAGTCCGATCATCTTTTGTGATATTTGCAGGCCTGCGCGAGGGTGTCCCGACAGCTGAGTTTACCTTGGGATGCAGAATCACGGAGGAATTTGCCACGGCATATTTGTTATGGAGCCGGCTGTTTCCAAAGGCTTTACGTGTCCATTCTTCTCAGGTGCCAGCATCCTCAAGGGCAGAGTGTTACTCAGTAACCACTTCAGCCATTGTCTGTTGGAACTGTGGTCATCTCGTTCCACTTTTTGTCAAGCATTACAGCTTGGATGTCCATGCTTGGGTGTACACAGCCTTTGACTCCAAAGTTTTGCGAGCTGCTATGTCTTCTTCCAAACCAGTGGAGGCGTAGCTTTGGTACATCCCACTTGTCGAGTCTGGTCTAGTAGAACAATATGGAAGATAACATTTTACTTACCAGATAATGTACTTTCCTTGAGTCCTGCTAGACCAGTCCAGGACCCCCCTGAACTATGTTTGGACTGTTATTCTGTGGCAGTATCTTGGTCCGCTAGGATTTTTCTGCAGGTTCATTTCCTACTAACAGCCTTCTGGTCAATTTCTCATATACATAGTTTTCTACATGGTTTCTTGACTGTTTGATTCATCATTGTTGCCCACGTTGAGGTTGTATGAGATGTGTCATGCTTGCCCATATGCTTTGGGATGAATACTGAAATGCCCTCTAGTGGCTCAGGCTGATAGAGACATGGGAGCGATGTCATTGAAACCTGGGCATTTCATTGGCTTTTGTCTCCACCAATCTGCTAGTAGGGGAACACAACCCACTTGTCTGGATTTGTCTAGAAGGACTCGAAAAGATTATCTGGTAAGTAAAATGTCACCTTTTATGATGTTATGCTTAAATTCATCTAGTGGTCAATATTCAAAAGTATTTAAATGGTCAGCATATGGGTTTTATTTAAATTTCTAAACTGATACATTTTGTTTGTTCAAGTTGATAAATACATAGTTAACATTTATCTATTTAACGAGGAAGGACTAGGGAAGTCATGTAAATGAGACACTGAGAAGGGCAGCTTGTGCTATACTGCATCAACTTGTTCTGTCCTTTGAATAAATAATAATGTACAGAAAATAAAAACAAATTGCAGTCCTAATTATATGAATAACATCCATATCAACTTAGGACCGCTTAGAAGCCTTTTTTATTAAAGGTTGCTGATGTGTTGCACAATGCAGCAATAGCACTGAAACTATGGCGTGTTAGGTGCAACACCATTATGTTAACTGTCGGGGATGTGGAAAGCATTTCCCCAGCAGTTAACGCAGGCCTTGTCCCTTAGTGCACGCCACTTTGGTGCGGGTGCACTTAACCCCTCTATCACCCACTTGCGGTCCTAACGTGGGTTGCACAGTTAACATGGGAATCATCTCATGCTACCTGTCATTGCTCTGCATTAGCTAGCAATGCATGCTCCAGTGTGCCTTCAGCATGCGCCAGGACACATGTTGCCAGCTAGCATCCTTTAGTAAAAGACCCCCTTAGTTACTGGTTCAAGTTATATAGATAAATTGACTGAAAATACCCATAATGACATTACTTATAGGGATATCTTTAGGCAGTTGCATCCCATTGACTTTTACCTTATTTATTTACTAACTCCCAACAAAACAAGCACATCATTGAGTAGGGTTATTATACTGTTTTTATGGTAATGTAGTGCTGTGTCACCATACAGATAAACAGATATTTGTAATAAATAATTTACCCTGGGATCTAGAAGGCTAGAGTCCTGTGTAACATCCTCATCAGAAAACTCTTGGGCCGTCCTGTCGAACTCTGACCTTGCTAAGATACCTGTAAAACAAGGATAACATCTAAATTGCAGACCGTTTTGGCAGATGACAATCTGTATCTCCTCCAGATTGTATTCATGGGTCAATACTGGTATTCTGGAATTCTAATGACTGCATGTCTCTCATAAGAATATAAGATAAGCCATGCTAAGACCAAGGTCCATCGAGCCCAGCATCCTGTCTTCAACGACTACTCCATGTCACAAGTACCTAGCAATCCTAAAAATGAAGATTAGTCTCATAGCTCATTTCTAGGGATAAGCAATGGCTTTGCCATGTCCACCTGGCTAATAAGTTTATATTTACTTTTCTTTCAGGAACTTTTCCAAACTTCTTTTCAGTCCCACTATGTTAATCACCTTGACCACATCCTATGGCACAGATTTCACAACTGAATTATGCACTGCGTGAAAAAAAATGACTACTGTATTTGTTTTCATTCTGTTGGTTATTTTAATGGAGTGTTCTCATATTTTAGTGCTGTTTTGAAAGGTTAAACAACAATCTTCTATACAACTGTTCTACCTCCCTCATGTTTTTATAAACCTTTATCATATCCCCTTTCAGTTATCTTTTTTCTAAGCTGAAGAGCCCTAACCTATTTAGCTTTTTTTCATAATGGAGTAGGAATATGAAATATCAATAAAATAAATTTCATTTCATATCATTTCAATTTGAAAGCAACACTGAAAAATCCAAAATTCATTTCCCCACTGGTTTCGTCACAAGCTGGCCTCAAACCAATAATGTTACAAGCTGGAAGGCAGGTATCTTGCAGAAGAATCATTATATTTCAATGGGGGCAAGTTCTAAGTAGCCTGCTCTTAATTCTGCTAATGATCTTCCTTCCTGTTTTCTGATTGAACCAAAGATTGTCTGCTCTGGAACTCTATCAAAAATGCTAACTGGATTTTTGTCTTGTGAATCGATTGACTCCTGCTGTAGATATTTATGCTAAAGATTTTTATTTTGCCATATTCTTGTGGCAGAAATTCTGTGACACCATGTCTAAGTATACTATCAGAGACATTTACTAAGCCTAATCCAGATCCTGGTTATATAATTGGTGATGATCAATGAGGATCTGGATTAGGCTTGATAAATATCTCTGATAGTATACTTAGACATGGTTTCACAGAATGTCTGGCACAAGAACATCCAAAACAAAAATAGAGAAAAATCTGTTCAAATCTGACGTGTGTGCATGTGATTACATGTCGGAAGTATAGCCATGAAGCGAAATTCACCTCTTGAAGCTAATCTTCCATTTTACTCAAATAAATTGAGCCCATTGAAGGGCTAACAATAAATAAGGTTTAAACACTACAAAAGTGCAACCAATGAAACTCTGTGCAAAAACTTATATTAATTTGCCAGAATAAAACTCAGCCACTGAAAGTCTATGCTGAATCTCATAACAGCCAAAATTCAGAACAAAAAAACTTAGCTGAATCAAGCAGAATCCGGCAGTAAGCAGCAATTCTCAGCAGCAGCTTTGAAATTCATCCAGATAGACACATGAGGATGTTGCCAGTACAAAATTCGCAAAATAGCAGACACAGCACTGCGTTTCGGGCGGCCAGCATTTACACGCCCTGCTTCAACGCTCAGCTTCCTGCACTGACAAACTTCTGTCTTCATCCATCAAAAAACGCCAGCGCATGCTCAGTAGCAATCTCAGTAGCAATCTCAGTAGCAATTCTGCTTGATTCAGCTAAGTTTTTTTGTTCTGAATTTTGGCTGTTATGAGATTCAGCATAGACTTTCAGTGGCTGAGTTTTATTCTGGCAAATTAATATAAGTATTTTGCACAGAGTTTCATTGGTTGCACGTTTTTAGTGTTTAAACCTTATTTATTGTTAGCCCTTCAATGGGCTCAATTTATTTGAGTAAAATGGAAGATTAGCTTCAAGAGGTGAATTTCGCTTCATGGCTATACTTCCGACATGTAATCACATGCACACACGTCAGATTTGAACAGATTTTTCTCTATTTTTGTTTTGGATTTTAACTTTATAGAGAATTTTGGTTAGGTTGTATTTTTGGCACAAGAACATGGCACAAGAAAAATATTTGGAGTAAATCTCTGCAGCAGGAGTCATTAGATTCACAGGTCAAAAAAAATACAGTTAGCATTTTCCATAGAGCTGCAGAGCAGACAAACTTTGGGCCAAGCAGGAAGGAAGATCATCAGCAATATAAGAGCAGGCTGACCAGAGCCAGCTTCCATGGAAATGTGATGGTTCTTCTGGAAGATGCTTGCCTTGTAACTGAGAGGTCACTGGTTTGAGATTGGCCTTTGACTGTGAGAAATTGGCCTCTGACTTGTGCCAGACAAGCCTAATCCAGATACTCATTGAGATCAACAATTAACAAAGCATTCTCTTACTTTGCTCCTATACTCTGGAATACTCTCCCTGATAAATTAAGAGCTATCAAGGATCTTCAGATTTTCTGCAAGGGAATTAAGACGTACCTGTTCATTGAGCATTTTTGCAATTTATCAGACCAAAACAAAATATACCCAACCTAACAGTGAACCCTTCCTTGAACCACCATCCATTTAATGCACCACCCTATCCATATCCATTCATTTAATTCTAATAGGAATTCCCCTACCTGATTTACATAACATAGTGAATACACAACTCACATTGTATTATAGTTTATCTGTGTATGTTGTATTATTGTAATATATATTTTATATATATATTCCATGAGCTATTCATTATAATATTGTTTTGAAGTTTTAAGTTTAATGTAGCTGGTTTTGTTAATTGTAAACCACCCTTGATTTCTGGAAGGGGCGGTATAGAAAAATGTATAAATAAATAAAATAAATTAAAAAAGCCATTTGTTTATTTATTTGTCTGAAACCTCTAGTAGCCTTTCAGCTATTTTTTTTGTTTTTGTTTAGGCAGCAGCCACAGCTACCTCTTTAATTAACAAAATTGCTCTGAAAAGAACATTGATAGAAAGAAAATCAAACTCTTGCATTGTTGGTGATCTTCGTTCCTGTGGCCTGATTGGCCCAAAGATTGTCTGGTCTGGAGCTCTATAAAATGCTAACTGGATTTTTTGCTTTTTGAATCTGATTCCTGCTGTAGAAATGTGCTTCAAAGAATTTTCTTTTACTTTGTTCTCGTGCCAGAAATTCTGTGAAACTCCATTCTGCTATCTATGATTTACCAGTCCCAAACACAACTTCTGTGGCAATAACATTTTAGCATGTAAAATCAATAAATAACCAGTGGCATGAAGATCCTAAGGCACTGTGAGAGGGATAGAGCAGCATCAACATTGGCCGAAAGACCCAAAATAATGAGGGTGGAAGGGCTTATCCCCAGTGTTTTGGCCATTGAAGTTCAATGAATGGGTCAGCATTAGAAATGGCATCAATACTGAAGGCCTCCTGAGGTAATCAGATATACAAATTTTATAACCTCGAAGAAAATGTTATTTTGAAGGGCACTTTTTAATTGGGGGCTAGGAGATACAGGAATCATTTCTTTTCTGTGCCATGGATGAAAGAAGATTCCAAGGCTTCACTGCCAAGCTCCAGAGCTCTGTATTGCAGTGGTAAGAGGCATCTTATTCACATTGTTCATGGAAAGTAAGAAACTCCCATGCCTAGATGGGGTGGGGGATCCCACCTAGGCAGTAAGAGTTTAACTTCTTCTACCTGATGCATGCTGGGTTTCTGTAGGAATGGCAATCAGTCTTGGACTGGCCTTTCTGGACTCTGCAGCAGCAGGCAACGTTATGGAAATAACACACACCCAATTTTATTTATTTTATTTATTTATTTATTTATTTATTTAACAATCATTTATATCCCGCATCTTCCAGAGTTCAGATGCGGTTTACAATTGAACAACAGTCAACAAAGCAAGGGCTTGTTTTACATGGAACAATTTTTGACAGTAAACAATGTAATAGTTAAATACGTAACAAAACGGTGAATGATTAAATGCAATTAACAGAACAATGTAATGGTTAAATACATAACAGATCAAGAACAATTTAAGAACTATGTACAGATACAGGTTTGTAGGTTCCTTAGATTTAAATCATGGTTATTTACAAGTGGGTGTAAATCTATTAAGTTATGAGGTTTGGCTTTGCTCAGTTGGGTGTAATTTAGCCTTTTTCTGGGATGATTAATGGATTATCTATGTTGTTGTAGTGCATGGCAAAGAGGTAGGTTTTCAGTTTTTTGCGGAATTCTATAATTTCTGTTGTAGATCTTAGGTCCTCTGGGATGGAGTTCCAAATGAGGGGGGCTGCATGTGAGAAAGCTCTGTTATTAGTTAGTTTGGTTGCTTTTATAAAATCATTTGGAGTCCTTAATTTATTTGAGTGTCCTTTTCTGTGGGTGACTTTTTGAGATTCCTTGCTTATAAGATTGCTTAATGGGATTGGAGCCATGCCATTGAGAGCTTTAAATGTGGTTATTGTGGCCTTATATATTATCCTGCTTTGAATTGGGAGCCAATGCAGGGTTGCTAATATTGGAGTAATATGCTGGAATGAGTGTGCTTTCATTACAATTCTAGCTGCTGCGTTCTGTGCTAGTTGTATTCTTTTAATGTTTTGTTTCGTTATACCTAAGAGAATTAGGTTGGAAAAATCAAAGTGAGGGGTTATGGTTGCCTGTATTATGTTAATGAAATCTTGTAAGTGAACTAAAGGGCGTAGTTGCTTGAGTATTTTGAGTTTGAAGTAGATTTTCTTTATAGTGTTTCTAATGTGGGTGTTCATCGTAAGGTGTGTATCTAAAATGACTCCTAGGTATCTTATTTCATTTTTTATTGTGATGTCATGGTTTTGTATTGTTATGTGGGTTGGAGGGACGTATGAATTGTTTTTTGTTACAATTAATACCTCTGTTTTTGAATGGTTTATGTGGAGGTTTTTCGCTTTTAGCCAGGTTGCGATTTCGTTAAGGCAATCTGTTAAGAGTTTTATCGGTACATCAGGGATGGTGAATGGAATGTATAACATAATATCATCTGCGTATAGATGATAGAGTACACCGAATTTTTTGAAAATGTCACAAACTGGTTTTATATATATGTTAAATAGGAGGGCTGATAGAGCCGAGCCTTGTGGGAGACCAATTTCTTGTTTATATGTGGTGGAAGTCTGATTAGCTATTTTTACATTTTGCGTTCTATTATGTAAATATGAGGTGAACCATTTGTGTACCGTGGCATTTATACCTATTTGTTTTAGGTTATTAAGCATTATAGTGTGATGTACACTATCGAATGCAGCTGATATGTCAATAAATAGGAGTATGAATGCTTTTTTGTGATTATCAATCCCTTTAAGGAGTGTATCAAATAAGACTGTTAAAAGCGATTCTACTCCATGCTGAGGTCTAAAACCATATTGGTGTTCATCAAGTGGGTAGTAAGAGTCTAGGTATTCCTGTGTCTGGATCTGTACCACTTTTTCTATTATTTTAGCTAAAAAAGGGATACTTGAAATAGGTCGATACGATTTTGGGGATGTTTTGTCCATAATACCATTCTTGAGAATTGGGCGGATTTGTGCATGTTTGAGTTTAGGAGGGAGGTAACCTTGGAGTAATGAGAGGTTGACTATAGGGAGTATGAAAGAGATTAATATTGGAAGTGTGCTTTTTATCCATGTTACAGGGCATGGATCAAGGAAGGAGGTGGTAGTGTTGAGGTTGGAAATAATATTCTTTAGTGATTCTTTAGATGTAGGGTGAAAAACTGTCCATTCATTTGCGCAATTTAAGGCTACGTTATTTTTGTCTATGGACATTATAGGTTGTGTGGATTTATTTTGATAGTAGTCAGCTAAAGTTTGTACTGATATGTCAGTAATTTCATTGTTATGTGTTTGAGGGTTATTAGTGAGATTTCTAACAATGGAGAATAGCTCTCGTGGTCTGTTATAGGATTTTGATAAGATTGCAGCATAGTAAGTCTTTTTTGTGCTATCTATAGTGTCCTTGTATTTTGTAAGAAAGGTATTATATATTTCCTTATGTATAGTTAGTTTGGTTTTGCGCCATTTAAGTTCTGATTTTCTTAGTTGTCTCTTCATTTGTTTCAGCGTGTTGTTGAACCATGGAGCTTTTTTTGAGTTAGTGGGTTTTTTGTTACTTCGGTCAGATTTAGCTGCATCGGTTATTGTGTCATGCCAATTTTTGATAGCTTCATCTAAATCCATTGGGGGAGATACAAGGTGGGGTATTATTGTATCTAGGAATTCCGTTTCGTTAAATCTTTTGAATTTTGTGGTGGAATCACTTCTTAAGTAGTTTTTGGTGCTATTGGTATGGAATGTGAGTTTTGTTTTAATGATGTAATGATCAGACCAAGGAATTTGTGTGTATTCTATAGTATCTGGGTTGAATAGTTGGAAGATTGTGTTTGAGAGGAGTATAAGGTCTAGTGTGCCTCCTTTTGTGTGTGTTGTATTGGTGATTAGGAATTGTATTGGTGATTAGGAATTCAATTGTTAGGAATTCCCTCAAACATTGCCTGTGCCATTTCAAGTAATGGCTGTCGATGAAAGGCTGCTAACCAAAGGCTTAGTTACTGCTGTCACCCCAAAATAGAATTTATGGTGGGCTGCCTTCATAGGGAAACTGTGACCTTCCATCTCATTCCAGATCCCCTTTCTCTAATCATTTTGGGATTACCCTGGTTATATATGCATAATCCAACCATAGACTGGAGGTTGGGGAAAATTCTTGTCTGGAGTTCAGAGAGTAATAAATCTTGTGTTCCCCATCCTGTTAAGATAGCTACCACTCAATACAAAGGACTGTTGCCTCATACATGGACTTGTCAGACGTCTTCAGTAAAAAAAAAGCAGGGAAATTGCCTCTTCACAGGCCTTATGATTGCCTCATCAAACTATTACTTGTGTCAGCAGCACCCCTTTTTGGCCCTGTTAGGCGCCCGCCTAGGGCCGTGAGGTGTGGGTTGCCTTATTAAAGAAATAGTCAGTAGCCGTGTAATTAAGGCAAAAGAAATAATTCGGGTTTTATTCCCCGTCCCACATAGGATTCTTTATGAACAGTACAAATGGAACACAAAAGAAAAACTGTTTCTTCACAGTATAAAAATAAACTCTTCGCCAGCACAATGTATCACAGAACTCTTGCTTGCCTGACTAACACAGGGATGTAATTTCATCAGACAGACAAAGCGTGCAATCCATGGAATCCAGTTCTATATCACACTCCTGGTTTTCCCATTGCATCTGCTCATAGTTTGTATTTGGAGGCACATAACAATCTTTACAACTGACATCCTCACAGCTCTTCCCTTGAATGACACTGGTTATTCTATTTGGTAAGTGCTCTATATCAACAGGGTTCAAGAGTCCTGTGCTAGGAACGGTCTCTCTCAGGTTCCTTCTCCAATAGGGATTTTCCTCCCAACTACTGGGTTTTGCTCTGCTGGCAATGCCTGGCTTTTTCCCTCTAGCTACAACAGGGTACTTAGCTTTTGTCCCTGGGTAATGAGCTTCTCTCTCTGGGCTTTGGCTGGCTCCTCTCCAAGACTTCCATGTCTCTGTAGCCGGGTCCAAGCTATAATCACTTTCTGAAGAGAGTCTGTGTCTGCTGCCTCTTGCTACCGGGACACTTCCTTTACTTCCTAGTTCTAGCAAGGTATGCTGGTTGAGAGGACTTCCTTCCTCTTGGTTACTCACTCTCCAGTGACCAAGGCCCCCTCTGGCTTGGGAGACTCCTCTGCAGCTACAGCCTGCTTCACCCTTTGGCTTCAGCTCCTGCCTTTGCTGCCTTGGCTCCAGCCCCTCCCTTTGCTCCTCTACCGGGCTTTCCCTGTAGTTTTTATGCTCCTGTTCTCTGCACGTTGTACGTGCCCTTCCACTCAGGTGAGCTTGATTAGCCTTTTGGCTTTCTGCTGCGTCACCTTTGGTGAATGGAAAGTTTTCTCCACTATACTTGGGCTTCTTGAAAGCTGAATATGTTTGCTGCCTATGTGTTTGTGAGGTAAGCTCTTCCTCTTTTCCTATTAACATAGGCTCTGAGCTTGCCATTTCCTCATATAACATAGGCTCTGTACTAGTTACCTCATCACATAACCCCCCCTTTAAGATATTAAGGGGTGGGGGACTCCTGTCCTCACAGCACGTAATACCAGAGTGGCGTGAGAGCTTAACTTTCGACTGGCTAAAAACGGCTGTCCGCTCTTGCCAGGGTTTTAGAACATTAATATGATACACTTGAGATCGCCCTCTAGCGGTCTCTACCACGTACGAAACAGTCCCCTTTCGCTCTACTATAGTGTAGGGCCCTCTCCACTGGGCTTCAAATTTCGGCCCTGGGTCTGCCACCATCACAACTACCTTCTCTCCTGTAGCTAACTGACGTGCTTTCTTCCCCCGGTCATAATACCACTTCTGATGCAGCTGGCTGTCTTGTAGGTGACGTTCAGCCGCCTGGGAAGCCCTCTGTAAACGTGACCGTAATTCTTGAAGAAACTGTGGTACCCCTATTTCCTCCTCTTTCGGTTCGGCCCATTGCTCTCTTAAAATGTCTAGGACTCCTCTTGGAGCCCGGCCAAACATTAGCTCGAAAGGAGAGGCTCCTAACGAAGCTTGTATATGCTCCCTACTGGCATATAACACAAACGGGAGTAAGATGTCCCAATCGGCCATTCTCCCATCCAGCCCCCGTCTTAACATTTGTTTGAGGGTCTGATTAAAACGTTCCACCAATCCATTCGTTTGGGGGTGGTAAGCTGCTGTCTTCACGTGGCGTATCCCGAAGGCGTCCCATACCTGCGCCAAGTAACGCGACAGGAAATTGCTTCCCCTGTCTGTCAACATTTCTTTCGGGAATCCTACCTCGCAGAATAATTTGATTAGTTCCGCTGCTATAGTTTTAGCGGAAATGTTCCTCAGTGGAATTGCCCACGGGAACCGGGTGTCCTGATCCAATATTACAAGAATATATTGGAATCCCCTAGGGGTTTTCACTAGGGGACCGACTATATCCATTGCCATCCGGCGCACCGGTTCGGATATAGTGGGTGTAGGTATCATGGGGACCCCTTTTGGTTTGATAGCCGAGACCCTCTGACAAGAAGGGCAGGCTTCACAAAAGCATTTCGTCTCCCTAAATACCCCTAGCCAGTAAAAACGGGCCAGGATCTGATCCAGTATGCCCAAAACCCCTTTATGCCCACCCACCGGGTGATCATGGGCCAATCGGAGGACTACCGCCTTAAAGGTAGTCGGCACTACTAGCTGTTTTCTGACAGCTCCGGTCTGGGGATCACTGCTCTCCCTATATAGTACATCTTCCTCTATCAGGAACCTGGGAAGAATGTCTCGGTCAGACCGGGCATACTCAAAGGCATGCTTTAATGCAGGATCTGCCTTTTGTTCCTTTGGGAACGATGGGAACTTTTTTACTAAATCCGCTGGGACCCAGGGAAAACCTAGCACATCCCCCACTCCTGCTCTTAATTGAGCCCTATGGTGGCGCTCTCGGCGTGTTTCCCCTTTGCTTTTCCTAGTACTCTTGGAAGGTGGATTAACTAAATCCTCATGTTGGGGTAGCTCACTTAAAGTCTCATTTATGGGCCTCTCTTCCCGCTCTAGAGATTCTGCATCTTCTTCTACAGCACGAGCAGTGTCCTCCAGGGGTTCTCTTTGCTCTCCTGAATCTCAGGCCTGTGACCTTGTGGATACCATTCCCCTCTTTTCTTGTATACGCTCTCCCATTCCCTTACTGAATGGTGGCCAATCTCGGCCTAGCACTATGTCATGAGGCAGCCGGGGTATCACTGCTACTGGGACATGTGTTCGGGTTCCTAAACCTTTTACCATTACCCTATAGAGGGGGTAATAGGTAGCTGACCCATGTATGCACCTTATCCGGGATCTGCCTTCGGGTTGGCTCGGGGTAGACTTGTTACTGGCCTGTAAAACGTGCCAGAACATTTTGGACACCATAGACTGGTCCGCGCCAGAGTCAAGGAAGGCTTGGGAAACCACCCCTGCACTTACACAGTGATGATAAAACCCTCTCGCTTGTTCCTTCCACAATCATTCATCAGCGCTCGCTTGTTCCTTCCACAATCATTCATCAGCGCTGTCCGCCACATACACTCATCTCTTCTATGACCCCTCTTCCCACATTTAAAACACTTAATGCGGGTGTCCACAACCTCACCTTTAGGCATACATTTTTTTACACACATTACAGGGTCATTAAGCATTTTTCCAGAATTGGCTACCTCACGCGTGTTTCCAGCGCCTCCCTGTGGTTTATTAGCAAGTTCCGCTTCCATAAACATTTCAGCAAGGTGAGCTGCCTCGCTTGAGGTCTGGCAATTCTGTAGCATTAGAAAAGATTTTATTTCGGCTGGAACAGCCTCCGCAAATTGTTCTAACACAATTAAATCAAGCACTGTTTCTAGGGTTTTCCCCTCTGGGGCAAGCCATTTCTCCACCAGGTTACTAATTCTTTGGCGAAGTGCCTTAGGAGTTTCGCCTGGCTGGAGTCTGGTTGCTCTTAACATGCGTCGGTATACCGTCGGCGACAGGCCTAGCCTGTCCCTAATGGCAGCTTTAACTTCATCATACTTATTAGCTTGGGTGGTGGGCATAGCCCGGTATGCTGCAAGGGCTTCTCCCGTCAGGGAGGTGGCTAGCCTCATCGCCCACTGCTCATAGGGCCATTTTGCGCTATGTGCTACTCGCTCGAAAGCTTCTAAAAAGTCATCTACATTATCTGCTTTCGTTAGCTGTCCAAAGGATAAGACCCCACAACTTTGTGGGCCTACCCCACAGAAATGTCCAGTAGGAGTTTTCTCCTTGGCTGGTCTTGTCAGCAATGTCTGTATTAAGTCTGTCAGAGGCTTTTGCTGGGTCCTCATGGCCTCCAGTGCTCGCTCCTGGCTCAACTGGGCCAACTCCCTCTGCCTTTCGAACTGCAGTCCGTTCCACTGCATCATATCCGGAGGGTTCTCCATGCTCACAGACTGAAATACAAACAAACACACAAAAACACCAAGTGTGGTACTTTTTTTTCTTTTTTTTAATTTATTTTTTTCTCAACAAGGCAGCTATGCCTAGGTTCCTCCTTAGTATCCCTTCTCACCAGTGTCCCCCACCGCCTGTGCCCAGATACGTTTTACCTGAGTTAGGTGGTGCATCAAACTTTGAGAAGGTACTTTTCCTCCGGTTTCTGGAACTTTCTCGGGTGTGGTCAGTAGCAGTCTTTGTCTGCTCTTCGGTACAGTTAGCTCTGCCGTGCTCCCGCTGTACTCCTTTTCCAGAATCCGCAACAACTACGCCATATGTCACCAGCACCCCTTTTTGGCCCTGTTAGGCGCCTACCTAGGGCCGTGAGGTGTGCGTTGCCTTATTAAAGAAATAGTCAGTAGCCGTGTAATTAAGGCAAAAGAAATAATTCGGGTTTTATTCCCCGTCCCACATAGGATTCTTTATGAACAGTACAAATGGAACACAAAAGAAAAACTGTTTCTTTACAGTATAAAAATAAACTCTTCGCCAGCACAATGTATCACAGAACTCTTGCTTGCCTGGCTAACATAGGGATGTAATTTCATTAGACAGACAAAGCGTGCAATCCATGGAATCCAGTTCTATATCACACTCCTGGTTTTCCCATTGTATCTGCTCATAGTCTGTATTTGGAGGCACATAAGAATCTTTACAACTGAAATCCTCACAGCTCTTCCCTTGAATGACACTGGTTATTCTATTTGGTAAGTGCTCTATATCAACAGGGTTCAAGAGTCCTGTGCTAGGAATGGTCTCTCTCAGGTTCCTTCTCCAATAGGGATTTTCCTCCCAACTACTGGGTTTTGCTCTGCTGGCAATGCCTGGCTTTTTCCCTCTAGCTACAACAAGGTACTTAGCTTTTGTCCCTGGGTAATGAGCTTCTCTCTCTGGGCTTTGGCTGGCTCCTCTCCAAGACTTCCACGTCTCTGTAGCCGGGTCCAAGCTATAATCACTTTCTGAAGAGAGTCTGTGTCTGCTGCCTCTTGCTACCGGGATACTTCCTTTACTTCCTGGTTCTAGCAAGGTCTGCTGGTTGAGAGGACTTCCTTCCTCTTGGTTACCCACTCTCCAGTGACCAAGGCCCCCTCTGGCTTGGGAGACTCCTCTGCAGCTACAGCCTGCTTCACCCTTTGGCTTCGGCTCCTGCCTTTGCTGCCTTGGCTCCAGCCCCTCCCTTTGCTCCTCTACTGGGCTTTCCCTGTAGTTTTTATGCTCCTGTTCTCTGCACGTTGTACGTGCCCTTCCACTCAGGTGAGCTTGATTAGCCTTTTGGCTTTCTGCTGCGTCAACTTTGGTGAATGGAAAGTTTTCTCCACTATACTTGGGCTTCTTGAAAGCTGAATATGTTTGCTGTCTATGTGTTTGTGAGGTAAGCTCTTCCTCTTTTCCTATTAACATAGGCTCTGAGCTAGCCATTTCCTCATATAACATAGGCTCTGTACTAGTTACCTCATCACACTTGGCACAATACCTCCTAGAAGTAAGATCTACCCACTGATAGAACCTGAAGCAAAGGTCATGAGGGAATATATTCAGAATTTCTATATCACCAGTTGGGGCAGGATTATTTTTTATAGCTAAGAAAGATGGAGGTCTGTGCCCCTATTGACTACAGGTGTCTCAACAAAATCACAATTAAGAATCAATATTTCCTGCCCTTAATTTGGAGGAGTAGCCTAATGGTTAGAGCACTGATTTGGTAACCATGAGACCAGGGTTCAATTCCTACTGGCATTCCTTGTGGCTTTGGGCAAGTAACGTAACCCTACATTGTTGCGGAAGAAAGGCCTGGCAATCTAATCAGGCTCTTAATGGGCTACTGCATAGTGCCAACAGAAGGCAGAGGCCCTCCCCTCCTACTCCCTCTCCCAATACCCCCACTGACCCTTGAAGCTATACCTGTGTGTGTGTGTCGTGTGGAGCTGGAGTACCTTTGTGTATGTGTGTGTGTGGCATGGAGGTGGGATGCCTTTGTGTGTATGTGTGGAAATGGGGTGCTCGCATGTGTGTGTGGTGCAGAGATGAGGTGCCTGCGTGTGCATGTGTAGTGAAGGTGGGGTGCCTGTATGTGTGTGAGGGGAAAGGGTGCGCCTTTTGAATATATATATTGTACCCTTTACTTCCCATGCATCCATCTCTTCATCTTCCAACCCCTTCCCTCCCCTCTCCACTTCAACCCCTGTCCTGCTATCTCTTTTGCACCCCCAACCTTCTGTTTCTCTTCCCAGATGCTCTCTCCTTTCCCTCCCCTCTTACACTCACCTCTTGCTCTCCATTCCCCACACCATTTATTATTTACTAAAATACCATCTATTGTCCCTTTACATGTCTTCAGTTGTCTGCTGCCCTCCTTCTGTCTCTTCCCCTTTTTTTTGCAGGCTTAGCAGATGCCACCAGTACTGGCTGTGATTGTGACCTTCTGTAGCACTTCTGCTCATAGGAGATGGGATCCCGCAGGCAGACACTGCTAGTTCTGGCCACAATAACGACTTTGTGTAGCACTTCTACCCATCTTGGCCATGTACTCTTGAGCTCCAGGCACCAGGTCCAATTTTTTAGTCGCCATGATGACCTGGCGCATGTGGTTTGTTGAGCCCTGTCTCCATTGTTTTCCGAAACTTCATCAATGATGTTTTTAGAGACATGTTTGTAAAATATGTCATCATATAACTGGATGGTGATCTCATTTTCTTCCCCATTCTTACCTTCCACCATTAACAGTCAAGAGTACTCTGATTTTATAGGCTGTGGATCACCTGCCTACAAAAGGTTGCCCTGCAGGGCACTTGATAACCGAGAACTAAGAGATGCAGCAACCTCTTAAACCCCAACTTCTCAGCCATCTTCAGGGGATGGTCATCCAGGGCTATCATTTCACCAATGCACCATGTCACTACCTTCGATGCTGTCTTTCACTTATCCCATGGCAGTGCTGCTGAGCACCATCCCATCTCCACCATAGTGGTTTGTTTTGATGCACAGCAGGTTGCTGGCATGCCTCTTAGAAACATAGAAACATGATGGCAGAAAAAGACCACATGGCCTATCTAGTCTTCCCTTCTATATCACCCACTACAAAAGTCCCCTTTTTTCCTTTAGAGATCCTCTGTGTTTGTCCTGTGCCTTTTTGAATTCAGGCACTGTCCTCATCTCCACCACCTCCACTGGAAAACTATTCCACGCATCTACTACTCTTTCCGTAAAAAAAAAATTCCGCATATTACTCCTGGGTCTATCCTCGTTCACCCTCATCCTATGTCCCTTCATAGTAGAGCTTGCTTTCAATAGAAAGAGGCTCTACTCCTGTGCATTTATGCCACAGAGGTATTTAAACGTCTCAATCATATCACTTCTATCCCGCTTTTCCTCTAAAGTATACATATTAAGATCCTTAAGTCTGTCCTCATATGCTCTATAATGCAGACCACTAACCCTTTTGGTAGCCATTCTCTGTACCGACTCCAACCTGTTTATATCCTTTTGAAGGTGCGGTCTCTAGAATTGCACACAATACTCCAAATGAGGTCATACCAAAGACTTATACAGAGGCACTATGACCTCCTTTTTTCTGTAGGCCATTCCTCTCCCTATGCACCCAAGCATCCTTCTTGCTTTTGCCGTTGCCCTTTCTACCTGTTTAGCTACTTTAAGATCATCAGACACAATCATGCCTAGCTCCCGCTCTTCTTTTGTGGACAGAAGTACTTCACCCCCTATACTGTATTGCTCCCTTGGATTGCTGCAGCCCAAATGCATGACTTTGCATTTTTCAACATTAAATCTCAGCTGCCAAATTCTAGACCATTCTTCAAGCTTAGCTAGATCTCTCCTCATAAGAACATAACAACATAAGATATGACATACTGGGTCAGACCAAGGTCCATCGAGCCCAGTATCCTGTTTCCAACAGTGGCCAATCTAGGTCATACGTAACTAGCAGTTTTCCCAAAAGACACAGGTTTGACAATGCTTGTATTGGGTCAAGCAGTGATATCCTAGGTCCCTTTTTAAAAATGGTTTATGGACCTCTCCTCCAGGAACTTGTCCAAACCTTTTTTAAACCCAGCTACCCTAACAGCTTTTACTACATCCTCCGGTAACAAATTCCAGAGTTTGATTACTGTGGTGAAGAGCGCCCTCCTGAGGCAATGGAGACCGAGGAAAATCCTGAAGGGCAACAGGATTTACGCCAGATTGACAATACTGGAAGGAAAGAAAAACTCCTTTCTGCTGAGCTAAGAATGGATACCAGCCCAGGGGAGGAGTTGAGTAGTCCTGATTGGGCACACCCAGTGGTTGGAAGGGGCATGCCTGGAAGAGAACCTCGTTTTAAACCTGAGAATGACCCTGCTAAGCAGAGCAAAGGGAGCAGAGAGTGCAGGAGGAGCAAAGAGAGCAGCAAAGGACTGAGCCGAAGTAGGCAGAGCAGTGCACAGAGCTGCACAAGGAACTCTGAGCAGAGGACCTCAGAGCAAAGGACCTGTGAGAGGACAAGCAGTGGAAAGACGTTTGGTACGTCAGCTGAGAGTGAGTCAGAGAGTGAATGGAAGACCAGGAAGCAGTATGGCAGTACGTTTGACCCTGGTAATAAAAGAAGACCTGCAAGGATCTTTTCAAGGGCTGTGAATGAAAGTCCTGAGGAAAGTGGACGTAGCCCTGGATTAGACTCCTGGAAGAAGGCAGAGCCCTGAAAGAGGAAGCCTCCACGGCAGGCAAGTGAGAAAGAAAACTCATTCTTTGAAGTACAGTTGGGACCAGAGAGACACAGGAACCCTCACAGCTGGAAGACGTCTGAGTCACCTAGGACGAGAGGGGCTTGGCAAAAAGTAAGCAGTTTTCCTAAGAGTTACAAGAGTGAGGTAAACTCAAGTCTCCTATGTTTGAAGCCTTACTAAGAGAGCCTAAATGTTACCCTGACTTATTTAGCCTGAGAGGGGAGAAGGGAAACATTACTGACCAAGAGAGAAGCTTAATAGCTGCTGACAATTGCTTATCTAGCAACCAACAGGCTGAATTGCTTCTCCAAAGCTTTAAAGAGTTTCTAGATCTAAAAGCAGGCAGACAACCAGTACTGAATGAAGATACTAATTCTATACAGTCTGAAGAATTAATGCAAACTGATTCTGACTTACCTGACTGTAATAGTATGGATTGTTCATTGTGTTGTATGGAAATACCAGAGTAAAGAAGCTTGCTGTGCCATGTATGAGTAAAATACAACGGAGCTGTTTCTACTGCCATGCTTTGGAAACCTTAATTACTTGCACCTGAATTAAGCTCCCACTGTGAACGTAACAGTGCATGTAAAGAGGCTGCATTAAATGGGAATCACCTCTTGGGGCAGAGCTGAGTCAAACTCCCTAGAAGTAAAGCTGAAGTTAAAGCTGAATTCTACTTTAGTTGACTTTATTCCTAAGTTTATTCTGTTCATGTTAAAGCACCAGTTTTTGTTCATGTGTATGAATTTGTGATGCGCTGGAAGAAGAATCTCCCCAACAACAATAAAATACTTGCAAACAAGCCTTACCGTCTCTGGCGCACAACTACACTTATTTCGGAGTGAAAGGAGCACAAGAACTACATTACCCAGCATTACCAGGGAACAGTTTTTAACTCCATTCCTCACGAGGCAATAGGCCGCTCCTGTCTTTTAGCCCTAAGGCGGGGCAGGGGCATCGCATTACACGTTGAGTGGAAAAATATTTTCTCTTATTAGTCTTAAATAGTTTACCCTGTAGCTTCATTACATGTCCCCTAGTCTTCCTATATTCTGATAATGTAAACAATCGAGCTACGTTTACCTGTTCCACTCCATTCATTAATTTATAGACTTCTATCATATCTCCCCTCAGCCTTCTCTTTTCCAGGTTAAAGAGCCCTAACCTTTTTAGCCTTTCTTCATAGGGGTATCCTTTCATCCCCTTTACCATTTTGTTGGCTCTTCTCTGAACCTTTTCTAATAACGCTATATCCTTTTTAAGATACGGCGACCAGAATTGCACACAATATTCAAGGTGCGGTCGCACCATGAAACGATACAGAGGCATTATAATATCCTTTGTTTTATTTTCCATTCCCTTCCTTATGATACCTAGCATACTATTTGCTCTCTTGGCCGCCGCTGCACACTGGGCAGAGAGTTTTAACATGTTATCCACAATGACGCCTAAATCTTTTTCCTGGGTGGCAGTTCCTAATGTGGAACCTTGCATTGTGTAACCATAGTTTGGGTTATTCTTCCCTAGGTGCAAAACTTTGCACTTGTCCACATTAAATTTAATCTGCCATTTCGATGCCCAGTCTTCCAATTTATCAAGATCCTCTTGCAAATTTCCACAATCCTCATGGGTTTTAACAACTTTAAATAGTTTTGTGTTATCTGCAAATTTGATAACCTCACTCGTTATTCCCTTTTCCAGGTCATTTATGAACATGTCAAAAAGCAGTGGACTCAGCACAGATCCCTGCAGTACTAAACTATTCACCTTTTTTTCATTGGGAAAATTGGCCATTTAGCCCTACCCTCTGCTTTCTATCTTTTTCTGATCCATAATAGTACACTGCCTCCTATCCTGTGACTTTTTAGTTTTGCCAAAAGTCTCTGATGAGGGACCTTGTCAAAGGCTTTCTGAAAGTCCAGATACACTATTTCAACAGACTCACCTTTGTCTACCTGTTTATTCACACCTTAAAAAAAACATAACAGATTAGTAAGACAAGATATTCCTTGTCTAAAGCCATGTTGGCTGTCTCCCATCAGGCCATGACTATCTACATGCTAAGTAATTTTGTTCTTTATAATGGTTTCTACCATTTTTCCCGGTACTGACGTCAGGCTCACCGGTCTGTAGTTTCCCGGATCACCCTGGAACCCATTTAAAAATTGGCGATCCTCCAATCTTCAGGTATTACAGATGATTTTAATGATAGTTCACAGGTTACTAATAGCAGGTCTGCAATCTCATATTTCAGTTCTTTCAACACCCTTGGATATATACCATCCCGTCCAGGTGATTTGCTATGCTTCAGTTTATAAAATAGTTGTAATACATCTTCCCAGTGTAGCAATATTTCTTTCAATTCTTCTGCAGTATCACCTTTAAATACCACTTCAGTCATAGGTAACATCCCTACATCTTCCTCAGTAAAGACCGAAGCAAAGAATTCATTCAGTCTCTCCGCTATAGCCTTGTCCCCTCTTACTGCCCCTTTTACCCCTCTATCATCTAATGGACCAACTGAATCTCTCACAGGTTTTTTGCTACAAATATACTTGAAAAAGTCTTTATTATGCATTTTTGCTTCCACAGTGAGTTTCTTCTCAAATTCTCTCTTTGCCTCCCTCCTCAATGCCTTGCAATTAACTTGCCAGTGCTTGTGCTGTTTCCAGTTTTCGTCATTTGGCTCTTTTTTCCATTTCCTGAAAGATGCCTTTTTGGCAACAACAGCCTCTCTGACCTCACCTTTAAACCATGCTGGCTGTTTTTTGGACTTCCTTCCACTTTTCTTAAAGCGTGGAATACAGCTGGTCTGGGCTTCCAAGATAGTATTTTTCAACAACACCCAAGCTTGATATAAGTCTTTAATGTTTGCAACTGCTCCTTTTAGTTTTTTCTTAACTATTTTCCTCATTTTATCATAGTCTCCCTTTCGAAAGTTAAAAGGTAGTACTGTGGATTTCCTTACCATCCCTCCTCCATTAATTAAAAAGACTTATTAAAAACTGGCTGCTACACAGTACCCTCTCCTGTGCTTCTAAGGTAATCTGTGACCAATCTCCAGAGGGAGTCCCACAGCCCTTGCTTGGATAGAGGTAGTCTTGGGTTCTAAATTTAACCAGAAAGCTCTCCTCTGTGTTTTAAATTTAAACTGAAACTCTTTGCTGCTACTAGGCCATGATTGATTTAACAAATACACTGGGTTTACAGATTAATCAGCTTTAATCTAAAGAATTCCTTTTTCACCAAGATTTAGAAAAATTCCCAGAAGTAATACTTACAATTGCAGATCTCTCTCCAGAAGTAGCAGTCCCTTTTTGTAGACCTCATGTTATCTACACCTTTCTGGGTGTCTACTCTATTGCAGATTTTGATATCATCTGCAAAGAGGCAAACCTTACCCGACAGACCTTCCGCAAATCACTAACAAAGATGTCAAAAAGAATCAGACCAAGGACAGTTTCCAGATCACAGTGGGAAGAGGTTGGGAGCTCCACTTAGGAATGCTATTTCTTTTTTTCTGTACCTTTCCTTCCACTGCTATTCAGAGGTGGCCCAAGGGTGATGTGGGGCCATGTGCAGAGATTCATTGCGAGGCCTCATTTGCGTATCTCCTGGACCTTATTTGCAAACATTTAGTTTATTTTTTTTAGAATTGTATGTTGTCCATCTAAACTTTTAGGTGGTTTTCAAAGGAGCCCTTCACAAGCCTCTTTTTTGTCCTGGCAATGACTTAGGGACATGTTTATTAAATATTAATATGCATTGTGCCACTGCGCCAATAGAAATAAATGGTGTTGCTGAACTTAGTGCACCTTAATATTTGTGAATGCACATTAACTGTTAGTAAACATGCCTCTGAATGAATATCTCAATACCATTTGCATGGGCAGTGAGGATAACGAGACTACCAGATTTCTACATTACTATACTCCAGTGTCAACTGCCAGGCACATTAGGAAGTACTATAAACCCTGCTAATTTAGAATCCATAGCAAACCCACCGTATCATAACAGCACTACCAGGACTCACAAAGCACCAAACCCTACCTATCAAAAGGCAACACTGCAAATATTAAATCAATACATCTCCTACTGGGGAAGGAGAACAAGTGGGACTATCACATAGAAACTACATAAACAGAATACTGCAGCTCAGTTACACATACAAAACATAGTCTTTCACCAAACAAAGATCACAGTTTAGAAGTATGAAGACAATAATTAAACTGGGAACCTCGAAAGCCAAACTTGGAATGTACAACACTTGAAAAATAAAACTATAAATTGTTTTCCTCTTATACTAACAAAACACAAAACATTAGCGATGCACATTTCCCAGAGCTGATATAGTCCAGTTAATAAATTCAAAATTAAATAGTTCTTTTTCTGTCTTTTGTTGTTTGTGAATTTTATTTTTCAGTTGCAATTGCCCCAATCGCTTTCTTCTACTTTCTTTGTGTCTTCAGCTAACTGCATTGTCTGCTGTCCATTTGTCCTTTTTTTTTCTCTTCTAATTTTTTCCATTCTCTCTACATCTGCCTCTAACATGCTGATCTTACCCCTTTTGCTCGTTCCTCCATTTCTTTCTTTATTCTTTTTTCATCTACTCAAATTTTATCCCTCCATCCTCAATCCCCACTTACTCTACCAATACTTAGTCAATCCTAGATTTTTCTTTCCTCCCACACAAAATCTCTGTTCCCCTCTCCACAGGGGCGGCCCAAGGGGGGTGCGGGGCCATATGCAGAGACCGGGTGCGGGGGTCTCATTTGCATAATGGTCCTTATTTGCATAAATATTTGCATAATGTTACCATACGCTATCTTTTAGTAAACATGCCTCTTAATGAGTGTATGGATAAAGAAAGACTACGAGATTTCTACATTACTATAATCCAGAGCCAACCGCCAGGCACATTAGGAACTACTACAAACATTGCCCATTTAGAACCCATAGCAAACCTGTCGTATCGTAACAGCACTACCAGGATTCACAAAGCACTATTACCTATCAAAAGGCAACACTGCAAATATTAAACCAATACATTTCAGAGAATAACAATACATGACCTACTGGGGAAATAGAACAAGTGGCAATGTCAAATAGGAATTACATAAACAGAATACCTCAGCTCAGTTACACATGCAGAACATAGACCATCACCAAACAAGGAATCACAATTTAGAAACAGGAAGACAATAATTAAACTGGGAACCCCAAAAGCCAAAGTTGGAATGTACAACAACACAGTAGAAATAAAACGATAAATTAATTTCCTCTTGTATTAAACAAAACACAGATGTTAAAGATACACATTTCCCAGAGCTGACATATTCCAGTTAATAAATTCAAAATAAAGAGATATTTTTCTACCTTTTGTGCATTTTTTTCAGTTGCAATTGCTCCAGCCACTTTCTTCTGGTTTCTTCGTGTCTTCTGCTAAATCTCCATCGTCTGCTATCCATTTGTCCTTTCTTCTCTCTCCTAGTTTTTTTCCATTCTCTCTCTACATCTGCTTTAACATACTAATCTTTCTCCTTTTGCTCTTTCCTCATTCCTATTTCATCCACTCAAATTTTACCCCTCCATCCTCAATCCCTGCTTACTCTCCCAATACCCGGCCAATTGTAGATTTGTCTTCCCTCCCACACAAAATATTTTTCAACTCTCCATTTCACTCTCCCAGCTCCATCCCATTCTAATCCACCCCCAACATCAGCTCCCTTCTAGTTCCAGCCCCACCCAGCATCCGCTCCCTTCTAGTCCCTACATCAGCCCATTTCCAGTCTTAGCCCCCCATCAGCCCATTTCCAATCCCATCCTAGCCACACCATCAGCCCATTTCCAGTCCTAGCTCCCCCATCCATTTCCGGTCCTATCCAAATCCCTTCATCAGCTCATTTCTAATCCCAGCCCCCTATCAACCCATTTCTAGTCCTTTCCTAGCCCCAATATCAGCCAATGTCAAATCCTAGCTCCCCTCCACTCAGCCCATTTCCAATCCAAGCCCCCCATGAGCCTACTTCCAGTTCTATCCCCTCCATGAGTCCATTTCAATCCAAGCCCCCACCACAGCCCATTTCCAGTCTTAGAACCCCCCAACAGCCCATTTCCAGTCCTATCCTAGCCCCTCCATCAGCCCATTTCCTGTCCTAGCTCCCCCCCACTCAGCCCATTTCTAGTGCTAGCTCCCTACCCTACCAGTCCATTTCCATTCCAAGTCCCCCTCCCCATTAGCTATTTGCAGTTCAAGCCCCCCTTACCCTCCGCCCATTTCCAGTCCTAGCAACCCCCCCAGCCCATTACCAGTCCTAGCCCCACCCCATAGCCCATTACCAGTCCTAACCCTCTCCCCTTCACCCCAATTTTCAGTCTTAGTCCCCCCATAGCCCATTACCAGTCCTAACCCCCCCATCAGCCCAATTCCAGTCCTAGCCGCCCCCCATAGCCCATTACCAGTCCTAGCCCCCCATCAGCCCATTTCCAGTCCTAGCCCCCATAGTCCATTACCAGTCCTAGCCCCCCATCAGCCCATTTCCAGTCCTAGCCCCCCCCCATAGCTCATTATCAGTCCTAACCCCCCCATCAACCCATTTCCAGTCCTAGTCCCCCATAGCCCATTACCAGTCCTAACCCCCCATCAGCCCACTTCCAGTCTTAGCCACCCCCCCCATATCCCAGGTAGATTAAAAAAAAAACTTGCTGCTGCTGTTGCTGCTTATGCCGCGGCAGCGGCAGAATCGAGCATCCTAGCCCCCCATAAGCCCATTTCCAGTCCTAGCCCCCCCCATAGCTCATTATCAGTCCTAACCCCCCCATCAACCCATTTCCAGTCCTAGCCCCCCAATCAGCCAATTACCATTAATAGCCCCCCATCAGCCCATTACCAGTCCTAGCCCCCCATCAGCCCATTTCCAGTCCTAGCCCCCATAGTCCATTACCAGTCCTAGCCCCCCCCCATCAGCCCATTACCAGTCCTAACCCCCCATCAACCCATTTCCAGTCCTAGCCCCCCCCATAGCCCATTACCAGTCCTAGCCCCCCCATCAGCCCATTACCAATCCTAGCCCCCCATAGCCCATTACCAGTCCTAGCCCCCCCCATCAGCCCATTTCCAGTCCTAGCCCCCCCCATATCCCATTACCAGTCCTAACCCCCCCATCAGCCCACTTCCAGTCTTAGCCACCCCCCCCCATAGCCCAGGTAGATTTAAAAAAAAAACTTGCTGCTGCTGTTGCCGCTTATGCCGTGGCAGCGGCAGAATCGAGCATCCCGCGGGGCCCCCCCTGCCTGACAGAGTCCTCCATGCGGCCTCAGCTCCCTCAGCGTGGACTTTTCAGAGCCGCGAAGGGAGAGTTTCCCTTTCTTGCGGCTCTGTTTCAGCCCGCGGGGCTGATGGGAAACAGGAAATCATGTTTCCCATCAGCACCAGCAGCTTAACAGAGCCGCGAGGGAGAAGCTCTCTCCCTTCGCAGCTCTGAAAGCCGGCACTTAGGGAGCTGAGGCCATATGGAGGACTCTGCTGGGCAGGGGGGGGGGCCCGTGGGATGCTCAATTCTGCCGCTGCCATGGTGGCAGCGGCAGCAAGTTGTTTTTTTTTTTACATTTACCGGCAGATGCAGAATGTTGTTTGCACGGGGCCCCCTGAAACGCGGGGCCATGTGCAAACAACATTCTTGCACAATGGACGGGCCGGCCCTGCATCTCCATTCTCACTACCCCAGCTTCTTTTTTCTCCTGCTAGTCCCAGCACCACCCCCTTCTTGTCTTCCCCCAGCATTAGCTCCCTTCTAGTTCCAGCCCTTCCCAGCATCCACTCCCTTCCTGTCCCATTCATTCATCCCCCCACATCAGCCCATTTCTAGTCCTAGTCCCCCAGTATCAGTCTTCCTCCAGTCCCTTCCAGCATCTGCTCCCTTCCAGCATCTGCTCCCTTCCAGTCCCAATCCCCCATCTGCCAGCATCAGTTCATTTCCAATCCTAATTCCCACAGTATCAGTTCTCTTCCAGTCTCTCCCAGCATCCACTCCCTTCCAGTCCCAGTCCTCCATCCCACAATATCAGTTTCTAGTCCTGCCCCTCCCCCAGTTCCAGCCCTAGTCCCCCACCATGTTCCATTTTAGCTCCCCGTTCCCATTTTCATTCTAGTCCCCAGTCCTCCCCATTCCCATTCTAGTCCCCAGTCCTCCCCCCCCCCCCGCCACACACCACAAGGGGCCCTGCACCTGACCAGCTGCAGAGGGAGCCAGGGAAGCCCAAAGCCCTGGCTGACCTCATCAGTCGCAGGAGTAAAGAGTGACATTTGCCTTCTCTCCTGTGGCTGTGATAAAAAGGAGCCCTCCAGTGTGCTGAGTGCCTGGAGGTCATAGCATGTTGGACGTGCCCCCATTTGACCTCCCGGCACTCAGCGCACCGGCGGGTTCCTTTTTATCACAGTTGTGAGAGAGAAGACAAACACCGCTCTTTACTCACACGGCTGTTCAGAGTCAGCTGGGGCTTCGGCCTCCCCAGCTCCGCTGCAGCCGGTCAGGTGCATGGCCCTCTGAGGTGCAGGGCCCTGTGCAGGCAACATTCCTGCACAATGGACAGGCTGGCCCTGCTGCTAGTTCCATTCCCAGATTGTACCTGCAGCCTAGGGTGAGCACCCTCATTTGTTCTGGAAGGGGTGCTATTTTCACAGATGCTGCATGCCACTGTTTTTAAGATATCAACAGAAATAATCCCTGAAAAAAATCCCCACCATGTGAGTTGCAAATATTTTTTGTCGGACCACAATGAGGGAGGTTCAGATAGTCTTCAAAACCACACCCGCCAATTGGGGTCCATTTTAATCGAACAAATACTGTTCTGTAGCAAAATTTTTTATGTATAATAAACTTATCTTAAAACTCCAAGAGAAGAAGCATTGTTGTTGCATGAAATGTCCAAACTCGGAGAACACACGACGTGCACGTTTCGGGAACCAGCCGTCCCTGTATCAAGTGCTCTTTATGCCGGTCACATCAGTATGATTCTTCCCTAATTCTCTCTCAAAAAAACAGACGTTACTCGTCAACATTAAAAAGACACCGGTTTTCACCGGATGACCAATCACTGCCGAGGATTGAAAGAGTCTCCATTGGTCAGCTAATTCGTCAATCATCAGGGAACTTGATGTAAAGAGGGGAACTCCTGTTCAACCCCTCAGCTGATTGGATGAAATCCAATGAATGGATGGAAAACATGTGAAGCCCAGTGACGCAAATGCTAGAGAACAGCCCAAGAGAGAGGGAGATCCACCAACGCAGAGAATCCCACAATACAGGGGCTCAATTTAAAGAACACTCAGCCATTCTATTTCCTTATTTAAGCCACTTGGTTGTACGCATTGTAGGTCATAGATCCAGCGTTGTTCACAACGCTGTAATCGAGCAATCCTGTCGCCCCCCCGAGGATCCTCCGGGATATGATCAATGACTGTCCAACGTAGTTTGTCAAACGTGTGACCTTGCTCAATGCAATGCTCTACTATAGGCGCAGAACGGATGTTTTGTTGCAAACGAGATGCATGTTCACCTATCCTTGTTTTAATAGGTCTTGTAGTGCGGCCCACATACAGTAAAGAACATTCACATTGAATTAAATAAACCACATATGTCGAGGCACATGTGGTAAACCATCGTCGTTTATACATGTGGCCGGTCCGGGGATGATCCCACGAAGCTCCGGATATTGTATTGATGCAAAATTTGCATTGATGACATGGAAAGTGGCCACAAGATGTACTCGGGGCAGGTGGCTTGTCCATTGTGGTGGTAGAGTGAACCAAAATGTCCCTAAAGCATGAGGCTTTCTTAAACGCTGGCATAAACGAATGGGCCAAACAAGGGTGTACCGATAGAACAGGCCAATGCTTTCGGAGAATGCCCACCACTGCATTGCCGCAAACCATATAGGGAAAAATGCCCACTACTTTTTTGTCCAAGTCAGACACCTGAGAAGAAGAGTGAAATAACCAATCGCGATGAGTGAAACGGGCTCGTTTATGCGCCCGTTCTATCACTGAAGAGGGGTATCCCCGTGCAAGCAACCATTTTTTCAACTCCTGGGCATGAAGATGAAATTCTCCCATAGAGGAACATAGCTTGCGTAACCTTAAAAATTGGCCGTATGGAAGTCCCTTTTTCAACGCAACAGGATGAAAACTGTTGTAATTCAATAAACTGTTCCTTTGAACTGGTTTACGAAACAGAGTGGTTTGTAAGGAGGTGTCCACACGATATATCAACATATTTAGAAATTCTATCTGCTGTGGGTCATTGTGTGCCGTAAATTGAATGTTCGGTTTAAGACCATTTAGCCAAATAAGAAATTCTGACAACTTTTCCATACCAGCCGTCCATATGTTTTTAAGATGGCTCATCATCTTCCCTCTACTAATGTGCTTCCTACAGTAATTGTATTCTGCATTTAAATGCTTCCACAAGTACAGTTTTATAATACTTCCCCTCTACTTACAGGCTGCTTTTGCTGGGACCTGAGGCTGGGAACAGAGGAGAGGGTAAAAGGCCAGTGTCATCCTTCCAACTCTACTATTTCTTCTACCTGTCGGTTGCTCTTGGCTCTGGCACACCAGTACCAGCAGTATCACTTTCTACCCCTTTACAGCCTGCTGCACTAACAACAATCTCTTCAAGATCCTAGTCAACCATTAAACTTTCGATATCTGATGATTCTGATGGCGATCCCAGTCATGAGGATTCCTCGGATTCTTCTGGATCTGCCAGAACCATTTCTACAAACTCTCCTCAGTTATCTTCTCCTGTTGCTTCTCTCTTTTTCCCCCACCCTGCACTGTCCCAACCTCCCTTTGCCTCTCTGAGGAGATGACCCTGGACCTGCTCTTTCACAGTTGCATCAGAAGCTGCAGTTCTTTCTACTCTTCCTCTAAAGACATCTCTCTATAGTTTCAGTGGTGGACTAGAGGAGGCCAAAAACAAACCCTGGGAATAACCTGTCTCTTTCTGCATACTTGTGCCAGTACTGCTCTCAGCTTTCCTGCATTTCTTCTATGACCATTTAATTTTCCATACCTACCCTTCCCAAGCATTAGGATATGATCAGACTGGATTGTCAGCTCCTGGGTACTACTACTACTATTACTACTTATCATTTGAATAGTGCTACAAGGCATACAGAGTGCTGAACACATACACATGAGAGACAGTCCCTGTTCGACAAAGCTCACAATCTATGCAAGATGGACAAATGCAACAAACAGGGAACTAGAGTAAAACTAAGGGGAAATGGTTATAACGTGCATGGGTGGTAAAGAGGAGAATAAGGGGGCCACGATCCAAAGCATTCTTGAAGATGTGGGTTTTCAGCCTGAATATGAATAAAACCAGAGATGGAGCCTAACATATCAACTCAGATAGTTTGTTTCAGGCACATGGTTCAGCAAGGTGGAAACGAAGTCTGGAGTTGGCAGTGGAAGAGAAGGGCACAGATAATAGGGATTTGCCTGATGAATGGAGCTCTGGAGGATGTGTGTAGAGAGATATAGGAGAGGAGAGGTCATGAGGAGCCACAGAATGAATGCAATTGTAGGTCAGTAGGACTTACTGGGTACAGGGACTGCCTATTTTTTTCAGCATTTCACCGCCCACTAATCCTTTGCTACTTAGGAACACTGTGAAGATATTTGCTTTGGGGTCACTACCCAGCCTGGCATACATTCTAGAATACCCAGTGTCCTCACCTCCTTGCTGCTACTCTTTAATTGACTAGGAAGAAGAGTACTTTACATGACTAATGCTTGTATCATAATGGATTCTCATCTCTACAGGTCATTAAGTGCTTGTCTTTTACCAACCTTTTTCCCCCACTAGCCCTCTGCAATTTGGGAGTACTGTGACCCAACTATGGTGTGTCAGATATTTGCCCTGGCATAAGCCCTACCCAGCCTGGCATAGGCCCTACAATGCCTGAGGACTTCGCTTTCCTACTGCACTTTTCAACTGGTTGGGAAGGGGAGACTTTGTTTGCATGGCTAATGTTTATATCAGACTATATTCTCAGCTCTTCAGGAGAGGGAGTGTCTTGACTTTTACTGCTGTCTGTCACCCACAGCCCTCTTCTATTTGTAAGTACCATGACCCCCAACTGTGGTGTGTCATATATTTTTCCCAGGCTCACTTGCCCTGCCTCTCTTCAACTGATTGGGGTGAAAGGACTTTGATCAAGATGGAATCCTTTCTTAAACCAATGAATTTTGAAAATAAAAACAATTTCAAATTCCTACTGGTCTACTGGTTTATGAGGTTTTTTTGTACAACCAAATAGGTGAGAAAGATTGTTCCAAAAAATAATTTCTCTGTGGGATGAAATAGATACATACAGTAAGCTGTCCTTCCCCAGTGCCTCTCCTATTAGTAACTGTTGTACAAATACTCTGTCTTCACTAGTGCACATTTTCCACCACTGTTCACAATTAGAAAAGCAATAAATTGGCAACTGGAAAACGTGTACCTTTTCTAGCTTTTCTTCAGCTTTTCTGATCCTTACTCCCCCCCCCCCCCATAACCCTCTCCCTGCAAAAGCAGGTAGTAGACAGCCCTACAAAACTCTCATACTCAAAGTTGAAAAAAACAGAGACAATTGTACTCTTACGTTTCAAACAAGAAGACATTAAGGCACTCTGCTCCCTGAAAGATATTTTTCCCATTTTTTTCAATCTTTTCTGCTTTTAAGTCCTAAGCCCCAGCACCAGCAACCCTTCATCACTCCCTAAAAGTCACACAAAATGGTTCTTCATGGCATGTGCTGGGCTGTCTTCCATCCCTGTAGTGACAGTATGACCCATGGGATTTGCATAACTCCGGCAAAGATGCATTCATTTGGCTGTTTGGCAAAGATTTCCAACATGATTGGCTGAAGTGCCTCTTGCTGCATGCTGGTCACCCCTCCCTGACCTTCTCCCCCTCCCAGAGTGGCTGTAGTCTGTCTGGCTATGTGTGTATGCATGACAAAACAAAGTTCATGAATAATTATTTGTCAAAAATTTCCAAACATGCACAGTTGGTTAGTTGAACCTGGAACTAACCAAAGTTGCCACTCTTCATCATATTTTGCTGTTGTGTAGTTGCACAATTAAAGCACATGCCTAGTGAACATCATGAGGATAAGAACATAAGATATGCCATACTGGGTCAGACCAAGGTCCATCAAGCCCAGTATCCTGTTTCCAACAGTGGCCAATCTAGGTCATACGTACCTAGCAGTTTCCCCAAAAGACACAGGTTCCACAATGCTTGTACTGGGTCAAGCATTGATATCCTGGGTCACTCTTTTCCTCCAGGAACTTGTCCAAACCTTTTTTAAACCCAGCTACACTAACAGCCTTTACTACATCCTCCACCAGTTACAGAGTGGAGTATTTTCATCCTAGAGCAGAAATTTGGGAGTAAAGTGAAACACCCCTGTGGAGAAGGGAGGGGGGGGGGGCTTCCAACATTAGGCACTAGAGAATAAGTCAAAAGTTGAACCAAACCAAATTCTATCCTAGCATCATATGCAAGCTGAAATAGTGCTACTAGCAGAGTACCTTATATACTTTATTAAACATTATTTCATTTTTCCAGTCTAGGAATTAAGAACTGTGAAAACTTATTGTTCCTGTGAATTGCAACCTGCATAAATTCTTTAGGATAGATACATTCAGGTTGGTTTGGAAACCACAATATCCACATGAGCTGCAGGTATGGGGAATACCAGAACTGGATTTTTCATGATCGGCTATAGAAAGAATTACACCCTTTACAGTGAGCCAACTGAAGTCCACTACAACACCAGCTAGATCCAAACTTTTAAAGAACCAATAATTTCCCTTTAATTAAAGAAATGAGAGAGATAAGAGGAGGTGGATGGGGGCAGGGAAGAGAAAGCAATGAGAGGAAGAAAAGGGTAGAAAAGAAGTACCTTTGAGAGGGGAAGGCATGAAGAGAAAGAAAAGAGAGGAAAGAAAAAAAGAACATGAAATAAAGCAGGAATAGGGGAAGTTAGGAAAACCAAACCCAAACCCAAAAATTTACACACAAAAGTTGGACAACTTCAGTTTTTAAATAAATATTTAAAACTTGAGTTTTCATTAATAACTGAGTTAGTATATATTAAGTCATCTTCAATTTTATGCAGCTATAATAAGAAATCTCTAAACCTCTGCTGCAAAATTTTCAGACTCTTGGACAGTTAGAAACATTGGCCTTCACTGGAGTTAAAATACACTAACACTTTAATTGTTGATTTTGTGCATGGGGCCATGTTTACTAAGCTGGGCTAATGGGAGGGAGGAGTGGCCTAGTGGCTGGGGCAAGTTACCTCAGGCCAGAAGGCCAGGGGTTCAAATCCAACCAGAAGACAGCAACCTTGGGCCAGAAGGACTGGAGTTTCTAGTCCCACAGGTGCTCCCTGTGGTCTTGGGCAAGCCACCTAACCCTCCATTGCCCATGTTCCCTGTAAAAATAGTTGTCTCTGAGTTGCAATGCCCTGTTCAATGTAAACCACCCTGATATCATCAAAAGGCAGTACATAAGAAATGATAAATAAATAATGGTTAGCATAGGCTGCTTGTAACTAGGTCTCATTGAATAGCATGGGACCTAGTTGCAAATAACCCATGCTTACCTTTAGCACAACTTAATAAACATGCCCTATGGTATAACTATTGATCTTTTTGTGTTTCCTGTCTGTTTAAATTAATTTAACCTCACACAATATGCCTAATTAATATGCCTAAAGCCTTTAACCACTGCTTGTATTTTCCCCCAGCTTTTATATCTCTGTTCACAAGTCCTCTTATCCCGCTCTGAAGAGTCTCTCTCCCCTGATCCCTTTAGGCTCTTCATCTTTCCCCTTAGTTGCTTGTTTACCTTTCAGCCTCTCACTCTTTCCCTTAACCTCTTTTCCATTCAGCATTTACTTTTCCATTGAATCTCTTCCCCGTTTAGCATCACTCTCTCTCTTCCCCCAATCCCCCAATCTCCTCCCATTTCAGCCTCTCCCCAGTCTCTTTCTCCTCACAAACTTCTGCTTTTTTTTCTCCCCATGCCCTTTCTTTTCAGCTTCTATCTACCCACATCTTCATCTTATCTCAGATATTTGTGAGAAATAGCCCAGACGTAAAGTGAAACATGTCTGAAATCAGTAAAATGTAAATGTGAATACTGGAATGCTCTAGAGAAATATATATTGAATCTCACGTACTAACATGCACCTTTTTGCTTATCCTATTAAAATTCTGCACATCATTTTTCTACATTTGCAAATGAGCTCTGCAAAAGGTCAAGTGAAATTTCACTCTGGAAATCTCACAAAAGAAAAATCTATACCCCACTGGTAATTAGGGTTGCTTTTGTTCTTTTGGGCATTTTTTGTGCCAAATTTTGACTGTGAATCTAATTTTTTGTGTAGCTTATCTATGAGCTAATACTTATTGAGCTGTTTTGCATGCTTTTGCATTGTGGCAACTCATTAGCTATTCATTTGAATACAATTTATATTGCATGGGAGAAAACTGCTAATGATGATTTCCTTGCAAAATCACAAAATAGTACACACTATTATAAACAGCATGCGCTATTTTGGGGTTTAGCATGTGTGGCAATTTTTGCACAGTTCTATGCATAATAGTACATCAATCCCTTTTTTTGCCTCAGTCATGAGATTATCTATGTAAAGGAGAAAATTATTGGTTTATAGTAAATCCTCATGTGGGTCTAAATAGGTGTTGAATCTTCCCATCTGGAGCCTTCCTATAAAAGACACTGCTAAATTATATAATAGTTTGGGCTGCTGCTTATACAAAAGTAAGCTACCCTGAATGTTATCCACATGTTTTAAAAACGAAACACTTCCCACCTACTCTAGTATCACCATCAGATTCCACCTGTTGAGTCTGTGACACTTGCACATGATGGGCAGAGAGAGGTTTAGCACTGATGGCAAGGGGCTGCTACCTACAAGTGCACACCACAGAGGATGAACGTTGTTTCACATCCTGCCCTTCAGCTGCGTGGGCTGCCAATGGAAAATTTTCAAAAGATTTGCTCAGGTTCTCCTTATTCAATATCTGGAATGGATAGCCCACTGAGGGATCTGTGGCCATCACTTACCTGATAGTGTGAGCGCTGAGCCTTTGACCTTGTGCAGCAGGTCTGGGTAGTTGTACTGATCAGCACTGTTTAGGCTGGAGCTCGTCTCTTCCAGGCGATTACTACTGGGATCATGTGAAAGAATAACTTGGATCCCCTGCAGCACTCCCCAGAATAGCAGCAACGTATTGAACATGATCGTCTGCAACATACATAGCAATGATAGAAATGGAGAAGTACTGATAACAACAAATAGATATTTGTTTATTTTCTAGATTTATAAACTGCTTTTCCCCAAGTACGCTGAAGGCAGATTACAGCGAATGAGACGATATAAGCTAGAACAGGGCTGGTCAATGGCCATGGAAGACACCCAGAGCCATGTAACACACCGGAATTTAGAAGCTAATCATAGTTGCTAACTGATAGCCCTAGGAAAATGGAAGAGGTAATCCAGGACAATAGCAATGACATGTCCCTGGTGTACTATCTCACCACAAACCCAGCACAAGACAGGCAAAAGCAGTGCAAGCTTCTCCAATACAAGAAGTGCATGCTTTCAAAGTTCTGTTCTGATTCTGTGAGATATTCAGACCCCCAATCATGTATAGGTTAATTGTGACTCCTTTCATCCAGAGAGAATGTGGCTTTAAAATCATAAACATATCGAAATCTTACCAATAAGTACATTGATCTTGTCTCAAGTTTAGAATGTTTTGTGACTTCAGAGCAACTATGGCTTTTGTAGAAGAGCTGGCAAATGCAACCAGTTTGCCGTAGTGTGCTTCTTGGACACGTGAGCTGCTATATGAATTAAGGTTACCAGATCTTTTGCAGGCAAATCTGGGACATTTATCTGACATGTGTATGTGTGTGCCTGTGTGTGTGAGTGGGGGGAGTGGAGGAAAGGATAACTTAGTTCCAGGTTTGAGCAACGAGGCATGGAAGGGGAAAGAGGAGTTATTGTCCTGCCTCTCCCCACCCAACCCCCCAACAATATCACTTCCAAGCAGAGAAATCAACTGAGAAATAGAAACATGTTCAAAATATAAAGATAATGGGCTCGATATTCATCGGCAGTGGTGGTGGCTAGCGCTGAAAAAGTGGCTTGCTGCCATTGCTGAACTTTAGACCCAGATATTCAATACCAGGGCCGTATCTGGGCCCCAGCCTTGAATATCCAGGTCACCCGGATTTCCATGAAGCTAACTGGGCAACGGCAATATTCTGCCACTGCCAGGTTTGCTTTTGTGGTGAAAGTTAGGCCAGCTTTAACTACGCCTGACTTTTCCCGCATTGCAATAACCGGGCAGTGGCTCAATATCACTGCTGCCCGGTTATAGCCTACCTGCAAATCAAGTTACCTGTAAAAAGTTTATTATTGTTCCATGTACTTATTTCTTACGTTCCTTGTAAACCGCCCCTGATTTCTGGAAGGGGCGGTACAGAAATGTAACAAATAAAATAAATAGCCATATTCCACCCCTGGAATGTCCTAACCATTTTAATGCTGTTGAATATCCTGGCCAAGGGGATTGACATGTTTAGCAGGTCTGCTAACCATGTTAATGCCTTTAAATATTGGGCCCAATGGATTTAAATTCTAAAAACTGAGACACTCAAATCACTACATTGAAAATACATTTTTTTCTATCCCCTCTGTCCCCATTGCTTGAATCGGGGACAGGAGGTTGCCAAACAGGTAGATGTTGGGGACACAGTTCTAAAATCGGAGACAATCCCTGAAAATCAAGGACATCTGGTAACCTTAATATAATTGCCATTGTATGAAGTTGTTGAATGGAAATATAACACTAGCAGGAGGCAACTTAAAAAGCATGAGATGGTCATCAGAGTAATAATGATCCAGCCCTGGTTTCTTTCACATTCTATGTAACTCTTTGAGCGGCTTGAAAACACTAGGAGTGTATCACCATAATCTCATGAGGACTTGGATTATGATTGGAAACATCAGTGCTTCCATTTCAAGGAGGGAGATCTTAGGCCAGTCCTAGATTTCTGACAAACCTCTCTCCCAATGCCTTATGGTACTGGCAGCACTGATTTTAAATGTTAAAAGCACAGACTACAAATACCACAATGCATTGGGATATACATTCTCCCTCCTAGAATATGGTCTCTTGGTGACATTGCAAATTCTTGACGCAATATGAACTTATCATGGTGAGTCTATTACCAAATCTGCCCAGAAGTGCTTTTTCTGAATGTGAGCCATGCAACAAATCACAGCACAGCAGAAAGATAATTCCAGGGAAATAAAATGAAGTCCATATTAGGTACTACAGAAGGTATGGAAAATGAAAGAGAAACATTGTTTGGGACTTCCCCTTTAAAATGATACATTCAAAATAAACACTGCATAACATCCTTTCATCTTTAAATTATGCTGTACTTAAATTTGTTCAGGGGCAACAGAGCTGCAAGCAACTTATATAAAATACAGATCTTTGACACTAGCATATACCTTGCATGATAAATACATAACTACTAAATTACAAGAACAAAAATATACATGAAACATTACAGGGTTATGAGCAGTGTATATAAATGTCCATTGCTTATAAACTTCATCCGATTGAAAATAAGCTGCTCCTGAGATCAACTAGATAGCAGGTAGCCTATGAATGACTCACCCTAGTACTGCAGACCCCCTTTGCTGAAAAGTTGCTTTCTCCTCTGCTTCTTTAGATCTGACCCAGCCAGTGCTGAGGTTTAAATACATGTGTTTAACATGACCCTCTGGTCACATGAGCGCTGTGACTCATGGCTAGGATGTCTTTTGTGTTCGTGGAGAAGGGGGCAGTGCAAAGATGTGATTTCCTACGGCATGACCCTCATGCTGTAGCTAGGACTAGAAAATTTGGTGATAATTGTTCCCTCCTATTCCCTGCCTCCTCCCCTCTGCCCCCCCCCTTTCCCCATCACCAGCACCAAGACACAGGAACCATCCTTGTCCATTTGTTGTCTCGTCCAACTCCCACATACACAAAGATCTATCATCTCTGCGCTTATCGGAGATTCTCAGCTTAATAACCGACCATTTGTTCACTACTGTAAAGATACTCTATTTTATTTGCATAGGAGAATGAGATATTTAAGACTTGCCTAGAAGAGCATTTGGTCACATTGCTCTCAGGAAGTCTTTAAAGCAAGCAATTTCTTTTATGGGATGATTTTTGAACATGTGTTTGTAGGTGCAAAGTCCGTGAGTACTTTTACCTGCAGTCTCTCCACTAATTTTCAGAAGGAAAGTATGCATCTACTTTCCCTTTCAAAATTGACCAAGGAAAAGTGCTCACAGACATGCATAAAATAAAAATAATATGTGCCATTGAGTCAGTGTTGACTCCTGGTGACCCAGCAGCTCCTGGGTTTTCTTGGCAAAGTGTGACCATCTTTTCCCTTCCTAACATGCTCCATTTTGAAAATGCAAAAAGGCAGGCTGGACAAGACATTGAGGTCAGGGCATACAGAATTCGGGCAGTATTTTAGAAAAGGCTCTGCCAAATCTGAAGCCATTATAAAATATGTAGAACTGGAGGAGGCATTTTACAAAAGGTGGCAACTTACACATATATCTGGGCCTTTGGAAAACCCATGCATCTAAATGCCACTGCTTAAACACAGAGGCAGCAAGCTTTATTTCCTTTTACTTTTGAGGGGAAATAAACAACAGAGGAGTAAGGAGGATAACATCCCCCCTCCTCCCCCCGCATAAAGGGCTGGTTGAAATAAGCACTTTTTCAAAACCTATATGTGCTAGGGAGCTGCTGTTAAGGCTCACCTTAGAAATGTTGGGCCAGGCACATACGTTCTCTGTATGAAATGGGAAATACATGTATAGATTTTGGACCTGCCCAGGCCATAATCTGACCATGTCCCCAACACACCCCTTTGCAATTTTTTACATATTTTGGACTTCCACATGTAAATTTAGCCCTTCCTGCAATCACCATTTCCACATATAAATGCCTGAATTTCTATGTGGAATTTGCAAATAAAGTTTCTAAAATACCCCCCCCCCCCCCATTTTATGCACATTGTGGCATTCCGTGCCCTAACCCTGCTCCCAGAAATGCATCAGTGCAAAGTACGCATGCACTTAACTCAAATTAACACACATGAATGTGTATTAATATGCATTAACTTTAGTAAATGAGGCCCTTATAGTCTTATTGGTAAAACTATGATAAGACCCGCTGTGTCTATGTTAAGCTTCACATGAACTCTAGTACATCTGTGTCAGTTTTAGATTTTATTCAGAAGACAACATTGTGATCTAAAGTGTTTAATGTCGCTGCACCAGAACAATGGAATGCTCTTCCACTGAATTTAAGATTGGAGTTGAATTTGTTACAGTATCAAAAAAGGATAAAGACAATGCTTATAGGATGCTGTTCCTTAGCATGATGCTGTAGCTTTAAGAATTTAATGTTTTCAGTCTTTTTATGTGGCTTCTTATCTTTTTTTCTATCTTCAATTATGCTTTGATTTCTAAGACATTTTGCATGGTATTTGTCACTAAGAGGGTTTATAGAAGCTTTTAAATAAATTTAAAAAAATATGTAAAACAAAAATGACTGCTAACATTGTATCCATTAAAAAAAATAGCAGCTGCGCTGTTGCTTCAGCTTGGCAAATGAGGTGTAGATATAGACACAGTGGAAGGATTGGGAAAGAAAATATTAGGGGAGACTATGTTTGTCAATAAAGCCATAGGGTTAAAGCTAAAATATTACCTATACATCTGGGGGTAAATGCAGCAAGCCTTTTGTGCATTTGGGCTGATTTTTCATGAGGTGACAATGGGAAGGAGGTCATACCGACAGCAGGTTCCATGTCTGTACCACCATGCAGGGCTGGCCCCAGAGTTGGTTCAAGATGTTGGCACTCTAGGTATATCAAGCCTTATGCCTCCTAGCTATCAGACTCTATAGTTTAGCTTTGAATGCCCTGCTCTTTGATGTCCCCCCCCCCATGAAACTGCCACCCCAGGCAGCTGTCTAGCTTGCAAAGGTTGGACTGGCCCTGCCACCATGGACCATATTGCTTGAGCTCACTGAACATGAGGTGGCTTATCTCAGAAGCTAGTATGGTTTTACTCGGGGTAGTTTCTCCTAATGGGTTAGTTTTGCGCATACCATGGCAGTCGTGAACCTCACTTCTAAGGCAGGATATGTGGAATATGATCTTAATCTCTCAAATTTACTGCTAATGCTCGGTGTAATACTTGCATTGTGCCAAAAACAGCCTCCTGCTGGAGTTGGTCTTCTATGTATGGTCTTCTATGAGGATTTGAAAGATGATTTGAATCTTCTGACATGCAACTTTTAAGTCATACTTGTCAAGCCATTGAGCTCATTACATTTCTTAACTTTTGTTTTTTTTCCAGTCCACTGTGTTGGTAGTTGATAGAATGTCACAGGCCACTGTTAGCAGATGCATTGTACATGACTGGTGCTAATGGTCATACAAGCACAGGCTGAAAATGACATCAGATTACATCAAAATCCCAAATCAGAGGTGACAATGGTAGGCCCTCAGTCTAGTCTTCTATAACATAGCTGCCAGTCCTGATGTCACTATTGCTTTTGATTGCATAAATGGCAGTCCTAAAGTCATCGCACTGGGGGAGTAGGCTAGTGCTTAGAGCCTGGTAACCAAAGAGACTAAGGGGTATGTTTACTAAACCGTCTTAATGTCGCAGTGGTGGTATTATTGCGCGATAATGCGGCGGCGGCGTTAAGGCACACTAGCGCTGTGAAATCCAGGTCTGAAGGGTGGAGTAAGGCTTCCCAGAGGGCGGAGAGAAGGGGTCAATAGGCGGAGAGTGGGCGGGGAGAGGCTCCAGGCACACTAACGCTGTGAAATCAGGGTCTGAAAACTAACGCCAGTGAAACCCTCGCATTAGGCACATTTGCAGGAAAGAGAAACCATTTAAGTCAGCAATGTGCAACAAAGGCAGGGAAACATAGAAAAGTGATAGTGGTGATACATGTGCAGGAACCAAAAAGGCAAATAAACATAAAATGACCAGAACCACATTTAAAATCCCAATAACCAAGCTGGCCAATAGTGATATTAATGATAAACATAAAGCAACACTACTGACAAAGCGTAAAAATTAAGATATCATGTTTGGAAGGTTCTGTGCTCTGTCCCCCTACAAAGTGAATGATCCCACATTGAAATAGCGCTGATCAGGGTTTCTGTCATTTAGATTGGGCAAGTTTGTTATGGTGTGCACATGTGTAGCAACAGCAGAGTGGGCACGTAGGAAAGAGCAACTGTACTGATGCTGTAAATGGGATACAGGGGGCTGCAGGCGGCACATGCTGTGGTCCAGCTGGGGCACAGTGTGGACTAGGCAGATGCCTAAGTGGCACATAGGAATGCCGAAACTGTAAAGCAGCAAGACAGCAACTGACAAGGGTCCAACATGGGCACGAGTGTGTGTCCCACAGTGTCATAGGGGATATTACCCAGCAGGTACCCCCAAGGGCACATAACATTGGCAGGCGGTACCAGGGGGAAGCATGCATGTCCATGTAGGCACCCCTACCTGAGAACCCACACCATAGGCAGCTGCCTACCGGCACACTGGATGGCTTGGGACTGTGCACCACCAGCACCACCGGCATAATGGCATGAGAGCATGGTGGCGGAGGGGTGCTGGTGGCGGAGGGGGCAGTGGCATCTGCCCACAGCAGACCACGGTCAAGCCCCGTTTAGGTGGGTGCCGTGCACTGCAACAGACAGGGTCTGTCTGGTGAACAGTCATGGTACCCCAGGGAATGATCTGTCCTTGTGGCAACAGTGTGGTGCAGTGCACACAGCCAGTGTGTTCAGGAGCCGCAGGTCACAAGTTCAAGTCCCAGCTGTGGCTCCCGCCAACCCTGTCCCCATATTTTACCCAGTACTAAACTGTAGTAACAAAGACAGAACCTTTATTGCAGATAAAATAAACATTCCTGAAACGCCTATATTTTACCCTACAGAGCACAGACACCATAAACATGTGTAATCCTTAGAGCAGAGTTTCCCAACTGCAGTCCTGGAGGGCTAAACACCATTCAGGTTTCATGTTGTCCCTAATAAATATGCCTGTGCTGCATTTGTATGCGCCGCCCCCATTGTATGCAAATGTATCTCATGCATATTCATTAGGGACAGCATGAAAACCTGAACAGTGTTTGGCATACCAGGACCGGAGTTGGGAACCTCTGCCCTAGAGCAGCGACCAACAGGGGCATAAACACCCACACCCACAGGCTCCACTATCCAAAGCCTCATGGAGAGTCAGGCTGTTGGGCCCTGCGTGGAGCAGCATCTTCCAGTACTGGCACCTGCATACCTTAGCAATGCCGTCCTAAACTTGGGAACACATTCCACATATATCAAAAGGTTGCTATGATTAATGTCAGCTAAAAAATCCTAAGTTAAACACAATTTGTTGATAGAGATTCATCATAGCAACCTTTCTGATATCTGTGGAGTGTGTTTCAGTTTTGGTTTCTGACAGTGTTTACCACCCCAGGGAGTGACCCAACAGTATTGCATACCATAGCCATGCCTTCACTGTGCCCAGGACTGGTGTGGCGGCCAGGGCTGCCACAAACCTCTATATTTGCACAATGCTCTCATAGGTGTGGGAGTGTGTGTCTGTCTATCCAGTGTGTTGTGGCTGCCTACACCTTACTGAGCCCACATTGCTTGCACTGTTTCCAGTGTTCATAATGAGGAGCAAGGTATTGTGGGTATGGCCCGGACAGGGTGGCATGGGCAGGGTGCATTTGCACAGGGTATACGGCAATGGCTGGGACATTGTAGTGCCCGACCACCACCTGCATGGACTGGGTGGCCACAGTATGTCATGCTGGGAGGTCACTCTCATTCTGACTGAGCAGTGACCACGGCATGGCTAGGTTCCCCCATAGTGCTATGCACTATTTTTCTCAAGTGATATTTATGGGATCTCTTTTCTGGGGCCCAATCACTGACATACCTGTGTGGTGTTTGTGCTGCCATCCCAGTTTTGGGTGCACACCGTTCCTCCAGGAACATGTACTAGCTAGCAGACTGTCTGCAGTTAGCATCTGTATGGCTGCACCACCTTGCAGGGTGCAGCAGGTGCACACTGTCTGCCCTCTGCTGGTGAATGTCAGACTGTAGTGGGGGGGGGGCAGCTGAGCTGACTGGGCCCACTACCTATTTGCCAGTGGCCCTGTCCCAAGTGCAGATCTTCAGCAGCTGTCCGTTCGCCACCAGGACTGGGGTTGCTGGTCCCACAGCCTGTCCTCATGTACCTCCACTGTCCCTCTTGCAAAGGGTGAGAGTGCGGGTCTGTTGGGGGCAGATCATGTTTGCCACCCTGACCCAGAGAGGGCGGTTTGATAAGTACATTGTCGCCATGTGAGCCCTGATCCACCCCAGCTCCCTAAACTGGTAACCATAGCAAGCAAAGTGGACATGTACTATGTTGTGTGCATCATGGTCTACAAGGGCCAGACATGACTGGCAATTATAAATGGACACAGAGACCACCTAAATGTGTCTGCAACAAGTACCTGTCACACACTGGCACTGATGGAAACCTGCAATACAACCCACCTCAACCAACCCGGGTACTGCGGACCTGGTGCTGGCCACTCCACCTCACCCTCAGGGTGAGCACAGAACACGCACATTGGCATGGCCTGTGGGTACGCCAGTAACATGCATGGTCTTTCCCCCCTACCAAGCTGACATGCTGTAGAGGTGCATACCCCATCTGGTGAGCAGATGTAGACGGCTGTTCTGCATATGAATTGCATTATGGGTACTGTTGATTCTATCCTATTCTGGTAGCCACAGCAGACAGTTTTATGGTGATGTGCACTGTTTCTGTAGCCAGCCATTGGTGTATTAATTCCCATAGTGATGTAGCACTATGGTTAATGCAATGACTTCAATAACAGAGGTCATGGGTTTGATTCCTCTCTGTTCCCCTTTTTTTTATGGCTGTCCTACACAACTACGTTTCTTTTGTGTAACAGTCATATCTGTGCAGATCTGTGCTGCTGCCACATTATTCCCTCATCACTGTTGCCATCCATCCTTTTGTCCGTCTATGTGTGTGTGCCAGCTGTGTGGTGTCCTGCCCTAATGTGCAGGCTGCTACCCCATATCCTGCACTGGCACACTTTTCTGCATTGCTGCTCTTCATGCTTGCCTCTCCTGTGTCTGCTCTGCATGACACTGCTCTCCTCTGTCCTCCTATCATTGCACTTATTCTGCTACCTCTACCTCCTCTGGTGGACATGTATCCCCATCCTCTGCCACACACTGTCATTTTTGCACTGTACATTACCATCACCCTGTAGATCGGTACAGCTGCCCCCGATATGTTTGTCCACTTTACCTGCTGCCACATGGGCTGCACGCAGATTTGGCTGGTCCATGAGCTCTGTCATCTACTTCCTTCCATCACTTGTTCATTGCCTTTCCTTGGTGCTCTGTGCAGTGTTATGGTTACATCTGTGTTTGAGCCATACATTTCATGCTTGTGACTTTGGGGCACCTTTATGCCCCTGGGCACCAACTCCTGTGTCACCTTGGCATCCCTGGGGCATCTTTCACGGCAGCTTAGGTTTGGCCAGCTTATGGGGCACCTTATATGCTGCCTTGGAGGGTGCCAACCTTTCCTGCCACTCTCTCGGGCACATTATGACCTGCCTTGGATGACGTGGTGCTTTATGATGTGCCTTATGGTGCGCCCTAAAAGGTGCATTAGGTTACGGCACTGGGGTGAGGCTTTTTTGGCTGGCAGTGAAAATTGTTGGGATGTGTCTGACTGTTACAAGCAGGAAAAGGGATTGCCTCAGACAGTCTTTTAACTGAGCCCACTGGGGGATCAAACTCATGACCACTGTATCAGCAGTTAATGCATTAACCAGTGTGCTACACCTCTGTTGCTGTGATTGCACGTCAGCATGCCTAATTAAGGCTAATGCGCGTTAACGTGCCACGGCTCCCTCTATCGCACGATAATGGACTTTATCGCGCGATAACCCGAAATGCTACCTTAAGACCGGAATGCCCACTACCTTATATGGCATTCGTCACAGTAAGACTGCAGCTAACGCCAGTAACATTAAGCGGTTTAGTAAACATACCCCTAAGATTCAAATCCCACTGCTGCTCCTTTGTGGTCTTAGGCAAGTCACTTAACCCTCCATTGCCTCACGTACAAGCTTATAAACCCACTGGGGACAGGAAATACCTGATTATGATTTGCCTTGAATGATTACTGTAAAGCTGTGAGCTAAATAAATCTAAACATCAGAAATGCCAATACCAGATGTGATTGAAAAATTGCTCTCTTTTGGCAACAAGATGTGTTTTAATCAGATTTTGGACAAAGGACGTTTCCCCTATTTGGTCAAAATGGATACAAGCCATTTAAAAGACTATAGAACGAGATGAGTTTAATCTGTTTGCTATATTAACCGATTGCAATTATATTATAACCAAACAGGAATCATGATATGTGTAATGAATCCCAGTTGTGGGGTGGCTTTTAAATTTTATTTATTTTAATATAATGTTATCCACCTTGAATCTTTGTAAAAAAAAAAAAAAAAGCAGAATATAAATGCCATTTAAATTAAAATTAAATGTTGTTGTTTTTGTTAAGTGCCGTTGAGTCGGTGTCGACACATGGCCACCCTCTGGATAGTTGTCCTAAACTGTGTTCGGTCTTCAGTCAGGCGGCTCATTGTTGACAGAGTGGCACCCATAGCTGCTGTTATTGTATCAATCCATTTCATTGCTGGCCTTCCTCTTTTACGTTGACCTTCTACCTTGCGATGTCTTTCTCTAATGATCTCTCTCTTCACAAGATGTATCCAAAGTATGAAAGTCAAAATCTTTTCAACTGAGCTTCTAAAGAAAGCTTAGGTTTGATCTCCTCTAGTACTGACTGGTTTGTTCTTCAGGCAGTCCATGGTATACATATTATTTGTTGCCAGCACCCTAATTCAAAGACAACAATTTTCTTCCTGTCTATCTTTTTCACTGTCCAACTTTCGCATCCATATGACGTTATTGAAAATACCATGGCTTGAATGAGTCAAATCTTTGTATGGAGAGAGACATCTCTGCTCTTCAGAATCTTGTCTAGGTCCTTCATAGCCATTCTGCCAAGAGCAATGTGTTGTCGGATTTCTTAACTGCTTGTCGTTTCTTAATTGATAGTTACATAGAAACATAGAAACATGATGACAGAAAAAAGACCACATGGCCTATCTAGTCTGTCCTTCCATAACAGCAACTACAACAGTCCACTTTTTACCTTTAGAGATCCTCTGTGTTGGTCCTATGCTTTTTTGAATTTAGTTACTGTCCTCATCTCTACTACCTCCACTGGGAGACTATTCCATGGATCCACTACTCTTTCTGTAAAGAAATATTTCCGCATATCACTCCTGAATCTATTTCCCTTCACCCTCATCCCATGTCCCCTCATAGCAGAACTTGCTTTCAATTGAAAGAGGCTCTCTCCCTGAATATTTATGCCACGGAGGTATTTAAACATCTCAATCATATCACCTCTATCCCGCCTTTCCTCTAAGGTGTACATATTAAGATCCTTAAGTCTGTCCTCATATGCTTTATAATGAAGCCCACTAATCATTTTAGTAGCCACCCTCTGCACCGACTCCATCCTGTTCACATCCTTTTGAAGGTGCGGTCTCCAGAATTGCACACCATACTCCAAATGAGGTCGCACCAAAGACTTATACAGAGGCATTATCACCTCCTTTTTTCTGCTAGCCATTCCTCTCCGTATGCACCCAAGCATCCTTCTAGCTTTTGCCGTCGCCTTTTCTACCTGTTTAGCTACTTTAAGATCATCAGACACAACCACGCTCTTCTTTAGTGGACAAAAGTACTTCACCTCCTATACTGTATTGCTCCCTTGGATTGCTGCAGCCCAAATGCATGACCTTACATTTTTTAACATTAAATCCCAGCTGCCAAATTCTAGACCATTCTTCAAGCTTAACTAGATCCCTCCTCATGTTATCTACACCTTCCTGGGTGTCTACTCTATTGCAGATTTTGGTATCATCCGCAAAGAGGCAAACCTTACCCGACAGCCCTTCCGCTATATCACTAACAAAGATGTTAAAAAGAATCGGACCAAGGACACACCACTGGTAACATCCTTCTCCTCAGAGTGAGCTCCATTTACTTGTACTCTTTGTCGCCTCCCACCCAACCAATTTCTAACCCAAGCAGTAACTTTAGGGTCCATCCCTAGGGTGCTCAGTTTGTTTATAGGTCGCCTGTGAGGAACAGTGTCAAAGGCTTTACTGAAATCTAAATACACCACATCTAGAGCTCTCCCTCGGTCCAACTCCCTGGTCACCCAGTCAAAGAAATCAATCAGATTTGTCTGACAAGACCTGCTTCTGGTGAATCCATGCTGCCTTGGATCCTGTAATCCGCTGGACTCCATAAACCTCACTATTTTCTCTTTCAGCAGCGTTTCCAATAATTTACTCACCACCGAAGTTAAACTAACCGGCCTGTAGTTTTCAACCACATCCTTACTTCCGCTTTTGTGTAAAGGCACCACATGAGCCTCTCTCCAGTCCTTTGGCACCACTCCCGACTCCAACGACGCATTGAAAAGGTCAGTCAGTGGAGCTGCTAGAACGTCCCCAAGTTCCCTCAGTATTCTTGAGTTTATCCCATCCGGTCCCATCGCTTTGTCTACTTTAAGTTGAGCTAGTTTCTCACGAACACAGTCTTCTGAAAATTGTTCAAGATGTCCCTCGCTTCTGTTCTTATTTGTGGGTGTTTTCTGAGGTCCTGCTCCTGGTTCTTCATCTGTGAACACAGAACAAAAATATTTGTTAAGCAATTCCGCTTTATCCTTATCAGCTTCTACATATTCCCCCCCTGCACCCTTGAGTCTGACAATACCACTTTTGCCCTTCCTCTTCTCACTAATATATCTGAAAAATGTCTTATCCCCCCATTTTATTGCATTAGCTATTTCCTCCTCCTTTTGAATCTTTGCCTTCTTGACTACTTTGCTAGCTTCTCTAAGTTTTTCCAAATACAGATGCCTGTCTTCCTCTCTCTGTGATCTCTTGTATTTCATGAAGGCCTCCCTCTTTTTCTTCACTTTTTCAGCTACTTCCTTCGAAAACCATAGCGGTCTCCTTTTCCTTTTGCCTTTATTTACCATTTTAACAAAAAGGTTGGTTGCCCTTAAAATACCCCCTTTCAGTTTTGCCCACTGTTTTTCTACATCCCCCAGCTGTTCCCATCCCACTAACGACTCCCTGAGGTATTGGCCCATCTTCGCAAAGTTAGTCTTCCTAAAGTCTAAGATCCTCACCTTGGAATGGATTCTAACAGCCCTAGTCCTAATACTGAACCACACCATCTGGTGATCAATGGATGCAAAATGATCTCCCACTACAACATCATAAACACTTTCACCATTGGTAAGCACCAAGTCCAGTATGGCCCCTTCACGTGTGGAGTCTGTTACCAATTGCCTGAATAGTTCTCCCTGTAGAGAATCCAGGATCTCCTTAATTCTAGATGATAACGCAGCAGGAATGTGCCAATCAACATCTGGCATATTGAAATCTCCTATCAGTAGCACTTCCCCTTTCCTAGCAATGCTGCATATGTCTTCAATTAACTCTCTGTCCACCTCTTCCTCTTGTGAGGGAGGTCTGTATATCACACCAATGCAAATAGATTTCTCTTTCCCTCTTTCTAGTTTAACCCACAATGCCTCCTCTCTCCCTTTTAAGCTCTGTAATTCCAAAGCTTTAATAGTAGTTTTTACATATAGTGCCACTCCTCCTCCCCTTCTTCCTACCCTGTCCTTTCTGAATAAAGTATAGCCAGGTTTAGTTACATCCCAGTCATGTTTTTCTGTGAACCATGTTTCTGTAACTGCCACTAAATCCAAGTCAGCCACTCCCACCAAAGCTTCAACTTCAGGGATCTTATTTCCCATGCTACGGGCATTAATACACACTTCTTTCCATATGTTACCCCTGTTACCCATTTCCATAAAGGTATTTAGTGTATCACCTACCTGGGGGCTTTCACTTACCTGGGGGCTTTCTTCACCCATCCCCAACGAATCTAGTTTAAAGCCCTCTTCAGTAGATTAGCCAGTCTACTACCGAAGATGCGTTGACCTTTCTTGGACAGATGGATGCCATCTCTGCTCTGCAACCCTTGGAATAGCATCCCATGGTCTAGGAAACCAAAACGCTCTCGATGACACCATCCACGCAGCCATGCATTCATCTCCAGGATTCGAGCCTCTCTGCCTTGGCCTTTACCCTCAACAGGGAGGATTGAAGAGAACACCACCTGTGCACCTAACTGCTTCACCCTTTGTCCCAGAGCCATGAAGTCACTTTTGATACGTTCCGAGGTATACCTGGCAGTATCATTTGTTCCAATATGGATTAGCAACATTGGGTAATAGTCAGTGGGCTTGATGAGTCTCGGCAAACTCTCCATAACATCTTGGATTTTGGCACCAGGCAGACAGCATACCTCTCTGGACATCAAGTCTGGTCGGCAGATGGACGCCTCAGTACCCCTCAGAAGAGAGTCTCCAACCACCACTACCCTTCGTTTCCTTCTGGTCACTGATTCTGCAACTTTGGGGTACTTGAACTCTGGTTCTTCCCTTTCCAGGGATGCTTTCACCTCCTCCACTTCCAGGGCTGCATAATGGTTCTTCAATTCAAGGGCTGGAGAAGTTGGATTGATGATTTTGCAGGCCCTGGTGACTTGTGTCCAACCATCGACATTCTGTTGGCACCCATCTTCTCCTGTGCTGGAGAGCTTGGTTGCTGCAAGAAGCATCTCAACAATGTACTTCTCACTGTCTTGAATGCTCCTCAGCCTCGCCACCTCCTCTCTGAGTTCCTCCACTTGTTTCCTCAGAGCTTCAGCATGCAGGCACCCTGCACATGGAACCGGCCCTTCAACTGGCATTAGGACCTCTGTCTGGACCGAGGCAGAAGCTGTAACGGGGGCAACAGCTTTAGCAATACGATTTTTCCCAGCCATTGTTCTGTTCGTGGAGCTTAGGTATCTGTTAAAGCAAAATAGAGAGATCTACCAAGTACCAGCTGGTTTCGCAGCTGTCCTTTCAGAGAAAAAGCAGTTAAATCTCTTTAATTATATTCAAAATGTGCTGGTCCAATTCTCTGTGATTTGTTAAAGGGGGAGGTGCCCTATAAAGCAAAACTGCTCACTAGGGGTGGGTGGGAGTCGGGGTGGGTAGGGAGGGAACTAACACCTGATTAGGTGTTTAGCAGTTTCTAAACCTGAGGAGGTTACTGGAGTTCAGCAACCTACTGTGCTCAAGGAAAGTTCCCCTAAAGCAACAAAAAGAAAGTAACCTTGCTTTAAAAAATATACAAAAAAACCCTTTTAAGAGCTCCCAGTCGGAGAGCTAGCAATGTAATATAATAAAACAAACAAACAAACACTCAAATCCTTACTGTTTGTTGATCTGTGGAGCCCTGGTTAGGAAAGCCTCAACAGGGCAAGGCACTGGAGCCTTTTATGCAGGCTTCAACTGCACTCAGGAAACAGGCCCACTAACTCCTGATTAGGTGTTAGCAGTTTCTAAACCTGAGGAGGTTACTGGAGTTCAGCAACCTACTGTGCTCAAGGAAAGTTCCCCTAAGGCACCAAAAAGAAAATAACCTTGCTTTAAAAAATATACAAAAAACCCTTTTAAGAGCTCCCAGTCAGAGAGCTAGCAATGTAATATAATAAAACAAACAAACAAACAAACCCTCAAATCCTTACTGTTTGTTGATCTGTGGAGCCCTGTTGATCTGTGGAGCCCTGGTTAGGAAAGTTGATCCAAGTAGGTTAAAGTTGTCCACTATTTTGATTTCTTCTGCATCAACGATGAACTTATTGAATTTTGCCAGTTGTCAGGATCTTTGTCTTCTTTTCATTAAGATGCAGGCTCCTTTTAAGACTATGTCCCTTGATCTTGAGAAGCAAATGTTTCAGATTGTCTTTGCTTTCAGCCAATAAAGGGGTATCATCAGCATAGCAAAGGTGTTGATGAGTCTTCCACTAATCTTCACACCTCGGTTGTCTTCATACAGTCCTGCTTCTCTGATGATTTGTTCTGTATATAAATTAAAGAGTTAGGGGGAAAGTATGCAGCCTTGTAGTACACCTTTGTTGATTTTAAACCATACTGTTTCTTCTTGTTCCGTTCAAACTGTTGCTACTTGATCAATGTAAAGGTTGTGGAAGAGAACAATCAGGTGTTCTGGTATACCCATGCATCTTAATGTGGCCCAGAGTTTCTCACAGTTTATACAGTCAAAAGCCTTGCTGTAGTCAATAAAACACATAGAGATATCTTTTTGGTATTCTTTAGTCTTTTCAAGGATCCATCTCACATCTGCAATAATGTCTCTCGTCCCTCACCCTTACCTGAACTCTGCTTGCACTTCAGGCAGTTCTTATTACAGGTATGGTTGTAATCTCTGCTGAAAAATCTTGAGTAAAATCTTGCTGATATGTGGGATCAGAGCGATTGTGTGATAATTTCCACAGTCCGTTGGATCACCTTTCTTTAGTATTGGTATAAACACAGATCTTTTCAATTTTATATGAATTCTTATATAATTCATTCAAAGTAATTCTTCAAAATGCTTACATACTCTTACATCTTTTTCTTGCAAAAATGGAAATCAATCAAGAAGTAAAGATAATGAGCTGAATTTTAAATGCTGCTCATATATATCCCACTCTAATGGAAAAATAATCAAACCAGCAAAAGGATAGACAAGAAAGGCCCAAATTTAGTAGATGTAATTATGCTGGTGTTAGCTTAAAGCTCGGTATGTTAATCATAACACATTTTGATTACTCTGACTTGTTGACTTCTATATGGAGTTATCAATAGGTATGTGCGCACCAACAATTTTCAGGCTTGTTTTGGTTTGTCAGAATACATCCATTCAGTTAGTCTTAGGGCCCGAGCAGAATTTTCATGAATATTTTGCAACATGCCCTAGTACACTCTAAATTTGATTATGTAATTTTCTTCTGGCAAGCTCTACAAAATACAATTTTAAAAGATTACCTTTATTTACTTATTTATTATTTATTTTATTTACAGTCTCTTTTATACCACGCTATTCGACATCAGTGCGGTTTACATGGAACAGAAAACTTACAACAGTGCAGCAAGCCGCTCTGTGTTTACAAAGAACAGGTACTAAAACTTGGATAACAGTGGGGTAACTATTTACACATAGGAATCACGATTGAGTCATATCGAAGGTAATCGTACAAAATTAGTACAGAATACAGCATTTGAATTGCTGCATTTTGTTAAACTATCAGATCAAGCTCCTAATGGCACAAAAATGGCTGCCAGTGGCTAGTAGAATTAAATATACAATTTTGTCACTCTCACATAAAATTTGTTACACTGACCGTCCATTATATCATCATTCCATACTGCCCAATTTGAGAGTTGCCGTCTTCATAACTAAATCTATTAACAATCCCTCCCCCGTTAGACTTGAATTAACTAGACATGCTGCCTTTAGTTTTTTGGTTCCTACTTTGTGAAACAGTCTTCCACTATCCCTCTGTTCTGAAAGCTCCACAAAATATTATAAAAAGGAATATCAGAATGGTTGCTTAATAAAATCTTCCCCACTCAGTAAATGGCAGAGGCAATTAATATCAGCTGTTTTTCATGCCACTAAACAATGTATCATGGTATTAACTGCCATCATATTTGCATGATTCTTTGTTATGTTTGATTGTTATTGATTTTACTATAGTTTATTTTTCTTTATGCATTTATGTATATGATTGTTTTACCTGTACTGTATACTGCTCTGGTGGCCTCTGGCTATAGGGCGGTATATCAAATACTGCCAATAAAATAAATAAATAAACAGTCAGGTTTGCCATCTGTTTTCAATCAAGTCTGCACATAACCTCATGGCAGGCATCTCTAAGAGCACTACAAGGCATCAAGAGTGTCACAACCCACATGGGGCACTAGAAGAGGAGCAAAGTATACCAGAAGCCACCATAAGAAGGACAAAATGATACAAAGAGCACAATGAACACCTCAAGATAGTGGAAGAGGACAAAACAACACCACAATTGGTGCAAGCACACCAATGCACTTTTGGGCCAGTGCAGAAAAGCTTAGTGTGGCATTTTCTGGCGCTTTTCCTGCGCTGGGCTTGCTCTTTGATGCAGAAAGCAGGCTGGTGCCAGAAAAACACCAAAAAAACAAATGTGCTAAACTGCAGTGCACTTGACAAGCAAATCGCATGCAAATAGCTGCATAAGCAATTGCAACCAATGTAAAAAACTGTGCTGAAACTTAGCACAGTTTTTTAACACTGGAGCTTTATGCCAGCTTTGGGCAGGCATAAAGATCCAGCCAGGAGCAAAAGTATCATCTGAGCTGAAGTTTGATACTTTACCTCAGATGATCCAGGCATGAGGGAAAGTCCCTGATGCCATCAGAAAACTGTTGGGGGGCCAGTGCTTCCGACACCAACCCCTCAACAGAAACCAAATCCCCAGTGGCCCTGATCCCACCCACCCACCCACCCAATAACAAGCCTGGTGGCCCAGTGGGCCGCCCTTGAACTCCCCACCCTCCTCCTGGTACCTTTAATCTGGAGTGGGAGTGTTGCTCATGTTCTCCCACCCTTGCACCACCATCTTGAAAAATAGTGGCACTTGGCCCCACACGATGTATCATGTGTTCAGAGAGGAAAGGGCAAATTTTGTTAATGTTATAGAGAAAGAAACGACAGATTTTAGCTATCTGTTGGATATGAGAGGAGAAGGAAAGGGAAGAGTCAAAAATGACACCGAGGTTACAGGCTGAGGAAACAGGAAGTAGAAGAGTGTTATCAACAGAGACAGAAAAAGGAGGAAGGTTTAAGTGAGGAAGGTTTAGGTGGAAAAATAAGTTCAGTTTTGTCCATGTTGGATCACCTGTCCCAAGTCATATACAGGGTGGCCAAAAAAAAGTGAGAACATCTCGTAGCATATAAGTTATTTAAAAATTCAAAAAGACAGATGTAAACGAGTGACAATTTTTAAAAAAAAGATGGCGACCGGAAATTGTCTAAATAAAGATGTGATATAGCTAAAAAAGGTAAATAATAAACTATTTAAGCTTTTAATTTACGAGATGTTCTCACTTTTTTTGGGCCACCCTGTAGATGCATCTATTGTGAGATAAAATACTGTCAAATCCCTTTTGTTATTTCCTATCCCCACTGTCCACTCTATCTCCATACAAACATATTATTTGTCTTCAACATATCCCTATATGAGGACTTTGAATCAGGCTTGGACTCGGTGAAAGGACTTGTAGCTGGGAAGTGGTCATGTAGCATATAAACACTGAAACATTTTCAGCACAAAATTAGGAGCTGCTGGAACATGCCTGGGTGTCATCAATGCTATGGATTCAGAGGCACTTGCTAATAAGATTGTGGATAGTACTGACACCGGTCATTGACCTATTTGGACACCAACAGTATAACAAGCTCTCTAATTACACCAGTTGGACTTGGTTACAGTAACAGTGACTAAACGGTGAGCATGTTAAATGATACCTTTTCTAATAGTTCATTGTCATTGCCTGTACTCAGGCACAATAATTTATGATAGAAACCTTGGGGACCTTTTACTAAATGCCACTATGGTTTCACACTTAACGAGTAATACCTGTTGGGTATGTGACAGACATGTTCCCAGCTGCTAATGCTTAACTGGGTACCGTAACAAGCGGCAAAGTGATGTGGGTGCACCTATTGGCACCCATAGAAGTACCATTAGGTAAACCTGCACTAAGTGCCATGTTCACTTCACTCACATACTAATGTGTTTGCCACACCCATGCTCCTCCTCTAATCTGCACATTAGTGTGTGAGTGCCAGTTAACGTGCATTTCAGCAGTCAGTTGGCATGCCCATGAATCAGCGTTCACCATGGCCTGTTACGCTCACTAAAAAACATGTTAATTGTTGGTGGAGTTTACTAAAAGGGCCCCCTTATGTAGCATCATCAGAACTGCAGAGCATGAACTCATTCCAGCAGAGATCTTAAGCTTATTGGAGCAAGATATTTCTTCATCAGAAAAGTTAACTGCCAATTGGTAGCACCTGACATCATCTTTTCAGACCTAGACCATAACGAATTATTTGTTACTATTAGTATATATATAAATGAACAGAACATTCTGGTCTTTCCAGTAGTGCAGATAGTACTCTACCATGATCCTATTTTGCCTTCTTCAGTTAATGGTCAATTAGATATTAATTTACAAGATTTATCTATTCCAGTAGATAAAAATAATAATTTTGTATATGATAGCAACTTTGGAAGTCAGTATGATAATTGTATGCTTAATGGAAGATGTGCCTTTTATTGTTCCAGTGATGTAGTGGTATAGTTCCATATTTTCGATTCTCTGTTAATGATAAACAGTCTGTTGTAATTGTACTTGAATCTATGTTTATGTGAAGCCACTATAATTACAGGATGTGACTTTATTTATTCCGGGCCAATAATTCCATATGTATCCACTGAGCTATCTATACCTACTTCTAAACTATTACCTTTTCCCTTAGGACTTATCGTTGCACATTTAGAAAGTAATTTTAGAAAGTCATCCTGTGTGTATGTGGTCACGCACAGACATAAATAACCATTTATAAAATATCAGCAGTGTAAAAATAAGTTCTTTGACATGATGGTGCAGATGTTTATGCCAGCTCTTAAGCATGTGCATTCATTTTTTTACAAATTGAAAACCTGACGAAAATTGTGATTTTTGGTTCATTCCGGGGCCAACTAACTGACACTCATACTCAGGAACGTTTCCAGATCACCATTTGTATACTTCATTTTTGTTGTGTGCGCAAGTGCTGCCAGATACACTGGAGCTAATCTGGGAGGGGGAAGGTTAAGGGGTGGTCAGCAGCCAGCATGAAGCACTTCAGCCAATTATACTGCAAATCCCTTTACAGGCAGCCGAAGAAATGTATCCCTGCCTGAGTTCTGCAAAAGGATCATGAGGGTCATGAGTTCACAGCAGTGCTGTAGTCAAGCTAAAGGCCAAGAGAATCATTTTGGGACTAATCTTGTAAAGGGGCTATGTATATTGGACAAGTATTGAAAGTTTTGTATTTTACTTTCAAGCCTTTCCTCTATTTCTTCAGTTATTACATTCTCTTTGGAGAATACTGCTAGAAATTGTACAGATTGTTCAAAATCGAGTCGAGATCTTCCATGTACTTTGCATTTTTCACTGCACTTAGCACACTTAGGGGTGTGTTTGCTAAAGTGAAACATGTAGCACCATGGTGAACCTATCAGTTGTGGTAGATGTGAGGGGGCAAGGCCATGGTAGGGATGTACCACTGTGATACACACATCATCTCCACGATATTTGTGAACATGCGGCCATAGGGCATGCGCACAGTGAATGTGCTTGTTACATGAGCCCTGCAATTGTAAGCAACAAATGCATTAGTAAAGTGGCACTAGTAAAGTGGCAGTAATAAATGTGCCCCAATCCCACCTACAGGACAATAGTAACTGGCCATTTCAGAATAGAGAGGGATGACCAGGACTAGGCACAACTGCCTGCACAGCTCCAAGCAATGGTGCTAAGTACAAGAAGATGACGCATGCAAATCAGGAAAGCAAACACATGCAGCGAGTCTATGCTGCTCCCCTAACTGAGAGAGACAGGAAGCAAATGTGGCATCAGTAGATGCAGGGGGTTTCGTATGGAATCCAGCAGGGTGTCCACAGTGTCCATCATGTGGGACAGGTATATGTATCCCCCTTACCATGATGCACTCAGGGTGCCTGTTCACTTTGACTGGAGGGAGCACAGCAAATGCTTTCTGATGTTTTGGGAGGGAGTCCATTTTTCATTCACTCCTCTCATATGGCTTGGACAGCACCACAGTCATTGTGGAGAGTGTTCCCATCTCCATGTGAGATGAAGGAGGGTGCTAGCTAGAGCCAGGGGGTATGAAGGCCAAGCACAATCAGCACATCTGCTCTGGGCCACATTCGAACCAGGACATGGGGTCCATAGTGTCAAAAAACACCCACCCTATAGAATATCTACTCCTGTGTTCTGCCATCCATAATGGAATTTGTAAGGCAGTCTATGCACATAGGTCCCCATGCTCCCCCCAACACTATGAAAGCACTCTGGAGGTAGCAAAACCCAAGCCACCCCCAGGGTGAACACCCCATCTGTCAGGAAACCAAAGGCCCACAGGACCTTAGAAGCCCACAAGTGCTCCCCAGGTTCATAGAATGCCTCATCCCTTGGGTATGGGGGCCATGGAAGAGCCACTGATCAGTGAGCTCCAACAAAGCATGCCCATTTTCCATCCTGCAAATATTAAGTAGCTGCTCAGAGCCAGTAGCCATATTCTCCCTTGGTCAGGATGAGGGCCATCTGCCCATAGGAACATGGCCCATGGCAACAGCCTGCACCCCCTGTGTCCCCACAGAACCGATGCTGAGTGGTCTGCATGGGGGACAACATAAGTGTGCTAACAGAGGACATTGCAAGCTATTGATCCCAGCTTCAGTGGCATTGCAGAATTGCATCAATATAGTGGGCAACAAACATTTTGCTTGTATTTGTAGCAGCTGTGTCCATGATATAGCAACACCCCTGTAGTGTCTTTGGTGCCATCAACCTCACTAGAATAAAGGGACCGTGTTCCAAAGTCTTCTGCAGATATAACCAAAGATGGCGTCTCACTGTTCTACGCATGCAGAGGCATGAACTTTGACCATATAGGGCAGGGGTGGGGAACCCTGGTCCTGGAGAGCCGCAGACCAGTCAGGTTTTCGGGATATCCCTAATGAATATGCATGAGATATATATGCATTAGAGATATCCTGCCAACCTGACTGGTTTGTGGCCCTCCAGGGCTGGATTTGGAGACCCCTGCCTTACACCTCTGTCATTTAAGATTGTGAGTGGGCAAGGCGCAGATGTCCAAGACATCAAAAAGGTTAGATAGAATGTGTCACATTCCTCCTCACTTCTCACCACCACCAAAATATTGTCTATTAGACAACTTTTTGGTGGTGGTGAGAATCGAGGAGGAATGTGACACATTCTATATACCCTTTTGATGTCTAGGACATCTGCACCTTGCCCACTCACAATCTTAAATGACAGAGGTATAAGGCAGGGTTCTCCAAATCCAGCCCTGGAGGGCCACAAACCAGTCAGGTTGGCAGGATATCTCTAATGCATATATATCTCATGCATATTCATTAGGGATATCCCGAAAACCTGACTGGTCTGCGGCTCGCCAGGACCAGGGTTCCCCACCCCTGATATAGGGCAATTCTGTGTAATGTGAGCTACTGCCCTGTCAAGGACCTGGTGTGGAGACACAGCCACCCACACATATGGAGCTGTGTTTCTGCTGCTAATGGAACAGGTGTGCATCGGCAAGGTATAGTTTCAGCCCTGTAGGGCAGGGGTACTCAAATCCAGTCCTGGAGGGCCACAAACCAGTCAGGTTTTTGGGATATCCTTAATGAATATGCATGAGATATATTTGCATGCACTGCCTCCATTGTATTTGACTCTATCTCATGCATATTCTTAGGGATATCCCGAAAACCTGACTGGTTCATGGCCCTCTAGGACTGGATTTGAGTACCCCTGCTGTAGGGAATAGAGAGTATGTGAATGTGGGGAAAGGTCTGCCACATGGGCAGTAACTGGAGATTTATTTATTTATTTTATTTATTTATTTAACTGTATTTATATCCCGCTTTTCACCGGGTCAAAGCGGCGCTACATTCAAGGGTGGGGTAATTAAGTATAAGGGTGGGGCCATCACCAGGTGGGCAACAATGATGATTTCGACATAGGACAGACTTTAGACATGGACAGTATAGTTTAGTATTCAATCAGAGGTCCATGATGGGTGAGATCCTCTCACTGTGTGTGGAGAAGCAGAAGGCAACATGTAGTAGCAACGGCACCAGCTGCCCTGAACATATCTGTCCATGGCTGCCCTCAATTCTTTTTTTTTTTTTTTTTTTTATGATTTAAATTTCTTTTATTTAGTAAATCTCAGGCATTACAGAAAATATAACACGATCAATACATTAACAAAATATTCATTCCCAAAAAATAGTCCACAAAATTGGAGCATGTCTGTCACCCTAAGCATAATAATAATCTGAAACAGAGAGTGGAGAAAATTAAACATTTAACCCCTTTTTCTTAGCAAAAAACCCCAGAAATTAATTATTAAACAGACACAATCTGTATATCATCCTGACTTATGCAAAAAAGCCTCTAATTGAAGAGAATCAAAAAAGGTAAAAGAATTACCCTGGAAGGAAACAAAACATTTACAGGGATACTTAAGTAGGAAAGAGGCTCCCATTGCAAGCACCCGAGGGCGCAATGCAAGGAAAGCCTTCCTCTTTAGTTGGGTACTTCGACATACGTCCGGGAACATTTGTACAACCTGACCAAAGAAGTTATCACGACGATGCTTGAAATACACCTGAAAAATCCTATCCTTATCTTTTTCTAAGGAAAAAGAAACCAATAGCGTAGCACGTATTGGAATCTCCTCTACAGAAGTTTCCAAATATGCGGACAGATCTAAACTTTGAACAGAAAGGCGATCCATTTCTCCCCCGTCAATATTTGGAGCCTCAGATTCAGGAGCCGGACTAACTTTAACACCAGAAGGTAAATAATAAATTTTAGATATGGGAATGGACTCCGGATCCGAAATCTTAAGGACATCTCTCAAATATTAAGAAACAAAATAGTTGGAGAGAGAAAATGAGTGCGGGGAAAATTAATTAAACGAAGATTTTTCATACGCAAGGCATTTTCCAGTATTTCATCACGACGATGCAAAACCAGGGAGTCCTGAACTGATGACGTCAGGGCCCCCTGCATCGACGATATTTGCCCTGCTAGCTTAACATCTTGAGATTCAAGTAAAGCAATCCTGTTTTGATGTTCAGATAACATAGCAACAGTCTCAGTGGTAAATTTAGACAACTGTAATAAAGAAGTTTTTAACGATAACTCAGTACGGGAAACTATCTGCCAGATATCTAAAAGCGATACTTCTTTAGGAGGTTTAGGCTCAGCAGGAGTAACCTTATATTCAAAGGGCTGAGGGATTATTGCAGTAGACGTAACCAAAGTCAAAAATGAGTCAGGAAGTTCAGCCAAAATAGGGAGAGATCCCCCCTCAACAACTTGAGGGGTAAGCTTACCCTGTGTTAAGGGTTCAGCGCTGGGAGGAGTAGAAACCCTTCGCGGAAGAGGAACAACATCAAGAGAGCCTGGACTAACAGAGACAGAGGAATCAGACATATCAGCGGTCGGAGGGGGCACCCCGGACTTAAAATGAGAGTCCAGGGGTCCAACCACCTTAGCCGCTTTACCTGTGGGTGTAACCACTGACGAAACCTTCTTCTTTCTCTTCCCCATCTAGATGATATTAATCGAGGCTCTCAGCTCCTCAGTGCTCCGAAGGGGCTCCAAAGGGGCGTACCCCTTTGGCCATGCCCCTTCGGAGCACACACCCACGGGCACGCGCCCGCGGTGCGCGTCCCGCGGTGGGGGCAGGATCTTATGCCCGACTCTACTCACGTGATCCAGGTGCACACCGGCACGGCAGGAGCTCCACTCACGGCACAGGTTAGATTGAAAGGAATTAGCCACACTCGAGAGAACTCCGCGGTGGGGGCAGGATCTTATGCCCGACTCTGCTCACGTGATCCAGGTGCACACCGGCACGGCAGGAGCTCCACTCACGGCACAGGTTAGATTGAAAGGAATTAGCCACACTCGAGAGAACTCCGCGGTGGGGGCAGGATCTTATGCCCGACTCTGCTCACGTGATCCAGGTGCACACCGGCACGGCAGGAGCTCCACTCACGGCACAGGTTAGATTGAAAGGAATTAGCCACACTCGAGAGAACTCCGCGGTGGGGGCAGGATCTTATGCCCGACTCTGCTCACGTGATCCAGGTGCACACCGGCACGGCAGGAGCTCCACTCACGGCACAGGTTAGATTGAAAGGAATTAGCCACACTCGAGAGAACTCCGCGGTGGGGGCAGGATCTTATGCCCGACTCTGCTCACGTGATCCAGGTGCACACCGGCACGGCAGGAGCTCCACTCACGGCACAGGTTAGATTGAAAGGAATTAGCCACACTCGAGAGAACTCCGCGGTGGGGGCAGGATCTTATGCCCGACTCTGCTCACGTGATCCAGGTGCACACCGGCACGGCAGGAGCTCCACTCACGGCACAGGTTAGATTGAAAGGAATTAGCCACACTCGAGAGAACTCCGCGGTGGGGGCAGGATCTTATGCCCGACTCTGCTCACGTGATCCAGGTGCACACCGGCACGGCAGGAGCTCCACTCACGGCACAGGTTAGATTGAAAGGAATTAGCCACACTCGAGAGAACTCCGCGGTGGGGGCAGGATCTTATGCCCGACTCTGCTCACGTGATCCAGGTGCACACCGGCACGGCAGGAGCTCCACTCACGGCACAGGTTAGATTGAAAGGAATTAGCCACACTCGAGAGAACTCCGCGGTGGGGGCAGGATCTTATGCCCGACTCTGCTCACGTGATCCAGGTGCACACCGGCATGGCAGGAGCTCCACTCACGGCACAGGTTAGATTGAAAGGAATTAGCCACACTCGAGAGAACTCCGCGGTGGGGGCAGGATCTTATGCCCGACTCTGCTCACGTGATCCAGGTGCACACCGGCACGGCAGGAGCTCCACTCACGGCACAGGTTAGATTGAAAGGAATTAGCCACACTCGAGAGAACTCCGCGGTGGGGGCAGGATCTTATGCCCGACTCTGCTCACGTGATCCAGGTGCACACCGGCACGGCAGGAGCTCCACTCACGGCACAGGTTAGATTGAAAGGAATTAGCCACACTCGAGAGAACTCTGCGGTGGGGGCAGGATCTTATGCCCGACTCTGCTCACGTGATCCAGGTGCACACCGGCACGGCAGGAGCTCCACTCACGGCACAGGTTAGATTGAAAGGAATTAGCCACACTCGAGAGAACTCCGCGGTGGGGGCAGGATCTTATGCCCGACTCTGCTCACGTGATCCAGGTGCACACCGGCACGGCAGGAGCTCCACTCACGGCACAGGTTAGATTGAAAGGAATTAGCCACACTCGAGAGAACTCCGCGGTGGGGGCAGGATCTTATGCCCGACTCTGCTCACGTGATCCAGGTGCACACCGGCACGGCAGGAGCTCCACTCACAGCACAGGTTAGATTGAAAGGAATTAGCCACACTCGAGAGAACTCCGCGGTGGGGGCAGGATCTTATGCCCGACTCTGCTCACGTGATCCAGGTGCACACCGGCACGGCAGGAGCTCCACTCACGGCACAGGTTAGATTGAAAGGAATTAGCCACACTCGAGAGAACTCCGCGGTGGGGGCAGGATCTTATGCCCGACTCTGCTCACGTGATCCAGGTGCACACCGGCACGGCAGGAGCTCCACTCACGGCACAGGTTAGATTGAAAGGAATTAGCCACACTCCGGCTGCCCTCAATTCTATGTGTATGTTTATGTGCAGCTGGCCACTGCGCTCTCAAGCATCTGTGGATGACACTGTCAGCACAATGTCAATTGTAGCATCTCTAGCAGTAGCATCATATTGGATGTTGTCATTTCGTGCAGTAGCAAAATGGAAAAATTGCATGCTCTTTCCTGCTCATTGTTGGTGACCAGCATTGAACCCACAACATTTGCTGTGGCAAGCAAGTGCCTTGCCATCAAGCCATCTGGGAAGCATGCTGTCTGGCATAGCACAAGCAACCACTAGATGGCACCTTCAATTGGGGGCAAAGCCTGGCAGAGCATAGGGTGGCAGCAAAGGCCTTGCCGGTATAGCGCAGCCCTTGTGGACTATGATGCACCCAGAATAGTGCATATCCTGTGTGATTGCCATGGTCACATGTCATAAGAGAAGGGTGGTGTTTGGACCCAAAAGCGGATTATGTAGCACCACCCAACCCATCCTCTGTGGGTCAGAATGGGGGACAGGATCTCCCACCAACAGATCCACATTCTACATCTCTGCAATGGTGGCAGTAGAGGGGACCATCAACCCCAGTCCTGATGGGGAATAGGCACCCTACAAGGCAGTCAATGCAGATCTGTACGCATCACATAGGGCACTGGCAGACAGGCAGTAGGCCTGGAAAAGCTCAGCTGCCCCCACCACTATCTGACATTCACAAGCAGAGGGCACAGTCAGTCTCCACACGCAGCAGCCTGCAAGGTGTTCCAGCCATACACATGCTAACTGCAGACAGTCTGCTAGCTAGTACATAGTGCATGTTCCTGGAGAAACTGTGTGCACCCAAAAATGGGATGTAAGCACACACACACCAAACAGGTATGTCAGTGATTGGGGCCCAAAAAACTGAACTAATAGATATCACATGAAAAAAATCCTATAAAGCACTATGGGGGAACCTAGCCATGCCATGGTCACTGCTCAGTCAGGGTGAGAGTGATCTCCCAGCATGACATGCTGTGGCCACCCTGTCCGTGCAGGTGGTGGTCAGGCACTATAATGTCCCAGGCATTGCCCTATGGCCTGTGCAGATGCATCCTGCCCAGGCCGCCCTGTCTGGGCTATACCCACAATACCTTGCTCCTCATTATGCACATTGGCAGGCTAACACTGGAAACAGTGCAAGCATTGGGGGCTCAGTAAGGTGTAGGCAGCCAAAAAACACTGAGTAGACATACACACACTCCCACACCTATTTCAGCATTGTGCAAATATAGAGGTGGTTGGCAGCCCTGGCCGCCACACCAGTCCTGAGCACAGTGCAGGCATTGCTATGGTACTCAATACTGTTAGGGTCACTCCCCAGGGTGGTAAACACTGTCAGAAACAAAAACTGAAACACACTCCACAGATATCAGAAAGATTGCTATGATGAATCTCTGTCAATAAATTGTGTTTAACTTAGGATTTGCTATCTGATATTAATCATAGCAACCTTTTGATATATGTGAAACGTGTTTCCGAGTTTAAGACGGCATTGCTAAGGTATGCAGGTGCTAGTATTGGTAGATGCTGCTCCACGCAGGGCCCAACAGCCTGATTCTCCATGAGCCGTTGGATAGTGGAGCCTGTAGGTGTGGGTGTTTGTGCCCCTGTTGGCCGCTGCTCTAGGGCAAAGGTTCCCAAATCCGGTCCTGGTGGGCCAAACACGGTTCAAGTTTTCATGCTGTCCCTAATGAATATGCATGGCTACATTTGCATACAATGGAGGTGGTGCATACAACTGCATCACAGGCATATTTATTAGGAACAGCATGAAACCTGAATGGTATATGGCCCTCCAGGACTGCAGTTGGGAAACTCTGCTCTAGGGATTGCACATGTTTATGGTGTATGTGCTCTGTAGGGTAAAATATAGGTGTTTATGGCGTGTTTAATTTATGTGCAATAAAAGTTCCATCTTTGTTATCACGGTTTAGTATTGGGTAAAATATAGGGACATGGTCTGCAGGAGTCACAGCTGGGACTTGAACCTTTGACCATTTGCCCCTGACTATACTGGCTGTGTGTACTGCACCAAACTGTTGTCACAGAGGCAGGTCATTCCCTGGGGATAACATGACTGTTTGTCAGACAGACCTTGTCTGTTGCAGTGCACGGCACCCACCTAAACAGGGCTTGGCCTTGGTCTGCTGTGGGCAGATGCCACTGCCCCCCTCCACCACCAGCACCCCTCCGCCATCATGCTGACAAGCCCTTCTGCCGTTGGTGCTGGTGGTGTGCAGTCCCAGGCCATCCAGTGTGCCAGTAGGCAGCTGCCTATGGTGCATGATATGGGGTAGGGGTGCCTGCCTAGACATCCACGCCTCCCCCCAGCACTGCCTGGCAATGTTATGTGCCCTTTGGGGTACTTGCTGGGTACTGTCCCCTGGGACACTGTGGGACATACTCGTGGACATGTTTGCCCTTGGTCAGTTGCTGTCTTGCTGGTTTTCCATTTCTGCATTCCTATGTGTCACCTAGGCATCTGCCTAGTCCACCCTGTGGCCCAGCTGCCCCACTGCATGTGCCGCCTGCAGCCCCCCGTACTCCATTTACAACATCACCATAGTGCCCTTTCCTACGTGGCCACTCTGCTGTTGCTGCACATGTGAAAGCCACATAAGCAAGCTGCCCAATATACACCACAGCATACCCTCATCAACACTATCAATGTTGGAACATTCACTTTGTGGGGGGAATCGGAATTGACCCTTCCAAAAGTGACATCTTCCTTTTTTATTCTTTATGGGTAGTGTTGATTACCGTTTATCAATGTTTTTTCTATTGGCCAGCTCGGTGTTTTGTATTTCTATTTTGGTTCTGGTCATTACCTCTCTGGTTTTTGCATGTTTTGTTACTGCACATGTATCACTACTATCAGTTATCTGGGTCTCCCTGCCTTTGCTGTACGTTGCTGACTGAACTGGTTTCTCTCTCCTGCAAATGTGCCTCTAATGCAAGGTTTTCAATGGCGTTAATTTTCAGACCCTGATTTCACAGCGTTAGTGTGCCTGGGGCCTCTCCCCGCCCACTCTCTGCCCATTGATCCCTTATCTCCGCCCTCTGGGGAGCCTTACAACACTCTCTGCGCACCTTAATGCCGCTTGAGACGTTATCACGCGATATGTGACGTTATCGCACGGTAATGCACCATTATCGTGCGATAACATCACTTACCGCGCGATAACGTCGCCGCTGCAACATTAGCGCTGTTTAGTAAACATACCCCTTAGTTACAGCCTAGACTGCCACATCCACCCTCAGTGACCGGAGTATCTCCTGTTCCTGCTCCAGTAGTGAGTACAGCCTTGTCATGGTCTACACACCTCTGAGTCCAGCCTCCACCAGATCCCACTCATCTTGGATCATCTGCTTGACCACTCTATGCACCAGAAACACCTAATGCATTTTCTGAACCACCTGGAGCAGCAGATCTTCTAGTGCCTCTTCTTCCACTGGTAGATCTGTTGGCATATTAAGTGCCTTTAATGATTCTGCAATGAGCGCCGCCAACTCTACCTGTCAAAATACACGGACAATCTGCGACGCCTCCTCTTGCGGAAGCTCTCCTTCATCTAACTCCTCTCTGTCCCTCTCCAATTCTATCTCTGGGTGCACCCCTTCTGGTTCCTCTGAAAATGGGGACTATACCCCCCATTCTCCCTCCGGCCTGTGCCTTTTCATCCCGTTACTTCTGACTCTGAGGCATGTGAATCTGTAGCCCATTTCTTACCTTGTCTTTGCATTGAAGCGGGCCCCGCATGCTTTATTGACACATGCAGAATGCCTTATGCATAAGCAGAACGAATTTGGGGGAAAATCCATCTGGGGCACTCTCTCCTCCAAGGTCCTGAGACATGGAAGGTCTAGGGGAGACCTGGTCTCCACCAAAACATTTGAGCAGAGAAGGCGCAGAAGCAGACCCTCTGACTCCTCCCACTGTCAAATTTTGCCCTCCTAGGCATTCGCCTTATCCCCCCTGCTCCTGAGGAGCCTGCATGACCCAAGCTCTGTTCCATGTCCTCCTGTGGCCCCTGCTATACCACTCAGGCCTCTGCCTCGCGGCTCTGGCATACGCCCACATCGGAGACCCCCTTCTGGCTCTGCAGACTGTGCACTGTGGCCTGGCCGGCATGGTCACTGAACTGCGCTCACCACCCTTGCAGTGCGTCAGGCCAAGCAAAATTGGCAGGTTAACCAAGCAACAGAAAAGACTCAGCTGTAAAGCCCTCTCTGACCTAACTACAAGCAGGAGCTCACCAGCCTGTGTTATTTTTTTTTTCTTTAAATACCAAAGGAATCCGCAATCGCATTCTTGCAAATCCTCTCTGCTTTTCCATGCACCTCCAAATGCAGATGCAGAATGTTCGGTTCTGCCTGGCCCACAGCTGTTTCATGCTTCTATGCTGACGATTCTCAAATCTATCTGTCTGCGCCTGTTATCTCCCAGGCAATGCAGGCCTGTATTTCTTCCTATCTCTCTGATATTGCTGCTTGGATGTCTCACTGCCATCTAAAACTTAATATGAACAAAACTGAACTGCTTATCTTTCTACCCAAACCCTCCTCTCCCCTTCCTCCTTTCTCCATCTCTGTTGAAAACTCACTTCTCCAGCCTATTACCTCTGCCCATAACCTTGGTTATCTTTGATTCCTCTTTTTCCTTCTCTGCTCATATACTGTAAAGACTGTAAAAACTTGTTGTTTCTTTATCTATAATGGGCCCAATTTTGAGCTGGGCAGTGCTATGCACCACGTCGGTGCATAGTCCGCACCCTTCCCACCTAACCCAGATGTTCCATGCCGGGGTCATATGTGGCCCCAGCATCGAAAATCCGGGTATTGCCGCACAGCCAGGAAGCCGCAGGAGCAACCTGTGTAGCACGAATTTTCAGTGCTACATGTTTAGCCCCAGCGCTTTAAAGATAGGTGAGGTTTTCCCATGTCTATCTTTAAGGCACAGAGTGCTAACCGTGTAGCATCGAAAATCGGTGCTACACAGATAGCACCTTGGCCTGCCTCTGCTCCACCCCAGAATGCCCTCAACACATCCCAATGCTAAGCGGATAGCATTTGAGCGTATTAGGGACATATCTGGGATTTTCAAAGGGCACTACCCATGTAGGTGCCCTTCGAAAATCCTAGATAAGACATTTACAGAGGTAACTAGGGAAATTACCCGTGTACATGCTTTTGAAAATCGGACCCAATATCTATAAAATCCATCCCTTCCTCTCTGTTACTACCACATGAATGCTTGTCAACTCATTGATTACCTCTCGCCTCGACTATTGCAATCTCCTTCTTACTGGCCTCCCTCTAAGTTATCTCTCACCTTCAGTCAGTTCAAAACTCTGCTGCACGTCTTATCTTTCGCCAGCCTCGCTTTGCACATATAACCCTTCTTCTCAGATCACTTCATTGGTTCCCCTTCCATTACTACATCCAATCCAAGCTTCTCCTTTTAACTTTTAAATGCATTCATTCTGCTGCTCCATCCTACTTCTCTTCTCTCTTCTCTCTCTCTACTCTCCTCCTTGCGAACTTCGTTCTTTTTCCAACATGCTCCTTTCCCTGCCCTTTTCCTCTGCTGCTAACTCCAGACCTCGGTCCTTTCACCTTGCAGCTCCTTAAGCATGGAACTCTCTTCCTGATGCTGTTTGTCGGGTTTCATCACTCCCCTCTTCAAATCTTTGCTAAAGGTTTACCTCTTTAAAGCTGCCTTTAGTGCCTGATCCCCATCTGTTGTGTCTCCTTTGTCGTTTGGTCTCCCTTCCCTACTCTATCCTTCCTTGTCCTGTTTGTCTTGATTAGATTGTAAGTTCTAAGGAGCAGGGCCTGTCTTTTCTGTGTTTGCACAGTGCTATGTATGCTGAGTAGAGCTCTATAAATATTTAATAATAATAATAATAATAATAATAATAATAATAATAAGAATGGTGGGGAAGCAAGGGGCCAGGCACAGACAGCCACTGCTGAGGCACAGACACTGGCTGCTGTGACTCAGCTGTTGTGTCTGTGCCAGGCACTCCTGCACCCCTGTGCCCCCAACCTCTCCTACCTCTATCACCCCTTCCCAAGCTCCCTCCTCCCCCACCATCCCACTCTCCCTGCTCACTCCCTCCCTCCCTCCCCACCGTCCCATCCCTCCAACTCTCCCTCCCCCCGCCCTCTCCCCCCCCTTCTCTCTCCCTCCACAGTACACTGCATTCCCTCTGTGGGCCCCTGCTCAATGTGCATTGTAGCTACAGCTGCCAGGGCCACTAATCCAGAGGTGGAATCTGGGATAGTCACATAATGGAAAGGCTGCAAGGATCCTTGCCAGATTTTGTTAAGGTGGCTGCTGTCCTTCACTCTCTGCCTCCACCTCCTCCTTTCTGGATGTGTAAATGAGGAGGCGTTAGCTCCCACTGCTGGCAGTACTGGGGATTAGCACAGGACTAGTAGGGGGCTGGTGCTGCAGGTGCCAGCTCATTCTGCTTCACTTGTTCCAGGACTGGTGCCTTCTTCAACTCCTCCTGGGAGCCTTCCTCTTTAACGCCGCCAGAGACGTTATCGCGCGATACATGACGTTATCACACAGTAATGTGCCATTATCGCGTGATAACATCACTTATTGCGCGATAACGTTGCCACTGCAACGTTAGAGCTGTTTAGTAAACATACCCCTTAGTTACAGCGGAGACTGCCACATCCACCCTCAGTGACTGGAGTATCTCCTCTTCCGGCTCCGGTAGTGAGTACAGCCTTGTCATGGTCCACACCCCTCTGAGTCCAGCCTCCGGCAGATCCCACTCATCCTGGCTCATCTGCTTGACCACTCTATGTGCCGGAAACACCTACTGCGTTTTCTGAACCACCTGGAGCAGCAGATTTCTCGGCATTTTTCAAGGATTCAATGCTGGGTTGTACAGACCATAGCAACAGAGGTATTAGCCTTCTTTATTTCAGTTATGCTTAAAATATGTTTTTTACTACGTTTGTCATGGTTTAGCTCATATGCAATGATAAGTCTTCTTTTTTTCTGAGTGCTGCCTGACTATGGTATTTAATTTTATTTTCTGGCCGGTTCACTTATATCCTGTGTTGGAGACGGGTTCGGCCTGAGTGAGAGTGTTGATTTTTAACTCCCTGACCGTTTGTGTCAGCATTTTAAACTTAGACAGTCGGCATCACCTATCCTAGCAATGGATATTTGATTTTATTCATTTTATTCTTTTTAAGATATTCATTAAAATGAGGTCTGTGGGTTCACAGCGCGTCATCTATCATGTGCTTCTTTTTAAAGTCGTGTTTTTTAGGGGTCTTTAGGTTTTTGTGTTTTACAGTAGAGTGTATTTAAAGCATATGTATATATTTTTACTCAAACACTTGTTACAATATGAGCAATACCTCCTCCTCCCCCTCCTCCCCTTTTTGTTCTGTTCATCTACATAAATGCAGGTTGTGTTCACATGGCTTTCATTTGATACAATAGTTATGTTCCTCAAGATTTTTGCAACAGTTTCTTTCAGTTACAGGTTTAGTTGTCTTTTCTTAGACAACTTCAATTTTATGTTCGTTTACAGTAATTCATTCTCACATTTTAGGCTTCATATATTCTATTTTTTATTCCTCATGCTGAGATAGGATTATCCCTGTTTTTGAATTCTATTTTTTAATAAGAATTCCCCTTTTTTGAATAACAATTTTTAGAAAACGTAAGCCCGCTTTTCAAGCTCTTTGCTCTTTATGCTTGAGTGGCGTTTTTTTAATGAATTCAACTTGCTCTTACAATATGCTGTTAGGCTGTACTCTCCCATTTAGTATAGGGCTTATTGACATAATTTACTCATTTGTTTAATTATTATATATGTTTTATAATAGTTCTACATCATTCAATGGATTTTAGAGTATACTATGTATACCCTGGTCTGGTTCTTCTTTGGGTTCTGGGTTTCCCGTTATTTATGATTAAATTTATGTATTTTATTTTAATCTTTTAAGTTATTTATGATATTACTATATTTTTTAGCATAATCAACTATAAGATTGATTCTTTGCCACGAATTTACATTCCACTGTGTGCTCCATTCTGTATAATGATACACATAACTGTAAGTATTCTAATAGTTCAATATGTTTGAAATGTTTTTTACTTCTTTTCCCTCGTTAATCAAGCCCTTCCTCATTATTTATTATTATTCTTGTATTTATTTATTCATCAATTTCTTTTATATTATGTATGGATGTTTCTAAATTTTAATATTTTTAATATTTTTGTATTATGTTTTTAACATGTTTCATTTATTTGCATTGTTTTGCATTTATATGTCACATTTATTAAGTTTGTCATATTTATAATTGTTTGTTTGCAGTTCTCAGCCCCCTGATGAAGGCGTTGCCGAAAAGCGTTGGGGCGTTCATATATCAATAAAGAGCTTGTGACCTCCAATTCCGCTCGGTTTTTTGTGTTTCCTGAGGGTACTTTGCGAGTAGTTGCTCCAGTTTTGGTTCCTGCTCTGTGTAGCACATCTATTTTATTGCCTCTACTTGCACATCGACACCCCTTGGTCTCTACAAACACAGCTTCTTAGGCTACACTGTTATAGGTTACATTTTTACAGGCAGCTTTTGTGCTGCCTGTGTTGTGCTTTGCTGCTGTTGCTTGCCTCCCCCTTTGTTGCAGCTTCCACGTATACATGACTAGCATGCATGCTACTGGTGATACAGGACACGAGGCAGACCATTTTTCATTTATGCAGTACTCAGCCTTCAATTCCCCATTCCCTTTGGGTTCTCTGCTTGCCTCTTTCTGCAGACCTGCTTTCTGATCTGACACCAACTCCCAGTTTCCACTAGGTTCCACTGCTCTTGCTGATATTCTCCCTACATGTTGCCCACATCATGGGATGGATGCTGCTTCTGACCTTTGCATATGCTAGATGCCTCAAGGTTGCCTACGTACTCTGTGACTGCATGTGTTGTCCTGTTTTTCATTGCTATCACTTGTGTCCAATATGCGGTACTTTGAGAGGTGTGCAATAGGTTATCCAGATAAAGCCACCCTCTTTGTGACCGCACCTGAGCTATCTGGGGACACATACTTTATTCACCACTTCCCCAGTTGCCTCAGCCTCCTGTTGTCTTCCAGCCATATGCCCAGGGGATAGACATTGCAGTTGTGGCAACTGAGGGTCCTTTGCTAACTGTTTATTCTCTTCGCATATGGCTGGAGCTCTCTTATTAGCACCTCATGGCAGTGACCTTAGTTATGGTGGTTTCTAGGACTGGCACACAGTTTCTCTTTCCTGCCATTGCCACTTGGGGATTGAGTTTAGGTGGTATTTGCTCTCCACTGGCTATGCATCCCCTTCCTGGTCTGTGTATGGCTCACTTCTCTATGCCATGTGCAACCCTCCCAAGGGTGCACTAGTACATGTGGCTCATGGATCAGCTTGGACAGCTTCACACGCAAACATTGCACTTATCTTGGTGCTCCCTCTGTTGCCATGCCAGGAGTCTTGGCTTCTTTCTCCGTATCCTGTAGTGCCTGTGGGTGACTGAGGTGGCAGCACTGATTACTTGCCCATCCTGCACCTCTAACATCCCATGCCTTCCCACAGATATACTCCATCTGCCCCACACTGACATTGTAGCCACTGAGAATGTATTGACTGCCCTTCTGTTGGTGATGTAAATATCACCTGGGCAGAGTGGGACTCCCACTCTGTCCTGAGGCCTCCATGCCATCCCTGCACCTCTTGCCTATTCTGCATCTCGCTGCCATCTATCTACTGCCTGTCGTTGCTGGGCTTTTGAATGCATGTATGTTATGGCTAGTTTGTATTGCTCGCAGACAAGCTAATGTTCCACAGTGTGGACTTTGGGCCTTGGCCAGTGTGCTCCTTTCTTTTGCTTTCTCATTTTGTGACCAGTATGTCCACTGCACCTGTGGCTATAATTCTGTTGATTAGTGATCCCATTCTTGCACTGCGGTCTCCCCCAGTGCCCTCTGCCTTCCCCACACCATCTCTTGTGGTTATATAACTTTCCCTGGTCATGTTCCAACCCATTCATTTGCATTACAATTCACTTATGCCCCTGTGGCTATCTCCCTATTCATGGGTACACTGGCAGTTACTGACGGATCATCTGGTGGATCAGGGCCAAATTGCATGGGCCTCTCAATGGGATTGGTGGAGACCTCAAGATGGGTACAGGCTGTCCTCATGTGCAATGACCATGAGTCACAGCCACCTTGTCTTTGCATGAGAAATGTTGGGCATTTATGTCGCCATCACCCCAGCTTCTCACCATGTCTTCATGCTCTGCCACTGTGTGCCCGTACTTGCCTGCCTATTTTCCCTTGTGCATGCACATCCATGTCCCCATCTTTGCAAACAGCATCTTGCATGGTTTCCATGCCATATTTTGCAAGGGTGTGATGTGTGGATGCTTCTTACAGGCTATGTATACATCCTTCCAAATGTTCACATGGTGATTTTGCTCACACCCTGGCTGTTCACAGGCCCGGTTGCAAAATCTCCTAAATTTTCTGCACATCCTCTTTAACACATTCCCCCCACTGCTGGGACATCCTTTGTAAAATGCCCTTTAAGATCAAACAGCTCATAGAGAATAAAACCATTCTGCAAGCCAGAGTCATTCAGCACATTTGCTGTCAGTACCATTGTAATAAAACCTATGGGTCCATACTGTCACGAACTTGCCACCCAAGAGACCTTCCTTGCATAAGAAGTGAACAACAACCTCTTCCTGCCTTTTGCGCAACTCCTGGTTTTAACCTGATGATGCAGCATGTCCTGATTAGCCTTTTGAGGATGCACCCAGATTTAATTGATTCTTGAAGAATACATCCTCTTTGATTGGCTCCCTACACCTATTTGTACCCAGTAATTCCCATTCTACCTTGTCTTTGGATAGGTTTCACATGTGAGTTCTCAAGTGCATTGCTCATGCACTCATTCGGCAGGGAAACATCACGGCTCCCCTCACCTCACACTGACCAGACCACCCTTCCCAGGGCCTCCAAAACCTGCAGAAATCACCAGCAGCACTATCACAGAGATCAGCACAGGGAGAGCATGGAGGCAAGCTCCTCCCCACTCCTCTACATCGTCAGTGGCCGATACCATCTTTAAATCAAGGTTTCCCCAAGCACACCTGCAGTTGGCTTCCCTCACCTCACACCGACTGGACCACACTTCCTGGGGCCTCCAAAACCTGCAGAAATCACCAGCAGTGCCATCACAGGGTCCAGCACACAGAGAGTCTGTAGGTAAGCTTATCCCTGCTCCTCCACATCATCAGGAGTCAACACAAGCTTTAAATCAATGTGTTTCCATGCACATCTGTGCCTGGTGGGCCCATGCCTAAGGGCCTTACCAAAGGGCCCTTAGGCATGGCCTTTAGAGTGGACTGCACAGTGAAAAAGCTGTCCTCCCAATGAGAAGGTAAGAAGCATTCAGCCCAGTCCCCCTACTATGTGCCGCTCCTAATTGCTCAATCAATAGGCTCACTCTTCAAGCACCCAGTCCATGGAAACTCTTCTAAATCCTGTCATGACCAACCACCTGCTCCACAAGATCCAAACATGTCCCATACAACTCTCTGGTTCATTCTTCTTTGCCTCCATGCCTTACCCCTCACTTTAAAAACCACACCTTCAAATAACTACGCCTCCATCCCTATTAAACACAATATGAGACCTGCAACCTCAAAGGAAATGGTATACCACCTCCACACATCCCACCAGAAGGCCAGGCCTACTCATTGAAGTCAAACCGATCCCTACCACAGCCACTTCCCAAGGACACTCCAGGCAACAATACCGCAAGGAAACCATCAGATGTGCATTAATCAACTCTCGCTCAACCCGAAACAAAATACAGATCTTATCTGACTATATCTTGGACAACAAGGTAGACATTGTATGCATAACAGAAACCTGGTTTTCTAATACCGACAATGTTCTATTAAACCAGGTCAATACTACCACACATATATACACCAGACATTTTTCAGATATATTAATGAGAAGAGGAGGGCAAAAATGGTATTGTCAGACTCAAGGGTGAAGGGGAGGAATATGTAGAAACTGATGAGGATAAAGCGGAATTGCTTAACAAATATTTCTGTTCTATGTTCACAGATGAAGAACCAGGAGCAGGACCTCAGAAAACACCCACAAACAGGAACATAAAGAGTGGCATCTTGAACAATTTTCAGAAGACTGTGTTTGTGAGAAGCTAGCTAAACTTATAGTAGACAAACGATGGGACCAGATGAGATACACCAGAGAATACTGAGGGAACTTGAGGATGTTCTAGCAACTCCACTGACTGTCCTTTTCAATGCCTCGTTGGAGTTGGGAGTGGTGCCAGAGGACTGGAGAGAGGCACATGTGGTCCTTTTACACAAAACTGGAAGTAAAGTTGTAGTTGAAAACTACAGGCTGGTTAGTTTAACCTTGGTGGTGAGTAAATTATTGGAAGCACTGCTGAAAGAGAAAATAGTGAGGTTTCTGGAGTCCAATGGATTATTGGATCTGAGGCAGCATGGATTCACCAGAGGCAGGTCTTGTCAGACAAATCCGATTGATTTCTTTGACTGGGTGACCAGGGAGTTGGGCTGAGGAAGAGCATAGATGTAGTGTATTTAGATTTTAGTAAAGCCTTTGACACCATTCCACTCAGGCGACTTATAAACAAATTGAACACCCTAGGGATGCACCTTAAAGTTACTGTTTGGGTTAGAAATTGGTTGAGTGGGAGGCAACAAAGGATACAGGTAAACAGAGCTCACTCTAAGGAGAGGGAGGTTACCAATGGTGTGCCCCAGGGATCTGTCCTTGGTCCGATTCTTTTTAAGATCATTGTTAGTGATATTGCAGAAGGGCTGTCGGGTAAGGTTGCCTCTTTGCGGATGATACCAAAACCTGCAATAGAGTAGACACCCAGGAAGGTATAGTTAACATGTGGTGGGATCTAGCTAAGCTTGAAGAATGGTCTAAAATTTGGCAGCTGAGATTTAATATTAAAAAATGCAAGGTCATGCATTTGAGCTGCAGCAATCGAAGGGAGCGATATAGTATAGGGGGTGAAGTACTTCTGTCCACAAAAGAACAGGACCTAGGCGTGATTGTGTTAGATGATCTTAAAGTAGCTAAACAGGTAGAAAACGCAACAGTGAAAGCTAGAAGAATGCTTGGGTGCATAGGGAGAGGAATGGCTAGCAGAAGAAAGAAGGTGTTAGTGCCTCTGTATAGGTCTTTGGTGTGACCTCATTTGGAGTATTGAGTGCAATTCTGGAGACCACACCTTCAAAAGGATATAAACAGGTTGGAGTTGGTACAGAGGGTGGCTACTAAAATGGTGAGTGGTCTTCATTATAAAGCATATGAGGACAGACTTAAGGATCTTAATATGTATACTTTAAAGGAAAGGCGGGATAGAGGTGATATAACTGAGATGTTTAAATACCTCCATGGCATAAATGCACAGGAGGAGAGTCTCTTTTGATTGAAAGTAAGCTCTGCTATGAGGGGACATAGGATGAGGGTGAAAGGAGATAGACTCAGGACTAATAGGTGGAAATATTTCTTTATGGAAAGAGTGGTAGATGCGTGGAATAGTCTCCCCGTGGAGGTGGTAGGAATGACGACAGTATCTGAATTCAAAAAAGCATGGGACAAACACAGAGAATCTCGAAAGGGAAAAGGGGGACTGTTGTAGTGGTTGATATGGAAGGACAGACTAGATAGACCATGTGGTCTTTTTCTGCCAACATGTTTCTATGTTTCTATACGCAACTGCTCACGAACCTCCAACAGGGGTGGAGGGGTCTGTATTCTCGCCAGCAAGCAACTCAAATTCAACACCATGGAAATTACCTCAACACACAATATGGATATCCTGACAATCTCAAACAAGCACCTCACTATCTGCTTAACACACAGATTCCCACACCACAATGCCGAAGAGCCACCAACATTATTTGATGACGTATGCTCACACTCCTCCACACACAAGAATGTCATCCTTCTCGGGGACTTCAACCTTCCCTCTGCATCTAGCAGCCAATCCTCTGCATTCCTTGAAGCAATGAAAGAACTGTGGTACAAGCAACTCATATCTAAATCAACATACACCAAAGGCAGTATCCTGGATCTGATCTTCCTCCCAAGCATCTTATGTTCAAATCTTTTTAGTGTTAATAATAACACACAAATTTTCCCAGCCACTTACACACTGCCAGAAACATCTAACATACATTTGAAGTTCTTTTTTTAATTTTACAGTTTTATACATTTCTAAATTTCTCCATTCCCCTCCCCCTCTCTCACGTAGTTCCATTCCTACAGTTACTAAGTACATCATTATATTCAATGCTTATATGATGTTAGTCTAGCTTGTCCTATACAAAACACATCATCGATGCAAAATTATATCATTTATTAATTCCAGCAAATGGGCTTTTGCCACCCGAGATATTTATCAGGTTAGGATTCCCCCTCTTTTCCAAAAAATCCTGTTCTTCTCAGGAGCACAACTAATCTGTCGCTCCCTCTGTGTCCTATCAGTACAATGAGGAATTGCTCCCCTATCACATATTTCCCATTGGCTGGCATTGCCAATTAAGTTTTGATGTCCGTCGCCTACCATATGTCTCGCTCCCCCCTCCCTATCCCTTCCTCTCCCTATCCCTCCCTCTTCCCATCCTCTGCCTCTTATCATCCCTCCCTCTCCCCACCCTCTGCCTCTGGAACTTGCACCAGTCTATGCTTTTCCTCAGATCTATGCCTATCTGTTCCAATACATTAAGGATGCGGCTTCTGTGTTTTGGGATCAAGGTCTGGCTATATTGCTATAGCAAAGTGCAATCAATGAATAAATCCATGAGTCAATTGACAGGGTCCAAGCCAGTTTATTGTGCACAGGCCCAGTCAGTCAAAGCTTCAAAAGGAACCGAGCAAAGGTTTCTACAGAGACATAACCATTTATACCTCTTTTTCAGTTTGATACATGAGAACTTTCTATTGGTTCCAACTTGATACATGCAAACTTCTCATAGGTTTTACATTTCCTGCAACTGTCCAATTAGAAATCCCTCCGTAGCCTAGCAACCGGCCCCCTCCCTTAGGATTGCTCTAACAATGGTGCAGTTCTTGATTTCGTTACTTCTCTACTGCAAGGTTATCCCTAGCTCCAGGAATGCATATATTGAAACATTTCTGTTCTTTCGCACACAAGAGAATAATGGGAGACTTATGAATTCATAAAAACTTCTTATTAAGCAGTTTAAAACAGTTTTCTCATTTTTCACAGATTTTTGGTTCTTTTCTAGCTATAATGGGAGTTAGGATCCAGGCCTAACTTACAGGCCCTTCATAGTAGTAGGCCATGCTAGGCCATAGCCTACCACATTCCCCCCTTTGATTATTCACACCCGTAAGTGAGAAAGGGTGAGAATTAAATCACTCATTAGTTATTTAATATATTATACTGGCGTAATAGCATCATCGTGGGGTATAGGGTAATATTGCCACATAGCTAATACCTTCGCAGCTGCCTTCCGCTCTATAGTGTTATCAATTGTTGAAGTTATCATACGCAAGCAAAGGGGTAGGAGACAAGGAAGCAATAAGCACATGACTAGTATGAACAGTACAATAAACATAAGGGCTTTTAGACCACCAATCCATGAGAATAATGAACCAAACCACTCATCCATCTTTAAACTGTGCCAGGTCTGGACAGGCACAAATGTCTGCTCTATCATCTGGGTGGCTAGGTCTTCAACTACATGCCCATTATTATCAATCTGTAAACAGCAATTACTTAAATTCAATTTCCCACATACTCCACCTTCAGCTGCTAACAAATAATCTAAAGCTAAACGATTTTGATAAATGGCTGTGCGCATTTGCGTACTCTGCTTAGCCAACAGAGTTAGTGCTTTACTAGTTTCATTAGTTATTATTTCAACAACAGCTTGCAAACGTATTATTCGATTAATCATATAAACAGGAGTGCGATATCCCCATGTCCCATCCTGCTCCCAAGTAGCAGGTCCATAGTATGAGATAATTCTCTCAGGTGGCCATTCTTCAGATGTCGCATCCCATTTGTCCCATGGGCCTATTTTCAAGGCCTCCTTGAGCTGTCGACTTCTGTACACAGGATATCCCAGTTGTTCTCCCTGGGATGTAGGCAAAAGGAAAAAGGAAGGTCGTTTGGTTCCCAATACACATGCGCCTCCCCAGTGGTGAGGGAGCTAGCATATGCTCGGGTTCCGCAAATCCAGTACGGTCCAGGTGGTGCTTGCCAGGAATTATATGCTGCTAAGTTAGTCCAGATACTGGCAAGTTTGGGGAACTGAACTAGAGGATTGGAAGGTTAAGTAGCGTTGACTCCTGACCACCAAGACGTCTTCTTAGTGGTACTGTTGTAGAACATCTGATTGAGACAGACCAGCTGCTCCACTTCCATATTAAACAATGGTCCATAGCGAGAAAAACATAAGTTACCCACAATGGAGTGGGCCAATACCCATTCACTTGTGGTATTGTGTATATTAGTCTGATTGTATGGAATAAAGTAGTTCAGTTCTTGTGCCTCCCAAGGCCATTGGTCTCCCATCGTTGTTCCTCCACAAAATAAACAGTCTGAAACATGGAGACTAGATGCAACTGCTCCCGCTAATTCAAGAAACAAGTTTTGGGAGGCAGGAGGAATTTCAAACTCTGATTTCATGGCTTCATAGAAGGAGTGATGTATACGATAGGGTGAGGATACATGGGTCTTGGTGTTTAATTGCAGATATAAAATAGTCCCAGGATCTATACCTCCTCCTGCTATACGCAACCCAAACTTGTATCCTTGCTTCCATTGGCTGGGGTTGACTATGAGGAGTTGCAGGGGATTACAGGCACCTTTCTGGCATTTCTTGGGTTCTAGTAGTCTGATCTTTGTTAAGCTGCCTTTGCGGTGATCACCATCTCGTCCCATAGGTGCATTCTTCCAGGTAGCAAAATATACACAGTCCCATTTTGGGCAAAAGTAATCATGTTTAGATGTAGTGGTGTAAATGGTGGCTGCAGAACTTTTTCCTGTACACCGTCCCCATCCGTAGACTCCTTCTGGACACATGTATTTATCATCATGGTAGTATGCTCGCTCCCATGACCCACATCTGTGGTAAGCATTTCTGCTGATTGCATCACAAGCATCAAAGTTCAAGATAATAGGTTTTGTGGGGTTTGCAAGGGGTTTTGTCGCTTTCAGGATGGCTCCATCTTCATCATTCCAGCGTATCTCAAAAGTATAATATGAAGGGTTTTGTTGAGGGTTATAACAAGTCTTACTTTTCCCCTTTGTGCAAATATTCAGTTCGGTGCCATTATAAATACACCGGCTGACTGTACCAGTGCAAGTATAGTAAGAGTGATAGAGCAAAGTCTGAGTAATCTTTTGTCCTGTTCGGGTGGTGGTTATGCAAGCTGCACAAGGGGGTAGGGCAAAAGTCTTTTCCAAGATTCCCAGGATCACCACTCCCACAAGGCAATAGTGGAAGAACATTGTGATTACAGTCTTTGGAGGTTAATCTGGAAAGTTGGGTATGATGAACTTGTTGAGTTTTCTTCTGTTTCTGCTGTGATGGTCACTCTCACGTGACGTAGGTGGATTCTGAAGATTCTCTATATTGCTGACTGTCTCCTCAAGGTGAGTCACAATGGAGTCTCGGGATCATTCACTGACGTCCATTGACCAGGATCAAGAGCAGCTGCCAGCTTCACTCGACTGTGGTGGATCCAGGGTTCAAATTCTGCAACTTTCACTGCAGTGGGGGTTGACAGGATGACGACGTATGGTCCCTTCCAATGCGGCGCCAGCGGGGTCTTTCTCCACTCTTTCACCCACATGGACGTTCCTGGCTTGAAGGGATGCAGAGGCTCGGTCAGGTTGCTGGGTAGTCGATCTTGCACCCACGTTTGGCGATTCTGCAAGACAGAACCTAAAGCTAATAGTTCTTGTCTAGTTATTTCAGATCCTATCTCTCATGTCTCCCTTTATTCCCTGTACTATGGGTGGAGGTCGCCCATACAAAATCTCAAAAGGGGAGACTCCTAAGGATCTGGTGGGAGCTGAACGTATCCTAAGAAGGGCTATGGGGAGAACTTGAAGCCACTTCAGGTGTGTTTCTTGGCAAAGCTTGGATAACTGAGTTTTCAAGGTTCTATTCATATGTTCTACTTTTCCTGAGCTCTGGGGTCTGTAAACAGTATGTAACTTACATTTTATTTGCAGAGCTTGAGCTAACTGTTGGGTCACTTGGGATACAAATGATGGACCATTATCTGACCCTATAGTTGATGGTATTCCAAATCGGGGAATGATCTCATGAAGCAATACCCTAGTGACTTCTCGGGCTTTCTCTGTTCGGGTAGGGTAGGCTTCCACCCACCCCGAAAATGTGCAGACTAACACTAACATATAGTGATATCCATTTGCACGAGGCATTTCAGCAAAGTCTATCTGTATATCACTCATTGGGGTCACCCCTACTGACTGAACTCTTGGGGGTGGAACAGGACCTTGCTTGGCATTATTTTTGGCACATATCAGACATTGCTGTGCCACCGAGGCGGTCAGGGATCCTAGCAGTGAAATACAGAAATGGGGTCTCAGGGCTTTTTCCATGGCTGTTTTTCCATAATGTGTGGCTTGGTGAAAAGCTTGAACAAAGGCTGGCCCTAATGCTTCAGGAATGACTGTAGGACCTGGAGGTGGACTACTTTCTGGGGGTGGCAACACTATCCAACCTTGTTCTGTCAAGACTCCCCCCTCCTTTTCACAATAATAATCTAACTCTATTGTAGTGTATCAGGGTGCCCAGGAACTGAGGGGCACAGGGAATAGGGCTGCTTGCATTACAGTATCTTGAGTCCTAACTTGTCCTGTGGTGGCTGCCTTCCGGGATGTGGCATCTGCAAATCTATTCCCTCGGGTGACTTCTCCTGCTCCTGCCTGATGACTTTGGCAGTGCATGACTGCCACTTGTTTGGGGGCCCACACAGCATTTAATAACATCAATATCTCGGGCCCATACCTAATGGCCTTACCCCCTGAGGTGATCAACCCTCGCTCTTTATACAAGGCTCCATGTGCATGCAAAGTAGTGAAAGCATATTTGGAATCTGTGTACACATTTATGCAGAGTCCTTCTCCTAATGTCAAAGCTCTGGTGAGACCCTCCACGTTAATCTAGACAAGATTCTGGTTTTGTGCTATATGTGTGGTCAAGGTGCCAAAGTTATCAATACTGTTCCTATAATAAGAACCTGTGGTCTCAGCTCAAAATATTTTGCAATATGAGGCGATTTGCTCCAAAGCTGCAAAAACTCCGATCACATCAATGACCACTCATCTTATCAGGTTCAAAATTTTGATCTTCACACCTTTTCTGACCAAACAATTTAAAACTAGATTTGAAACCAGAACTTATCTTAGATAATTGAAGCTTTTTTCTGCTTTATGTAGACAGCAATCGTGCTATGGGTTTACTGCAAGCAACTTGCAGTAAACCCATAGCACGATTGCTGTCTACATAAAGCAGAAAAAAGCTTCAATTATCTAAGATAAGTTCTGGTTTCAAATCTAGTTTTAAATTGTTTGGTCAGAAAAGGTGTGAAGATCAAAATTTTGAACCTGATAAGATGAGTGGTCATTGATGTGATCGGAGTTTTTGCAGCTTTGGAGCAAATCGCCTCATATTGCAAAATATTTTGAGCTGAGACCACAGGTTCATATTATAGGAACAGTATTGATAACTTTGGCACCTTGACCACACATATAGCACAAAACCGGAATCTTGTCTAGATTAACGTGGAGGGTTTTCCCATATATATTAGTATTTATCCCTCTGTATAGTTGACCATCAATCAATATTGAAAGCTCTGGTGAGGGCTATCAATTCAGCTTTCTGTGCAGAGGTTCCTGGGGTCAGGGCTGAGGACTCAACTACCAGATCAAGGGTCACCACTGCATATCCAGCACAATGATGTCCATTGATGACCAAACTGCTTCCATCCATGAAGAAAGTCCATTCAGGGTCCTCTAGAGGGACATCGGTCAAATCAGGGCGACTTGAAAATACAGTGTCCATGGTTTCTAAGCAATTATGATCAGGTGGCCCAGGACCAATTGGAAACAACGTAGCAGGGTTCAGAGCTTGACTGACTTTCAATTGTATCCGGGGGTTTTCGCACAGCATGCATTGGTTAGCCAGAAATTTCCTTTGTGTTCCATGAGAGTCAGAACAGAGTGTGGCACGGTGACTTGAAGAGTTTGTCCTAGTGTGAGTTTATCTCCTTCGCCCACTAGGAGGGCTGTTGCTGCAACAGCTCTCAAACAAGGAGGCCATCCTTTTGCAACTACATCTAATTGTTTTGACAGATAGGCTACTGGTCGTTGCCAAGATCCAAGAGATTGAGTCAATACTCCCAATGCGTTTCCTTGTGATTCATGGACAAAAAGATAGAAAGGCTTCTGAACATCTGGAAGACCTAAAGCTGGGGATGACATCAGAGCATTTTTCAAAGTCTGGAATGCTACATCTTGTTCAGGTCCCCAGTCTTGTGGAGATTTTTCCATTCCTTTGGTAACTTGGTATAGTGGTTTTGCAATCAGCGAGAAGTTGGGGATCCATATGCGACAATATCCCGCGGCCCCCAGGAAGGCTCTTACTTGCCTCCTAGTGGTTGGAATGGGGATATTACATACAGCTTCTTTGCGTTCTGGTCCTAGACGTCGGATCCCACTGGACACCTGGAATCCTAGATACTTGACTTCAGTTTGGCATAGTTGTGCTTTGGCTCTTGAGACTTTGTATCCAGCCTCTTTGAGAAGGTACAAAAGTTCACTAGTAGCTTGTAGGCATTCGCTTTCTGAGTTGGTGGCTATGAGCAAGTCATCTACATACTGAAGAAGAACCCTCTTTCCTGGGTCCACTGGATAACTTGAGAGATCTTGATTCAGGGCAGCACTGAAGAGAATAGGTGAATTCTTGAATCCTTGGGGTAATCTGGTCCAGGTGAGCTGGCCCCACCTTCCTGTTGTGGGGTCTTTCCATTCAAAAGCGAATAAAAGTTGACTGGTGGGGGGCTAGGCGCACACAGAAAAAGGCATCTTTCAGGTCCAGGACGGTGAAGTGAGTAGCCTCAGCGGGGATCAGTCCCAAGAGAGTATAAGGGTTTGGTACTACAGGGTGTATAGTTTCAACTGCATCATTTACTCGCCTTAGGTCTTGTACTGGGTGGTAGTCCCCTGTCCCAGGCTTCTTTACTGGGAGAAGGGGGGTGTTCCAAGGTGACTGACATTCCTTGAGAAGTCCGTACTTCAGCAGTTTCATCAAATGGCAGTGGATTCCTTCTATGGCTGGTTGAGGGAGAGGATACTGCTTCACATGCACTGGTTCCACTCCTGGCTTGAGGGTGACAATGACAGGGGCTATGTTCTTCGCTAGGCCAGGTGGATTATTTTCTGCCCATACTTCAGGTGGGGCTATGAGGTTGGTAGGTATACAGGGACTAGTTGACTTTATTGGAGGTGCACTATAGAACTGCTACTCTTCTTCTCGGGGAACAGTGAGCACCATCAATCCAGCAGGCTTTGGGTTCACAGTCATTTTCATTTCTCCCCCTTCAGCAAAGGATATTTGTGCCTGGAGCTTAGCAAGCATGTCTCGGCCCAGTAGTGGAATAGGGCACTCAGGCATATACAAGAACTGGTGCGTTATCTTCTGTCCCCCTAGTTCACACATGCGGTTCTGTAAGAATGACTTTGTGGCTTTATTTCCAGTGGCTCCCACAATGGTGACAGATCGAGAGGACAGAGGAGCTACTGGCTTGGCCACTACTGAATGTTCTGCTCCTGTATCTACCATAAATTCCATGTATTGGTCCCCTATCTTTAAACTGACCATAGGCTCCTGGGGACCCAGGGTGAACTTGGAGCCCGGTCTGGCCTAGTCTTCATCCACGTCATCCAGGTCATAGCCCGTTGCTACTGCCACTCCCTCAATGGCTTCCTCCCTCTCCTGCTGGAACTGTGTTCGGTTCATTCCTCCCCTCCTTCAAAATCGTCCTCCTGGCCTCCAGGGACTCCCTCCTCTCCTCGCAGGGGCGGAGTCCAAATGCGGGCACTCATTTCTCCAATGTCCTTCTTCTTTGCAGTAGGCACACTGATTTGCACCCAATTGAGGCCTTTCGCTTCCGCGGCCTCTTCCACGTCCTCTGGTCCTTTGATTAGGAAAACCTCCTCCACGTCGTTCGGTTATAGCATCAGCAAGAAGATCTGCCTTCTTCTTCATCTTTCATTCACTTTCTCTGTCTTGTTCATTTTCACGATTCACAAATACTTTCTGAGCGACTTCCATTAAGTGAGCTGTATTCATGCCCGCAAATCCGTCCAATTTCTGCAATTTTCGCTTTATGTCTCTCTGGGACTGACTAACAAAGGCCACATTTACCATGCATAAATTTTCCTGAGCGGCGGGATCATATGGGGTCTGTAAGATAGACCTCCCTTGAGCCCTATTAGGCGGCTGCCTAGGGCTTTGAAGTTCACGCTGCCTTTCTACCAAAAAGAGTCTTGTAGTCAAATGGTAAGACAAAAGAATGTCAGGGCTTTATTCCCCTTCCCAAACGGATATTCTTTGGATACAACACAAACAAAACAGCAGAAAACAACAAAAAGAAACTGCTACAAAGAAAAATATCTTCTTTTCCTTTGACACTAGCACATGGCTGCTTTCCACAGGCTTAACATAAAGATATGACATCATCTGAAAAACATATTGTGCAATCCATAGGGACCGGGTCAGGAGTACAGCTGTTATTCTCCCACTGCATTAATTCGGATTCACTCCCAATAGCATAAGGGTCACATTCTTTACATGTGCTGGCTTCCTGAAAACTCTCCTGTGGTGCACGGATTACTTTTCCCAAAAAGTGCTCTTCAAACCTAGGGCTCTGAATGCCTGGTATGGTGATAGCTTCTTTCTGGCTTTCCTTTCTCTTCCAACCTGGTGGAATCACTGGATATCTTTCAACATCAAAGTCACTTCCAGTGCCACGCCCTTGCCCTTTAAAACACACAGAGCTTTTAGCCTTTTCCTCAGAAAAGCAAGGTTCCCACCTTTTAACTGTGTTTCTGGTTCTTGTTTCTGGGCTCCTGACAGCTCTCTCCCGGACTCTCCAACCACCATCAAACCTAGCAGGCTCCTGGCCACGTCCCTGGCTGCTTCCTGCTCTTGGGTCAGACCTACTGTTTCCTTCTCCTGGCAAACTTCCTTCAGCATGACACATGCTCACTGGTTGCTTGCTCAGTCCTCCTGAGTCGCTGCCCCTGCTGGCCTTTCCTGGTTCTAGCCAGCAACTTATATGCTTCCTTTCTCTGCACGCTACGTGGGTCTTTGTGAACAGGTGTTCCTGATGAGGCTTTCTGTTTCTAACTACGTCAGGACTATCACCAGGAAAATTCATTCTAATGCCTTTTGGCTTCTCCTGTGCTGAATGTATTTGCTGCTCAGCTGTTCCTATGTGTACTGAGTTTATTTGCTGCTCAGCTAAATCTGCGGTAAGTTCCTCATTTTCTCTTACCTCCATGTGCTCTATACTGGCTACTGTGTCACAGTATACAATCTATAAGCTTCAGACAACTGCTCATAAAAGGCCGCTGGGCTCTCATCTGGATCCTGGTGAACTTCCGATACCTTCCCGATATTCATGGCTCTCTGGCCTCCCTTCTTCAGGCCCTGCAATAAGGCCTGGCAAAATCTGGTTAGGGCCGCCGCCCCCTTTCATCATTCGGGTCCCACCCGGGATCTTCATTGGGATATTCTGCAACAGCTGCTTGTGGGGGATTTATTCCTCCCCCTTCTACAGGGTTTTCTTCTAACCAATGGAGGGCTGCTTGCCCGATTCGCCCTCGCTCCTCAGTAGTAAAGAGGGTAGACAGGAGCTGGCGACAATCAGCTCAGGTAGGCTGATGGGTTTGCATAATGCTAGACATTAATTATGTTAATTCCTGAGGCTTGGCTGTATAGGATGCATAATGCGTTTTCCAGTTCAATAAATCTGTGGTGGAAAAGGGTACATAAACTAAGCTGGTTGGTCCTGGTGCCATCTGGCCATGATCATTTAAAACAGGTATTCCAGGCACTTGGCGTAATGGCATTAGGTGCCCTGCTTTCTCCTTCTTCTTGGGAGTTACGCTTCTTAAATCATAAGGCTCCCGGGCACAAGTCTCCTTGTTGGGTGACCCTGAACTGGCAGGAGAGCCTCTGCTTTCTATCTCGTCAGAGGACTCGAGTCCCCCCGCTGTGCTTGGGGCTGACTCGGGACTATCACTCGGGGTAGGGTGCTTCTTAGGCTGCTGCAGCGGTATTTTCTGGGGCTCCTCTTCTGGCTCTACTTCAGGTCATGGTGCTGTGGGAACTAACGTCTGTAGGTGCTGGGGTAACCTAGCCAGAATATCTGGGGACTCTGGGGCAGAATACACAGGCGGCTTCTCTTCCTTAGCTTTTCTGGTTCCCCTAGTAGTAGCTACAAATATTTTACAGCGCTCCTCATAACAGCGCTTCATCCATGAGGGCTGCTGTTCACACACACTTAACCAGGAATCTATATAGGGGAACTGGTCAGGATACACTCTCAGTATAAGCTGATGAATTCGTAAAACTGTTTCTAAATCAAAGGTGCCCCCACGGGGCCATGAAGCAGCTAACGCGGGCCACTCCCTTTCACATAACATTTTTAATCTGGATGGAGTCATTTTCATACCATAATCACCCGAAAATCCTTTACGGAAATTCTTGATCATACATGCCAACGGAGTTTGCGTGGACTCCGTCCCTCCTATAATCTGAACGTACCTACGTACACTACCTACGTACTCAACGTACCTACGTACGCTACGTACTCTACGTACACGTAATGACGTACAAGACAACAAACAATAAGGATAGGTAGTATGGCTGTAGGTAAGGGGTCCGTACAGCCCACAGAACACTGGGGGGGGGACAAACACCACTCGCTTCCTCCTGTTCGCGACCTGGACGCGGTCGCCCGGCCAGGAACTGCGCTACTTAGGAGTCCGCTCTCGCTCGGTCTGTATTTCAAGACCTCTCACTCACACAAGCAAGCATATTTCAACAGGAAATCATATTTCAATATTTCAAATGCCCAGGTTTTCTGACTAACTGACTATTTCAAACAAGAAGGGTCGATGGCTTCGGCTTCGGCTTTCTCTTACGCGGAGCTTACTAGGACCACCCTTATGGGAGGTGATCAGGCTCCCTTGTCTCGCACACACTCATACGAGATTTCCCAGTTAGTCTATACCAAATATACCAAATCAGTCCTGCACACGCAAGACGTTGTCCCAGGCTGTTCTTTCTGACTATCGAATCACAAAAATGTCTACTCACTGGATCCGGTCCCCGATACCACACCAGCTTCTGAGTTGGAACCTGGACTCCCCCGAGTTGGAGGTGTTGGCCAGCTGGACCCGATGGCCCGCCGAGGCAGGCGGAACCCTCTCCGGCACAAAGGGGCCAGCGGCACCTGAGGTTTCCCCCGCGGTCGGACAGACATGGTTCCAACCGGGCCAAACCTCAAGGCGAATTGCGTGGATTATTCACTTGAATACCATTTACCACTCGCACTTCCCGGCCAACGCACCAAGAATATGCTTGCCGCCCGCCCGCCCACCAGCTGACTCCTGCCCAATCGGGGCAGTGGGAGACACAGCCGCGGCACCCCGAACCACTCAAAAGCGGCGTCCCTGCACAGAGGGAGCCGCTTGCCGCCCGCCCGCCCACCAGCTGACTCCTGCCCAATTGGGGCAGTGGGAGACACAGCCACGGCACCCCGAACTGCTCAAAAGCGGCGTCCCTGCACAGAGGGAGCCGCTTGCCGCCTGTCCGCCCACCAGCTGACTCCTGCCCAATCGGGGCAGTGGGAGACACAGCCGCGGCACCCCGAACCGCTCAAAAGCGCCGTCCCTGCACAGATGGAGCCGCTTGCCGCCTGCCCGCCCACCAGCTGACTCCTGCCCAATCGGGGCAGTGGGAGACACAGCCGCGGCACCCCAAACTGCTCAAAAGCGGCATCCCTGCACAGAGGGAGCCACTTGCCGCCCGCCCGCCCACCAGCTGACTCCTGCCCAATCGGGGCAGTGGGAGACACAGCCGCGGCACCCCGAACCGCTCAAAAGCGGCATCCCTGCACAGAGGGAGCCACTTGCCGCCCACCCGCCCACCAGCTGACTCCTGCCCAATTGGGGCAGTGGGAGACACAGCCGCGGCACCCCGAACTGCTCAAAAGCGGCGTCCCTGCACAGAGGGAGCCGCTTGCCGCCCGCCCGCCCACCAGCTGACTTCTGCCCAATCGGGGCAGTGGGAGACACAACCGCGGCACCCCGAACCTCTCAAAAGCAGTGTCCCTGCAGGGCACGCCCACACCTGGCGGGCCCACGCCTGAGGGCCTCGCCAGAGGGCCCTTTGGCATGGCCCTTAGGCGTGGCACAGAGGCGCAAACAAAACGAAAGGACCAAAAAGAAACAACCAGTCCTTACCAGTCAGGAACTCTGAGACACAGAAACAACGAACGGAACATCACAGCAACAACCACAACAACAGGAAATACTACGACCCACTACAGCAGCAAAGACACAGCAACTGCGACCAAAGCCGCACCACTCCGAGGAATCAACACCGGAACCCAGCTTGGTCCCAAAACACCAGGTACTCTCACAGATCATGCCACCTCTCTTAGCCCCCATCTACCTCCTCAACCCCCTCTTGACCCTCTACCCCCCCCTCCAAGCACACTCAAACATCTACTCTGGCCCACTTTCCCAGCAGCACAGCCCACACACACCTACAAACTGAAACAAAGCCACTCCCACACACAGCAGACACCAACCCACATCCTCAACCCCCCAACCCATCAACACATCACCATCTCACTAATCAATGCACGCTCTGTTAGAAATAAATACCACATGCTCCGTGACCTAATCACAAAGGAGCAGATAGACCTCCTATGTGTAACAGAAACCTGGCTCACAGACACTGACACTGTGCTAATGAACCAACTAACCCCCGCTGGATACACCCTCCATCACTGCTCCCGAGCTCACACCAAAGGAGGGGGTGTTGCCATCATAGCAAGAACCGACCTCCACCTCAGGATCCGTTCTTCATACACCACCAATGAAGCTGATCTCCTCACCCTCACCAATAAACACCTCTCAGTATGTCTAATCTACCGTGCACCTACCACAACCACTGACCTACCAAAGATACTTCAATTCATATCAGAGAGCACCAGTTCAGCAAAGGAACAAATCATCCTAGGCGATGTCAACCTCCCATCACTTCAAGAAGAACAAGCAGCAACCTTCCACACTGCCATGACTGCAATGGATCTGGTACAGGTCATACACGAACCCACTCATGAAAAAGGCAACACACTAGACTTCATATTCTTAAACCCCACAACTGCAGCCTCAGGGAAGAACCCACAGATCTCGCCGGTACCTTGGTCTGACCACCACCTCATCACTATATCCTACACCTACCAACATAAGACCAAAAATGAAGATGGACACCACATAAGAAGATTTAAAACATTCATCAAAGAGGACTTCTTAGCACAAACTCTACCCAATCTGCAAGCAAACTCCAGTGACATCAATGACCTAATACACAACTGGAATTCCACGATCTCCACAGCATCTGAGGCATCAACCAACAAAGCCATCGCCAGACCCCCTTCTACGAAGGCCAGATGGTTCACTCACAGTCTCCGAAAGCTAAAAACAAAACTTAGAAGAACCGAAAGAAAATGGAGAAAAACCAAAGATGAAAATGACAAAACAAAATACCTATATGAACTCAACACCTATCACTATGAGACCGACAAAGCAAAGAAAATCTACCACATGAAAATCATAAATACCTCCATAAACAAACCTCGTGAACTCTTCCAGATAGTCAAAAAACTGACAAAAGCACCCCATAACTCCGACCAATTACCGAAGATCCCACCAGAGCTGCTGGCCCGTCAATACAGACAACTACAATGACCACAAAACTCTCAGCCAACAGCAGACACAATTACACTGAACCTCCACCCCAAAGTACACAGTGAATGGACCACCTTCAAAGAAACCTCAACAGACGAAATATCAACCACCATGTCTTGCCTCAACACCACCACCTCCCCGCTGGACCCCTGCCCCACTGACTGGATAAAGAAATCCAAAAACGAACTGAGCACACCATTAGCCCATATCGTCAATGAATCCTTCTCCCAAGGATACATACCAGACACCCTCAAAACTACAATCATACGATCATCCTTAAAAAAGCAAAACCTGGACCCCCTAGATCCAGCATCCTACAGACCCATAGCAAGCCTACCTTTCACTGCCAAGATAATCGAGAAGATCGTCCAACAGCAGCTGCAGGAACACCTCGATACCAACAACATACTGGACCCACAACAACACGGCTTCCGCCCTCTACATGGTGTCGAGACCCTCATGACCACACTGATGAACCCCTCCTCATAGGAACACAAGAAAAGCACTCTGGATATGCCATGATCTTCCTTGATATATCTGCAGCTTTCGACACCATCTCCCACAACATCCTCATTCACAGACTACGGACAATTGGGATCAAAGACACCATACTAAAATGGTTCCAATCCTACCTAACTAACAGGCAACAACTAATCCGTACCAGCACCTTGACCTCCCCCCCATTCCAGCAACACCAAGGAGTACCCCAAGGATCCACACTCTCAGCCATGCTCTTCAACATTTACCTTCAACCACTCTGCTCAGTCATACGCACTACCAACATCAGCTTCCATATATATGCTGACGATATCATGCTCTATGCCCCCATTATGACCACAAACCCAACAAACACCCATCTCTCTCCATGCTTCTCCACGGTGTCCGACTGGCTACAAGCAAACAACCTATCAATCAACATAAAGAAAACTGAAGCCCTCATAGTGACAAAAGACCCAGACTTCACACCACCTACACACCTCAACATAGGAACCACAAGCATTCAAATACAACCACACATAAGATACCTGGGCATTATTATCGACCAAGCCCTCACCTTAAAACAACAAATCACTAAAACCTCCGGAACTATTTTCCACAAGGCAAGACAGTACAACGTCTCAGACCCATTCTTGAACATCAAGACTTCCGAACAGTAATGCAGGCCACGACACTCCCACATCTGGACTATTGCAACATAATCTACCATGGACTTCCAGCCACACAGACCAACCCCCTCCGAACAGCATTGAACACCACAGCAAGAATCATTCAAAGAGCAAAGAAAACCGACCACATCACCCCAATTCTGAAAGACCTCCACATACTTCCCCTCGAAGCAAGGACTAAATACAAGGCCATCCTACTCACCCATAAAGCCATACATCAAACACAGAACACCCAGCTCCGCACCCTACTGTCTTGTCCAGCCCACGGCAGAACTACAAGACAAGCCTCCAGCAACTCCCTCACCATCCCTCACAAAAGAACCAAATGCTCGCAACGGACCTGCAACCGAGCCTTTGAACTTTATGCTCCATCCTTATGGAATTCTCTACCGAGCTGTCTCAGAAACAATGCAGACCTGTCATCTTTCAGAAAACAGCTAAAAACCATCCTTTTCCAGGAACACTTCAACACGACTCCCACCGAAAAGCGCACCAACCCCTGATCTAGCCCACCATGAACCACTGATCATAAGTTATACTAACCTGTCCGTGTCCAAAGTCTGTCTCATGTCCAAAGTCTGTCCTATGTCAAAATCATCAATGTTGCCTCCCCGGTGATAGCCCCGCCCTATATTTAATTCCCCCACCCCTTAATGTAACGCCGCTTTGACCCGGTGAAAAGCGGATATAAATACAGCTAAATAAATAAATAAATAAATGCTGTAGCAAAGTGCAATCAATGAATAAATCCAGGAGTCAATTGACAGGGTCCAAGCCAGTTTATTGTGCACAGGCCCAGTCAGTCAAAGCTTCAAAAGGAACTGAGCAAAGGTTTCTACAGAGACATAACCATTTATACCTCTTTTTCAGTTTGATACATGAGAACTTTCTATTGGTTCCAACTCGATACATGCAAACCTCTCATTGGTTTTACATTTCCTGCACCTGTCCAATTAGAAATCCCTCCGGAGCCTAGCAACCGGCCCCCTCCCTTAGGATTGCTCTAACAATGGTGCAGTTCTTGATTTTGTTACTTCTCTACTGCAAGGTTATCCCTAGCTCCAGGAATGCATATATTGAAACATTTCTGTTCTTTCACACACAAGAGAATAATGGGAGACTTATGAATTCATAAAAACCTCTTATTAAGCAGTTTAAAACAGTTTTCTCATTTTTCACAGATTTTTGGTTCTTTTGTAGCTATAATGGGAGTTAGGATCCAGGCCTAACTTACAGGCCCTTCATAGTAGTAGGCCATGCTAGGCCATAGCCTACCACAATATGATTCCCATTCCTCTAGAAATTTGTGGTTTTTTAAAATTGCTAGCTCTCTGATTGGGAGCTCTTAAAAGGGTTTTGGTACATTTTTAAAACAAAGTTACATTCTTTTTGGTGCTTTAATTTAAAAGGAGAAATATTTTCTTTAGTGGGGTAGGTTTAAAACTCTGCTTTAGTAACTTTCTCAGCTCTTGGGAGCTACTGACACCTAATCAGGAGTTAGTGGGCCTGATAGCCTGTGAAAGAACTGAGAGCAGCTGAGGCCTGCATAAAAGGCTTCAGAGCCCTGCACTGTTGAGGCATTCCTAAAAGGGGCTATACATTTCAAACAAAGGTTAAGAATTTGTGTTGTTTTTTAATTGCTAGCTCTCTGACTGGGAGCTCTTAAAAGGGTTTTGGTACATTTTTAAAACAAAGTTACATTCTTTTTGGTGCTTTAGTTTAAAAGGAGAAATATTTTCTTTAGTGGGGTAGGTTTAAAACTCAGCTCTTGGGAACTACTGACACCTAATCAGGAGTTAGTTCCCTCCCTACCCTACCCCCCCCCCAACTCCCATCCACCCCTAGTGAACAGTCTTGCTTTATAGGGCACCTCCCCAATTAACAAAACACAGGGACTTGGAACAGCACATTTTGAATATAATTAAAGAGATTTAACTGCTTTTTCTCTAAAAGGACAGCTGGGAAACCAGCTGGTACATTGGTAGATCTCTCTCTTTTGCTTTAACAGATACCTAAGCTCCATGAACAGAACAATGGCTGGGAAAAATCGTATTGCTAAAGCCCCCATTACAGCTTCTGCCTCTGTCCAGACAGAGGTTCCAATGCCAATTGAAAGACCGGTTCCATGTGTAGGGTGCCTGCATGCTGAAGGTCTCAGGAAGCAAGTGGAGGAACTCAGAAAAGAGGTGGCGAGGCTGAGGTGCATTCAAGACAGTGAGAAGTACATTGATGAGATGCTTCTTGCAGCAACCAAGCTCTCCAGCAGAGGAGAAGATGGGTGCCTACAGAATGACGAAGGTTGGACACAAGTCACCAGGGCCTGCAGAATCACAAATCCAACTTCTCCAGCCCTTGAAATGAAGAACCATTATGCAGCCCTGAAAGTGGAGGAGGTGAAAGCATCCCTGGAAAGGGAAGAACCAGAGCTCATCGGCCAGATCGGCATCGGGCAGTGAGCAGGCAGGTGTGATCCTCCCTCCTCCCCACTGCCAAAGCCAATCGGTCCCTCAGGGGAGCTGCTCAGCTGACTTTTAAAGTGCTGCGCTCCAAGGCGCGAGGAAGTAACAGTCATCAGCCGGATCGGCATCAGGCAGTGAGCAAGCAGGTGTGCTCCTCCCTCCTCTCCACAGCCAAAGCCAATCGGGCCGGCAGGGGAGCTGCTCAGCTGAGTTTTAAAGTGCTGCGCTCCAAGGTGTGAGGAAGTAACAGTCACTGGCCGGATCAGCATTGGTCAGTGAGCAGGCAGGTGTACTCCTCCCTCCTCCCCACCGCCAAAGCCAATTGGGCCATCAGGGGAGCTGCTCAGCTGACCTTTAAAGTGCTGTACTCCAAGGTGCGCCCGCGTCTCGTGGGCCCGCGCCTAAGGGCCTCGCCAGAGGGCCCTTGGGCGTGGCCCTTAGGCAGGGACCGCAGGTGGCCATTCTGCTCTGGTTTTGAGGCTTGCTGCATCTTGGCCTTCTCCTGCTGCGTCATTGTTTGTATCCTCTGCTATTGACTTCGCCTCCTGGGATCCTCCACTGCATCACTGACTGTTTGTTCCCTTTGACATTTGTACGTTTGTTATTTTATTGCCTGTTGAACTTTATTGCATATTCTATTGAATCCTTTGATTCCCTTTACTTTTAATTAACCTACTCTCTTCTGCAACCCCCTCTGCTTATTTTCTTTGCTCCTTTCTTGACCTTACCTTGACTCCACCTAAGGTTTGTCTTCCTCCTCCGTTTCCTTAACCTTCCTATTTTTTTCTCCTCCTTCCCTGTTACTGCTCACTTGTTTTCTGCCTTCTTTGTGATGCACATCTTGGCTAATCTCATCCATATCCCTCTAGCCTCTCCTTCTCTTCCCCCTCCCTCTTCTGGTGATTTCATTCCTAATCCTGGCCTTCCTGGACGTTTGCCTCATTCTGTAATGAATTCCTCATGTAACCTAGCCAAATTAATATGAATAAAATACAGTCTCTAAAATGCTTGTATGCAAATGCTAGAAGTCTAAAAAATAAGATGGGAGAGTTAGAATATATAGCATTAAATGAGAGGTTAGATATGATTGGAATCAGAGACATGGTGGAAGGAGGACAACCAGTGGGACACTGTGATACCTGGGTACAAACTATATCGTAATGATAAAGCTGATCAAATTGGTGGAGGCGTTGCGCTCTATGTTAGAGAGGGCATTGAGTCAGAAAGGATTAAAGTTTTGCAGGAAACAAAATTTGCTGTAGAATCTCTATAGATTGAAATTCCATGTAAAAAGGGGAAGGCGGTGGCAGTGGGGGTGTACTACCAACTGCCTGGCCAGAATGAACAAATGGATGATGAAATGCTCAAAGAAATCAAGGAAGCTAACAAAAGTTACAGCGCAGTAATAATAATGGGTGATTTCAATTACCCCGGTATCGACTGGGTCAGTGTCACGGCAGGACATACTAGGAAGATAAAGTTCCTAGATGAAATAAATGACTGCTTCTTGGAGCAGCTGGTTCATGAACCGACCAGAGGGGAAGCCATATTAGACCTAGTCCTTAGTGGAACACCAGATCTAGTGCAAGAGATAAGGGTGTTGAGGCCACTTGGCAATAGTGATCATAGCATGAACGCCTTTGATTTAATTAGTGTAGGAGGGATAGTAAGGAAATCCACAGTACTACCTTTTAACTTTCGAAAGGGAGACTATGATAAAAAGAGGAAAATAGTTAAGAAAAAGCTAAAAGGAGCAGTTGCAAAGGTTAAAGACTTACATCAAGTTTGGGTGTTGTTGAAAAATACTATCTTGGAAGCCCAGGCCAGCTGTATTCCACGCTTTAAGAAAAGTGGAAGGAAGTCCAAAAAACTGCCAGCATGGTTTAAAGGTGAGGTCAGAGAGGCTATTGCTGCCAAAAAAGCATCTTTCAGGAAATGGAAAAAAGAGCCAAACAACGAAACCTGGATACAGCACAAGCACTGGCAAGTCAAATGCAAGGCATTGATAAGGCAGGCAAAGGGAGAATTTGAGAAGAAGCATGCTGTGGAAGCAAAAACGTGAAATAAAGACTTTTTCAAGTACATTCGTAGCAAAAAACCTGTGAGAGAGTCAGTTGGTCCATTAGATGATAGAGGGGTTAAAGGGGCACTAAGAGGCGACAAGGCAATAGCAGAGAGACTGAATGAATTCTTTGCTTCGGTCTTTATTGAGGAAGATGTAGGGATGTTACCCATGACTGAAGTGGTATTTAAAGGTGTGGAAGAATTGAAGGAAATATCAATACATCGGGAAGATGTATTACAACTATTAGATAAACTGAAGCGTAGCAAATCAGCCGGGCTGGATGGTATACATCCAAGGGTGTTGAAAGAGCTGAAATACGAGATTGCAGACCTGCTATTAGTAATCTGTGAACTATCATTAAAATCATCTCTAATACCTGAAGATTGGAGGATCGCCAATGTAACACCAATTTTTAAAAAGGGTTCCAGGGGTGATCCGGGAAACTACAGACCGGTGAGCCTGATGTCAGTACCGGGAAAAATGGTAGAAACCATCATAAAGAATAAAATTACTCAGCATGTAGATAATAGTCATGGCCTAATGGGAGACAGCCAACATGGCTTTAGACAAGGAAGATCTTGTCTTACTAAACTGTTATGTTTTTTTTAAGGTGTGAATAAACAGGTGGACAAAGGTGAGTCGGTTGATATACTGTATCTGGACTTTCAGAAAGCCTTTGACAAGGTCCCTCATCAGAGACTTTTGGCAAAACTAAAGAGTCATGGGATAGGAGGCAGTGTACTACTGTGGATCAGGAACTGGTTAAAAGACAGAAAGCAGAGGGTAGTGCTAAATGGCCAATTTTCCCAATGGAGAAAGGTGAATAGTGGTATACCCCAGGGATCTGTGCTGGGTCCGCTGCTTTTTGACATATACGTAAATGACCTGGAAAGTGGAATAACGAGTGAGGTTATCAAATTTGCAGATGACACAAAACTATTTAAAGTTGTTAAAACCCAAGAGGATTGTGGAAAATCGCAAGAGGATCTTGATAAATTGGAAGACTGGGCATCAAAATGGCAGATGAAATTTAATGTGGACAAGTGCAAAGTTATGCACCTAGGGAAGAGCAACCCAAACTATGGTTACACGATGCAAGGTTCCACATTAGGAACCACCACCCAGGAAAAAGATTTAGGCGTCATTGTGGATAACATGTTAAAACCCTCAGCCCAGTGTGCAGCGGTGGCCAAGAGAGCAAATAGAATGCTAGGTATCATAAGGAAAGGAATGGAAAATAAAACAAAAGATATTATAATGCCTCTATATCGTTCCATGGTGAGACCACACCTTGAATATTGTGTGCAATTCTGGTCGCCGTTTCTTAAAAAGGATATAGCGATATTAGAAAAGGTACAGAGAAGAGCCACCAAAATGGTAAAGGGGATGGAAGGATACTCCTATGAAGAAAGGCTAAAAAGGTTAGGGCACTTTAACCTGGAAAAGAGAAGGCTGAGGGGAGATATGATAGAAGTCTATAAATTAATGAATGGAGTGGAATGGGTGAACGTAGATCGATTGTTTACGTTATCAGAATATAGAAAGACTAGGGGACATGCAATGAAGCTACAGAGTAAACTATTTAAAACTAATAAAAGAAAATATTTTTTCACTCAAAGTGTAATCCAACTCTGGAATTTGTTACTAGAGGATGTAATAAAGGCTGTTAGTGTAGCTGGGTTTAAAAAAGGTTTGGACAAGTTCCTGGAGGAAAGATCCATAAACCATTATTAAGAAGGGACCCAGGATATCAATGCTTGACCCAGTACAAGTATTGTGGAACCTGTGTCTTTTGGGGAAACTGCTAGGTAAGTATGACCTAGATTGGCCACTGTTGGAAACAGGATACTGGGCTTGATGGATCTTGGTCTGACCCAGTATGGCATATCTTATATTCTCATGTAGAACACTATGGACACATCACATAGTCTAAATTGCTGTATATCAGCACACGTCACCGCCTAACACTGTATGTATATAAGATGTTTTTAGCACCACTGTATATAGCCCACATTGTACATAACTCAAACTAATCTAGCACACAACACAACACGCACCCAACTAAATTTTCACCCCCACTGCATGTATAACACACTCACACTACCAGATTGTTTGCTGTGATACCACCTTGATTATTATGATAAGGCGGTTTAGAAATACTGTTAAATAAAATAAATAAATAAATGTTATGTTCTTAATCTTATTCAGATCCCCCTTCTTTCCCTTTTTTCTCTCCCTTTCTCTTGTGCCCTATGGAATGCACATTCTGTCTCTAATAAACTCTCTTTTACACATGATCTTTTCATCTCCAACGCTTTTCATCTTTTTGCTTTAACTGAGACCTGGCTCTTCCCTGACGACACCGCCTCTGTTGTTGCCCTCTGCCATGGTGGCTTTCAATTCTCCCATACACCTCATCCTCCTGGTCATGGTGGTGGGGTTGGCCTTCTTCTTTCCCCCTCCTGCCATTTCCAACCACTCCTCCTGCCTCAGTCTCATTCTTTCCTCTCTTTTGAGGTCCACTCCATTCGCCTCTTCGTCCCGCTTCCTCTCTGGTTTGCTGTTGTCTATCGTCCTCCTGAAAAGGCTGCTTCTTCTTTTTTCTCTAACTTTATTTATTTATTTATTTATTTAGCATATATTTGTATACCGCTACTTCCAGCGATCAGGAGCGGTTTGATTAAGTAAACAGAAAATGTCAGATCAGTGACAGAAATTTCAAGGAATTACAGCGTGATTTACAAGGTTATGTGATAGGTTTTCAAAACAAAGCCAGACAGTTTCATTATAGTATACAACACACAATTGTGAGGGGGGGGGGGGGAATTTGCTTTTGTACTTTTTTACAATATATACATTTATACTTTTACATATATACATTTTATACTTGCTTATGGTTTGGTGTGTATATTGTTGATTTACGTCACGTTGTAGGCCTCTTGAAATAAGTGTGTCTTTAGGTTTTTTCTGAAACACATCAGGTCATTGATTGCACGTAACTCAGGCGGGAGTTGGTTCCAAAGTGAGGGGGCAGTGTATGAGTATGCTCTGTTGCTTGTGGCTATTTTAACTGATCTTATACTTGTTGGTATCTGCAGGTTGTTTATGGTGGCGGTTCTCCTGTTTCTGTTCGCAGGTTGTAAGGTGATTAGGTTTGAGAGGAAGGTTGGTGCCAGATTATGGATGGTTTTAAAAGTCGTTACTAGGATTTTGTATTTTATACGGGCTATGATGGGGAGCCAGTGTAATTCAACTAGCACTGGTGTGATGTGTTCTGCCACCCCTGTTTTAGTGATGATTCTGGCTGCGACGTTCTGAGCCATCTGGAGTATGTTTAGGGTTTTTTTTGGAAGGCCCTGTAGAATTGCATTACAGTAATCGAAGTGGGGTATGATGAGGGCTTGGGCTACGGTCCGAAAGTCGGTGGCTTCTATGATGTTCCTGAGAGGTTGTATAACCCTGAGCTTGTGAAAAATGGCCCTATTCACTAAGCGGAGGTGTTTTGCCATCTTTAGTTCGCTATCTAGTGTTACTCCGAGGTACTTTATTTCGTTTTTTGAGTGATAGGTGTTATTGCATAGGGTGATTGTCGCTGGTGGGTTGAATTTCGGTTTTCTTGAGATGTACATGACTTCGGTTTTTTTGTGGTTTATGGCCATGTTGTTTCTCTGGAGCCATGTTTGCATCTTTTATGCATTCTTCTAGCTGTGAGTAGTTTGGGTTACTTGCGTCAAGTTGAGTATAGAGCATAATATCATCAGCGTATATGTGATACTGGATTTTATGCTTTTTGAATATTTCACAGATTGGTTTCATGTACACATTGAAGAGAAGCGCGGATAGAGCTGAGCCTTGTGGTATGCCCTGCGTTTGAGGGAAGGCCTTTGCTTTTTCATTGTTGAACTGTACCTGTTGCATTCTGTTGGAGATATACGACGAGAACCATTTTAGTGGGGTTCTCGCTATTCCTATAGCTTCCAGTCTGTTTAGTAGGGTTTGGTGGTGAACGGTATCAAACGCTGCGGAGATGTCAATGAATATGAGAAACTTTGACTCATGGCTTTCCCTCTTTCTTAACCCTTCCTCCCCTACTCTTATTCTTGGTGATTTTAACATCCATGTTGATAACCCCTCTGATCCTCTTACTCTTACGCTGCTCTCTCTTACCTCCTCATTTGGCCTTCAACTTTGTTCTTTTGCCCCCACTCACCATCGTGGCCATTGTCTGGATCTGATTTTCTTTTCTTGCTCCTCACCCTCTAACTTCAGTAATTCTGTTCTTACTTTATCTGATCATCACCTTCTTACCTTTAAGCTCCACCTCCCACCACCTCTGCCTCGTCCTATCTCCTCCAACCTATTTAGGAACATTCTTGCCATTGATCCCCTGGTTCTCTCCGCTTCCATTTCTCCTCCTCTCTCTTCTATTTTGTCTTCCAAGTCTGTTGATGTGGCAGTGATGTCCTATAATTCCACGCTCTCCTCAGCTCTGGATATTCTCGCTCCTCCCACCCCTCATCCTGTGAGGCACTCCTTACCTCAGCCCTGTCTCTCTCCCACTACTCGCTATCTTCAATCCTGTGCCCACTCTGCTGAGCATGCCTGGCTCAAATCCCATTCCCTTGAAGATTTCTCTCACTTCAAATTCATGCTTTTCTCCTTCCAATCAGCTTTAGCTCTTGCCAAACAAGATTTTTTTGTTCACCTGACTAATTGTCTTGCCTCTGATCCTCGCCGTCTCTTCTCTGCTCTCAACTCTCTCCTTAAAGTGCCTCCGCCTCTGAATACTCCTTCCCTTTCTGCCCAATCCCTAGCTGATTTCTTTCATGATAAAATCTGTAAGATCACTCTCAAATTTTCCTCTAAGTCCCCTATTTCCCCTTCTCCCCCTTCTTGCTCTCAACCCCACCCCTTCTCATCCTACCCTCTCTTCCTTTCCTGCGATTTCTGATGATGAAACTGCTCATCTTCTCTCTTCCTCCAAGCTTACCACCTGCTCTTCTGATCCTATCTCCACCCGTCTCCTCTGCTCTATCTCCTTTACCGTTGTCCCCTTCATCTCTCATATCCTCAACCTCTCGCTCTCCACTGCTACAGTCCCTGCTGACTTTAAACATGCTGTGGTCACGTCTTTCCTTAAGAAACCCTCTCTTGATCCCTCCTGTCCTTATTATTGTCCCATTTCCTCCTTCGCTTCATTTCTAAACTGCTCAAGCGTGCAGTTTACTGCCACCGCCTTGATTTCCTTTCTTCCCATGCTCTCCTTGATCCCTTGCAGTCTGGTTTTCATCCTTTGCACTCTACTGAAACTGCTCTTGTTCCTGGCTAAATCTAAGGGCCTTTACTCTGTCCTTATCCTCCTTGACCTCTCTGCTGCTTTTGACACTGTTGATCATGATCTTCTCCTTGACACTTTGTCCTCGCTTGGCTTTAGGGACTCTGTTCTTTCCTGGTTCTCCTCCTATCTCTCACATCACTCCTTTAGTGTATGTTCTGGTGGCTCTTCCTCCTCTGCTATCCCGCTCTCTGTTGGTGTCCCCCAAGGTTCCGTTTTGGGTCCCCTCCTTTTTTCTCTCTATACCCAGTCCCTTGGTGCGCTCATTTCCTCTCATGGATTTCAGTACCATCTCTATGCTGATGACTCCCAGATCGATCTCTCTACTCCTGATCTTTCTTCTTCTATCCAGTCCTGGATCTCTAGCTGTCTCTCTGCCATTGCTGCCTGGGTGTTCCATCATCGCTTGAAATTGAACATGGCCAAGACCGAACTTCTCATTTTTTCCCCTAAAATCCCCCCTTCTCCTTCTTCTTTTTCAGTCTCTGTGGATGGCTCTGTTCTCCTACCTATTTCTTCTGCTTGCAACCTGGGTGTCATGCTTGACTCCTCGCTCTCCTTCTCCTCTCATATCCAACTCATCGCCAAGACCTGTTGCTTCTTTCTCTTCAACATTGGTAAAATTCGTCCCTTTCTCTCTGAACATACTACTAAAACTCTCATCCATTCCCTAATCACCTCCCGTCTTGATTACTGTAACCTCTCCTTACTGGCCTCCCTCAGACTCATCTCTCCCCCCTTCAGTCTATTCAGCACTCTGTTGCACGTTTGATTTTCTGCCAGCCTCATTTTGCCCATATCACTCCTCTCCTCAAATCTCTTCACTGGCTTCCTATCCGTTTCCACATTCACTTTAAACTTCTCCTTTTGACCTATAAGTGCATCCACTCTGCTGCTCCTCGATACCTTTCTTCTCTCATTTCTCCTTACTTCCCCCCTCGTGAACTCCGTTCTTCTAGCCAGCTGCTTCTTGCTTTGCCCTTCTCCTCTATTGCCATCTCCAGATTCCGCATTTTTCACCTTGCTGCACCCTATGCCTGGAATAAGCTACCTTTGTCTATATGTCAGGCATCTTCTCTGACCCTCTTCAAACTTAGGTTAAAAGCTCTTCTTTTTGCTTCTGCTTTTGGTTCTTGACTTACCTGTTCTCCTTCCTTCCCCTCTCTTTTTACCTGTTTTGCTTCCTCTTATACTTATTCTTACCTACTTCCTTTGTCTGGTCTCTACTGTTCTCCTTTCTTTGCCCTTGTTCTTTTCTTGTCCTTCCCCTTGTCTTTTTAGATTGTAAGCTCTTTGAGCAGGGACTGTCTCTTCTGTGTTTTCTTTGTACAGTGCTGCGTGCGTCTGGTAGCGCTATATAAATGCTTAGTAGTAGTAGTAGTAGTAGTAGTAGCTCAAGTACCCCAAAGTTGCAGAATCAGTGACCACAAGGAAGCGAAGGGTAGTGGTGGTTGGTGACTCTCTTCTGAGGGGTACTGAGGCGTCCATCTGCCGACCAGACTTGATGTCCAGAGAGGTATACTGTCTGTCTGGTGCCAAAATCCAAGATGTTATGGAGAGTTTGCTGAGACTCATCAAGCCCAATGTTGCTAATCCATGTCAGAACAAATGATACTGCCAGGTCTCCCTCTGAGCATATCAAAAGTGACTTCATGGCTCTGGGACAGAGGGTGAAGCAGATAGGTGCACAGGTGGTGTTCTCTTCAATCCTCCCTGTTGAGGGTAAAGGCCAAGGCAGAGAGACTCGCATCCTGTAGATGAATGCATGGATGCGTGGATGATGTCATCAAGAGTGTTTTGGTTTCCTGGACCATGGGATGCTGTTCCAAGGGTTGCAGAGCAGAGATGGCATCCATCTGTCCAAGAAAGGTTGCCGCGTCTTCAGTAGTAGACTGGCTAATCTACTGAAGAGGATTTTAAACTAGATTCATTGGGGACAGGTGAAGAAAGGCCCCAGGTAAGTGAAACATTAAATACCTTTATGGAAATGGGTAAAAGGGGTAAAAGAGGGAGGAGTGGTCTAGTGGTTAGGACAAGGTACTTCAGGCCAGAGGGCCAGGGGTTCAAGTCCCACCTGGGGACAGCAATCTCAGGCCGGAGGGACTGGGATTTCTAGTCCTATAGGCACTCCTTGTGGTCTTGGGCAAGCCACTTAACCCTCCACTGCCCATGTTCCCTGTAAGTATTAACGTATGTGTGTCATATCCCCTCGTGTTAAATGTATCCCCAAATTGACCGCTTTGACCCAATGAAAAGCAGAATATAAATACAGCTAAATAAAATAAATAACATATGGAAAGCAGTGTGCATAAATGCCCATAGCATGGGAAATAAGATCCCCAATGTTGAAGCTTTGGTGGGAGTGGCTGACTTGGATTTAGTGGCAGCTACAGAAACATGGTTCACAGAAAACCATGACTGGGATTTAACAATACCAGGCTATACTTTATTCAGAAAGGGGAAGGCGTAGGAAGAAGGGGAGGAGGAATGGCACTATATATAAAAAATAATTTTAAAGCTTTGGAATTACAGAGCTTAAAAGGGAGAGAGGAGGCATTGTGGGTTAAACTAGAAAGAGGGAAAGAGAAATCTATTTGCATTGGTGTGATATACAGACCTCCCTCAAGAGGAAGAATTGGACAGAGAGTTAATTGAAGACATACGCAGCATTGCTAGGAAAGGGAAAGTGCTACTGATAGGGAATTTCAATATGCCAGATGTTGAATGGCACATTCCTGCTGCAGTATCAGCTAGAAGTAAGGAGATCCTGGATTCTCTATAGGGAGAACTATTCAGGCAATTGGTAACAGACCCCACACGTGAAGGGGCCATACTGGACTTGGTGCTTACCAATGGTGAAAGTGTTTCTGATGTTATAGTGGAAGATCATTTTACATCCAGTGATCACCAGATGGTGTGGTTCAGTATTAGGACTAGGACTGTTAGAATCCATTCAAAAGTGAGGGTCTTAGACTTTAGGAAAACTAACTTTGCTAAGATGGGCCAATACCTCAGGGAGTTGTTAGCAGGATGGAAACAGCTGGGGGATGTAGAAAAACAGTGGGCAAGACTGAAAGGGGATATTTTAAGGGCAACCAACCTTTTTGTTAAAATGGTAAATAAAGGTAAAAGGAAAAGGAGACCGCTATGGCATTTGAAAGAAGTAGCTGAAAAGGTGAAGAAAAAGAGGGAGGCCTTCATGAAATACAAGAGATCAGAGAAAGGAAGACAGGCATCTATATTTGGAAAAACTTAGAGAAGCTAGCAAAGTAGTCAGGAAAGCAAAGATTCAAAAAGAGGAGGAAATAGCCAATGCGATAAAATGGGGGGATAAGACATTTTTCAGATATATTATTGAGAAGAGGAAGGGCAAAAGTGGTATTGTCAGACTCAAGGGTGAAGGGGAGGAATATGTAAAAGCTGATGAGGATAAAGCGGAATTGCTTAACAAATATTTCTGTTCTGTGTTCACAGATAAAGAATCAGGAACAGGACCTCAGAAAACACCCACAAACAGGAATAGAAGCGAGGGGCATCTTGAACAATTTTCAAAAGACTGTGTTCATGAGAAACTAGCTCAACTTAAAGTAGACAAAGTGATGGGACCGGATGGGATACACCCTAGAATACTGAGGGAACTTGGGGACATTCTGGCAGCTCCACTAACTGACCTTTTCAATGATTAGTTGGAGGGAGGAGTGGCCTAGTAGTTAGGACAAGGTACCTCAGGCCAGAGGGCCAGGGGTTCAATTCCCACCTGGGGACAGCAATCTCAGGCCAGAGGGACTGGGGTTTCTAGTCCTATAGGCACTGCTTGTGGCCTTGGGCAAGCCACTTAACCCTCCATTGCCTCAGGTACACATAGATTGTGAGCCCTTTGGGGACGAGGGAATGTATCCAGTACCTGCTTATAGTGATTGTAAACTGCTCTGATGCCCCTCAGCCTGGGCAGTATATCAAGAAAGTGCATAAAATCAGAGGTTGTTCCACATCACCAGGAGGGGAAGCACCTGTAACCTGTAAAGCCACTTGGGAAATATAACCATCTTATATAGCGCTATTCACCCTCCCAAGGAGAGGGGAAGGTCCCTCCATCTAATTAAACATTCTTGGGTGTTTGATAGAAGTGCCTTTACATTCAGGTCTTACAGCTTCCCAGTTTCCGCTGACATCAAGATGCCCAAATATTTAAAGGTCTCTGAGGTCCATTTTGAAGGGAAATCTCCCATCCAATTTGCCTCAATCCGTTGGTGTAAAGGTAGGGCCTCCGATTTGTTGAGGTTTAATTTGAGGCCAGAGAATTGCCCAAAGTCTTCAAACATGTGCAATAAGGTCGGTAAAGTTTCTTGTGGAGAGCCCAGAAATATGAGTATGTCATCGGCAAAGGCCAAGACCCGAAAATTCTTCCATCCATATGTACGCTCCAGTGAGTCCGAGATGTGCTTGTATGCATTCAAGTAGAGGTTCCAATGTCAAGATGAAGAGAAGGGTTTATAGGGGGCAGCCCTGCCAAAGTCGGACATCAGAGAGCCATTCACCCATATTTGCCTGCGTGGATCTGAATGTAACAGCCATATTACTTCAATAAAGAATCCATCCAATCCCATGTATTCCAGCACCCTAAACATATAAGGCAAAGCCACCTGGTCAAATGCTTTTTCAGCATCAAAGCTGATCAATAATGTAGGAGCTTCAGCCGTTTCCATCATATAGAGGGAGGAGAGGATCTTCCGAATGCTTTTTACTACATACCTGCCCCTCACAAATCCAACCTGGTCCTCATGCACAAGATGGGGCATAAGCGGGGCTAATTGCTCAGTCACAATTTTAGCTACTACCTTTATGTCTACATTTAAGCGAGATATGGGCTGATAAGACCCAGGCATCAAGAGATTTTTACCTGGTTTGGGAAGGACTGTAATGACTGCTCTATTAGTCTCATATGGGAAGACTTGTCTCCTCACTAGATCAGTGAAGTAGGCCATTAATGAATTTGCTACTTGGGTGCCATCAGTTTATAAAACTCTTCTCTAAACCCATCCGGTCCTGGAGCATGACACCGATGCAGCGTTTTAATTGCTTTTGCAACCACAAAGGTTGTAATCGGGGCATTGAGGCCATCCCTCTGGTTTGTTGTTAGGTACGGTAGTTGGATTTGATTCAAAAAAGCTTGCTCCACTACCCTGGCTTCAGATTCCGCTTTATATAGGGAGGTATAATAAGTTTAAAAAATGTCTTCTATTTGTTGTTGTGCATTTTTGATATGTCCTCCTGCATCACGGAGGGCTCCCACATGGTGTTGTCTCTTGTTGGCCTTAAATAATCCTAATAACAATTTCCCTGTTTTATTCCCAAATTTATAAAGTTTGTACTGATAATATAGGAGAGATTGAGTGACTCTTTCCTGTAGGAGGGCAGCCACCTCCCTCTGCAGGTGTAACATCTCTTCTTTGGTTTGTTGATTAGGGTATCCTAGAAACTTTCTGCGAGCTAAACAAAGCTCAAGCTGGAGCAAGTGTTGGCATTGTTTTGTGCAGCTAGTTGCTACGTATCCTATGATTTGGCCTCCCAGATCCACTTTGGCTGCGTCCCAAAAGAGTATTGGATTGTCCCTATGGGTTTCATTGTTTTTGGCGTATTCTTCCCATTGTGCTTTAATGATATCACCAAATCGCTCATCCGAATTTAGACCGAGGGGGTATCACCAGAGAGCACCTTTGGATTGGGCTCCCCATTTCACATGGTTATGGGCCCACCTCCGCACGTGTCACCCGGTCAAAAAATGTAGAAGAACCTAAAAAATAGTCTATCTTGGATCCTGTGTCATGTGCTCTTGACATGTGTGTATAGTCTCTATACAAGGGGTGAAGGACCCTCCAATAGTCTTCCAGGTCATATCCATCACAAATCCCCCCTCACCCACTGTGTTCTACGGTCTCTCACCCTATTACATGATCTTCCATGACACAATTAAAGTCTCCCCCCGATGATAAGTGGGACCATCCCCATTTCATCTAAACATTTGTTTACCTTGGCATAAAACTAATTAAATATATATTAGGTGCATACTGTATATGTTCACCAAGGCTACACACTGGCTGTGTATTTTCCCAAGGATGAGGATATATCTCCCATCCAGGTCTGCGATGCTTTTTGTTGTCACAAAGCCCACCTTTTTATGTATCAATAGAGCTACCTCTGCTTTCTTCCCTCCTGATGATGCTCCATATACCTCCCCGACCCACCAGCGCTTGAGCTTAGAATGCTCAAGTTCCATTTGATGGGTTTCTTGCAAGAAGATAAGATCCGCCTGTGTGTCATAGAATGCCCATAGCCCTTTGTAATGCTTTATAGAGCTGCCTAGACCAAATACATTCCAAGACACAAAACAGAAACTTTTATCCATTGTCTATTGGCCTACGACCGTTGGTATCTCTGTTCCGGTATTCACAATCCCACTAGAAGGTCAGCCCCCCTCTTCCCCCCCCGCCCAGAGCTCCTTCCTGTTCATGCAGGCACTTCATATGTCCATACCATCAAACAGCCGCCACCTTTGGTTCTCTCTCATTCCAGGGTAGTCCGTCTTCTGTGAGCTCCATAGGCATACCCCTCAAATTCCTCCGCTATCTCCAAAAACGTACCGGTATGCTGTTCCCCACCCAAAATTCCCCCCTTCCTTCCCTTACCTTCCCCATCCTCCCTCCTCCTCCCCCATATCTCAGTGTTCTTTCATCTGCCTCCCCCCTCCTTTTACCTTCTTCCTCCCTCTGTCCATTCTTAATGGAGTCCGCCAAGAAGATCATACAGTGAAGCATTAGGGCTCCATATTTATTAAATACACACTTACCCACACTCCCTTCTTCCGACCCAATACCCGGTTGTGCGCTCACATCCCCCCTCCTTCCCCATCTTCCCCACCAGTCCCACCAATTCTTCGTCACCCAGGGGTCCCATCTGCAGTTGTTGTGTACTCATCTGCTTCCCTATCATCTCCCACCCCACCCCCAGGGGACCTATATAGAGAAGATGTTTAGAAATTATCGATAACTATAGGAGTAGTTTGGGATTAAGGGACATAAAACAGAATAGGAGCTGGTCAGGTAGTCCATAAACGACCAAAATTAAGTTATTGCTGAAATTCTGCTCTTAACATGGGCCTCCCTGGGTCCACTATCACAAAGACGTTCCCCCTCCAGGGATTGTAAACAAATGCCACCATATCTCACTTCCCCCTAGCAGGGGTAGATTAGAGCCAATCCAGTTTATAACAAAATGTATAGTGGCAGTATTAACATCTGTGCATAAATATAATTGAAAATGAAATTAACAATAGGAATGAAAAGAGAGGGGTCCCTGTGTGGGAAGAATGTATAAAAAAGGATAATTATAGATAAGTGGAAGTGGTTAAAATAGAGATAGGCACATAAGGTGGGAAAAACAGTTGAAGCCGATTGTCCTGAGCATGAAGCACTAGTCTGTAGGCCGAGGTCTGACTGACTCAGAGTGGAAAATTTAACACTAATGTCCCCCTTCTCTTCCAATTGGGATTATGTATATACCATGTCTTATAAGCAATGTGGGGTATATTTTTCCATGGAGGTCTGGTCATTGCTGTATCCACTGCTGGCATTTCAGGGTTTGCGATTCAATTAGTAGTCCCATATGTCCTGCCACAGTTGGGGTCTTTAGGATCTGGTGTCTAAGGGCATCGGAGCACACAAGTTTCTGCCAGTTCAGCTCCTCATGATGAGAGTGTTCAAGACCATTAGCTCCAAGTCCAGGTGGAGAATCATAGAGGTCTACTTCTCTTGCCTTTTTACCTCTCCGGCCCCGACAACCAGCCCGTTGCCTCCTGTAAAAGTCATTCAGAGCAGGCAGCTCGGGCCCTCTTGCTAGGTATTTCAAAAAGTCTTTTATTCAGGTGGTCCAGTTAATAGATTCATTGTTTCCATGTCCAAGGCCCTCATCCCTCTGTCAGATCATTAAGAAATGATTGCGCCTCTGCTGCAGATGAAAAGCTATGTTGCCGACCTTGGAAATCTATCCTGTCTTGCTGGGTACAGGAGCGCAAACCAAATGCCTTTGGTTACTAATGTGCTGCATACTCCTGCAAATTCCCAGTGGTGCTGACTGACCTGAGCAGAGTAGGCCTGGAACACAAGGATCTTTTTAGACCCCTGTGCTTGGTTCCACTGACTCCGGGCCGCCCGCAAGATCGCTTCTTTCTATGCATAGTTAAGGAAGCGGGCGATGACCACCCGCAGGTGACCCACTCCTTCCCATCGCTGTCCCAGTTGATTCACTCTTTCAATGGTGAGGGGCCCTACTGATACCTCCAGAGCTAGAGTGGCAGGCAACCAAGTTTCCAAGTAGCCCTTTAATTCTGAGTCTGAGATTGATTCTGGTATGCTGACAAATTGAAGATTTTTCCGCCAGCCTCTATTTTCCAGATCGTCTAATTTTTCTCCATACACTTTTAGCTGTTCTTCCAAGCATTTCATGTTGTGGGCCTGGCCTTGCTGAGCTTCCTGTACTTCCTCCAGCTGGTGCTTCACCTGATTTATTCGGGAGGCTGAAGTCAGCCATGGCTTTTCCCACCTGTGTTAGCTGTTCCGATAGGGCCTAGAAGTGTCCCTCTAGTGCTGTCACCACTGCATTTGTGTCCTCCTCCACCATTCCTGACTGCTGTTCTGAGCACGAGCTGGCCGGGGCCGACAGCACCATTTTCAGCTCTGGGGCATGAAGCTTTTCTTTTTTCATAGTTTTGGCCGCCATCATAGTTAAATCGCAGCTTTCACGGTTTCTCCATTTCTGGGCCCACTCCCGTCCACTGCCCCGGTATATGGGAGTGATTTTGGTGGGTTTAAAGGTATGTATTTGCAATTTTAGGTGGGGTATCCCGGAGCCTAGCAGAAAGCAGCCACCCAGCTCACTGCATCATGTGATCTCCCCCCCAAGCATCTTAAGTGCCTCACCCAATTATAGCACCTCCCACATTAGCACCAGTCTCCCGGTCCGACTACAACCTAATCAGTTTTTATGCCATTGTTTTCTTCTTCCAAATGATGTTTTTTTGTTTTTATTGTACTGCTGAAAGGCGGTATATCAAATGTTTTAATAAACCATAACCTTACCGCATACACATGAAGCCAACCTACCACAAAACTCCAGCTCCACAAAAAGAAGATGCCACACCTTTGATGACAAAGCCTTCCTACAAAAAACACTACCGAACCTTGCAATCAACCCAGCGGAAACTGACCTAGTCTTTAATCAACAATGGAGCACTAGCTTAACTACCACAACCCAAGCTTCACTAAGAATTGTCCCCACCAAACAACGGCACTACGCACCACTAAGGGAGCTAAAATGCTGCTTACAATGTCTCAAATGCCAATGGAGGAGATCGAAAACCCCCCAACCAAATACCTGGTTGACTTAAAGACATACTGCAACCACCAGCAAAACCAAACAGGAATATCATACCAACTTCATCTTAAACCCCATCAACAAACCCAGAGAACTCTTTGAAATAGTCAAATCATTCACAAAAGAGCCCACTCCACCAAACCAAAAGAACACCCTAAATCCACAGTCATGGTACTATACCTACAAGCCAAATACAACACAAGCAACTCCCATCCAAACCTACAGCAAATCCCCCCAAGATTCATGGTCTACCTTTGTAACTTTAGGTTATCCTCACTTATTCTGTACTTGGTGAGGATCTGTGTTCTGAGTGTGTGACTGAGGCCAGGAGTTCTGTTAACATGGAGTTTGTACGAAGGGACCTGTATTGTAATAATTTGACTTGTTTAGCTTCTCAATAGGTGTATGGATGTTCTAGGGCCTGCTACATTATTTATAGTGCTGCTTTTATCTGGGTAGGCCCCTTGCTGTATGAGTTTTGGAAATTTATGCTAGTATGATATGGATGATTTGGCCTTGTAGATCATCGGTGACTTTTGTAAGGTTTTGTATTAGTTCACAATATGCTTGATACTGGAGAATGTTTGTTAGTGAGATGGCCAGAATCAGATTTTTTTTTTTTAATTAGATATTGAGTTTTGTGAGTGGATGTCCTAGTTCTGCTCTGCACCCATTGTTGAAGGGGGGTTTCTGTGAATGCAAAATATATGTTCAAAAAGAAAAAGCAACAATCATAACACAGTTTATAACAAAATAAAAATGAGTTATTTAATTTGGTGTTATAAACCGTGCAGTGGTTCTCACTCTCTCTTTTAGTTCCATGGTGTGCAGACATATTTTTATTTCCTCCACATTATCTAATTGACTTTTTGATTTGGTTCAGTCCCTGACTGCAGTTTTGAGAAAGCCTCCCCCCTGGCTTGGGGGAGGTGCGCAATCTCATCCCTCGCCTCAGGCAGCAGATTGCCTTGAACTGCCCTTGCCCGATTCCATAGCATCAAACATCTAACTTGGAGACAGGCCCGATATAAACATGATTCCACTTTTAGACGTGGCCTAGGTTCTGAAATTGGTGCCCATGCATACAAGCATGGCTATGTCCATCCCATAGGACATGGGTTGACGCTGCCATTGGGTATGGACATGTCAGCCCTCACCATATTCCTTCTTTTGGGGGCGGGACAATGCTGCACGGAGCCCTTCGAGAGATGGGAAGGCTCCGCACCAGCTTCACCAGCACAGGGAGCCATGGCTGCAGAAGAAGGAGGCACAGGAACTATGGTGGGGGCGGTAGCAGGCAGACAGGGAGAGGGGAGGAGGGGGCAGGGAATTGACAAAGGAAAGGTGAGATCTGCAACGGGGCTGACATGGAGGGAGGGAGGGAGGGGGCTGGAAGGGAATTGACAAGGGAAAGGTGGGGTCTTCAACTGGGCTGACAGGAGGGCTGAAAGGGAATTGATGTGAGGGGAATGTGGGGTCTGCAAAGGGGATGATACAGGGGGAGGAGGGGGCTGGAAGGGAATTGACATGACAGGAAGGTGGGGTCTGCAATTGGGTTGACACTGGGGGAGGAGGGGCTGACACTGGGGAAGGAGGAGGCTGGAAGGCAACTGACAAGGGTTCCCTCTCATCCAGCAGGAACAACCGGAGTGCTGCCAGCATCAAACAAATCAGCCTGATCGCTGCAAATGATCAGGCTAATTTGTGCGGCGGCGGCACTCCTGTTGTTTTAATTTTAGATTTTGCTGCCTCTGCCCTGCCTCTGCCTTCCCACCGCTTTTTTTTTTTTTTTGCTGCAAGCATTCTTGAGGAAAAAAATGCAGCGGGAAGGCAGAGGCAAGGCAGAGGCAGCAAAATCTAAAATTAAAACAGCCAGAGTGCCCCCACCGCCACCGGATGAGAGGTGCAGGTGGAGGGAGTGGGGACAGGAGGAGGACAAGGAGAGACAAAGGTGAGAGATGGGGGACAAAGGGGGAGACAGGAGACAAATACTGGACAAAGGGGGAGACAAGGGGACAAGTACTAGACAAAGGGGAGAGACAGGGGGGAAAATGCTGGACAAAGGGGAGAAACAGGGGGACATACTGGACAGACAGGGGATACATGCTGGACAGAGGGGAGAGACAGTGTGGGTTAGGATTATAATGGGCTGATGGGGAGGCTAGCACTGGTAATGGGCAGATCGGGGGGGGGGGGCTAGGACTGGTAATGGGTTGATTAGAGAAGGCTAGGACTGGGAATGGTCTGAGTGAGGACTAGCACTGGAAATGAGCTGATTAGGGAAGGCTAGGACTGGTAATGGGCTGTTGGGGGGGGTAGGACTGGTAATGGACTGATGGGGGGCTAGCATTGGAAATGAGCTGATCGGGGAGGTTAGGACTGGAAATGGACTGATTAGAGGAGGCTAGGACTGGTAATGGGCTGATGGAGGATAGGACTAGTAATGGGCTGATTAGGAGAGGCTAGCACTGGTAATGGGCTGAGGGGGGACTAGCACTTGAAATGAGCTGATTAGGGGAGGCTAGGGCTGGTAATGGGTTAATGGGGGGTAGGACTGGTAATGAACTGAGCGGTGCTAGCATTGGAAATGAGCTGATCGGGGAGGCTAGGACTGGAAATGGGCTGATTAGTGGAGGCTAGAACTGGTAATGGGCTGATTAGGGGAGGCTAGCACTGGTAATGGGGTTGAGGGGGGACTAGCACTGGAAGTGAGCTGATTGGGGGGGCTTCAACTGGGAATGGGCTGATGATGGGGAGGGGAGGATAGAGCTGCTGGCCTTGGAAGAAAACTGGGGGCTAGGACTACAAATGGGCTGATGCGAGGGGATGGGAGAATAGGACTGGAAGGGGGTGGATGATGAGAGGGGCTGCCATAGTATTTGGACTAGAAGGAGCTGGACAGTGGGGAAGGAGGTGGACTGGAAGGGAATGGACCAGTGGCAGTCATGGGAATGCAAGTTGGCATTGGAAGGTACTGGGAGGGAGGACTGGAAAGGGACTGATACTGGGAAGGGTTACGGGGACTGGAAATAGGCTGATGGAAAGAAGTGAAGAAAACAGAAGAAGAGATAAGAAATGGCAGATGGACCATAGACCACAGAAAGAGAGCTAAGAAAAGATAAGAAAGAAGAAGTCTCAGATTGGGACCAGCATGATCAGAGAATAAAATGGTCAGACAACAAAGGTAGAAAAATAATTTTATTTCATTTTAGTGATTGAACTTGTGCTATCTTTATATTTTACACAGTATTGGGGAACTGCATCTCTTATTTATCTGATGTTGCACTGCATGTGGTCTCTGGCTTCTTGGGGTTTCAGTTTAAATTTTGTCTACATATTTTTATTTTTACTTTAGATTATGATTACTTATTCTGTACTTGGTGAGGGTTGATGTTGTGAGTGTGTGACTGAGGCCAGTACATGGAGTTTGTACATACAGATTTATACTGTACTGTAGTAATTTGACTTGTTCAGCTTTTCAGATAGTGTATGGATGTTCCAGGGCCCACTGTAGTATTTACAGTGATGCTTTTTTTGGATGGGCTCCTTATGTGAGTTTTGGAAGTTTGTGCTGATATGGTATGGTATGGTAAACATAGAAACATAGAAACATAGAAATATGACGACAGAAAAAGACCACATGGCCTATCTAGTCTGTCCTTCCATAACAACTACAACAGTCCACTTTTTGCCTTTAGAGATCCTCTGTGTTGGTCCCATGCTTTCTTGAATTCAGTTACTGTCCTCATCTCTACCACCTCCACTGGGAGACTATTCCACGGATCCACTACTCTTTCCGTAAAGAAATATTTCCGCATATCACTCCTGAATCTATCTCCCTTCACCCTCATCCATGTCCCCTCGTAGCAGAACTTGCTTTCAATTGAAAGAGGCTCTCTCCCTGAACATTTATGCCACGGAGGTATTTAAACATCTCAATCATATCACCTCTATCCCGCCTTTCCTCTAAGGTGTACATATTAAGATCCTTAAGTCTGTCCTCATATGCTTTATAATGAAGCCCATTAATCATTTTGGTAGCAACCCTCTGCACCGACTCCATCCTGTTCACATCCTTTTGAAGGTGCGGTCTCCAGAATTGCACACCATACTCCAAATGAGGTCGCACCAAAGACTTATACAGAGGCATTATCACCTCCTTTTTTCTGCTAGCCATTCCTCTCCGTATGCACCCAAGCATCCTTCTAGCTTTTGCTGTCGCCTTTTCCACCTGTTTAGCTACTTTAAGATCATCAGACACAACCACGCCTAGGTCCCGCTCTTCTTTAGTGGACAAAAGTACTTCACCTCCTATACTGTATTGCTCCCTTGGATTGCTGCAGCCCAAATGCATGACCTTACATTTTTTAACATTAAATCCCAGCTGCCAAATTCTAGACCATTCTTCAAGCTTAGCTAGATCCCTCCTCATGTTATCTACCCCTTCCTGGGTGTCTACTCTATTTCAGATTTTGGTATCATCCGCAAAGAGGCAAACCTTACCCGACAGCCCTTCCGCTATATCACTAACAAAGATGTTAAAAAGAATCGGACCAAGGACAGATCCCTGGGGCACACCACTGGTAACATCCTTCTCCTCAGAGTGAGCTCCATTTACTTGTACTCTTTGTCGCCTCCCACCCAACCAATTTCTAACCCAAGCAGTAACTTTAGGGTCCATCCCTAGGGTGCTCAGTTTGTTTATAAGTCGCCTGTGAGGAACAGTGTCAAAGGCTTTACGGAAATCTAAATACACCACATCTAGAGCTCTCCCTCGGTCCAACTCCCTGGTCACCCAGTCAAAAAAATCAATCAGATTTGTCTGACAAGACCTGCCTCTGGTGAATCCATGCTGCCTCGGATCCTGTAATCCGCTGGACTCCAGAAACCTCACTATTTTCTCTTTCAGCAGCGTTTCCAATAATTTACTCACCACCGAAGTTAAACTAACCGGCCTGTAGTTTTCAACCACATCCTTACTTCCGCTTTTGTGTAAAGGCACCACATGAGCCTCTCTCCAGTCTTTTGGCACCACTCCGGACTCCAACGAGGCATTGAAAAGGTCAGTCAGTGGAGCTGCTAGAACGTCCCCAAGTTCCCTCAGTATTCTAGGGTGTATCCCATCCGGTCCCATCGCTTTGTCTACTTTAAGTTGAGCTAGTTTCTCACGAACACAGTCTTCTGAAAATAGTTCAAGATGTCCCTCGCTTCTGTTCTTATTTGTGGGTGTTTTCTGAGGTCCTGCTCCTGGTTCTTCATCTGTGAACACAGAACAAAAATATTTGTTAAGCAATTCCGCTTTATCCTTATCAGCTTCTACATATTCCCCCCTGCACCCTTGAGTCTGACAATACCACTTTTGCTCTTCCTCTTCTCACTAATATATCTGAAAAATGTCTTATCCCCCCATTTTATTGCATTGGCTATTTCCTCCTCCTTTTGAATCTTTGCCATCTTGACTACTTTGCTAGCTTCTCTAAGTTTTTCCAAATACAGATGCCTGTCTTCTGCTCTCTGTGATCTCTTGTATTTCATGAAGGCCTCCCTCTTTTTCTTCACTTTTTCAGCTACTTCCTTCGAAAACCATAGCGGTCTCCTGTTCCTTTTGCCTTTATTTACCATTTTAACAAAAAGGTTGGTTGCCCTTAAAATACCCCCTTTCAGTTTTGCCCACTGTTTTTCTACATCCCCCAGCTGTTCCCATCCCACTAACGACTCCCTGAGGTATTGGCCCATCTTCGCAAAGTTAGTCTTCCTAAAGTCTAAGATCCTCACCTTGGAATGGATTCTAACAGCCCTAGTCCTAATACTGAACCACACCATCTGGTGATCACTGGATGCAAAATGATCTCCCACTACAACATCAGAATCACTTTCACCATTGGTAAGCACCAAGTCCAGTATGGCCCCTTCACGTGTGGGATCTGTTACCAATTGCCTGAATAGTTCTCCCTGTAGAGAATCCAGGATCTCCTTACTTCTAGATGATACTGCAGCAGGAATGTGCCAATCAACATCTGGCATATTGAAATCTCCTATCAGTAGCACTTCCCCTTTCCTAGCAATGCTGCGTATGTCTTCAATTAACTCTCTGTCCACCTCTTCCTCTTGTGAGGGAGGTCTGTATATCACTCCAATGCAAATAGATTTCTCTTTCCCTCTTTCTAGTTTAACCCACAATGCCTCCTCTCTCCCTTTTAAGCTCTGTAATTCCAAAGCTTTAATAGTAGTTTTTACATATAGTGCCACTCCTCCTCCTCTTCTTCCTACCCTGTCCTTCCTGAATAAAGTATAGCCAGGTATAGTTACATCCCAGTCATTGTTTTCTGTGAACCATGTTTCTGTAACTGCCACTAAATCCAAGTCAGCCACTCCCACCAAAGCTTCAACCTCAGGGATCTTATTTCCCATGCTACGGGCATTAATACACACTGCTTTCCATATGTTACCCCTGTTACCCATTTCCATAAAGGTATTTAATGTATCACCTACCTGGGGGCTTTCACTTACCTGGGGGCTTTCTTCACCCATCCCCAAGGAATCTAGTTTAAAGCCCTCTTCAGTAGATTAGCCAGTCTACTACCAAAGATGCGTTGACCTCTCTTGGACAGATGGATGCCATCTCTGCTTTGCAACCCTTGGAAAACCCTTGGTAGGTTTGCTCTTTGTTGTAGGATTTTGCATTAGTTCACAATATGCCTGGTACTGGAGAATATTGGTTGTTGTTGTTAGTGAGATGATCAGAATCAGATTTGTTTTTGTAAATATTGAGTTTTGTGGGTGAATGTCCTGGTTCTGCTCTACATCCACTGTGGATGCAAAATATATGTTGAAAAAGAAGAAACAAGAATCATAACGCAGTTTATAACAACAAAATAAAAATGAGTTATAATTTGGTTTTATAAACTGTGCTGTTGGTTCTTGCTCTATTTTAGTTCCTTGATGTGCAAACAGGACCGTACCTAGCCCTGTGTAAGCGGTGCAGCTGCACAGGGCGCAAAGGCTTGGGGTGCGCATTTTGGCTGTCTGCTGTTGCCCTGCCACCGCTGGAAGGACAATAGCAGGCAGCCAAAATGCACCCCCCAAGCCTTTTCGCAGTACTTTAAGCAGGTCTGGTCCCTCCCTCCTCCGATGTGATGTCAGAGCAGGGAGGGACAGATCTGCTTAAAGTGCCGGCACCTTTCAGATTGGGCGCATGCCCCCCTCCTCCTCACCATACCTCTGTCCTGCACTGCCTGCTCTTTCCCTATAGCCAGTGCCGCCATGAAGAAAACAGAGGGCGGCAGCAGCAGGAAAAGAGCAGGCAGCACTGGGCGGAGGTATGGGGGGAGGGGAGGGTGCGCGCCCAAGCTGCAAGTCGCACAGGGCGCGATTGCAGCTTGGTACGGCCCTGTGTGCAAACATCTTGCATTCCCTCCATATAATCTAATTGGCTTTTTGGTTTGGTTCAGTCCCCGATTGGAGCTCTGAAAAAGCCCCGCCCCTGGTGCCATCTCATTCTTCACCTCAGGCAGCAGATTGCCTTGAGCCGCCCCTGACTGAAACATTGACACCTACTGGATAAATGCCAGTTCTTCTCCTGCTCTACCACCCGACTACCCTGGCACTATTCAGATAGTGCCGAGGCGCTTAGAGATAGTTTTCAGTAGCATTGTAAGAATAATGCCACTGAAGATTAGGTTCCATGGCATTTATCTGGTTAGCAAATGCTGCTAACCGGATGCGTGTATTAGAATATCAGCCCATATATGATCAGCTATCCCACCACCATGTTTATAATAGCGGTAACTTGCAAGAAAATTGAAGCTTGGGGGATGGGCTCCATTAAATAACTTTCCTCACTTTCTTTAAAGCATCTATCTGTAAGACATAAAGGGCTTGATTTTATAACAGGGCGCCTAAGGGAAAATTACAAAAAGATGCCAATTTTAGTCACCTGACTATTTAGGAGTGTTTGCTAGGTCTGATTGGGGTATCATTTAGACACCTGGCATTTGGATATTGGATTTTAAATGGTAACTTTATAAAGACAACATACTGTAGGTGTCTCTGTGCTTTTCTGAAACAGGTTCCCATAACTAGACCTGGCACAGTTAAAATATAGCCATAAGATAGTCTCTTAAGGAAATTTAGAAGTCATAAAACAGGAGGCGATGTCCTGCTGTGGCTTGAAAACGGTTAAAAGACAAGACATAGAGAGCAGGATTATGTGGTTAATTCTTTAAATGGAGAGTGGTAAATAGTAAATAGTGGGACTGATGTTGTATAACCTTTTCACTGTAAAAGGAAGTAACGCGTGAGTTGATCAGATCTACAAATTGCACAAAATGATACAAAGTAGTTAAAACATGGAACAGACTGTGAGGAACTGCAGAAGGACCTTGCAAGACTGTCGAACATGAAATGTGAAGTCACATTATAGAAAGACTGTTTATGTGGTGGGAGGGACATGGAAGTGAAAATTATGCAAATCTTTGTCAACTTTAGAAGATTGGGTGTGCACGTGTGAGGCTGATGTAAAACGGACTTGATTGTTAAAACCGGACCATGGAAAGAAAAAAGTGCAGGAATGCGCTGGGATCGATGTCTATCTGCAGCAGGAGGGGCCATTTCTCAAAATGCACATGGGAGAAATTGACAGAGGAAACCTGACCACTCACATGTGTAAGTGCTGGTATTTCACAATGTGCACAGTAAGGAGGTGATCCTATATAGGGCGCCCAGAATGGTACATGCATGGAATGTGCATAAGTCCCTAATTTTTTAGGACTTGTGTATGTGAATGGTGAGACCCATAAGAACATACGTAAGTGTCACTGTGTGTAGGTACCATAGGGGTGTACACAGGGGTAGGGCTTGGCGGAGCATAGGCGCGGCCTTTGCTCACACACATAAGTTATAAATTACAATGACTTACACGTGTGAGATTGTCAATTTGGCTGCGACAAGTTATACTTGTTTTAGGGGAAGGCATAACAGCCGTGCCTAGGTTCCAGTGTGTCTGTACACCCCTAATTTTATAAAGCAAAATGTGCATGCACTTTACTTTATAAAATAGGCCAGAACAGTGCATTCGGAACTACGCGTTTCCTGAGTAGGAGTATACAGAGTTATGCTCCATGTGTCGGCGCTTACTCATGTATCTGGGCCATTTTGCAAATCTAGACTTGCAGCTTCTCTTAATCATGTGCATTCCCTATATGAAATGCGGAATACATGTGTAGATTTTAGTTCTAGCCAGGCCATGGCCCCTAACATGCCCCCATGCACTTTTCATGTGGTAAGGTCATCCACAAATAATCTGGACCCTTTCTAAAATACCCATTTACACATGGGATGCAATTTACATATGTACAGTATATAGCTGATTATAAACATTTAAATCAGGAATAGAGCTTCTAAAATAACTCCCTTAATGTGGACCAGTGCTAGGAGATGCACACAAGAAAAACAAATCCTATGAGGGCAATTTTCAACTTGCCTGCTTTGCTGCAAAGTCTATGAGTACCTGAAATCTATTTATAAATGTATTTATAAAAATGTATATACTGCAAACCTGACCAATCATTCAATGTGCTTTACAATTTAAAAAAAAACATATAGGGGTATGTTTATTAAACCATCTTAATGTTACCGGCGCTAGTTGCAGCAATAAAGTGAAAAATGCCATATAAAGAGTGGGCGTTCCAGCGGCAAGGTAGCAAGAATCTGCATCGCACGATAGTGGGTGCCGTGGCACGTTAACGCGCATTAACCCTAAGTTCATACCAGCGCAGTGAACATAAGAACATAAGAACATAAGATATGCCATACTGGGTCAGACCAAGGTCCATCAAGCCCAGTATCCTGTTTCCAACAGTGGCTAATCTAGGCCATATGTACCTAGCAGTTTCCCCAAAAGACACAGGTTCCACAATGCTTCTACTGGGTCAAGCATTGGTATCCTGGGTCCCTTCTTAATAATGGTTTATGGACCTTTCCTCCAGGAACTTGTCGAAACCTTTTTTAAACCCAGCTACACTAACAGCCTTTACTACATCCTCCGGTAACAAATTCCAGAGTTTGATTACATGTTGAGTGAAAAAATATTTTCTTTTATTATTTATTTTATTTATTTATTTATTTAGACAGTTTTGTATACCGCCTTATCCTTCAATCAAAGCGGTCACAACACAATTGGGGGATACATTTAACACGCGGGGATATGAGACACATTCACTAATACTTACAGGGAACATGGGCAATGGAGGGTTAAGTGGCTTGCCCAAGACCACAAGGAGCATCTGTGGGACTAGAAACCCCAGTCCTTCCGGCCCAAGGTTGCTGTCCTCTAGTGTTTACCCTGTAGCTTCATTGCTTGTCCCCCAGTCTTTCAATATTCTTATAATGTAAACAATCGATCTACGTTTACCCGTTCCACTCCGTTCATTAATTTATAGACTTCTATCATATCTCCCCTCAGCCGTCTCTTTTCCAGGTTAAAGAGCCCTAACCTTTTTAGCCTTTCTTCATAGGAGTATCCTTCCATCCCCTTTACCATTTTGGTGGCTCTTCTCTGAACCTTTTCTAATAACTCTATATCCTTTTTAAGATACGGCGACCAGAATTGCACACAATATTCAAGGTGCGGTCTCACCATGGAACGATATAGAGGCATTATAATATATTTTGTTTTATTTTCCATTCCTTTCCTTATGATACCTAGCATTCTATTTGCTCTCTTGGCCGCCACTGCACACTGGGCCAAAGGTTTTAACATGTTATCCATAATGACGCCTAAATCTTTTTCCTGGGTGGTGGTTCCTAATGTGGAACCTTGCATCGTGTAACCATAGTTTGGGTTGTTCTTCCCTAGGTGCATAAGTTTGCACTTGTCCTTATTAAATTTCATCTGCCATTTTGATGTCCAGTCTTCCAATTTATTAAGATCCTCTTGCAATTTTCCACAATCCTCTTGGGTTTTAACAACTTTAAATAGTTTTGTGTCATCTACAAATTTGATAACCTCACTCGTTATTCCCTTTTCCAGGTCATTTATGAATATGTCAAAAAGCAGCAGACCCAGCACAGATCCTTAGGGTACACCACTATTCACCTTTCTCCATTGGGAAAATTGGCCATTTAGCCCTACCCTCTGCTTTCTATCTTTTAACCAGTTCCTGATCCACAATAGTACACTGCCTCCTATCCAATGACTCTTTAGTTTTGCCAAAAGTCTCTGATGAGGGACCTTATCAAAGGCTTTCTGAAAGTCCAGATACAGTATATCAACCGACTCACCTTTGTCCACCTGTTTATTCACACCTTCAAAAAAACATAACAGATTAGTAAGACAAGATCTTCCTGTCTAAAGCCATGTTGGCTGTCCCCCATTAGGCCATGACTATTTACATGCTGAGTAATTTTGTTCTTTATGATGGTTTCTACCATTTCTTCCGGTACTGATGTCAGGCTCACCGGTCTGTAGTTTCCCGGATCATCCCTGGAACCCTCTTTAAAAATTGGCGTTACATTGGCGATCCTCCAATCTTCAGGTATTACAGATGATTTTAATGAACGTTCACAGATTACTAATAGCAGGTCTGCAATCTCATAGTTCAGTTCTTTGAACACCCTTGGATGTATACCATCCAGCCCAGGTGATTTGCTACTCTTCAGTTTATCTAATAGTTGTAATACATCTTCCTGATGTATCGATATTTCTTTCAATTCTTCCGCACCTTTAAATATCACTTTAGTCATGGGTAACATCCCTACATCTTCCTCAGTAAAGACCGAAGCAAAGAATTCATTCAGTCTCTCCGCTATTGCCTTGTCACCTCTTAGTGCCCCTTTAACCTCTCTATCATCTAATGGACCAACTGACTCACAGGTTTTCTGCTACAAATATACTTGAAAAAGTCTTTCGCGTTTTTACTTCCGCAGCAAGCTTCTTCTCAAATTCTCCCTTTGCCTGCCTTATCAATGCCTTGCATTTGACTTGCCAGTGCTTATGCTGTTTCCAGGATTCATTGTTTGGCTCTTGTTTCCATTTCTTGAAAGATGCTTTTTTGGCAACAACAGCCTCTCTGACCTCACCTTTAAACCATGCTGGCAGGTTTTTGGACTTCCTTCCACTTTTCTTAAAGCGTGGAATACAGCTGGTCTGGGCTTCCAAGATATTTTTTTCAACAACACCCAAGCTTGATGTAAGTCTTTAACCTTTGCAACTGCTCCTTTTAGTTTTTTTTAACTATTTTCCTCATTTTATCATAGTCTCCCTTTTGAAAGTTAAAAGGTAGTACTGTGGATTTCCTTACTATCCCTCCTCCACTAATTAAATCAAACGCAATCATGCTATGATCACTATTGCCAAGTGGCCCCAACACCCTTATCTCTTGTACTAGATCTGGTGTTCCACTAAGGACTAAGGGGTATGTTTACTAAACCGTCTTAATGTGCGCTCTGTGACATTATTGTGCGATAAGGTACCTTATCTCACGATAATGGCGCTTTATTGGGTGCAGAGGTGCCTTAGCGCGCGATAACGTGTGCAGTGGCACAAACGAGCGCTGAAGGTGAAGAAAGGCTCTCGGAGGGCGGAGGAAGGCTCCCCAGGGGCGGAGAGAAGGGGTCAATGGGTAGAGAGTGGGAGGGGAGAGGCTCCCCGCACACTAACGCTGTGAAATCCGAGGCTGAAAACTGACGCCAGTGAAACCCTGGCGTTAGAGCTGATTTAAAGGGAAGAGAAACCATTTATGTCAGCAATGTACAGCAAAACCAGGGAAACCTACAAAAAAGTGATAAGTGTGATACATGTGCACGGAACAAAAGGGCAAATAAACAGTGAAAATGAACAGAAGAAAATGGAAAAATTAAATAACCAAGCTGGGCAATAGTTATCTCAGTGGGAAACATCAAAAAACACTCCCGAGAAAGCACCAAAAAAAGGATATTAATTCTGGAAGGGTCCATGCTCTGTCCCCATACAAGGTGAATGAGCCCACAGTGAAATTGCGCTGTGCAGGGTTTTCTTCTCCATCGGACAGGTTTCCTATGGCGTGCACATGTGCAGCAACAGCAGGGCGGGCATGTCGGAATGGCCAACTGGACAGATGCTTGAAAATGGGATACAGAGGGCTGCAGGCGGCACATGCTGTGGTGCAGCTGGGGCACAGTGCGGACTAGGCAGATGCCTAGGTGGCACTTAGGAATGCTGAAACTGTACAGCAGCCAGACAGCAACTGATCAGGGCCCAACATGGACATGAGTGTGTTTATCACAGTATCACAGGGGATAGTACCCAGCAGGTACCTCCAAGGGCACAGAACATTGGCAGGCGGTGTTGGGGGGGGGGGGAAGCGTGGACGTTTATGCAGGCACCCCTACCCCAGAACACGCACCATAGGCAGCTGCCTACCTGCACACTGGATGGCCTGAGACTGCGCACCACCAGCAGAAGGGCATGTCAGCATGGTGGCAGAGGGGTACTGGTGGTGGAGGGGGGCAGTGGCAGCTGCCCAGAGCAGACCACGGCCTAGCCCTGTGTAGGTGGGTGCTATGCACTGCAACAGACAGGCCCTGCACGATGAACAGTCATGGTATCACCAGGGAATGCACTGTCTCTGCCGCAACATGGTGGTGCAGTGCACACAACCAGTGTGTTCAGAGGCAGAAGGTCACAGGCTCAAGTCCCAGCTGTGGTTCCTGCCAACCCAGTCCCCATATTTTACCCACTACTAAAACGTGCTTATACAGACAGAACCTTTATTGCAGATGAAGTAAACATGCCCAAAACACCTACATTTTACCCTTCAGAGCACAGACACCATAAACAGGCGCATTACCTAGAGCAGAGTCTCCCAAATGCAGTCCTGGAGGGCCAAACACCATTCAGGATCCATGCTGCCTCTAATAAAGATGCCTTTGCTGCATTTCTATGCGCCACTCCCATGGTATGCAGATGTATCTCATGCATATTCATGAGGGACAGCATGAAATCCCGAACAGTGTTTGGCACCCCAGGACTGGAGTTGGGAACCTCTGCCGTAAAGCAGCAGCCAACAGGGGCAGACACACCTGCACCCACAGGCTCCATTATCCAATGCCTCCTGGAGAGGCAGGACATTGGGCCCTGCGTGCATCTCCCAATACTAGCACTTGCATACCTTAGCAATGCCACCCTAAACCTGGGAATACGGTGCACAGCTATCAAAAGGTTGCTATGATTACTGGCAGATAGCAATTCCGAAGTTAAGTACAATTTTCTGATTGAGTTGCATCATGGCAACCTTTCTGATGTCTGTGGAGTGTGCTACAGGTCTTGTGTCTGACAGTGTTTACCACCCTGGGGAGTGACCCCAACAGTATTGCGTACCATAGCCATGCCTGCACTGTGCCCAGGACTGGAGAGGTGGCCAGGGCTGCCAAACATCTCTATAGTTGTATAATGCTGGCATAGGTGTGGGAGTGTGTGTCTGTCTATCCAGTGTGTGGTGGCTGCAAACACCCTCCACAGCCCACACTGCCAGCACTGTTGCCAGTATTGGCCTGCCAATGTGCATAATGAGGAGCAAGGTACCATGGGTATAGCCCGGACAGGATGGCCTGGCCAGGATGCATCTGCACAGGGCATAGGGCAATGGCTGGGACATTGTAGTGCCCGGCCACCACCTGCACAGACAGGGTGGCCACAGCATGTTCTGCTGGGAGATCACTCTCACCCTGACTGAGCAGTGACCACGGCATGGCTAGGTTCCCCTATAGTGCTATATAGTATTTTTCTCATGTGATATTTAAGGGTGTGTATGCTGACATCCCAGTTCTGGGTGTGTGCATCTCCTCCAGGAACATGGGCTAGCTAGCAGACTGTCTGCAGTTAGTATGTGTCTTGCTGGAACACCTTGCAGGGTGCAATGGCTAGATGCTTGCTGCAGGAGAATATCAGATGGTGGTGGGGCATAGCTGAGTATTTCCAGGCCTAATGTCTGTCTGTTATTGCTTTATGGATGTGTGCATTGACTGCCCTGTAGGGTGTTTGTTCCCAAGCAGGACTGTGGTTGATGGTCCCCTCTACTGCCACCATTGCAGGGAGGTCGAATGTGGATCTGTTGGTGGGAGAGACCCTGTTTCCCACCCTCAGCCCCAGAGGGTAGGGTGGGTTGGGTGGTGGTACATAATCCACCTATGTGTTGATAAGGGCTAAACCTGACTGAGAAATACAGATGTATCCAAGATGTGGCTGCAGGAACTACCTATCTCACACACTAGCACTGCTGGGGACCTGCAGCATGGCCTATTTCTGCCATGGAAGGTGCTGTGGGCCTGGTGCTGGGTGCCCCACCTCACCCTCAGGGTGAGCACAGTACCGCACAATGTGACGGTGTGTAGCTACTCTGTGCCAGTAACACACACGGTCAGTTCCCCCAACCAGGCCGAGGTGCTGTGGGGGTGCATACCCCATCTTGTGATCATCTGTAGACTGCTGATTTACATGTGCAGTGCATCATGGGTATGGGTGGGTTAACCCTATCCTGGTGATCACAGCAGACTGTTTGTGTGGTGACATGCAGTCCTTCTGCAGCCAGCCAGGGGTTTGTTAGGAGCTGTAGCCCACTGGTTACTTCACTGCCTGTAGAGCCAGAGGTCATGGGTTCAAACCCACAGTGGGGTTATTTGATAGGGCTGTCTGCAGCATTGTCTATTTTTAATGTACATTAGTGCTGCCAGCAAAAACACCCTCAGAGTACTGTAACCATAAGGTGCCTCAGAAGACGCTTTATAGGGCGCCCTATAAAGCGCCTTCTGTGGCACCTTATGGTTACAGTCCATATAAGGTGCCTTATAAGGTGTCCTATGGAGCGCCTTATAGGGTGCCCTATAGGGGAAATTATAGGGTGCCGCGGTGCCCTATGGAGTGCCTTATGCGGCACCTTAGGTTACGGCACGTGAGGGTGTGTTTGCTGGCAGCAATAATTAAAATACAAATAAAATGCCTCAAGAAACAATACTTACATGTCAAAGCTGATGCCTCAGCCAGCCTTATGCATTAGGCACACTGGGGATCAAACTCATGACCCCTGTATCATCATTCAGTGTATTAACCATTGTGCTACACCTCTGTTTCTATGTTTGCATGTCTGGGTGCCTACTTAAGATTACCGCGCGTTAACACGCTTAGCGGTGCTTCGCCTGATAATGTGCGCAGTGTGTGTTATCGCGCGATAATCCCATTTTGCTACTTTAAGACTGAAATGCCCACTCCTTTTATGGCAGCCTGCACACTATCGCCGGGCGCACGTTAAGACGGTTGAGTAAACATACCCCTAAGTCTAATATGGCTTCCCCTCTGGTCGGTTCATGAACCAGCTTCTCCAAGAAACAGTCATTTATTTCATCTAGGAAACTTTTCTCCCTAGCATGTCCTGCTGTGACACTGACCCAGTCGATACTGGGGTAATTGAAATCACCCATTATTATTACTGTGCTGTAACTTTCGTTAGCTTCCTTGATTTCTTTGAGCATTTTATCATCCATTTGTTCATTCTGGCCAGGTGGTCGATAGTACACCCCCACTGCCATCGCCTTCCCCTTTTTACATGGAATTTCAATCCATAGAGATTCTACAGCAAATTTTGTTTCCTGCTAAGCTTTAATTCTTTCTGACTCAATGCCCTCTCTAATATAGAGTGCAACCCCTCCACCAATTTGATCAGTTCTATCATTACGATATAGTTTGTACCCAGGTATCACAGTGTCCCACTGGTTGTCCTCCTTCCACCATGTCTCTGATATTCCAATCATATCTAACCTCTCACTTAGTGCTATATATTCTAACTCTCCCATCTTCTAGCATTTGCATGCAAGCATTTTAGAGACTGTATTTTATTCATATTAATCTGGCTATTGGTAGGCATGGGTAATTTGGGATCTTTAAGCTCTGTCTGCTCCATACTCGAGGGCATTTGGGCTACTTTACTCTTTTTTGGAACCTCTGCTTTTGGTAATATCCTTCAAGATTACATTCTTCCGAACCATGCACTCTTGGGCGACTGTCGGCTTTCCCCTATTATCTACTTTAATAGCTGCTCAGTGTTAGAAGCTATAAAGATGTAGCCCACTGGTTACTGCAATGACTGCAGAAGCAGATGGCATGGGTTTGATCCCACAGTGGTTTTATGTAAGAAGGCTGTCTGAGGCATTTCCTTTTAATTTAAATCAGTGCTGTCTGAGGCATTTTCTTTTTTAATTTAAATCAGTGCTGCCAGCAAAAACACCTTCACAGTGCCGTAACCTAAGGTGCCGCATAAGGTGCCCTATAAGGCACTCCATAGGGCACATTATAAAGTGCCCTGTCCGCCAAGGCACCTTATAATGTGCCCTTTAGGCCGCTTTATAGGGTGCCTTATGAGGCACCTTAGGCTACGGCACTGTGAGGATGTTCTTGCTGGCAGCACTGATTTAAATTAAAAGGAAATGCCTCAGACAGCCTTATTAAATAACACTACTGTGGGATCAAACCCATGACCTCTGCTTCCACAGTCATTAACATAACCAGTGGGCTACATCTCTATAACATCTAACACACTGCTGGCTGGCTACAGAAAGACTGCAGGTCACCACACAAACTGTCTGCTGTGGTTACCAGGATAGGTTAAACCCACCCGTACCCATGATGCACTGCACATGCAGATCAGCAGCCTACATCTGATGACAAGATTGGGTATGCGCCTCTATAGCACCCCGGCCTGGTAGTGGGACCTGACTGTGTGTGTTACTGGCACAGAGTAGCTACAGACCGTAACATTGTGCGGTTTCTGTGCTCACTCTGAGGGTGAGGTGGGATGCCCAGCACCAGGTCCACAGCACCTGGGTAGGCTGTGCTGCAGGTCCCCATCAGTGCCAGTGTGTGATAGGTAGTCTTTGCAGATGCATCTGTGTTCATCTGTATTTCCCAGTCATGTTTAGCCCTTGTGGACTATAATGCACTCAGAATAATGCATATCCTATGTGGTTATCATGGTCACATGTTATAAGAAAATGGTGGTGTTTGGACCCAAAAGCGGATTATGTAGCACCACCCAACCCGCCTTCTGTGGGTCAGGGTGGGGGACAGGATGTCTCACCAACAGATCCACATTCTACATCTCTGCAGTGATGGTAGTAGAGGGGACCATCAACACCAGTCCTGCTGGGAATAGACACCCTACAGGGCAGTCAATGCAGATCTGTACACATCACAAAGGGCATTAGCAAACAGGCAGTAGGCCTGGGAAAGCTCTGCTGCCCCCCACCATTATCTGACATGTATCAGCAGAGGACACAGTCAGTCTCCATCCACTGCACCCTGCAAGGTGTTCCAGTCATACACATGTTAACTGCAGACAGTCTGTTAGCTAGTACATAGTGCATGTTTCTGGAGGAACTGTGTGCATACACCCCAAGCAGGTATGTCAGTGATTGGGCCTCAGAAAAGGGAACCCATAGATATCACATGAGAAAAATACAGTATGGCACTATGGGGGAACCTAGCCATGCCATGGTCACTGCTCAGTTAGCGTGAGAGTGACCTCCCAGCATGACATGCTGTGGCCACCCTGCCCGTGAAGGTGGTGGTCGGGCACTACAATGTCCCAGCCATTGCCCTATGTCCTGTGCAGATGCATCCTGCCCAGGCCGCTCTGTCCGGGCCATACCCACAGTACCTTGCTCCTCAATATGCATATTGGCAGGCTAACACTGGAAACAGTGCAAGCATTGGGGGCTCAGTAAGGTGTAGGCAGCCACAAAACACTGGATAGACATACACACACTCCCACACGTATTTTAGCATTGTGCAAAAATAGAAGTGGTTGGCAGCCCTGGCCGCCACACCAGTCCTGGGCACAGTGCAGGCATTGCTATGGTACTCAATACTGTTAGGGTCACTCCCCGGGTTGGTAAACACTGTCCGAAACAAACACTGAAACACACTCCACAGATATCAGAAAGGTTGCTATGATGAATCTCTGTCAACAAATTGTGTTTAACGTAGGGTTTGTTATCTGACATTAATCATAGCAACCTTTTGATATATGTGGAACGTGTTTCCACGTTTAAGACGGCATTGCTAAGGTATGTAGGTGCTAGTATTGGTAGATGCTGCTCCACGCAGGGCCCAACAGCCTGACTCTCCATAAGCTGTTGGATAGTGGAACCTGTGGGTGTGGGTGTTTGTGCCCCTGTTGGCCGATGCTCTAGGGCAGAGGTTCCCAACTCCGGTCTTGGTGGGCCAAACACGGTTCGGGTTTTCATGCTGTCCCTAATGAATATGCATGGCTACATTTGCATACAATGGGGGCGGTGCATACCACTGCATCACAGGCATATTTATTAGCGACAGCATGAAACCTGAATGGTGTTTGGCCCACCAGGACTGCAGTTGGGAAACTCTGCTCTAGGGATTGCACATGTTTATGGTGTATGTGCTCTGTAGGGTAAAATATAGGCGTTTATGGCGTGTTTAATTTATCTGCAATAAAGGTTCCATCTTTGTTACCATGGTTTAGTACTGGGTAAAATATAGGGACATGGTCTGCAGGAGCCACAGTTGGAACTTGAACCTGTGACCTTTTGCCCCTGAATATACTGGCTGTGCATACTGCACCAAACTGTTGTCACAGAGGCAGGTTATTCCCTGGGGATACCATGCCTGTTCGTCAGACAGACCTTGTCTTTTGCAGTGTACAGCACCTACCTAATACAGGGCTTGGCCTTGGTCTGATGTGGGCAGATGCCACTGCCCCCTCCACCACCAGCACCCCTCCGCCACCATGCTGACATGCTCTTGTGCTGGTGGTGCTGGTGTTGCGCAGTTCCAGGCCATCCAGTGTGCCGGTAGGCGGCTGCCTATGGTGCGTGATATGGGGTAGGGGTGCCTGCCTAGACATTCACGCTTTCCCCCGGTACCGCCTACCATTGTTATGTGCCCTTTGGGGTACTTTCTGGGCACTGTCCCCTGGGACACTGTGAGACACACACTCGTGGGCATGTTTGACCTTGGTCAGTTGCTGTCCTGCTGGTTTTCCATTTCTACATTCCTATGTGTCACCTAGGCATCTGCCTAGTCCACCCTGTGCCCCAGCTGTCCCACTACATGTGCTGCCTGCAGCCCCCTGTACCCCATTTACACCATCACCATAGTGCCCTTTCCTACGTGGCCACTCTGCTGTTGCTGCACGTGTGAAAGACACATAAGCAAGCTGCCCAGTATACATCACAGCAAACCCTCATCAACACTATCAATGTTGGAACATTCACTTTGTGGGGGGAATCAGAACTGACACTTCCAAAAGTGACATCTTCCATTTTATTCTTTATGGGTAGTGTTGATTACCGTTTATCAATGTTTTTTCTATTGGCCAGCTCGGTGTTTTGTATTTCTATTTTGGTTCTGGTCATTATCTCTCAGGGTTTTGCATGTTTTGTTACTGCACATGTATCACTACTATCACTTATCTTGGTCTCCCTGTCTTTGCTGTACGTTGCTGACTGAACTGGTTACTCTCTCCTGCAAATGTGCCTCTAATGCAAGGTTTTCAGTGGTGTTAATTTTCAGACCCTGATTTCATGGCGGTAGTGTGCCTGGGGCCTCTCCCCACCCACTCTCTGCCCATTGACCCCTTATCTCCACCCTCTGAGGAGCCTTACTCCACCCTCTGCGCACCTTAAAGCCGTCGGAGATGTTATCGTGCGATACGTGACGTTATGTTTAGTAAACATACCCCATAGTGGAAATTAAAAACACTATTAACCAAATATACTATAAACTTTCTTCAGCACCAGAAGTTGAATATTTCTTTTATATATTGCATAGTAAGACAGACATCCTAGGTCTTGGTTCTGCTTTGTATCCATCATTAGGGATGTTGTTTGTGGGTACCAAGAGGATACTTTTATAATTAAACACCTTTATTCTTTAGAATCGACTGTTGTAGGTAGTCAAAAGCAGGTATTAATTTGTACTAGTGTGAATGCCTGCACCTAGTTTTCTAAAGTACATGCATAAATGATAATATTCCATAATTTACATATGGAACTTTGTGATCCACCCAAACTCCACCCCTGTGCATGCCCACAGTAAAAGTATGCACACATCGTGTATAGATATGTACTTATAGAATGGGGTGCAGTGCAAGCACACTCATGTAAACTTAAATTATTAAAATACCTCCATTTGCACAGGTTCCTAAATCTAGGCAGTTCCTTATAAAGTTACCCCCAGACTCTGTTTGCAAAACTAGAAGTGCAGGATTTCTGTTGTGGTTCTGTCCCAGTCTGTATGTTTGTTGTTAATTGCTGTCGAATCGGTGTTGACTCATGGCGACCCTCTGGATAGTTGTCCTAATTGTGTTCGGTCTTCAGTCAGGCAGCTCATTGTTGACAGACAGGTACCTGTAGCTGCTGTTATTGTATTGATCCATCTTATTGCTGGCCTTCCTCTTTGGCGTTGACCTTCTATCTTGCCAAGCATGATGTCTTTCTCTAATGATCTCTCTCTTCGCATGATGTGTCCAAAGTATGAAAGTCAAAGTCTTGTCATCTGAGCTTCTAAAGAAAGCTTAGGTTTGATCTCCTTTAGTACTGACTGGTTTGTTTTTTGGGCAGTCTGTGGTATACGCAGTATTCGCTACCAGCACCATAATTCAAAGACATCAATTTTCTTCCTGTCTCTCTATTTCACTGTTCAGCTTTCGCATCCATATGATATTATTGAAAATACCATAGCTTGAACTAGTCAAATCTTTGTATAGAGAGAGACATCTCTGCTCTTGAGAATCTTGTCTTGGTCTTTCATAACCATTCTGCCAAGAGCAATGCGTCGTAGGATTTCTTGACTGCTTGCGTCGTAGGATTTCTTGACTGCTTGCTGCTTCTTCATTGATAATTGATCCAAGTAGGATAAAGTTGTTCATGATTTCAATTTCTTCTCCTTCAACGATGAACTTGTTGATTTTGCCAGTTGTCATGATCTTTGTCTTCTTTACATTAAGGTACAGGCCCATTTTAAGACTATGTTCTTTGATCGTGAGAAGGAAAAGTTTCAGATCATCTTCACTTTCAGTCAGTAATGTGGTATCATCAGCATAGCGAAGGTTGTTGATGAGTCTTCCACCAATCTTCACACCTCTGTTGTCTTCATACAATCCTGCTTCTCTGAACAGGTAGGGGGAAAGTATGCAGCCTTGTCTTACACCGTTGCTTATTTTAAACCATTCTGTTTCTCCTTGTTCCTTTCAAACTGTTGCTTCTTGATCAATGTACAGATTGTGCAAGAGAACGATCAGGTGTTCTGGTATACCCATGCTTCTTAATGTGGCCCAGAGTTTCTCATGGTTTACACAGTCAAAAGCCTTGCTATAGTCGATAAAGCACAAATAGATATCCTTTTGGTATTCTTTAGTCTTTTCAAGAATTCATCTCACATCCCCGACGATGTCTCTTGTTCCTTGCCCTTTCCTAAACCCTGCTTGCACTTCAGGCAGTTCTTCTTCCAGATATGGTTGTAGTCTTTGCTGATTAATCTTCAGTAGAATATGGCTGGCATGTGGGATCAGAGCGATTGTGCGATAATTTCCACAGTCAGTTGGATCACCTTTCTTTAGTATTGGTATAAACACAGATCTGTTTCAGTTAGTTGGCCATGATGCTGTCCTCCAAATTTCTTGGCAGAGCCTTGTAAGTACGGTAACAGCTGCATCAGTTTGCTGTAATACTTCTATGGGAATGCCATCAATGCCTGGTGCTTTTTCCTTTGATAAGGCTTTTAATGCTGCTTCAACTTCTTCTTTCATCACCAATGGTTCCGGATCATAAGGTACAGGTTGAAACGGTTGTTGGTCCATTTGTTCTTTATCATATAAAAGCTCTGTGTATTCTTTCCATCTTTTCTTGATCTTCTCAGCATCATTCAACATAGAACCTTGAGCATCTTGTAACATTCCAATTCGAGGCTGGAATTTTTTCTTTAACTCTCGTAGCTTTAGGAAAGCCGATCTTGTTCTTCCTCTAATAGTTTCTGCTTTTATTTCCTTGCATGTATCATTGTAGTACTTTTCCTTGTCCTGTCTTGCTGCACATTGGAATTCTCTGTTGAGTTCTTTGATTGTCTTTCTTTCTCCTTTGGCTTTACCTTCTCTGCGTTTCTGGGCAATTTTCAGTTTCTTCCATCATCCATTTTGGCCATTTTTGCTTTTTCAACTTTTGTAGAGACTTCTCGCTTTCTTCCAACACAACCTTCTTGATGTCATTCCATAACTCTTCTGGAGCACTACCATTTGTATCTAAAGCAGCAAATCGATTTTGTGGGCAGTCTTTAAATTCCAGTGGTATATTCTCAAGGTCATATTTTGCTGCATTTATGAGTGGTTTGCTCTTTTTCAACTTTAGCTTGAGTTTGCATACTAGTAGTTGATGATCTGTACCACAGTCAGCTCCAGGTTTTGTCTTTGTTGATGTTATGGAGCTTTTCCATCGTTGACTTCCACAGAATGTAGTCAATTTGATTTTTGTACAATCCATTGGGTGAAGTCCATGTGCACAGTTGTCGCTTGTGTTGCTGGAAGAAGGTGTTTGAAATGAATAGATCGTTGGTCTTGCAGAATTCTATCAGTCTTTCTCCAGCTTCATTTCTGTTGCTAAGTCCATATTTTCCAACCACTTTGCCTTCTTCTTTGTTGCCAACTTTTGCGTTCCAGTCACCCATGACTATCAAGATATCCTGTTTGCATGTTCTGTCAATTTCTGCTTAAACTTGTTCATAGAACTCATCAATTTCATCCTCTTCTGCAGCTGTTGTTGGGGCATATACTTAATTATAGCTGTGTTGATAAGCATTCCTCGTAGACGAATAGAGATTAAGCGTTCACTGACTGCATTGTGTGGTGGTCACGCCCCTACCAGGCAGTCGCCTAGTAGGGACGGGAAGCCATCTTGAATTCCTCTTTACCAAGGATTGTAGTTGTGTATAGAGATAAATGAACCAAGTGGTTGTTTCAAAGCACACAGGAATTTTATTAGCTTCCGTGGCAAGCGGGTAACAAATCTTTAAAGCAGTTGTACACTCAAGTCAAAGAAAATAAAGGATAATTTTCTCCCATTAAAGCAAAGCTTACAACCAGTGTTGTAGCAGAATTATTTACACAGGCTTTCTTTTCTTTTCCCTTTCTGATGCTTCTCAATTCCGCAATCATAAAGCACATGTTTTTACAATTCCTAGCTTCTCACTGCTCTCAGGCTTTCATTACTTAGCCACAATGCACATATCACAGTCCATCTCAGAACAAGCTGAAGTCAGGTCGCTTTCTTTACCTTCTACCTCCATGCTTTCTGCTGAGCTGTATCTTGGCAAAGTTTGAAAACGCTTGGGCACTTTATGCTTAATGTTCTTTAACAGGTTAAACAGCCTATTCCACTGAATGGCCCCTTCTCCTCTAGGTAGGACTTCAACGGGCTTCTCCTGTTCAGTTTCTCCTGAAAACCCCTTCTTCCTAATCCGGGTTTTCTCAGGCCTAAACCTCTCTTCAGAGTCAGAGCAAGAAACACAGGGTTTTGGCTTTACTGCTTTCTTTCTCCTACCTTGGAGTCTTGTTGCAGCACCTTCCTGGCTGAAGCTTCTTTGGCTTGTGACTCTCTCTGCCTCTGAGCTAGACAGGGAATCAGGGTCAGACCTCCACTTCCCTTCCTGGGGCTTCTGCTGCCTGCAGACAGACCCTTCATCAGAGGAGTCTAAGCACTCTTGCCTTAGCCTTCTCAAAGCCAACCTTTTCTCTCTCTCCCTCTTGCCAGTCTGTTTGGTCCTCTGCCTGGAACCTTCTCTGTAGCTTCCTTGGCTGCAGTGCTGGCTGCTCTTGTCTCTGCTGCTGCTCTCTTTATGACTGCTTCTCCTTTGACTGCTTCTCTCCTGACTGCTTCTCTCAACTTTGTTTGTTTTCTCAAACTTAAACGTTGAGCAGGGCACCTCCCTCTCTGACTCCACCCACTTGTACCTCCTACTCTTACCCGGGGTTGTCATGGAGTCTGGGAGTGGCTTAAACCTAGCTCTACCCTCTTGGTTTCTCTCAGGGCTTTTGCTGTGGTGTATGTGTTCTAGTGCACCCATCCCCCGAAAAGAAGAAAAAGTTCTTCTTTCTCTTTTATTTCCATGCTGAGCTGCACTCTCCTTACCACAATTGTATTTCATTACAGTTCTTGCAGGTTTCTTCTTTATTATAAATGCAACACCATTTCTTTGTCTTTCATTTCCAGCATAGTAGACCATGTGATCATCAGATGCAAAGTGCCCGATGCCAGTCCATTTCAGTTCACCCAACAGATCAACTTGTACATGTTCCATTTCATTCTTGACCACCTCCAACTTCCCTTGGTTCATGCTTCGTACGTTCCATGTCCCAATATATAAGACATCTTTACAGCTTCTGACTCTCATTTCATGCGCAGCTACATCAGCAGTCAGACATTCTGAGGGCTTTGATCCAACCACATCATAAATGCTGGCTTTACTCTGAAAAGTCTTCAGCTCTTCCCCAGTAGCTAATTGAGTGCTTTCCAACCTGGGAGTCTCATCTTCCAGCACTATAGTGCAAATTGTTTTGTTTTGACTATCCACTGGGTTTTCATAGCAAGATACAGAAGTATAATTTGGGGTTTATGGTAGACCGTAGTCTTCACTCCTGTATAAGAGAATTGGTTGAATGATGTTATAAATTGTTTTAATGGTAGTGTTTTTTAAGGAGGATTTTAGCTAGCCAGGGGTTTCTTCATTGTATGCTACTACTACCCTAGTGGTTAGAGCAACTGTTTAGTACTCAGAAGATCAAATGTTCAGTTCCCACTGCCACTCCTTGTGACCTTAGGCAAGTCACTTTACCCTCCATTGCTTCTGAAGAAAAGGCTGGCAATCTACTTCTGGTGATACATTGCCAAGAAAACCCAGAGGGTCGCTATGAGTCAATACTGATTTGATGGCATTAAAAAAATAGTGCTACTCCTAGAGCTTTTTCTTGCAGTGTAACCTCCCATTTGTCTCTACAAATACTGTATTTTTATCTCTGAAACAAATTTTACAGGGTCACATTCATGCTTAAGTAAAACCTGTGAATTTGAAAATTATAGAGGGATTTTGTGTTCATTTTTCAAAATTGTGTTAATTTACTGTTTACTGTAAGGAGGAATCAATTATAGGGGGAAAGGTAATTTTATAAAGCTTTTTCTGCATGCAAAACCTGATTGACAAGCAGAAAAGGGCTTTTATAAAATTGCGTGGCCACTGGAAAGAGAGTGCCTACTTTTACGTGCGCTGTGTGCAATGGCCTTGCTAAGCTGTATGAAAGTACTCTGCCTGCAGTGCTGCTGATGGGGGCTGGTGCTGCATATCACATTTTCAATTACTACTCCACAGAGCTTACAGTCTGCTAAGACAGACAAACAGAGCAAACAGGAGACTGGAGAATTCTTAAGGGAAATGATTAAAATGCATATGGGTGTAGACAGGAGAATAATGGTTTCAGGATCCAAAAGCAGCCTCAAAGAGATGAGTTTTTAGCCTGAATGTGATTAGGACCAGAGATGGGACTTGATGTACCAACTCAGGTAGTCTGTTACAGGCATGCGATGCAGCAAGGTGGAATGAATAGATTCTGCAGTTGGCAGTAGAAGAGAAGGACATGGATAAAAGTAATTCCATATTGTCCTGCTAGACCAGTCCAGACCTATATCAGAGAAGGGAGGAAGGGACCATAACTGCATACAAGCATGGAATTGAAGGACCCATGTGGGGTTTTTTTTGTTTTAAATTGGAAGTCTTGTCTGTTTTGCTGCTGCCGGTGCCACCGCCGCTGAGAAAACAAAAAGTGGTGGCAGCAGGGCAACAGCAGGCAGCGTGGGGGGGGGGGGGGGGAGCCGAGGCCTGCAGCTCAAAATGTGTCCCTAAGCCTTTGCGCCCTGTGTGGCTGCACCACCCACACAGTGCTAGGTACAGCACTGTGTTCTCCTATCAGCAGATTGGTGGAGACAAAGAACCAATGAAAAGCCCAGGTTTCAAAGACATTACTCCCATGCCTCTATTCTCCTCAGCCATCAGAGGTCCCTTCAGTATTTCTTTGTCTCCAGCAGATGGTTAATGGATTTTCTCCTCTAAAAAAAATATGAAGAATTGAGAGGAAAAGATTGATAAATGCTCGTGAAAAACCACTTTGAGGGTGACTTTCTCACTTCAGCACGATGTGGGAAGCTCCATTAGACTGCGGTCTTTTTAGTAGCCATAAAAGGAGGGAAAATTGGTTCAGCACCATGCTCTTACCCTGGATAAGAGCATACTGAGCAGCCAGAAACTTGGAAGGATGGACGAATTCAGATCTGGTGGTCTTTCTGAACAATGGTGTGGGGCTTGGCAGTTGGTTCCTAAGGCAGCCAAGGTGCCATTTTTGTTGGCCTTCTACAGGATGGACTGGAGAAGGGTCTTTTTCTTTAGCTCTCTGAAAGTATAGGTAGCAGCTTTGGCCTGTTTCTGAGGTCCAGTGGCTGGTAAATCTCTAGCATTGCCCCTGGACATCTCGTGTTTTCACAAGGGGGTTCGGCGTCAACGTCCTCCCTTTCAGCCTGTGATTCCTTCCCGGGATCTGTGTCTAGTGCTCAGGGCCTTAATGGCGGCACCCTTTGAGCAGTTGAAGCATGCTATTTTGAAGGATTTGACACTCAAATGGTCCTCTTGGTTGTGATTTGTTCGCAAGCCGGATTTCTGAGCTGCAGGCTCTGTCTTGCCGAGATCCTTATCTGTCTTTTTCAAAGGAGGCCATTTCCATTCAGCCTGTGCTTTCCTTCTTGCCTAAGGTGCTTTCTTCCTTTCATGTGAACCAGGTGATCTGCCTGTCCTCCTTCTCTAAGGAGCAGTGTTGGGGGGAAAGATAAGGATCTTTGTTTTGTGATAATTGGAGGGTGCTTCTTTTGTACTTGGAGATTATGAATTCCTTTCGTAATTTTCACCATCTTTTTGTGCTGTTTGCTGGCCCATGAAAGGGTGATGCGGCAGCTAAGCTGACTTTGGGGCACCGGATTAAGGAGGCCTTTGCCTCAATGTATTTGTTACAGCACCGGCCAGTTCTGGAGGGTTTATGTGCCCATTCTGCCCGAGTGCAAGCATTCTCATGGGCAGGTGAGGAGCTCATTAGCCCCTGCAGACATTCGTAGAATAGCAACATGGGCATCACTTTCAACTTTTGTCAAGCATTACCACTTGGATGTCCACATGAGGGCAGACATGGCCTTTGGCTTAAGGTTTTGTGAGCTGCTGTGTCTTTTTCCTGCACGGTGGAATTGTAGCTTTGGTACATCCCACTTGTCTGGACTGGTCTAGCAGGACAATATGGAAGGTGACATTTTACTTACCAGTTAATGCCCTTTCCTTGAGTCCTGCTAAATCAGTCCAGGGCCCGACCCTGGAACTATATTGCTTTATTTTTCTGCTGCAGTATCCTTAGGTCTGCTATGATTTTTATACTTGGATCTGCAGGTTTCTCGTCTACCTACAGCCTTATGTTTATGCTTTCTTGTAAATAGTTCTTTATTGTTTATCACTCATTGTTGCCCACGGTTGAGGTAGTTTCTCCAAATGATCGAGGATGTTCAAGGCTTGCCATGTTTCTCCCATATGCTTTGGGATGAATACTGAAGGGACCTCTGGTGGCTGAGATGAATAGAAGCATGGAAGTGATGCCATTGAAACCTGGGCTTATCATTGGTTCTTTGTCTCCACCAATCTGCTGGTAGAAGAACACAACTCACTTGTTTGGATTATTGGGGGTTTTCTGGGCTTCCCCTGCAATTATTTGGGGAATTTTCTTTTTTGTTTGGCTGCTTGTGTTCAACCCCAACATATATACAGAACCTGCTTTAAACAAATTGCTCATGCCACCGTAAGAGCATGGAAACCTTTTATTTATTTATTTTGCCAGGTCTGTAAAATCACAAGCTTTGCTTTTAACTTATAAGGTACAAATTTCAATATCAATCCATAGCATCAATACATCTATAACAAGCAAAGAACCTGACTTAAGTGTAAAGGGTCCTGGAGACAGAGACAGCATCACTCCAGTGAGATCAGGTAATGTCTGTCTGCCTATCAGAATGTCTCCTCTATATTTATATTCATTTTTAGGCTCAAATTGCTGATAAGTAGATTTCCTTTTTCTTATTCTCTATTATTTCAAGCAAATCTGCTCCTTAATCTTTTACCCTCTTACCCTCTATTTTTTCCCTTGTGGCATCCTGTCTCTCTATTCTCATGGTAGTCCTCGTTGCTGTGTGCTGGCTCTGTTTCCTGCAGATTAAGTTCTTCGTTGTGTTCCCCTTTGTTCATTCAAGGGGCCCAGGTGACAGCTTTTCATTAGCTGTGTAGCTTTCAGAGCCTCTCATTGTATCAGCTCTGGGTCTGGATATTAGCTCATTTCATAGCTCAATCTTGCTGATTCTGCAGTTTCAGTGTGAAAAAAGGGTCAGCAGGCTGTTTCTTTCTTAGGCCTGAGCTATAGACATTAGCACAAAATGGATTCAACCTGTGATAAAGGTACCTGAAGGGGGATTAATTTCCCCCTTCATTCCCCTCTTGAATCCCACATCAGGTCCCTTCTGCTGTCCCCATAGTGTGCCCTTCTACACTCGGCCATTCGGAACCTCCAGTGACACTCATTGAAGAGATGGAAATATGACGAGACCAAGTTGCCACATGAGATCTGAATCCCATTAATTCTATACCTAACATAGGGAACTTGAAAAGAGAGGAAATTCATATAGAGTTACTTGTTACCTGAATATTGGACCGCTACCAAGTGGAACCCCTCGGGAATAAGAGGATGGACATCAGACAGGTTACCGTTTACATTAGTAACTCTAGGTCTAAGGGCTAGGGAAGTATATTCATTGGCCTGATTTTGGGAAATAAGAATTAGAGTTATGGTAGATACCTTAGTCAAACACCTTCTACAGAAAGCTAGAATAAATGAAAAAACACAGCAGCCACCTGATAAAGCAATGAGCAGACCAAACAAGGCTACAACTAAGCCACAAAGGTCAGAGCTTAGGCCTGTAAACCAAGAAGCAACATCATTCCTCCACGCTCCAGTCTGAATCACACCCTTGAAATCATCCAGATGTAGTTCTTGACAAGTGTCTAATTCTGTCCATTGCATTAAGTACAAAAGTTGTATGGTTTGCTATAACTGTGCAACAATTTATTTCATTAATGAATTTACATGCCCCTCCCTCAGCTGCTAAGAATAGATCTAAAGCTTGTCTATTTTGCAGAGTCATTTGATTGTTTTGCTCAAGGGATTTGGCTAGGAGAGTAATGGATTCAGTGACAGAACGCATTTGGGCATGAAGCAAACATTGCAACCTACGTACAGCCATACCTAGTTCAGCAGTAATTGCAGGGGTCTGATATATAGGAATCCAAGAGGTATAGCTCAGGCCATCAAGCCGTGTTTTAGTCAGTGGCTATGTGGAATTAATATATTCATAAGAGACCATGAGAGCAGCATCTTTGGATTTATCATACCAGGGGGAGTAGTCTCTTTTGTGTCTTGTGGGCACTTGTGTGAGAGCGACTGACATTGAGAGGGATTAACACTAAATAGGCCTCAGCCCTAACCAGAGCACAAGGAAGATGATTCAGGCCTATAGCCTGATACAGGAAACCCTGGCAATACCAATAGTGGCCTGCAAGGGCCGGGAATCGAGTATTTTTAGTCCAGGTCCAGTTCATATTGTGTCCCCATGCAATTGAAGTATGCCTTATGATAAATTGATCATTACGGGGAAAATAACAGGAAGAATAAGGGGTACCAGTTCTGCATCCAGATGTCTGAACTGCTGAACCATTTCTATAAATAGGACCCACTGTGTATGTGTTGTGCCAATAAGCAGAGGTAACATTCAAAGATGCATTAGTGATAACAAACCAATTGTCCAAGCTAAAAGGAGCCGAAAAGCTATAAGGAATTATGGACCTGGGGGAAACAGTAAATCGCTGTTGTGCAGGGTGGTAGGTGATATTACACTTCAGCGAAGGGCGTGAGTCAGAATGGACTAGCCCTCCATTACCAATACAGTATGGATATATCAAATGAGAAGGGGCATAGACTTGGACTGGGACTGGGTCAGATAACTTGAAATGCTCCCAAGTATGGGAGCAGTTAGAGGGGGCCCAGCATGGAGTAGTGTAGTATTTGGTAAGATCCTGGCAAGCCAAGTTCCCCAAGTACTCCACTGGTTGTACTGGTACTATATTGACTGGTGCATACCCAACTCCCTTTGGCAGTGGGGTGCATATGATACAGTCTGAGAGATTCATTAATTGGACAACCTCAAGAACTGTGGATTTACATAGATTAGGTCCTGGTGTAGACCTTCGGAATCTTAAGGGACTATCCTGGGAAATATTAAAGGAACTATTGAAAGAACTATTCAGTTTCTGTGTAGAGAGATTCAGAGGAGCAGGTTGAGGAATATATAAGTATGGAAGGAAAAGAACTAGAAGTGATCCTACCAATGCTCCACAAAGAATTGCCCATACCATGAAAGGGGAGGGATTCAATGGGGACTGGCGGATCTTATGCATTATAAAAGCAATCTAAAAAGCAGCAATACTAAGCAAAGTACAACAAATATGATTACTAACAGAATGAAAATTACAGAAGGCTGATCTAACACAGAGGGATTGACAGGAGATAAATAGGCTTCAGATAGTATACACATTAAGATATTAGTATAATTGATTAAACAGGCACTAGGTAAATGTCTTTATAGTGGATCCAAGTGGAGCTTCTCTTTTTCCAGATCTCTCGGAGAAGTGTCCGTCACGAATGATATCACTGTTCTGTACCCACAGTTTGTTGAACACTACTGGTGGTAGGGGCTGGAAAATTATCTTTGCTGTGTATCCACGAAGTGCCGTTATCAAGCTGAACAGCGGTTGGAGTTACAGCTGTAACAGTATGTGGTCCAGAGTAGATAGGATGGTACCATTTGTCCCTCACTTGGATCCGGCGGTAGACAAAATCACACAATTCAAAAGCATATGGGACTAACACTGTTGGTGGTATGCAGGAAGCCAACTTCTGTTGAATCAAGGATACACTGGTCTGAAGTCCTGTAAGATAAGCAGAAAACAAGTCGGGTACCTGCATAACAAAAAAGGTACCTGACTTCATAACTGGGCACATGCTCCTTCTTCCAGTTATGACTTCATGAGGAGTTAGACCTAACCGCTTGATAGAATTATTTCTCAATAGATACAGGCAAAGAGGTAATGCTTGCAGCAAGGTCTGGCCACTCCCAATCATTAGCTTTCTTAACTCTGTTTTAATAAGACCATTGCACCTTTCTACAAGGCCATTTGAGGTTGGAGAATAAACAGCAACATAGCACCATCTAATGGGCAATTTTTCAGAAAATTCTTTGACTAATTAATTTTTAAAATGGGACCCATTATCTGATAAGATTTGGGCAGGGATCCCATATTGGGGAATTATGTGTTCCATTAATACTTTTAGGACTTCAGCAGCGGTCTCTTTCTTACATGGAAATGCTTCAACCCATTGTGAGTAAGGACAAGCCAGAACCAATAGGTATCGTCTGCCCTGACAGTTCACCTGCATATCAGTGAAATCAATGTGCCAATGCAGAAAAGGTCCTTGTGGTCTTGGTATTGCACCCCCACTTGGTTTAAGACGTGCATGGGGGGTGCTAGTGATACAGGTGTGGCAGCCACTAACTACTGCCTGAACCAACTTACGCATATCAGGACACCACAATGTATCCCCAAGATGGGAGACAATGACTGTCACACTGCAATGATCTGCATAATGCAGCATAGTTGACAAATTTATCAAAGCAGCAGAGGAAACACACATCTTCTCCGAAGGGTGCATCCATACTTTGTGGATCTTAGTACATCCAGCATTTACCCATCGCTGTAATTCATTTTGTAACACATTTTCCAGTAAATCTTCCAGTTTGCAAAAGTCATGCTGACTACTCTGCTGACGGGTTACTACCATAGTCTCAGGGACTTCAGGACAGGTGGCTTCTTGTGCTAGGCTGTGAGCTATCGAGTTTCCGTACTGCTCCCATGTCTTAACTTCCTGATGTGCTGCAACCCACTCACATGCTGTCAAATAGCCCTGCTCTGCTTTCTCTGAGAATTTCAAAAACTTCCATTAGGATCTCAGCTTGTTGGAGAGGCTGGTCTTTAGCTGACAAATATCCCCTCTTGGCCCAAATGGTACTATATATGTGTACTGAGCTGCTTACAAACTGAGTATCGGTGTAAATTACTAGATGTTTATTTTCATTTTCTCTCAGGACTTGTGCTAGTGCTGCAATTTCTGCACTCTGTGCGCTGTATCCTAGAGGCATCTCATACTGTGCTGTGGAAGTAACTACTCCTTTTGGGGTTACTCTATAGATAGCAAAACCTGCTCTGCCTTCTCTCTGGGATCCATCTATGAACCAACATTCAGCCTCTTGAGGCACATCTGAATGTGGCACTATCCCTAACATGGGTCTGACATCTCCTACTTGCTGCAGGCAGTCGTGTGTGACAGTAGATACCTAGAGGAGGTCCTGTAAATCCCTAAAAGGGTTCTGCTTTGGTACCAATTGGTGTCTAATACAGCTGCATAGCAGCGCAGCCATACACTTACCTACCCTGGCAGGTAAGAAATGGATGGTACTGGACTTTAGAAGCGCATGCAGTGTGTGGTCAGTATATAAGTTTACCTGTAAGGGAGTCATTTAACCATACAATTTTTCAATTGCTGCACTGGCGGCCACTAATCCCTGCTCACAATTTGTGAATCCTAGCTCTACTAGAGAAAAAGATCCTGACAAATGTCCCACTATTTTACCATCTCCCTGCGTGGCTACCCAGGCAGTGGGGCTGTGAAACACATAGACATCCACTCGGAGGCTGTGATCAGGTAAATAGAGTGATGGCAAATCACTCAGATCCTTCTATAATGTTTGCAAACATAACCTTTCTTCCTCACTGAGAGTTATAGGCTGGGACCCTTTCGGGTTCCCTTTCAAATGTCTCCTGAATGACGGAGTCCTCACACTATATCCTGGCACCCAGAGGCGGCTATAGTTTAACAGTCTCAAGAGTGCCCGCAACTCTTTCACAGTGATCTGGAGCACAGCTTCCTGAAATATGGGTCCTAATAGCTTTTCCCTTTTACTGAGTGTCATTCCGAGGAATGTCACCTGCAATTTACAGTACTGAAGCTTTTCCCTGTCTACTCTGTAACCACCCTTAGCCAATAACATATAACAATTCTCGGGTATATTGTTTACACAATTCCTCAGTGTCTGCTGTTAAAAGTAAATCATCTACATACTGGACAAGTGAAACTGAGCCAGGCAACTGGTGTTTGAAAGGAGCTAGATCTTTGTCTAAACATCAAGTGAAAATTGAGGGACTATCTGTGTATCCCTGAGGTAATCTAGTCCACTGAAAATGTTGTCCATTATATTGAAATGCCAGCAATGGCCTACTATCGGGATGGACCGGGACCCCAAAAAATGCATTTGATAAATCTAAGACAGTACTATATTTCCTTGGGGGGAGGGGGAGGGAGGGAGGGGGTTTGCTGTAACAATGTAGCTGGGTTAGCCACAAGAGGGAACTCTGCCTCCACCACTGAATTAAGACCTCCCAAATCATGGACCACTCTCCACTTCCAATTGGGCTTTTTAATAGCAAACAGGGGTGTAGTAAATTGAGACATGCTAGGTTCTATAATACCATTTTGCAATAACATATCTATCTCCTCACTTGTTCCTACTACAGCTTCTGGCTGTGGTGGATATTGGACAACATTTGAACCCTGACAGTTTTCTTTTAATGTAATTTGGACAGGTGATGCAGACCTTATTAGGCCAAAAGGGTTTTCTAGGGTAGCCCAAACTTCAGGTGGGATATTAGCAAAATTTTGCTTACTCTATGTCTGCAGGAGCAAAACAGATGGTGTGCTGATAAAGGTCATCTGTACCTCAAAGGCGGATAGTAGATCCCGTCCCATCAAATTAACTGGACAGTGTGGGGCACACAATAGGGGTTTACAGATATGTTGCCCCATGAATTCTACCTCAATGGGTACTGTCATTTTGGTAGTAATTGGGTCTCCATTAAACCCTGTTGTCACAGTAGTTTGATGAGAGAGGTTTATGCCTGGGGGTAGGGAATTCAGTACTGATGTTGTGGCTCCGGAATCCAACAACATCTGCACTTTATACCCATTTAGATGGACTTCAATTATCGGCTCATGCTCATTGAGCATGGCCCACATCACCATAGAGAGTCATTGTGATCCCTCTTGAGGAGGCTGCCACTGGGAAACCTGCTCTGAGGACCCTGGTAGGCATTGAGTGGCCTTTGTGGTTTTGCTGATCCTCGGGCTGGAGGGCTTCGACATTCACGCTGAAGATGTCCCCTTCTGCCACAGTTCCAACAACTAAGGGCGCTTCTCTGAAAATGCTGTGACTGAGGTGGTCCTGCCCATCCCCCTTTCCAAGTTCCCCCACTGTTTTGTCCTGTCTGGTTCCAAGCCTGAGCATATGTTTATGTTTATGTTTATTGAATTTGATATACCGCCTTTCATTACAAAAGCAAAGCGGTGTACAATAGAAAGTACAAAAGAAATGGCAGATGGCCTAGAAAAGGAAAGGAAGCTACAATATCAAGGAAAAGAAAAGGAAAGAAAGCTACAAGATCCCAGGGGTCTTCTTCAATGTCATACTGTTCCAAATCTCTAATAATTTCATTTTTCTGTTTTATAATGGCCCTAAGTTTTTGCTTTTCTGCCTCATGCTGCTTTTCTGTTTTATTTGAACCTTCCCTTTCTTTTTCCTTCTCTTCGTCCTTTTCCTTGTCTTTTTCTTTAACCTTACTTTTATCAAGATCCTCCTGCAACTCGCTCAGTTGTAATGCCATTAATTTTGTCTGCAAACTTTTCATATCCTTCTCTGGTTTTACCTGTTCTTCTTCAGCTAATTTGACAAAATGGTGTATATGTGACTGCTGACTTGCCCAAGACTCATCTTCTAACCCCACAATCATGTCAAGTCTTGATTGAAATGATTTAGGCAAAGCATTGCTAAGTGTTTGGAAAAATAGGGACAGGAAACCTGGGTCAGAATAAACCATCCCAGACTGGGTTTCCCACAAATCTTGAAATCGGGCAATATATGCACTAATATCTTCTCCTATCTTAAAACGCATTTTCAGTAGTGGCCCTAAATTCTTCTGGGTGGGGTATAGTTCTTTTATAGAATTCCAAACTCTGGGTCGGTGCTCATTAAACTCAGACCCATCATATCGTGTTTCTGCTACAGTAACTTGGGGTAAATTAGCTCTGGCAAAAACTTGATTTGTTGCATGAATTCCCAGGAGTTTTGCTAACAGTGCTTTAACATCCCCTAGCCCTAAAGTATACCCTGCCGTAACCCGCTCAAACTTTTGAATCCAGGAAGCCCCCCCCCTCTACTAAGAGGAGGTAAGGCATTAGCTATATTATCCATATCAGTAAAGTTCCAAGGGACATATCGAATAGTTCCTCCTCTTGAATGCAAGAGGGGCAAGCACAGTTTTTCTTCATATTTTTCCCATACCTCTAATCCTGTCTTCATGTAATCTAAATCCCATTGTGGGTCTTCCGCTCAATGTTCCCTCTAATTTTCTGTAGGCTGTGTGCGCATAAAATATCAGCTGTGTGCAGCTTTTGAAGGAAGGTTAAATTTTTGTGCGCCACATAATGACACTCGGAGTTATATACTTTAAAATTTGACTGCACGTCAGAATACAGTATGTACACCACATTGATTTTAATCAAATTAAATGAAAATAGACGATTACTAAATGAAGCGGGAAATTTCTAGTAATTACAATCATAACTTTTAAATTTTAAGACGTCTGTGGTGTTTTCTATCAGAATCAGAGCCGTAATTTTTGTGCACTCTGTTGTAAAGTATGTGTGCTCGCTCGGCGAGGTGTGTGCACGCGCACACATGCACAGCTTAGAGGGAACAGTGCTTCTGCTCTCCCATGAATGCAAAGTCTAGCAGTATTCAAATGTGCAGTGTCAAGTGCTCCCTCGGGAGGCCATTGCAACATTTGCGGCTGGTTCTCTAACGTCCAGCCATACATATTGTCATTCCATCGGTTGATGAAGTAATGATTTTCCTCACCCTCAGCTACTGTTTCCTTAGGCATTAGTGAGGCTCCAGTCTGACTGTTATTTCTTGCAATCCCAATGTGCTTTTTATTACTTGCCTTGTTTTCATAGCTGGATCTCAAAGAGTCCAGTCTTTCTTGAGCTGAGTTTAATTTGTCCCACTCCTCTTTCACCCTGTCTGTCTCCTTTTTGTTATGCTGTTCCCACTTTTCCAGTTCTGACTTCCGCTCCTCCCAATCTTTAATTTGTGACTCTTCTAATTTCTTTTGTTCCTGTTCTTTACATTTATCCTGTTCTTCCTTTTCCTTAACTTTCTCTTCCCACTCAGCCTGCTGTTTTTCTAGGCTTATTCTAAATTGTTCCTCTTGTTCTTGACAAGCCCTTTTCCATTCCTCAGTACTGGCTTCTAACTCTACTTTCTATTGTGCTAATTCGTTCTCACAATTTGGCTGCTTACAATATTCTAATTTAACTGTCCCTGATATTTCTGCCCACTCTTCTTTCTCTCTCCCTATATCCTCACACGCTGCCCTCATCTCAGGATCTTCTATCGTTCCTGGGGGCATTTGGTTATAAAATCTCCTTTCGGGTGAGGTCTCCTTCAAGTTACTGTGGAGGGTCCCTTGGATTGTTTAGGTTCCTTATCTATAGGAATAGGGTCTTGGTATCCTATAGCTGAAACTGCAGTTAAAGCAGGATATAGTCCTGTTTCTCCAAGATTAAGTGTGGGGTTATAAGGAGGGGGCTCCTTGCCACATTCTCTTGCAACCTCCACCCATAATGTGACATGTTGTAAGTGTTCCACTAATTTCTGTCCTGTTTTGTCCTTCTCTATCTTAGTTTGCAAGTCATGTAGTGAACGTGGGTCTAGGGTACCACTTGCTGGCCAGGCAAAAGCGGAGTCCCATAGTGCCCAGTTATGCCACTTCTTGCAGAACTGTTCTAAAGTTTTAGCAGCAAGTGGATACCTGTTAATAACTTTCTGTAATGCAGTCTGCTCTTGTACATCCACTTTTCTAGTGTCAGAATCAGTTTCTTTTCCTTTTTCTTAAACATCCTAAGTAGTTTACAATATCCTACTTATGCAAAATTTTCTACTAATAACTATACCCATGCAAAGTGAAAAACAACAATATATATACAGTATAAGAAAAACGTCTCTTACCCTCTCAACGTTTCTTCTGCAGGAATTCAAAATCACACTTACCTCCTTCTTAACCTGTGCTTCGTCCGGCGAACACAGGAGAACACTTCCCAGTGACGTCACTGCGCTGTGATGTCACCGTGATCACGTCGGGGTCACCAAGATGTTGGGGTTTTTCTGGGCTTCCCTTGCAAGTTTTCTTTTTTTTTGTTTGGCTGCTTGTGTTCAACCCCAACATATATACAGGACCTGCTTTAAACAAATTGCTCATGCCACCGTAAGAGCATGGAAACTTTTTATTTATTTATTTTGCCAGGTCTGTAACATCACAAGCTTTGCTTTTAACTTATAAGGTACAAATTTCAATATCAATCCATAGCATCAATACATCTATAACAAGCAAAGCACCTGACTTTAAGTGTAAAGGGTCCTGGAGACAGAGACAGGATCACTCCAGTGAGTTCAGCTAATGTCTGTCTGCCTATCAGAATTTCTCCTCTATATTTATATTTACTTTTAGGCTCAAATTGTTGATAAGTAGATTTCCTTTCTTTTCTTATTCTCTATTATTTCAAGCAAATCTGCTCCTTAATCTTTTACCCTCTTACCCTCTATTTTTTCCCTTGTGGCATCCTGTCTCTCTATTCTCATGGTAGTCCTCGTCGCTGTGTGCTGGCTCTGTTTCCTGCAGATTAAGTTCTTCATTTTGTTCCCCTTTGTTCAAGGGGCCCAGGTGACAGCTTTTCACTAGCTGTGTAGCTTTCAGAGCCTCTCATTGTATCAGCTCTGGGTCCGGATATTAACTCATTTCATAGCTCAATCTTGCTGATTCTGCAGTTTCAGTGTGAAAAAAGGGTCAGCAGGCTGTTTCTTTCTTAGGCCTGAGCTATAGACGTTAGCACAAAATGGATTCAACCTGTGATAAAGGTACCTGAAGGGGGGGATTCATTTTCTCCTTCAGTACTGGTCTAGCAGGACTCAAGAAAAGGACATTAACTGCTAAGTAAACTGTCACCTTTGCTTGATGAATGGAGTCGATCTAGGAATGGTGTAGGAAGAGATGAGGGAGGAGAGGTAGTGATGAGCCATAGAATGAATGCATTTGTACGTCAGTAGGAGGCATTTGAACTGTATGCAGGCATGGATAGGGAGTCAATGAAATGGGAGTAGGCAATTTGGTGATTTGAAATTGACACAGCACTACCAAACACTGGCAGCAATGTGGGCAGAGGAGTCTTGTACAGCTTAGCAAAAATGCATATAGGAGTTCCAGGGGGCATAGCCTGGGTGGAGCAGGAGCAGAGTCACAATGTACATGCACATTTTATAACATACACACAGGGCCAGTGTTACCAAAAGATGTACTAGGCAGTTGCCTAAAACCCCGGTCCTCCAGGGACACCCATTGCTCATGCTATCACCCCTCACCAGGATGTGCAGCAGTAGCAGCAATACTTTAAAAAAAACACCAAGGCGCGGGCTTATTTTCAGCTCTGCCGCTGTAGTAGCATTTCTGCTTCCACCTCTCCTCTGATTTCACTCCACCCCCATGCAAACAGGAAGTGTTAATCAGAAGGGGGAGGAAGCAGGAACAGCATCGCAGTGCTGGAGCAGAAAGTAACTCTGGTGCTTCGGTGACATTTTAAAAGCATTGCTGCCGCTGCATGTCCCAGTGAGGAGCAGCAGCAGTGGCATTCAGAGCGAGGGGGAGCAAGGGATGGGATTTGCCTAGGGAACCTCATAGCCTTGCACCAGTCCTGATCGCACATACAGTTATATCAACTTTGGAGTAGGTGTAAACTTTGGAGTAGGTTGGATTTAGCTCACAGCTTTTTCAGTAGTTACATTCACTTATAGTAGGCACCTTTAGGACTTCTTGCATAAGCCACCTGTTATAAAATCAGGCCCAAACAGTAGAGCAGAAAGACGGAAAGCTCATTTTGCTCAGCAATGGTTTTTTAAGAGTCTTCCTGCTCCTATTGAGCTTCTAGATCCACCTGAACCAGTTATGGGTGCACATTCAGTTTTTTCAGGTGTCTAAAAATGTATAGTGTATGCAAACTAATTGTGCACATGTATACCAACAAATTAACGTGTTTTCAATTGTGCACTTAAAAGAGTTTTGCATGCATACAATGCATGCCTGAAAAACCATGTACATCCCTAGAATAAGCACCAGGATTTAGCAGCATGATTTTTCATTTACAACCACCCAGTGAGTTTGTTCTCTTATTTTGTATCCACTTACAACTGACTTTACTCCAGTCATTGCTAGGGGTTAGCAGGTGAAAAACTTTGGGGTATGTTTACTAAAGCGCGAAAACGTAGCAGTGGCTATGTTATCGCGTGATAAGTGACCTTAAAGCGCGCTAACGTAACCAGAAGCAACGTTAACACGCGTTAATGTCTCCGGCGGCGCTATGTCCCGCAGAGGGTGGAGAGAGGGCGGAGAGAAGGGGTCAATGGGCAGGGAGTGGGCTGGGAGATGCTACCACGGCATTATCGCTGTGAACTGAAGGGCAGAAAATTACCACGAGTGAAAACCTGGCGTTAGATGCATATTTGCAGGAGAGAGAAACAATTTCACTGTCAGCAATGTACAGCATAGGCAGGGAGTTCAAAAACAGCGATAGTAGGGCTACATGTGCAGCAACAGCATAGTGCTCAGGTATGAAAGGGCACTGTGGCGAGGCTGCAAATGGGGCATAGGGGGCTGCAGGCAGGACATGCAGTGGGGCAGCTGGGGCACAGGGTGGGCTAGGCAGATACCTAAGTGGCACATGGGAACGCGGAAACTGGAAATCAGCAAGACAGCAACTGACCAAGGTCAAACATGCCCATGAGTCCGTGTCCCACAGTGACCCATCCAGGGGACATTACTCAGCAGGTACCCCAAAGGGCACATAACATTGGCAGGCGGTGCCAGGGGGAAGCATGGATGCCTATGTAGGCACCCCTACCCCAAAAACCACACCCTAGGCTGCTGCCTACCTGCACACTGGATGGCCTGGGACTGCACACCACCAGCACCACCAGCATATGGGCATGTCAGCATGGTGGGGAAGGGGTGCTGGTGGTGGAGGAGGCAATGGCAGCTGCGCACAGTAGACCAAGGCCAAGCCCTGTTCAGATGGGTGGCATGCAGTGCAACAGACAAGGTCTGTCTGATGAACTGTGTGATGGGGCCTGTATGTCGGAGCCCTTTAAACCCTAATTAGGCAGTTGCCTAGGGTTGTAGAAATTTTACCTTGCTCTTGCAATGAAAAACAGAGTCTTGTGGTCAGTGGTAAGGAAAATAAAGCATGGGTTTTATTCCCCGTCCCGCACGGACATTCATCAAGGACAAAACTTTAAACACAGCAGTGCACAAAAGGGTAACAAAACTTTCTTTCTTTGTTATTCTTCACAAAGTATTTCTCTTCCAAAAAGGTTAACACAAAGCAATGTGATTATTCTTGCAGCATACATTAAAGTCCATTGGAATGGGCTCTGAAAGGTGGCTGCTACTCTCCCAGACCATGCCTTCAGACTCACTTCCCAAACCGTCAGAGTTAGCTTCTTCCCCTATATAGGAGTCTGGCCCAACCTCTTGCGAGAGATCACTGTTGCTTCCTGCATAAGCTTCTATAAACCCAGGGCTGTAATCACCTGGTCTGAGGAAAGCTCTCTGCTGATCCTCTTCATAAAGTGGGAGTTTAAGATATCTCTCCCTTACAGCATTATTCACTGGGCTACGCCCTTTACAATAGCCATGTGCTTTAAACCTCTCTTTAAAAGCAGAAGGTTCTCTTCTCTGTACCTTGGTGCTATGCTTAGCTCGGGGGTTGTAGTAGCTCCTTTCCCCGGCTTCCCAGTCAGGCTGTGAGTTGAGAAACTCTATGTCAGGCTCCCAGCTGTTCTTTATCTTACAGCTACGTCTGAGGTTCCCTCCTCTGAGTAAACTCCCTCTGAGCTGACCTGTGCTCTGTGACTGTGGATAGCGTCTTCCTGAACTGCTGCCACTTCCTGGCTTCTGGACTTCAGCTTCCTTTCCCAGCTGTCCTCTGCAACTTCCTTTGCAGGTGTCCTGGCAGTTCCTCTGGTAGCACCTCTGGTAGCTCCTCCTACCCTGCCTGAAACTCTCCCTTTTATGGTTCCTAGCCATGCACGTAACGTCAGAACTAGGGGACAGGTGCTCTTGATGAGCTTTTGGCTTTTCTTGTAGTAACGGCGTTTTCTGCTCAGCTCTTTTCCTATGCCCTGCATTCATTCCTACAGCTGAATCAGAGGTAAGCTCTTCACTTTCCTCAACTTGCATATGCTCTGTTTTATCCACTGTATCACATATCCCCCCTCTTAAGATATTCCGGGATGGTGAACTTCTGTGCACACAGCCCGGAATCTGCCCTGGATATGTGACCTTCCTACTGTACCTACTGTCTGCTGCTTTTCCTGTGACGGTTACTCTGGAACGGTTAAGTGCTGCCGTTCTCTCGTACCATGGTTTCAGTACATTTATATGATATATCTGAAGACGGCCTTTGTCGTTCTTCACAACATACTATACTGGACCCTTGCGGTCTACTACTACGTAATGACCTTTCCACTGGGCCTCAAACTTTGGCCCTGGATCAGCGACCATTACGACTACTCTCTCGCCTACGGTTAATTGCCATGGCTTCTTACCTCTGTCATAATATTTCTTTTGAGTTTTCTGACTATTCTGTAAGTGCCCATCTGCGACTCGTGACGCTCTCTGTAGGTGACTCCGGAGTCCCAAAAGAAATTGGGGAACCCCCATTTTCTCCCCTTCTGGCTCCACCCACTGGTCCCTTAAAATATCCAAGACCCCTCGTGGTGTCCGTCCGAACATTAGTTCATAAGGGGACGCTCCTAAAGAAGTTTGAGTCCGCTCCCTACTGGCATATAGGGCGAATGGGAGCATAATATCCCAATCTGCCCATCCAGCCCTCTCCTTAGCATCTGTTTAAGAGTTTGATTAAAGCGTTCCACCAGACCATTCGTCTGTGGATGGTATGCAGATGTTTTTATGTGGCGGATGCCAAAAGCATCCCATACTTGTGCTAAGTATTTTGAAACAAAATTACTTCCCCTATCTGTAAGCATTTCCCTCGGGAACCCCACCTCGCAAAATAGCTTAACTAATTCTGTGGCTATAAACTTAGCTGCTATATTCCTTAAAGGAATTGCCCAAGGGAACCTGATTGCAACATCCATTATAACAAGGATGTATTGAAATCCTCTAGGGGTTTTCATTAGTGGACCTACAATGTCCATTGCCATTTGGCGAACCGGCTCTGTTATGGTAGGAGTCTGGATCATTGGAACTCCTACGGGCTTAGCGGCACTTACCCGCTGGCAAGTCGGACAGGCCTCACAGAACCTCTTCGTTTCCCGAAACACTCCTGGCCAGTAAAAACGCTCGAGGATCTGGTCAAGTGTAGCCTTCACTCCTTTATGTCCCCCAATGGGGTGGTCGTGAGCTAGTCTCATAACGACCGCCTTAAAAGTAGTGGGAACCACTAACTGTTTTCTGATCGCACCATTATGAGGGTTGCTGCTCTCCCTATATAAAATATCCTCCTCTAACAGGAACCTGGGGAGCACATCCCTACCTTCCTGGGCAAACTCAAAGGCATGCTTCAATACTGGGTCTGCCTTCTGCTCTTTAGAAAAAGACGGAAACTTTTTCACCAGGTCAGCAGGTACCCACGGTAGCCCTTGTCCATCAGTTACCCTGGCTCTCAATTGAGCTCTATGATGACGTTCTTGGCGCTTCTCGCCCTTACTCTTCCTTTTAGCTTTTGAAGGAGCGCTAATCAACTCCTCATGCTGGGGAAGCTCGCTTAGAGTTTCATCTACCACCCTATCTTCCCCCCTTACAGGCTCTTCTTCCTCTCCTGTGGAATCTCTTTCCTCTTCTATGGGAGCAGGATTATCCTCTGGAATCTCACTGGGTGCCTCTAGGACTTTCGCCTGGGACCTGGTAGAAACCAGTACTCCCTTTACGTATGTACTTCCTTCTATACCCTTGTAAAAAGGCGACCAATCTCGGCCTAGTACTATATCATAAGGCAATTTGGGGATGATGGCTACTAAGATGTTTTCCTGGGTGCCTAAACCCTTAACCTTTACTTTATAAAGGGGATAACGGGTTGACGCCCCGTGTACACACTTTATCTTAGTTGTGCCCTCTTGCTGACTCGGGGAAAAATCATTTCTGGCCTGCATGATCTTCCAGAACCTCCGGGAGACCATACTTTGATCGGCCCCCAAGTCCAGCAAGGCCGTTGCAGGTACCCCCTGCACCTCTACATCCACACGGAAGCCATGTTTATCACTATTTATAATTAGCGCAGTGCGCTGCATGCAATCCTTTTTTAAGTGCCCTGTCTTACCACACTTAAAATATTTTGGAAATACATTCCTATCCTCTTTTTTATACAGAGATTCATTTGTATACCTCATGTTCCTATGAGGTTCTCTGGTATCTCTTACAGAATTGGTCAACCCCAACTTATTCTCAGCACTGGCCTTTTTAGCCAATTCGGCTTCAAAGAACCGTTCTGTTAGCAGTGCTGCTTCTGTGGAGGTTCTGCAATTCTGCAGTGTCAAAAAGGTTTGTACCTCTACCGGTACTGCCTCATAGAACTGCTCAAGCACAATTTGGTCTATTATGCTTTCTATGGATTTTCTTTCTGGTTCAAGCCATTTTAAAACTAAACCCTGCACTCTATAGCGCAATGCCTTGGGTGTTTCATCAGCTTGAATTCTAGTGGACCTGAGCATACGTCGGTAGACTGCTGGAGTTAGGCCTAGCCTATCTCGTACTGCTCGTTTAACTTCCTCATATTCCACTGCCAACGCGGTGGGCATGGCTCTATAAGCCGACTGTGCTTCCCCAGTTAAAGCTGAAGCCAGTCTAACGGCCCATTGCTCCTTTGGCCAGTTGGAATTGAGAGCTACCCTCTCAAAGGTTTCAACAAACTCATCAAAGTTATCAGTTTTACTCATTTGTCCCACAGTCCACATCCCACAACTCTGTGGGCCTACCCCACAGGATGCTGGTAGTGCTGTCTTTGTCTTCGGCTCTTCCAGAAAAGCTTGCAGTAAGTCTGTCAGAGGCTTTTGTTGGTCCTTTAGGGCTGCGATGGCCTGCACCTGGCTGAGCTGAGCCAGCTCTCTCTGTTTGTCAAATTGCAGACTCATCCACCTCAGGACTTCCTGTACATCCATCTTTCCACGCCTTGGGCCCTGAAAAACAGAAAAACACAACCAAGTGCCGTACCGCACAAAAACAAGAGAAAAAAAATTTCCTTCTCCTCTTTCTTTTACAAGCCCTCCCTTCTCACCAGGAATCCTCCCAGCCTGTGCCCAAATACGCTTTACCTGAGCCAGGTGGAGGGTCTCACTTTGAGAAGGTGCTTGATTTTCTCCTTGCAGGAACTGGATCCTCTCCGGGTGTGGCGCCGTCCGCTGTTTCCGTGTTGTAGCTTGCTGCGCTGCAGTTTTGTATCCTCAATAATGAATCCGCAGCAACTACGCCATTTTGTGATGGGGCCCGTATGTCGGAGCCCTTTAAACCCTAATTAGGCAGTTGCCTAGGGTTGTAGAAATTTTACCCTGCTCTTGCAATGAAAAACAGAGTCTTGTGGTCAGTGGTAAGGAAAATAAAGCATGGGTTTTATTCCCCGTCCCGCACGGACATTCATCAAGGACAAAACTTTAAACACAGCAGTGCACAAAAGGGTAACAAAACTTTCTTTCTTTGTTATTCTTCACAAAGTATTTCTCTTCCAAAAAGGTTAACACAAAGCAATGTGATTATTCTTGCAGCATACATTACAGTCCATTGGAATGGACTCTGAAAGGTGGCTGCTACTCTCCCAGACCATGCCTTCAGACTCACTTCCCAAACCGTCAGAGTTAGCTTCTTCCCCTATATAGGAGTCTGGCCCAACCTCTTGCGAGAGATCACTGTTGCTTCCTGCATAAGCTTCTATAAACCCAGGGCTGTAATCTCCTGGTCTGAGAAAGCTCTCTGCTGATCCTCTTCATAAAGTGGGAGTTTAAGATATCTCTCCCTTACAGCATTATTCACTGGGCTACGCCCTTTACAATAGCCATGTGCTTTAAACCTCTCTTTAAAAGCAGAAGGTTCTCTTCTCTGTACCTTGGTGCTATGCTTAGCTCGGGGGTTGTAGTAGCTCCTTTCCCCGGCTTCCCAGTCAGGCTGTGAGTTGAGAAACTCTATGTCAGGCTCCCAGCTGTTCTTTATCTTACAGCTACGTCTGAGGTTCCCTCCTCTGAGTAAACTCCCTCTGAGCTGACCTGTGCTCTGTGACTGTGGATAGCGTCTTCCTGAACTGCTGCCACTTCCTGGCTTCTGGACTTCAGCTTCCTTTCCCAGCTGTCCTCTGCAACTTCCTTTGCAGGTGTCCTGACAGTTCCCCTGGTAGCACCTCTGGTAGCTCCTCCTACCCTGCCTGAAACTCTCCCTTTTATGGTTCCTAGCCCTGCAGGTAACGTCAGAACTAGGGGACAGGTGCTCTTGATGAGCTTTTGGCTTTTCTTGTAGTAACGGCGTTTTCTGCTCAGCTGTTTTCCTATGCCCTGCATTCATTCCTACAGCTGAATCAGAGGTAAGCTCTTCACTTTCCTGAACTTGCATACGCTCTATTTTATCCACTGTATCACAACTGTCATGGTATCCCCAGGGACCTACCTACCTCTGTGGCAACAGTATGGTGCAGTACACACAGCCTGCAGGGCACTGTGAGGGTGTTTTTGCTGGCAGCACTGATTTAAATTAAAAAAGGAAATGCCTCAAACAGCACTGATTTAAATTAACAAAAGGGAATGCCTCAGGCAGCCTTCTTACATAACACCACTGTGGGATGAAACCCATGACCTCTGCCGCCACAGTCATTGCAGTAATCAGTGGGCTACATTTTTATAGCTTCTAACACTGTACTGGCATGAACTTAGGGTTAACGTATGTTAACATGCCACGGCGCCCACTATCGCACGATACTGTTTCCTTGCAACCTTACCTCCGGACCGCCCACTACCATAAATGGGGTGAAAGGTCACAGGTTTGAGTCCCAGCTGTGGCCCCTGCAGACCATATCCCTACATTTTAACCTACATAGCACATACAACATAAACATGTGCACTACCTAGAGCATCAGCCAACAGGGGCACAAACACCCATACCCACAGACTCCACTATCCAAAGCCTCATGGAGAGTGAGGCTCCTGGGTCGGCACAGAGCAGCACTTACCACCAAAGCACTACTAGTAGCACCTGCATACCTTAGCAATGCCTGCATTATGCTCAGGACTAGTGTGGCGGGCAGGGCTGCCAACCACCCCTATCTTTGCACAATGCTGAAATAGTAGTGGGAGTGTGTGTATGTCTATCCATTGTTTTGTGGCTACCTACTCCTCACTGGGCCCACAATGCTTACACTGTTTCCAGCATTAGCCTGCCAATGTGCATAATAAGGAGCAAGGTATTGTGGGTATGGTCCAGACAGGGTGGACTGGGAAGGATGCATCTGTGCAGGGTGTGGGGCAATGGCTGGGACATTGTAGTGCCCAACCACCACCTGCATGGCCACAGCATGTCGTGCTGGGAGGGCACTCTCACCCTGACTGAGCAGTGACCATGGCATGGCTAGGTTCCCATGGAGTGTTATACAGTGTTTCTCTCAAGTGTTATCTATGTGGTCCTTGTTCTGGGGCCCAATCACTGAGATACCTGCTTGGTGTCTGTGCTTACATCCCATCTATGGGTGCACATAGTTCCTCTGGGGATATGCGCTATGTACTGGCTAGTGGTCTGTCTGCAGTCAGCATGGGTATGGCTGTAATGCCTTGCAGGGTGCAGCAGGTGAATGTCAGATCATTGTTGGGGTCAGCTGAGCTTTTCCAGGCCTACTGCCTGTCTACTAGTGCATGTGTGATTCGTACAGATCTCCATCAACTGCCCTGGACGGTGCCCTTTTGCCAGTAGGACTGGGGTTGATGGTCCCACAGCCCTTCATCATGCCCCTCTACTGTCTCCATTGCAAAGATATAGAGTGTTGGTCTGTTGGGGCAGATCCTGTCCACCACCTTTACCCAGACAGGGCGGACGGGTTGGTAGGTGGTGATACGTAATCTGCATGTGAGTCCAGACACCACCCCTGCTCTTATTTATTTATTTACATTCTCTTATATACCGCGCTATTCTGCATCAGTGCAGTTTACATTGAACAAACTGAAATTACATTGAACAGGGCATTATAACTTGGAGATAACTATTTTACAGGGAACACTAAATAACAATTTACCATGGCAACCACACTGGACATGCTTAACTTGGGTGGCTCCTGGTCTCCAAGGGCTAGATGTGACTAGGGAATACAGATGGACACAGGATTATCTTAGGTGTGGCTACAAGGAATATCTGTCACACACTAGCAATGATAGGGCCCTACAGCAAAGCCTATCTCAAGCAACCCTGGTACTGCGGACCTGGTGCTGGCTGTCCCACCTCACTCTCAGGGTGAACACAGTACCGGCACAATTTATTTATTTATTTAAGGATATTTCTATCCCGCCTTATCCTTCAATCAAGGCGGTAAACACATCAAACGATCATTAGCAATGTTGTGTATGTCAGGTGAGATTATGTACAGTGAGGGTGCATGGGTGCGGGTGTGCTGATTAGAGTGAGCTATTTACAGTGTGCGCTTTTTACAGTTATGTACATTGGTTTGCTGTGTCCATCGCTGGTTGTTCTTGAACTTTAATTGAGTCCAAAGTAGATCCAAGTCTGTAGATTCTGGCTATGCGCTTGGGCTGTAGTGCTCAGTGAAGAGTACAGTCTTTAGGTGCTTTCGGAAGTCCTTCAGATCTTCAGTTGATTGTAGGTCGTGTGGGAGTGTGTTCCATATTGTTGGAGCCGCCAGTGATAGGGCTCTTTGTGCGGTGGATTTACATGCTTTTGTGTAGTTGCTTGGGGTGCTGAGTGTGTCCGCTGTGGTTTTTCTTCTCGGTCTGTTGCTGGTGTCAGGGAGTATGAGGGCTTGGAGGCTGAGTGCTGAGCTCTTGTGTCTGATTCTGAATATGTTTAATATCATCTTGTATTTGATGCGGTGGCTGATTGGGAGCCAGTGGAGGTCTTTTAGGATGGGGGTGATGTGGGCTTCTGTTGGAGAACTGGTGATTATTCTGGCTGCTGTGTTTTGAGCCATTTGAAGCGGTTTGAGTGCTTGTTTTGGCATTCCGTTGTAGATCGGGTTGCAGAAATCAAGAATGGGGGTTATGAGCGCTTGGCAGACAGTGCGGAAGTGTTCATGTGAGAGTAGAGGCTTGAGGCGTCTAATTATTTTCATTTTGTAGTACGCGTTTTTGGTGGTTCTTCTGATGTGTAAATGTAGGTTCAACTCTTTGTCAAGTGTTATTCCGAGGTATTTCACTTCGTTCTTCAGTGGTATTGCCATGTTGTTGGTTTTGATGAAGGGTGGGGGGCTGAAGTTGGTGTTTCGTGTGATGATGAGTGCTTCTGTCTTGTTGTAGTTTATGTTTCTTTTTGCAACCAGGTCTCAGACTAATAAGGAGCTCATTTTCGGGTTTTAGAGTGAAAACTTAAACCCAGTGCTCACCTTTGCATCAATGACCCATTCCTGTTGCTTATGTTGCATTAATAGTGCTCAGCTCTAAACAGATATTTCCCACAGAGATGTATTTCAAACTCAAAAGTAAATCAGAAGTGGTACTTATCTGATTGAGCTGAGGGGTTTTGTTTCGCACTGTGTCAGTTTTCCACACTTCCAAAACCAACTGCTGTCTTCTACGCGAAAAATGTCTAACTGACAGCGTAGAAGACAGCAGTCGGTTTTGGAAGTGTGGAAAACCGACACAGTGCGAAACAAAACCCCTTGAGAAAACGTTAGTGAAACGCACCAGCACAAAGGTTGGCATTGGGGGAGAACAGCTCAATCAGATAAGTACCACTTCTGATTTACTTTTGAGTTTGAAATACATCTCTGTGGGAAAGATCTGTTTAGAGCTGAGCACTATTAATGCAACATAAGCAACAGGAACGGGTCATTGATGCAAAGGTGAGCACTGGGTTTAAGTTTTCACTCTAAAACCCGAAAATGAGCTCCTTATTAGTCTGAGACCTGGTTGCAAAAAGAAACATACCTCACATAGGTGAAGAGTGGAGTGCTTGTTTTATGTTACTGGATAGTATATTCAGCTCCGGAAGGTGATCACACTTATATCTTGTTATAGTTTATGGCTAGGTTGTTGTGCATGAGCCAAGTGGAGATGCTGTCGAGACAGTTTGTTATCTTGGTGTAGTTGGGGCTGTCGAGGTTGATTGGTGTGTAAATCATGATGTCATCTGCGTAGATTGTGTAGTCTATTTTGTGGGCTTTCATGATGTTGCAGATGGGTTGGATGTACAGGTTGAATAGTAGTGAGGATAGTGCGGATCCTTGTGGCACTCCTTCCTTGATCTTTGCGGGTTGTGAGATTTTGGTTCCAATCTTGACTTGGAACTGTCTATCCGTTAGGTACGAGTTGAACCACTTTAGTATGTTGCTGGTTATTCCAATGTTCTGTAGTCTGGTTAGGAGGATTCTGTGGTCCACTGTGTCGAATGCAGCTGAGATGTCTAGGAAGATCATTAGAGTTCCTTGTTTGTAGTTGTCTATGGTCTGGATGATGTCATTGAATAGGTATAGCAGGAGTGTTTCAACTCCGTGGTTCGGGCGGAAGCCGTGTTGATGTATATCCAGTGGGGCATGTTCATCGATGTGGTCCTGGAGCTGTTGTTGCACTGCCTTCTCTATAATTTTAGCCAAAAGCGGTATGCTGGAGATTGGTCTATAGGCTGCTGGATTGCTTTTTTCTAGGTTGGTTTTCTTAGGGATTGGCCTTATTGTGGCTAGTTTCAGCTTGTCGGGCATGGTTCCTTGGGTCAGGGAGTTGCTTACCATGTTGTGTATGAGGCTGAGGAAGGTTTCCTGGGTTGTCTTGATCCATGGGACCGGGCATGGGTCTGTGGGTGCGGTGCTTGTGTTGAGAGCTGAGATGATGTCTGAGATTTGCTTAGTGAAGGGAGTGTTGAATTTGTCCCAACTTGTGATGGGTGTGGTTGGGTTGTTGGTTCCTGTAGATGGTTGTAGTGGCGAGCGGCCTAGCTTCTCCTGAAGATAATCTGCGAAGGTTTGTGGGTCAATCTGTATGTCTTTGTCGGAGCTTGGTTCGTTGGTTAGATTTTTTACTATCTCGAAAAGTTCTCTGGGCTTGTTGTAGGCTTTCTGGATGGTATTTGTGTGGTGCTCTCTTTTTGTTTCGTTGATAAGCTCATTGTATTTCTTTTGCTGAGTTAGGTATAAGACCTGCGTGGGTGGAGATTTAGAACGTCTCCAGTGGCGTTCTATCTTCCTCAGATCTCTTTTTGCCTCGTGTATGCTTTTGGAGTAACATGGTGCGTGCTGTCTCTTGGTTTTTGTTGTTGTGCTTGCTTTGGTTTTGGCTGCTGCATTGATGATACTGTTCCAAGTGTCTACTTGTTTATCCAGATCGTGCGTTTCCCGGTTAAGGTAAGGTAGCGTGTCTTGTAGGAATTGGTCCTTGTTGAAAGCTTTGAATCTTCTTTGTCCATGTGTTGTGCTTTGTGTCTTGTTGTGTCTTTCCTTTTGATTTGTGATTTCAATTTTGATTCTGTGGTGGTCTGACCAGGGCACTGGTGTGACTGTGGGTGATGAGATGTCACCTTTGTCTATTATGTGGTTGGGGGCAAATATGAGGTCTGGCATGGATCCGTGTCTGTGCGTCGGGGTGTTTATTAGTTGTGTGTATTGTAGGGAGTCCATTGCTTGTAGGAAGGTTTCCTTGTCCTTGCTGGTGGAGGAGCTGAGGTTGAAGTCGCCCAGTAGTATTAGTGGTTTGTGGTTCGTGTTGATTGCACAGACGGTCTCTAGAGCGGTAGTTAGTTCTTCTGCTGGAGCGTGGGGGGGCTCTGTAGATGAGGCATATGGCTATTTGCTTGTTTCCCACTGCAATTGTGCTGCATTGGTCTGAGTCTTATGAGGTGATAGTTTTTATTTTTAATGAGTCTTTTGTAATGATCAGCACTCCACCTCCTCTTTTCTGTGTGCGAGGATTGTTAAAGGCTGAGTACGTGGGGGGGACTAGCTGGTTGAGGAGGACATTGTCGGTGGGGGTGAGCCAAGATTCTGTAATGCAGAGGATGTCAGGTTGTTGGTCCTCTATGTGGTCTCTGATAGTGTGTATCTTATTTCTTACTGATCTGGTGTTCATGAGCTCTATTGAGGTGGTGTTTGGGGTGTTAGGCTCTTTGGGGTGTGCTTTCGAGTTTGTGTGTCTATAGCTTTTGTCTTTTATGCGTGAGCTCCGTGTGGTGTATTTAGAAGGATGGTATGTTGGCATGGTTGTCGGTGTCCATAAGTTTATGGGGTGTGAATGACGTGGCCCTGTTTGTTGGGGGATGAGTTGGGTGATAAGGAGGACTACAGGGAGGTAGGTGAATGTGGCCATGGTGGTTGGTGTCAACTTACTAGTAAGTTGTGGAAGTTGAGGCTCTGGTTGCGCCTTTCTGGTCGAGGTGTTCTGCGTTGGTTGTGATGTGTTGGCTCTTGATTGTTCTTGTTTGTTGGTTGTTGTCCATTGGCAGTTTTTGTGGGGTTGCTTCTTCTGTCGCCTGCGTGCCTCGCCTAACGGCCACGCCAAAGGGCCCTCTGGCAAGGCCCTCAGGTGCGGACCCGCCAGGCGCGGGCGCGCCGGAGGTGCGCTCTCCCTTTTGTACTGCTCCCACTGCCCCAATTGGGCAGGAGCCGCCGAGCGGGACGGTTTCCCGCTTGGTTGCTTCTCCCCGATCGGGGGAGCTTTTGCCGCTGCTGTCCGGGTGGTTTGGGAGGGCGCCGGAGGTGCGCTCTCCCTTTTGTACTGCTCCCACTGCCCCGATTGGGCAGGAGCCGCCGAGCGGGACGGTTTCCCGCTTGGTTGCTTCTCCCCGATCGGGGGAGCTTTTGCCGCTGCTGTCCGGGTGGTTTTGCAATGACATGGTGTGTGGCTACTCTGTGCCAGTATCACGCACGGCCAGTTCCTCCTACCACGCTGAGATGCTGTAGAGCTGCATACCCCAACTGGTGATCAGATGTAGACTGCTGTTCTGCATGTGCAGTGCATCATGGGTACTGGTGGGTTTAACCTATCCTGGTGGACACAGCACACAGTTTGTGCAGTGACCTGCAGTCTTTCTGTAGGCAGCCATTGCTGAGACAGATGTCATAGAGGTATAGCCCACTAGTTAATAGAATGATGTCCTAGGCAGAGGTCATGGGTTCATTCCCTCCATGGTCTCATTTTAGTAGGCCTGTCCAAGGCAAATCCTTTTCATTCCTGTGACAGTCATATCTCTGCAGATATGTGCCGCCAGCACATAATACTCTCATCACAGTTGCCAGCCATCCTTCTGTCCATCAGCTGTGTAGCGTCCTGTCTTTATGTGCTGGCTGCTACCCCATGTCCTGCACTGATACCCTTTTCTGCATTGCGACTCTCCATGCTTGCCTCTCCTCAGGGGCGGCCCAAGGGGGGTGCGGGGCCATGTGCGGAGACTCGGTGCGGGGCCTCATTTGCATAAGGGGCCTCATTTGCATAAATATTTGCATAATGTTACCATACACAAACTTTTAGTAAACATGCCTCTTAATGAGTGTATGAATAAAGAAAGACTAAAAGACTTCTACATTACTATAATCCAGTGCCAACCGCCAGACACATTAGGAACTACTACAAACACTGCCCATTTAGAACCCATAGCAAACCCGCCGTATCCTAACAGCACTACCAGGACTCATAAAGCACCATACCCTAACTATCAAAAGGAAACGCTGCAAATATTAAACCAATACATTTCAGAGAACAACAATACATGACCTACTGGGGAAAGAGAACAAGTGGCAATGTCAAATAGGAATTACATAAACAGAATACCTCAGCTCAGTTACACATGCAGAACATAGTCCATCACCAAACAAGGAATCACAATTTAGAAACAGGAAGACAATAATTAAACTGGGAATCCCAAAAGCCAAACTTGGAATGTACAACACTGTAGAAATAAAACTATACATTAAATTTGCTCTTGTACTAAACAAAGCTCAGACGTTAATGATGCACATTTCCCAGAGCTGACATATTCCAATTAATAAATTCAAAATAAAGAGATATTTTTCTACCTTTTGTGCATTTTTTTTCAGCTGCAATTGCTCCAGCCACTTTCTTCTGGTTTCTTCGTGTCTTCCGCTAACTCTTCATCGTCTGCTGTCCATTTGTCTTTTCTTCTCTCTTCTAGTTTTTTTTCCATTCTCTCTCTACATCTGCTTTAACATACTAATCTTTCTCCTTTTGCTCTTTCCTCATTCCTATTTCATCCACTCAAATTTTACCCCTCCATCCTCAATCCCCACTTACTCTCCCAATATCCAGACAATTGTAGATTTGTCTTCCCTCCCACACAAAATATTTTTTCCCTCTCCATTTCACTCTCCCAGCTCCATCCCATTCTAATCCTCCCCCAACATCAGCTCCATTCTAGTTCCAGTCCCACCCAGTATCCGCTCCCTTCTAGTCCCCACATCAGCCCATTTCCAGTCCTAGCCCCCCATAAGCCCATTTCCAGTCCTAGCTCCCCCATCTATTTGCAGTCCCATCCGAGTCCCTCCATCAGCTCATTTCCAATCCCAGCCCCCCATGAGCCCATTTCTAGTCCTTTCCTAGCCCCACCATCAGCCCATGTCAAATCCTAGCTCCCCTCCACTCAGCCCATTTCCAATACAAGCCCCCCATGAGCCTACTTCCAGTTCTAGCCCCTTCATGAGTCCATTTCAATCCAAACCCCCACCACAGCCCATTTCCAATCTTAGCACCCCTCCAACAGCCAATTTCCAGTCCTATTCTAGCCCTTCCATCAGCCCATTTCCTGTCCTAGCCCCCCCACACTCACCCATTTCCAGTCCTAGCTCCCTCCCCCTCACAACCCATTTCCATTCCAAGCCCCCGTCCCCATCAGCTATTTGCAGTTCAAGCCCTCCTTCCACTCAGCCCATTTCCAGTCCTAGCCTCCTCATAGCCCTTTACTAGTCCTAACCCCCCATCAGTCCATTACGTCCTAACCCCCCATCACCCTATTTCCAGTCCTAGCCCCCCCATCAGCCTATTTCCAGTCTTAGGCCCCCCCCCATAGCCAATTACCAGTCCTACCCCCCCATCAGCCCATTTCTAGTCTTAGCCCCCCCATAGCCCATTACCAGTCCTAATCCCCCCATCACCCTATTTCCAGTCCTAGCCCCCCCATCAGCCCATTTCCAGTCTTAGCCCCCCCATAGCCCATTACCATTCCTAACCCCCCCCATCAGCCCATTTCCAGTCCTAACCCCCCCCCATCAGCCCATTTCCAGTCCTAACCCCCACCACCACCACCACCAGCCCCAGCCCACTTCCAGCCTTAGCCCCCTCCCCATAGCCCATTACCAGTCCTAACCCCCCCATCAGCCCACTTAGCCCCCCCCATAGCCCATTACCAGTCCTAACCCCCCCATCAGCCCACTTCCAGTCTTAGCCTCCCCCCCATGGCCCATTACCAGTCCTAACCCCCCCCATGGCCCATTACCAGTCCTAACCACCCCCCCCCCATCACCCCTAACCACCCCCCCCATCAACCCACTTCCAGTCTTAGCCTACCCCCCCCCCCCATGGCCCATTACCAGTCCTAACCACCCCCCCATGGCCCATTAACAGTCCTAACCACCCCCCCATCAGCCCACTTCCAGTTTAGCCTCCCCCCTCCCATAGCCCATTACCAGTCCTAAACCCCCTTCCCCCCTATCATCCCAAATTAAAACAAAAAAAAAAACCAAACCGGCTGCTTCTGCCGCAGCAGCATCAAGAGCTCTGCCGCGGCAGCATCAAGAGCTCTGCCGCGGGGCCCCCCCCTGCCCGGCAGAGCCTCCCTGCATCATCAGCTTTCTTCAAGTCCCAAAACGCGGGCTTCTTTCAGAGCCGCGAGAGTTTCCTTTCTCGCGGCTCTGTTATTCCCGCCGAGGGTTATGGGAAATGCCCTGCCTCTCCTATGTCTGTTCTGCATGGCACTAGTACTCCTCTGTCCTCCTATCATTGCAAATGTCTTACCACCTCTACCTCCACTGGCAGACACATATTCCCATCCTCTTCTACCCACTGTCATTGTAGCACTTTACATTGCCAACACCCTGTGCATCGGTACAGCTGCCTCCGATATGTTTGTCCATTTTGCCAGCTGCATGCAGATTTGGCAGGTCCATCAGCTCCCACCTCTACTTCCTTCCATCACTTGTCCATTGCCTTTTCTTGTTGCTCTGTGCAGTGTTAGGGTTACATCAGTTTTTTGCCCTTACATGTCATGCTTGTCAACTTGGGGCACCTTACTGCCCTTGGGCACCATATCTTGGGTCACCTTAACATCCTTAGGGCACCTTGTATGGCACCTCAGGTTAAGGCACCTTATAAGCTGCCTTAACCTGAGGCACTTTATAAGGCACCTTATGAGGTGCCTTATAAGGCACCTTATGAGGCGCCTTATTAGGCACCCTACGGGGCACCTTATATGGCACCTTCAGCCTTGTAATGTGCTGTCAACTTCAATATGTATTGTCCGTTTAACGCGTGATACCTGGCAAGGTGCCCTTTACTGCACATTACACAGCCATTGCTACCTCAACGCCGATACACCCACTTCCTTATATGGCATTGCTCACGTTAGCACTATAATTTTTGACGGTAACGTTATCGCGGTTTAGTAAACATACCCCTTTGTTTTGTTTTATGTCTACTGTGCAAATTTTTTTATTTTTTTTCATTTTGTTTGCTTGTCTTTTTTGTCCCTTCCTGGGTTTCGTTAATAGTGTGCACTCGAGCAATAGTGTGCACCATGGGCAAATAGTGTGGACTGCTCAGCAATAACGCGGCCTATTAAGTCATAGTGTACCCTATTATGCAATTATGTGCTCTGTTAACGCATGTGTGAATAGCACGCACTATTGCATAATAGGTGCACTATGGCTTAAAAGTGCAGACTATTGCTCAGTACTGCTCATTATTTGCCCATAGTATGCACCTTAAGGAAACCCGGGAAGTGACAACATTTTGGCGTTTCCAGTTTCGTTTTGGTACAAAAATGATATGAAACGAAATGGGAAATATTGTTGACATTTCCCATTTCATTTCAAACAAATGCACATCCCCATAACAGTTCTATGCAGGGACCATTCACCAGGAATCCTTGTGGAAGGAAACAATCATGAGCCCTAAATATGGGCACTAGGAGACTGCACCTCTCTCCTTCCAGAGGCTGTGAGCAATACCTATGCAGTAGGGCTGTGCCTAGGGCAAACATTTCAGGTTTTGTGGCCCCTTTTCTCAATTTTTGGAATTTTGTTCAGTTCATTTCACACATTCATTTTAATTATTTTAAATTATTATTATTTTTTTAAATCTGCATTAAAACCTTTTAACATACACTTATAAACTTAATACATATCAAATATATTTAGCACATACTAATGGGCCGATGCAGAAAACTAGCGCAGCCTTTAAGCATAGATAACACCACTTTTAAGCACACTTACTGCTACTGCCAAATGCAAAGAGAAAGACGTGAGCATAAACCGCAAAGGATTAACTAGCGTACAATTAATGCCAAGCGTATTTAAATTTATTTAAATTAGAGGCAAATGAGCTGCACCTAATAAAATGTCATGCATATATTGCCTGTACCTGATGCGTAGAAACACAGAGCAGATTTCACAACCAGCCTTAGCACCAATATTTCTATGCCTGGGTCTGAGGTGGCTTAAACATCTAATGTGTGCCCCCAACAGTATTTTGATGGCATCGGGTGCTTTCCCAATGTCTGGATCATCTGAGGAGAAAAGTAAAAAATGATCCAGGCATCGGGGAAAGCCCTGATGACCCAGTTGCCCCAACCCCCCCCCCCCCTCACCTGCCCAAGTAAGAATAATCCCTGGATATTGGAGATATTTAAAATATCTACATGTTGTAAATCAAATATTTCCTTAGCGTCCCTCCGGTCCAGTCCCTTTCCTCTGGGTTGTGCTCCCCTTCTAGCAGCTTGGAGACTGAGCCCATCATCAACTTTTGATGACACCCAGGGTATAAATAGCACTGGCACCACCCACCAGCTCCAGTAAGCTCGGTCTCCAAGCAGCTGGAGGTAGCAGTAAGCCAGGGGTCAGGCTCACTGAAGAGACTAGGGGGTATGTTTACTAAACCGCATTAACATAGCAGATGCAACGTTAACGTGCGTTAGGTAATGTTAACGCATGTAAATGTCATGTTAATGCGCATTGTTACCTAACATGCGTTAACGTTACATAACGCGCTTTAGCATTCCCGGCCGTGCTAAGTTCAGTAGAGGGTGGAGAGAGGGCGGAGAGAAGGGGTCAATGGGCGGGGAGTGGGCGTGGAGAGGCCTCTTCCACACTAACGCAGGAACTGAAGGGCTGAATCTTACCACGACTGAAAAACTGGCCTTAGCACATATTTGCAAGAGAGAGAAACCATTTCAGTGTCAGCAATGTACAGCATAGGCAGGGAGCCCAAGAAAAGTAATAGTAGTGCTCCATTTGCAGCAACAGCATAGTGCCCAAGTATGAAAGGCCACTATAGTGATGGTGCAAATGGGGCATAGGGGGCTGCAGGTGGGACATATAGTGGGGGCAGCTGGGGCACAGCATAGGCTAGGCAGTCACCTAGGTGACACATAAGAACATAGAAACCAAACATCAGCAAGACAGCAGCTGACAAAGGCCAAACACAATCCACCTACATCTACCTGGTCCACCCTAGCTAATGGTTGCCAGGGCACTGACCTGACCTCCCCCCAGCCAACCCTCCCCCAAGTGGAAGGGACATAATATTGGTAGGTGGTGATGGGGGGGATGTGAGGATGTTCATGTATGCCTCCCCACCCCAGACCCCACTCACCAGGCGACCGCCTAACTGCACAGTGGATGGCCTGGTACTGTGCACTACCAGCACTGGCAGCTTATGGTCATGTCAGCATGGCAGGGGGGAGTGTGCCCGTGCTGGAGGGGGCAGTGGCACCTGCCTGCAGTGGACCTAAGCCATGCCCAGTACCAGTATGTGGTGTACAGTGCAACAAAAAAGGTCTGGCTGAGGGAAAGTACAGGTAGCTCCAGGGACTGCTGTGCTTCTGTAGCAACAATGTGCCCAGGAGCAGAGGGTCACAGGTTCAAGTCCCAGCTGTGGATCTTGCAGAACATATCCCTATTTTTTACCCTACAATGCAGATACATCAACAACATGTGCAATCCCCAAAGCTGAGGCCAACAGGGGCACAAACACCTACACACACAGGCTCCACTATCCAAAGCCCCATGGAGATTCAGGCTGTTAGGCCCGGCACGGAGCAGCAGTTACCACCAAGGCAATGATACTACCACCTGCATACCTTAGCAATGCCTGCACTGTGCTCAGGACTAGTGTGGCGGGCAGGGCTGCCAACCACCCCTATCTTTGCACAATTCTGAAATAGGAGTGGGAGTGTGTGTATGTCTATCCACTGTTTAGTGGCTGCCTACAGCTCACTGGGCCCACAATGCACTCACTGTTTCCATCATTAGCCTGCCAATGTGCATAATGAGGAGATGATATTGTGGTATGGGGCGGACTGGACAGGATGCATCTGCACAGGGTGTAGGGCAATGGCTGGGACATTGTAGTGCCCAACCACCATCTGCATGGACAGGGTGGCCACAGCATGTCATGCTAGGGGGTCGCTCTCACCCTGACTGAGCAGTGACCATGGCATGTCTAGGTTCCCACATAGTGCTATATGCTGTCTGTCTCTAGTGATATTTGTGTGATTGCTGTTCTGGGGACCATCACTGAGATGTCTGTGCTGATATCCCATTTTTGGGTATGCCTGGATTCTCTGGAAGCATGCACGATGGATGGTCTGGCAGACTGTCTGTAGTTAGCATTTGCATGCCTGGAACACCTTGCTGGGTGCAGCAGGTGCAGACTGACTGTGCTTTCTGCTGGTGAATGTCAGATTGTGGTGGGGGGTAGCTGAGTGTCTGCTAGTGCCCCTGTAAAATGTACAGATCTGCATCAACTGCCCAAGACATCCCACTTTTTATTATTTATTTATTAAACTTTTCTTATATACTGCACTATTCAGATCAGTGCGGTGTACATTCAAAACATAACACATTACAGTGCAGCAAGCCGCATTGTATTTACAATGAACAGGGTAGTAAACTTGGGTATAACTGGGGAAAACTATCTACATTTCATATACATTGGTGAATATATTCCTAGATATAGGCAATTTGGGTCGAGGGGTTCAAGCTGGCCAACCGTTTTCTTGCTGGGTATGTATGTTGGGGCGGTTTGGGTGGGTAGTCAGAGTGCTTATCACCTGCTTTCCAGGATTAGATTCAGGGTAGTATCATAAGAACAGATGATGTTTCAGCGCTTTTCTGAATAGGGCCAGGTTCGTGATGGTTCGGATATCTCTGAGGAGGTCATTCCAGGCTTTAGGCGCGTAAATCGTAAAGGCTCTGTTGGACGTTGCCTTTGTGCATTTTGTTATTGCTTTAGGGACCTCTAATGTGTTCGTCATTGCGGATCTTCTGTTTCTATTATCCGGTAATCTGTGAATGAGCTTGCTGATGAGCATGGGGGGCTGATTATTTAGTGCTTTGAAGGTCTGGGCTAGAGTCTTGTAATGGATTCTGGCCTGCACAGGTAACCAGTGGAGTTTCATCAAAACTGGCGTTATGTGGTCTGTCCTTGCTACTCCTACTAGAACTCTCGCAGCTGAGTTCATCGCAAGCTGTAGCGGACGTAGTGTTGCCTGTGGGAGACCTTGAAGGATTACATTGGCAAAATCCATGTGTGGGATTACTAAGGCTTGGTAGATCATTCGGTAGTCAGCAAGGTCAAGGAGAGGTCATAGGTTTCGTAATGTTCGTATCTTATTGTATACTGCTTTCACAGTGTTTCGTATGTGAGTTTTCATATCCAGCCGTTGGTCGAGTGTAATGCCTAGGTAATGAATTGTAGTTTTAGTTTTCAGTTCGGTATTGTTGACTTATAATGAAGAAGGTGGGGTGAAATCCTGTTTCCTGGTGATGAAGAGGACATCTGTTTTGCTGTGGTTGATCCGTAGGTTTTGCATGAGGAGCCAGTCTGCTACTGCTTCAAAGCATCTTATTATTGGAGAAACATCTGGCTGGTTAATCGTAAATGGGATGTATAGTAGGATATCGTCCGCATAGGCAAGACAGTTGACGTTGAAAGCTCGGATCAAAGCACAGATGGGCTGCATATAAATGTTAACCATCCATGCAGATAGTGATGATCCCTGCGGCACCCCTTGTTTTTGTAGAAATGGCTCTGAGGTCGAGGAGCCGGTCCTCACTTGTTGCCATCTGTTTGACAGGTATGATTTGCAGCAGTTCAGTGCTGTGCCTTGTATCCCTTTTTTTTCGAGGCGATTTAATAGTATCTCATTGCTCACCGAGTCGAAGGCCACTGCAATGTCTATGAAGATGAGGACAAATCCTTGGTGAATGTTGTCAATTCCGGAGACTAGGTTATTGAAGAGGGTAGTGAGTAAGGTGTCCACACCGTGTGCTTCCCTGAAACCATGTTGGGATGGATCCAGTGGGGCTTCGGTGTCAACATGTTGTTGGATTTGTCGCTGGGCTATCTTTTCTATTATTTTGGCAAGGAGGGGGATGCTTGAAATAGGTCTGTAAAATTCAACTTTGGATGGGTCAAGTCTGTTGTTTTTCAAGAGTGGTCTGATAGATGTGTATTTTAAGCTCTGTGGAAACCATCCCATTGAGAGTGATTGATTCAGTATTTTGCTCAGGAGTTGGCTTAGGTCATGACGTAGCTCTTTTATCCAGAGAGCTGGACAAGGATCATTGGGTGCAGTGGTGAGGTTGATAGAGGCGATAGTGTCTTCAACCTCTTTTCTAGATATCTCATTGAATTTGAGCAGAGGTCATGGCTGTGGACTTTTTTGCGGAGTGGAGTGGTTTGTGGCGGTTGTGCTCTTGTCTGTCCGGATTATCTGTCTCTCGAGTTTGTGCAGGTGGAGGAGTGAAGCTCGCAGTTCTGTAGAGTACCATGGTGCGTGTTCTCGTTTCCTTGGTTTCATACTCGGGGTGGGAGGCAGGCGATGGCTCTGAGGCTGTCGTCCCAGTTAGATACCATTTCGTCAGGCTCGAGTGTTGTGTTCATAAGTAGTGAGAGGACTTTCTAGAGAATTTCTTCTCTGTTAAAGGGCCAAAAACGTTTTGCTGGTGTTCTGAGGGGGGTATTGGCTTTGTTGCTGTTCTGGTTACTATGGATAGTAGGTATGTAGAATCTGAGCAAGCTATGGTTATATCCCTTGCCGGAGATAGAGAAGGAGTTATTTTGGTCGCCCAGAGTGGATGCGGCCATTTCGGCCGTTACCAAGAAGACAATCATACCGGTCGAAGGCAGTGCGCCTCTTAAGGACGCCCAGGATAGGAAACTAGATGCGCTGTTGAAGCAGGTCTTTGACATCAGTGCTGTAGCACTTCAGGCTTCTATGTGTGGAGCTTGGGTATCTCGGGCTTGTCTCCGGTGGTCTCAGTAGCTCCAGTTGTGAGCGATATACAGGGTGGACCGGTGGTGGAGGTGGCAAGAACTGAGTCCAGAGCGGCATACCTGGCCGATAGCCAGTATGATCTTATCAGGAGCTTAGCCAAGGCCACGGGTTCGATGGTAGTGGCACGTCGCTACCTTTGGCTTCGTAACTGGGTAGCGGATGGGTCTTAAAAAAGACCGTCTCAGCAGGCTCCCCTTCAAGGGAAAGCTGTTGTTTGGAGAAGAGCTGGACAGGTTGGTAAAGGAATTGGGAGAGTCCAAGGGAGGTAGGCTCCCAGAGGACAGACCAAAACAGAATAGCAACCCCACTTCGGCTCGCTCTCAGCTGCGGGAATCTTGTAAGTTTCGGATGGCTAGGTCAGCGCCCTTTCAGAGAGGTCGCTTCCCCTCAAGGTGGCATGGTTTCCAGGGATTTCAGGGGGCAGGGAGGGGATTTGGAGCCTCTTCCTCCACCTTGGGGTCTAGAAAACCACAATGAGGTGATGGGGGCCCGGGAGGGAGTTCTGCCAGTGGGAGGTCATCTGTGGCAGTTCCTTCCTACCTGGGCCTGAGTCACGTCTGACCAATGGGTTCTGGAGATCGTTCGAGAAGGCTATGCTCTCAAATTTGTCAGACCAGTCCTCCCATCGTTTGCTCTCTCTCCTTGCGGTGCTCCGTCCAAGGCCGTGGCGGTAGAAGAGACATTGAAGCGGCTGTTGCTGTTGGGAGCAGTGGTTCCCGTGCCTCCAGACCATCTATTTTGTTGTCCCAAAAAAGGAGGGCTCCTTTCAGCCCATCCTCGATCTGAAGCGGGTTAATCGTTGCCTCAGAGTACCTCATTTTCGTATGGAAACTCTGAAGTCCATGATAGTGGCAGTGCATCAGGGAGAGTTTCTAAAATCTCTCGACCTTACAGAGGTATACTTATATATTCCCATCCGCCAGCCACATCAGCAGTTTCTGCGGTTTGCGATCCCAAGGGGGCACTTTCAGTTTCAGGCTTTGCCTTTTGGCCTGGCGACTGCACCGTGCACTTTTACCAAGGTAATGGTCATGGTGGTGGTGGCATTACGCAAGGAAGGGGTGCTAGTGCACCCGTACTTTGACGACTGGTTAATCAGGGCCAAGTCCAGGGAAGAGAGTCTAAAGGCAACGACCAGAGTGGTCGACCTGCTCTCGAGCCTAGCGTGAATAATAAGTCGGGCAAAGAGCAGATTGATTCCGTCTCAGGATTTAGAGTATGTGGGGGCTAGATTCGACACCAGCAAAGGCAGGGTGTTCTTGCCAACGCAGAGAGCATCCGAGCTTCGGCGCTTGGTGCGCCGATTTCTAACCATGAAGGCACCCTCCGCTTGGCATTATCTTCAGGTATTGGGGACCATGGCGGGATGATCGAGTTAGTGCCCTGGGCCAGAGCGCATATGAGGCCGCTGCAGCAGTCGCTCCTTCGTCGTTGGTCTCATCAGCATCAGCCCTTATACAAGACACTGCCCTGTCCCCCAGCAACCAGGGGGCCCTATGGTGATGGCTCCATCCAGGGAATCTGGAGCAGGGCATGCCCCTCGAGACTCCACAGTGGCTGCTGGTGACGATGGATGCCAGTTTGTTCGGATGGGGGGCTTACTGTGAGGGGCGGTTTGCCCAGGGACGCTGGAGTGTCCTGGAAGCCCAATGGTCCAGCAACAGATTAGAGATGCGGGCGGTGGCTCTGGCTCTCAGAACATTCGAGCACTGGATCTCTCAGCAGGCAGTCCGGGTGCTATCGGACAATGTGACCACGGTGGCATATATCAACTGTCAGGGCGGTACGGGCAGTCCTGCTTTGGAGGAGGAAGCAGGGAGCCTGATGGAGTGGGCCGAGGCCCGGCTACAGGCCTTGTTGGCGGCTCATGTGGCTGGAGTAGAAAACATCACCACGGACTATTTGAGCAGGCACAAAGTGGATCATAGCGAATGGGAGCTCTGTCAGGAGGTGTACGATCAAGTTGTACGCCGATGGGGGCCTCCTGTAATGGATCTCATGGTGAGATGGGAGTTGGCCAAGGTGAGCCGCTTCTTCAGCAGAAGGAAGGAAAGGATGTCAGAGGGCTTGGATGCTCTGGTGCAGAACTGGTCCATGGGGGAACTGCTGTATGTGTTTCCTCCATGGACTCTCATAGGCAGGTTCCTCCAGAGAGTAGAGGCCCACACAGGGTGCGTAATTCTAATCGCCCCGGACTGGCCATGTCATCCATGGTATGCCGATCTCATGCGGCTGTTGGCAGATCGTCCCTGGCGATTGCCGGTAAGAGATGATCTTCTGGCTCAGGGGCCCGTGAGGATGCCTCAAGTTGATTGGTTTTCACTTACGGCCTGGATATTGAAAGGGCAAGACTGCGTAAGTGGGGATATTCTGGCCCAGTGATATCGACCTTGTTGAACGCCTGGAAGCGGTCTACTTGCCTGTCCTATGTAAGAGTCTGGCACATTTTTGAGGGCTGGTGTGCAGAACAGGAGAAGAGACCTTTGTCAGTTTCAGATCCAGAAGTGTAGGATTTTTTACAAGCCGGGTACGAGAAGGGTCTGGCTGCAAGTTCCTTGTGGGTGCAGCTGGCAGCTATTTCCTGCTATAGGAGCAAGATTCAGGATATGCCATTGGGGCAACACCCTGATGTAGGTCAGTTTCTGAGGGCTGTGTGACGTCTGCGCTCCCAGCAGAGGTCGCTTGCTCCTGCCTGGGATCTTAATCTTGTACTGGAGACTCTGATAGGTGAACCCTATGAGCCGGCAGACTGAGCCTCTTTGAAGGATTTGACTCTCAAGACGGTATTTCTGGTAGCTATCTGTTTGGCTAGGCATATTTCAGAGATTCAAGCTCTTTCTTGTCGTCCGCTGTTCCTCTCCTTCTTCGCAGACAAGGTGGTCTTGCGGACAGTACCCTCCTTTTTGCCCAAAGTGGTTTTGGGGTTTCATATGAATCAGCTGGTGTCTCTGCCTTCCTTCTCCAGGTTGGGGCAGGGAGTGGATGTCCGCAGGACTTTGAAGCGTTACCTGAAGCGTAAGGCGCCATTTCACAGGTCAGAAAAGTTGTTTGTCCTTTTTGGGGACCACATAAGGGAGAAGCGGCGGCCAAGGCATTCATTTCCAGATGGATCAGGGAGGCCATCGCATCAGCATACATTCTAAGGGGAAAGCCGGTGCCGGTGGGTTTCCGGGCGCATTCTATGAGGGCCCAGGCAGCCTCGTGGGCGGAATTTAGTCTTGTTCCGCCTTTGGATATTTGTAAAGCAGCTACTTGGTCATCTCTGCATATGTTTACTAAGCACTACCGTTTGGCGGGGGGTTGTTCTTCTTAAAATTTCCATGTAAATGCCTTGTGCGGTTACAGTCTCAGAATTATGATTTTCATGATCCCCCTCAGCTGGCTGCCTTTGCTAGCTCTCGCATCCCTCATCCATCTACAGAGGGAATCCATTAGGATTATAGTGCAGCAGTAAATAAACTGCCTAATTACTCTTTCCTTACATGTTTTGAAATGTTTTCTTTGTTTCTTGGGTCCCTACAATAGTTTGGCTAGTGGGCAGTCTGTTGGACTTGTTTTTCCTATCTTTATATTTACCTAATATGTTGTAATTTCATATTGCCTTTCTCTACAAATTTTATGCTTGGAATTTTGTGAAAACCTTTAAATATAAAATGAAAAAACAAAATCCCTGGTGGCCCAGCAGCTTTAAACCCACCACCCGCCCAACCAAAAATTAATCTGGTAGCCCAGCAGTCCCAAACCCCCCACCACCTGCCCAATTAAAAATAAACCTGGTGGTCCAGTGGTCCCGAGCCCCCCACCCGGTACCTTTACTAACAAGTGGGAGCACTGCCAAGGTTCTCCCGCTTTTGCGCCGCCGTCTTGAAAAATGGCATTTGCTACCTTATTCGGCAGTCTGACCCTGTCCAGTGCATCCAAGGATGTACCACGTGCTGCCATTTTTCAAGATGGTAGTGCAAGAATAGGAGTGTGTGGACAGCATTCCTGCTAATTTGGAAAGGTACTGGGTGGGGGGTTTGGGGCTGCTGGGCCACCACGGTTATTTTCAGTTGGGCGAGTGGGCCGCTGGGCTGCCAGGGATTATTTTTACTTGGGTGAGTGGGGAGTTCAGGGCTGCTGGGCCACTAGGTTTAATTTTAGTTGGGGGGTGGAGGGGATCACGGCCGTTGGGCCACCAGGGATTATTTTCAGTTTGGTAAGGGCAATGGGCTGCTGGACCACCAGGGATTTGCTTTCTGTTGGGGGCAACCGACTTGCTCTCCCAGTTTAACACTGCTATTTGCGCACAGTTTAACGAATGGCTAATACATGGCTAATTTGCATATGAGCCACTTTCTGCACACCAGTGTTAAAGTTGCATGCTATCGGTGCACTGGAAATTGGTGTAAAAAGTTGATAGCTCATGACTTCAGCGCTGGCTTTCTGTATCCGAAATTTTTAAGGCGCACTAACAAATGCATATCCCCAATCTCCTTCCTATGGTACAAAACACCTGTCCTGGGAATTAAATCCAGTTCTCTTTGTATAGCAGTGCCATCATGGCCAATGAGCCAGTGATGGCTCTTTTAATGTCAAATGTAAGTGAGCAGCTTAGAGTGCATTGTTTGTACTTCAAATACAGCAAATTCTAATCCAAATATAACGTAAACAGCAGTGAATAAAATAGTTGGGATGGTGTTTAAGAGGATTCTAGCAGCATTCCTACTTTGTGTCTCGTTAGGAAGCATGTACTTGAGTGGTCAACCTAATTCACCCTCCCTATTTACTGCCATACCGCATTTGCGCTTTGAGGTCAGAAAATTGCTTTTAATGAAACCACTCCTTCTTTCCAATTAAAAACTCCTTTCTAGCTTGTGTATGAGAGGCTGGGAGATCAGTTAATGTACAGAGGACCATTAAGTGACCTTTCTATCCACAATAGTCAATATACACACTATTCATTTAACTGGGACTAGCGTAAAGAATTCAGCTCAGGCTTCTATTTTTAAGTGTTTAGAAACTGTACATTTAGCTATTTATTGTGCAGCTTATTAGGGCTTGGTCAGTGTTTATGAGCCACAGGCACCATTGCTGGGCAGCTTTTCCGGTTAAATGAAAAACATGATTTGTGAAACTGAGGAGTTATCCCTTTATCTTTATCTTTATTTGAGGCTTAAGTGTACCGCTCAATGCAATTGCATCAGAGCGGTGCACAAAGTACAAAAAAGCTGCAAGGAAAAAGGAAAGGAACGCCAAATGTGTGATAGGATAGATAAGAGAGAAGGAAAGAGCTATAGAGAAGGGTCAGGTAACAAATAGGGGCTATAAGAAATCAGCGAGGGGGAGAGGAGAGAGGAGAAGGAGGTGGGGGAAGATCAAACGCAAGGCAAAAGAGGTAAGTCTTCAGGCGGGTCTTGAAGGTTTTCAGGGAGGGTTCCAGGCAGAGGTCCGGGGGAAGCGAATTCCAGAGACGGGGCCCAAGGAAGTAAAAGGCAGAGGAGCGGGTGGATTCGAGGTGGGCTTGTGAAGGGGAGGGTAGGGTCAGACGGTTAGCGTGGATGGAACAGAGAGAACGGTAGGGAGTGTGAAGGTGAATCTGGTCAGCGAGATAGAGAAGAATGGATTTGAGTGTGAATGGATTTGAGGGCAAAAGTGAGGACCTTGTATTGTATATGGAAGGGAATAGGAAGCCAGTGCAATCGTATGAGAAGTGGAGTGATGTGATCGAAGCGAGAGGAGCAGGTGAGGATGCGGGCTGCAGTGTTGCGAACTCTCTGAAGGCGCTGTAGTTGGGACTGGGGAAGACCAGCCAGGGAGGCATTGCAGTAATTAAAACGGATGACAATGAGTGAGAGGAGAAGGGTGGTCATAGATGAGAAGGAGAGAAAAGGGCGAACAGAGCGAAGTTGTCGTAGAGTAGAGAAGCAGCGTTGAACGACAGAGGAAATATGGGCTTTGAAAGATAAGGATGAGTCAAGGGTGACGCCCAGGTATTGTAAAGACGAGACAAGAGGGATGGGAGAAGAGGAAAGCAAAGGGAGAAGAGGGGGAACGGGACTGCCAGCGATGAACCATATGGCTGAGGTCTTAGAGAGATTAACGTGCAGGAAATTAGAGGAAAGCCAGGAAGCCACGGTGGAGAGACAGTTATTGAGAGGCGTAATGTCAGGGGAAGCAGAGTCAGTGTGGTAGAGCAGAAAAATATTGTCGGCGTAGCATAAAGACAGAATGGAAGATCCAAGGCAGGGCTGAGATACTACTTAGGGAAGTAGTATTTTCTGGTCTTTCTCCAATAAACTACAAATTTACTTTTTTCATGCATTGGGGGTGTTTTATAGGTGTTTATTTCAGTTAAACCTAAAATCAGAAGCCCCCTCACTTCTGTTTCCTTCAGTATGCAGTGAATTGATTGGATCATATTGCAGAAAACAGTAAGCAAACTTGTTAGCAAGGAAAAGGAAGATCTAACTCGTTCATATAATTGACATCTTATAAACCAAGATGGCAGTGACTGTGTAAGCAACAGTTCTGGAAGCTCTATTAAAATGCTTAAGCATAAGGGGGAAAATTAGGATTTATCCCTCAGAGCCCTTATTCCTGGTGTGCACCCCCACAGCACCTCAGCCTGATAGGGTACTGATCGTGTGTGTTACTGGCACAGAGTAGCTAAAGATCGTCACATTGTGCGGGTACTGTGCTCACCCTGAGGGTGAGGTGGGGCACTCAGCACCAGGTCCACAGCACCTTTCATGGCTGACATACGCCATGTTGCAGGTCCCCATCAGTGCTACTGTGTGTGATAGGTAGTTCCTGCAGACACACCTAGGATACATCTGTGTCCATCTGTATTTCTCAGTCATGTCTAGTCCTAATGAGCTATGATGCACCCAGAATAGTGCATATCCTGTGTTGGTGCCATGGATACATGATGTAGGTGAAGAGGGGGGGAGTGTTTGGACCCATAGGCGGATTATGTACCACCACCCAACCCACCCTCTGGGGCTGAGGGTGGGAAACAGGATCTCCCACCAACAGATCCACATTCTACCTCCCTGCAATGGTGGCAGTAGAGGGGACCATCAACCCCAGTCCTGCTGGGGGAACAGACACCCTACAGGGCAGTCAATGCAGATCTGTACACATCCATAAAGCAATAGCAGACAGACATTAGGCGTGGAAATGCTCAGCTGCTCCCCACCACTATCTGACATTCTCCAGCAGCAAGCCTCCAGCCACTGCACCCTGCAAGGTGCTCCAGCAAGACACATACTAGCTGCAGACGGCCTGCTAGCTAGTCCATAGTGCATGTTCCTGGAGGAGATACATGTACCCAGAACTGGGATGTCAGCATACACACCAAGCAGATAAGCCAATGATTGGGCCCCAAAAGAGAACCCATACATATCACATAAGAAAAAAAACTATATAGCACTATGGGGGAACCTAGCCATGCCGTGGTCACTGCTCAGTCAGGGTGAGAGTGACCTCCCAGCAGGACATGCTGTGGCCACCCTGTCTGTGCAGGTGGTGGCCGGGCACTACAATGTCCGAGCCATTGCCCTATGCCCTGTCCAGATGCATCCAGGCCAGGCCACCCTATCCAGGCTATTGCCACGGTACCTTGCTCCTCATTATGCACATTGGCAGGCCAATACTGGCAACAGTGCTAGCAGTGTGGGCTGTGGAGGGTGTTGGCAGCTACCACACACTGGATAGACAGACACACACTCCCCACACCTATGCCAGCATTGTGCAACTATAGAGGTGTTTGCCAGCCCTGGCCACCACACCAGTCCTGGGCACAGTGCAGGCATGGCTATGGTATGCAATACTGGTGGGGTCACTCCCCAGGGTGGTAAACAATGTCGGACACAAGACCTATAGCACACTCCACAGACATCAGAAGGGTTGCTATGATGCAACTCAATCAGAAAATTGTACTTAACTTCAGAATTGCTATCTGCCAGTAATCATAGCAGCCTTTTGATAGATGTGTACCGTATTCCCAGGTTTAGGGTGGCATTGCTAAGGTATGCAAGTACTAGTATTGGAAGATGCACACAGGGCCCAACATCCTGTCTCTCCAGGAGGCAATGGATAATGGAGCATGTGGGTGTGGGCGTGTCTCCCCCAGTTGGCCGCTGGTTTAGGGGAGAGGTTCCCAACTCCAGTCCTGGTGGGCCAAACACTGTTCAGGTTTTCATGCTGTCCCTCATGAATATGCATGAATGCATCTGCATACCATGGGGGCGGCGCATAGACATGCAGCACAGGCATCTTTATTAGAGGCAGCATGGAACCTGAATGGTGTTTGGCCCTTCAGGACTGCATTTGGGAAACTCTGCTCTAGGTGTTGCACATGTCTATGGTGTCTGTGCTCTGTAGGGTAAAATGTAGGTGTTTTGGGCATGTTTATGTCATCTGCAGTAAAGGTTCTGTCTGTATTAGCACGTTTTAGTAGTGGGTAAAAATGGTGACTGGGTTGGCAGGAGCCACAGCTGGGACTTGAACCTGTGACCTTCTGTTTCTGGACACACTGGCTGTGTGCACTGCACCACTGTGTTGCCACAGAGACAGTGTATTCCCTGGTGATACCATGACTGTTTGTCAGACAGGGCCTGCCTGTTGCAGTGCATGGCATCCACCTACACAGGGCTAGGCCATGGTCTGCTGTGGGCAGCTGCCAAATTGCCCCTCCACCACCAGTACTCCTCCGTGACCATGCTGACATGTCCTTATATTAGAGACAGCATGAAACCTGAATGGTGTTTGGCCCTCCAGGACTGCATTTGCGAAACTCTGCTAAAGGTATTGCACATGTCTATGTTGTCTGTGCTCTGTAGGGTAAAATGTAGGTGTTTTGGGCATGTTTACGTCATCTGCAATAAAGGTTCTGTCTGTATTAGCAGTGGGTAAAACATGGGGACTGGGTTGGTAGGAATCACAGCTGGGACTTGAACCTGTGATCTTCTGCTTCTGAACACACTGGCTGTGTGCACTGCACCACCATGTTGCCACAGAGACAGTGCATTCCCTGGTGATACCATGACTGTTCGTCAGACAGGGCCTGTCTGTTGCAGTGCATGGCACCCACCTACACAGAGCTAGGCCATGGTCTGCTCTGGGCAGCTGCCACTGTCCCCTCCACCACCAGTACTCCTCTGCCACCATGCTGACATGCCCTTCTGCTGGTGGTACTGGTAGTGCGCAGTCTCAGGCCATCCAGTGTGTGGGTAGGCAGTTGCCTATGGTGCGGGTTCTGGGGTAGGGGTGCCTGCATAGCTGTCCACGCTTCCCCCCAGCACCGCCTGCCAATGTTCCGTGCCATTGGGGGTACCTGCTGGGTAGTATCCCTTGTGACACCGTGGGAAGCACACTCGTGCCCATGTTGGGCCCTCAGCAGTTACTGTCTGGCCGCTCTACTGTTTCAGCATTCTTATGGGCCAGGTAGGCATCACCCTAGTCTGCACTGTGGCCCAGCTGCACCACAGCATGTGCCGCCTGCAGCCCTCTGTGTCCCCTTTTCCAGCATCTGTCCAGTTGCCCATTCCGACATGTCCGCCCTGCTGTTGCGGAACATGTGCACGCCATAGGAAACCTGTCGAATGGAGAGGAAAGCCCTGCTCAGCGCAATTTCACTTTGGGCTCATTCACCTTCTATGGGGACGGAGCATAGGCCCTTCCAAAATTCATATCTTTTTTTTGGAGCTTTCTTGGGAGTGTTTTTTGATGTTTCCCATTGATATCACTATTGCCCAGCTTGGTTATTTTGTTTTTACATTTTCTTCTGTTCATGTTCACTGTTTATTATTTTGTTCCGTGCACAGCACATGTATCACACTTATCACTTTTTGTCGGTTTCCCTGGTTTTGCTGTACATTGCTGACGGAAATGGTTTCTTTTCCCTTTAAATCAGCTCTAAGCAAGGGTTTCTCTGGCGTTAGTTTTGAGTCTCGAATTTCACAGCGTTAGTGTGAAGGGAGCCTCTCCCCTCCCACTCTCTGCCCATTGACCCTCTCTCTTCTCCCCTGGGGAGCCTTCCTCCGCCCTCAGGGAGCCTTTCTCCACCCTCAGCGCTCATTTGCGCTGCTGCGTGCGGTATCACGCGCTAAGGTACCTCTGTGCCCGATAAAGCACCATTATTGTGCGATAAGGTACCTTATCGTGCGATAACGTGGCAGAGCGCACATTAAGACTGTTTAGTAAACATACCCCTTAGTGATGCTTATATACTGCTGTTCACCAGGTGAAAGCAGTGTACACTTTTCCCTTGCCCCTGAAGAGCTCACAATCTATGTTTTGTATCTGAGGCAATGGTGGCTTGCCCAAGGCCACAAGGTGCCCCTGTGGAACTAGAAACCCCAGTCTCTAGTAGTATTTGAACTCCCAGCCCTCTAGCCTGAGGCAGCTTGCCCCAACCACTAGGCCACTCCTCCCTCATAAAACATATGATAACCCCCCCCCCCCCACAATCTCATACAACTTGACCACAAAACCATGATAGCAGTTATGTAGAGCATCATAGTTTGCAAAAGTGTATTATTTTAACATTTCCCCCTTTCCCCCCATACAAACACCAACCCCTTTAACCACCAATATCCAAAGCAATGGGAGAGCTAATTCCATTAAGGCCATAATATGAAAATAAAGCCAGGAACATGGGGACTTTTCATGTTCCAGCACTCATATATCTCAGTGAATTGGACAAACTCTACTACTCATCAATACACTGCCCCCCCCACCTCTCCTCCCCTTGGAGCAATACCGAGGCTCTAAAAATTCCCAGTCATACATTATTTATTTATTTATTTAGTATACATTTGTATACCGCTACTTCCAGCGATCAGCAGCGGTTTTTGATTACAGATTGGAAATTGTCAAATCATGTCAGGAAATTTTTGAGGTATAAACACATTGATTAGACAGGAAAGCACAGCACACAGAGAACTATTTTACAGGGAACATGGGCTATGGAGGGTTAAGTGGCTTGCCAAAGACCAAACTCCAAACTCACTGAGTTAGTTATGATCCAAACTCACTGAGTTAGTTATGATCCAAACTCACTGAGTTAGTTAAAATTTTAAAGGTAACTATGGGCTTGCACAGGGAAAGTCACCCAATAGGGCTCCCATATCCCCTGGAAATGTGTCAAGCGCTCTCATATTCTTTAACTTTAATATTCTCCATAGCATTGAATCATAGACAGCTATCCTAAGCTGCATGAGGAAAGGAAGAGATCCCTTAAAACATTCAATCAGTATACATTTACGCCCAAACAAGCAAATTTTAGGCACAAATGTCCTCTCACCCTCCTTCAGAGCAATATCACCATTAAAATCATTAAATAGTAACAGCTGAGTTGATAAATACCGTGATATCACCTACAAAGCTAAGCAAGAATACTATACAAACCTGAAGACCTCCATCAACAAGCTAAGAGAATTCAATATAGCTAACTTGCTCATAAAACCCCCCACACTAACACACACGAAGCCTCCAACAAATCCACACCAGATGGCTCAACACCTCCAAGCTAACTATGGGAGCCAGACACATCCTCAGCTCGAGATTCCCTCCTCATCTGTCGACTCAAACCAAGAGCACACATGGAGCAAGTCCAACCTCATCAGCCACAAGCACATTGGCAGTATACTCTCGGCTATCAATATAACCACCTCCCCACTTGACCCCTGCCCTTTGTCCTGGATTAAGCTGGAAAAAATGCACCTCATAACCTACTTATGCAACATGATAAACGGCTCACTAACACAAGGATCCCTCCCCCTCCCACTCAAGCAAACCTCCATCCGTTCTATCCTAAAGAAGCCAAACCTGGATGCTGCCTGCCAAATATCATACAGGCCAATCTCTAGCATCCCATTCATCACCAAAGTAATCAAAAAAGTTGTTTAGGAGTAGCTACAAGATTATTTGGCTGAACATTCTCCTCTAGAAATTCACCAGCACAGATTCTGCCCACAACAACTGAAATCGTAACACAAGGATTTATACTCATCTTCCTGGACATATCCGCTGCATTTGACTCTGTCTCACATCAACTCCTACTAAATAAACTCAACAAAATAGGGATTCAAGGAGCTCCTCTGAAATGCTTGCACCCCTACTTATCAGAACTTTTACAGCACATCAAAATTGGCACCCTCACATCTGCACCATTTCTCCTCAGTCAAGGAGTACTGCAAGGGTCTTCACTCTCCTCACTGCTGTTCAATATCCACATACAACATCTCTGTGAAATCATCAAGAACCATGACATCAATTACTTAATATATGCAGATGATATAATGATCTTTACCCCCTTCTTCACTAAATCACCAAATTATACCAAAATCTCCAACTTTGGAACTCACTGCCACCCCAAATAAGATTCATCCAGCTAACCAGTCAATTCCGCAAAAGCTTAAAGACTCTGTTGTTCCTAGAGTATTATGGGTTAAATACTGAACAAGGAACACCCGGCTAAGCAACAACCTCAATTTATTAGTACATTGCAAACTTAACCATTTGATATTGAATAACAGTTGAACTATATGTTCCTTGTAATGCACATCTTGTTGTTAATGTGTTAAGTTCACTGCACTGAGTTATCTGGAAACCGTCTTGACTGGTAGAAAGATGGTATATAAAAAAAAAAGGAAGTTAAATAAATAAATAGAAGTATCTGATGTTGAAGAATGATTGACTGATACCTGCTGCCAAGAACTTTGTATTCCAGGACACCCCAAAGCAGATGTCCTAATGTAGCATTTGACACCCCACATTTCCTAAAGAGACACATTACAGAAGATGAAAGTGATATTCTCGATAAGGTGATATATAGGCCTACAATATAAATTTATAGCATTGTTGCTGCAGCTTAGCATTATCAGTTAATATAGAAATGTGAATTATACAATTGGTGAAACATGCAAGCAATGACTGCTCTCCTACTGTAATTCTTTCTCCCATTTAGATGCCCAAAGGGTTAGATTGAAGTCACGCAATATCTTATAGAGACCAGATAGAGTTGAAACGCCCTCATCTGCTAAACATAAGAAATCCTCTAGTTTTACTTTAAGCTCCTCCCCTAAGAAAATAGAAGGGATCATACACAAATTATTCTGAAATTGTAATTATGGATACCAATCTCTACGGGTGATACAAAAAGTGGCTTGCAAATTTTAAAAAGGCATAACTGTCCTTTCTTCTGTGATCACATCTGCCACCCTTTCAACTCCTTTCTAGAACCATTCATTATAAGCTTTAAACATCACCCTGGGATTACCTTGCAGGGTTAGAAATGGCATTACAGTTGGGTTACATCCCAACATTTTACAAAATATCCACCAGATGAACCTCAGTGTATGAATTAGTATGAACAATCATACTGTAGTGGATAGATTTTTGGGAGCCACATGGAGTACAAAACTAAGTGATATGGGCTTCACTAACTCTTCTTCAACCAACAATGGCATAAAATAAAAAGTCACTCACAATCTCCTATGTGACATAAAATACAAATCCAATTATATAACTGCAAATATGGGACTCCCAGGCCCCCTTTGTTACACTTCCTCATTAATCAGAGCAAGGAGAATCAAGGGCACTTACTCTTCCACAAAAATCATGATAAAAGCCAAATTAATATATATAATCAACTTCCAAGAAAGGTACAGCAGCATAGTTTGTAACATGTACAACTTACTTGGGCACCAATATCATTTGGAACCAAAAAACAAATCCTAATAGGGCAAGTGGTAAATCTCTCCAGTCAGTTAATAGTCTCTCTGATCTTTGTAGGAATGCATCAATATTTACGGTATTCACTTTTTCCAACGTCACAGGCAAGCAACTATCCAAATGTCACATAGAATGTTGTATCTGCTGGAGTAGGGATGACACTTCTTAAATCTGTTCAATATTCAAATGTAAGGCAAAACCTCTTTTTTTTCCTAAATTAATTTTAAAACCAGAGGCCCGACCAAGAAGCTCAAACTACCGCCTAAGTTCTTCTTTTTTTTGAAACTTTTATTTTCATTTTACAACAAGCAAACGAAACAACAAACCAAAGGAGACAAATACAAATATACACATAAGGAAAGCAACCCCAATTACCCCCCACCCCTAAGCTTCTTCTCTGGAACTGAGGAGTATCCTCAAAGAGGCGTATACATATAGCAGTGATTATACATCCAAACAAACAAAAGAATATCAGCAATATAGACTGATCATGTGAAATAAATTTAAACAGTCAGGTGGGAGCATTTAGCATTTTAGCATTTTAAACATAATCGTGGAGTATCCTCCATTCAGACAAATGATAGAGGGTCTGAACGGAAGAAGCCAACAGATGAGGTATTCGTTCATATTTACTGTATAGACTGACAGGATGCCACCATTCATTGAAATTAAGAGGGGACCTATATTTCCCCCAGTATTTTCCAGTAATATTGTAATACCGGGCATTCAAACATAATATAAGTTAGCATGTGAATGGCCGTGCGGCATATCCAAAATCTGTTGCGCTGGGTAGCGGTCATTTGACTAACCTATCAGGAGTATAGAAACTTCGGTCAAAGCGAACATCCATTACTATAGCTTGCAGAGACTTCTTAACCAAAATGGCTACCCCACACCGCTTGGAAACAGCGGAAGAGAAGGCAGTCGCCATATTAGGCGTGGTATTGAGTTTCAATGCCGCAGCGGAATTTAAATGCATTTCCTGAAGAAACATTAACTTAACATGCACATGATTAAGATAGCTGAGGATTTTCTTTCTTTTGATTGGACTATTAATGCCGTTTAAGTTTTATGAGAAGATCTGACACAAGGCCATCAAGAAAGATTATAAATTCTGAGAAAGAACACAATAATGCACACAGTTTCCCAATGTCCCTCATCTTAACTATGTATGACTGTGCACATAACATAATAATCAATGAGTTAATGAGAATCATGGAAACGCCCCGTATAAAAAAATAAGCACCGAGGTGCACCAGAGAAGAAGCAAAACCCCAGAAATTACTGGCGACCTAATGTCTGCGGGGAGAAACTCCAGAGAGGGCCCAAGCTAAAACATATAACCTGTAAAACTATGCATGTTTCGAATCCCACCGAGGTGCACATCATGGAGGGATAGAAGGCCAAGTAAATTATAGATAGAAAGAAAAGTCCAGACAGTCTCTATTCCAGGCTGGGATCACCGCGTCGGGCCGTTCAAGATGGCGGGCAAATCCGGCGAGTTACAGATCAAAATTGTTGAATCATAGTTGTTGGATTAGCGCATCTGATCTGCGTTATTTGGAGTCCAAAAACATTGCTGGTAGATCGGGATCTTCGAATGTTATGGCTGGGTTATGGAGAGTCATTCTGAGCTTCACTGAATATATTAGGCCAAAGTGAGCCTGTAGTTATTGAAGTCCAGGGCGAAAAGCTAGGAGTCTCCTCCGTCGGTCAACTGTGGACTTTGCCACGTCAGGGGAAAAGAAACTTTATGACTTTCAAATTCAAGATGATAGTTCGCCCGGGCAGCAGTGCGAATTTGCTCTACTTACTGGTATCGCAATAATCGAAAAATGAGAGCCCGAGGAGTCGTCCGATTGAGCGCCATATTAGCAGGAACACGATGCGCTCGGTCAGTCTCCAGATCCCTGGAAATAGTAATCTTTAGCAAGGGGGGGAGAGTTTTGCCCAAGAATTCTCGCATGTCTCCTGCTCTCACATCCTCCGGTACTCCAATGAGCCCCATATGGTTGCGACCAGCTCGATCATTGCTATCCTCCAGCTCTTTTTGAAAATTCTGTATCATACGCTCAGCCGTGCCCAATTTCACCAAGCGCACCGCGTGCGAGTCAAGGACCTCCGCCATGTTGTCCTGTCGTAGTGGGAGACTTTCAAGCCGGTTCTGAAGTGTGCCAAAGTCTTCACGCATGGTTCGGAGCGCCGCTCCGTTGGATTGTACCAGCTCCTTCACACCGCGTATCTCCTCCAAGATCTCCTGTGGCGTTGCGGGGTTTCCCCAAAGTGGGGCCATCTTTTGTGGGGAAGAACTCTGTTTTGGAGCGTTTTCCGTGTGAAGAAGAGGGAGACCCGAGGTCCAGTCGCACTGGTTTGTGGCCCGCCGTTCCCCCCGAGGCACCCCGGTAAGTTCAGAGCAAAAAATGAAATTTATGCAGGTATTAATTCAGGATTCTGAGTAGGCCTCTCGGGAGCTTCAACGCAAAGCGTCTATCCCGCTAGACATCAGGCTCCGCCCCCCCCCGCTAGACATCAGGCTCCGCCCCCCCCCGCCTAAGTTCTTCTAATGATTCCTTGGGTTCAGTTAACAAAAGCAAAATGTCATCTGCAAAGGCCAAGCATTTAAGTTCCTGCCCCCCCCCCCGCCCCATAGTCACTAGGGTTATGCTTTCATTTAAAACAAAAGCTGTGATCTCAGAGAAACAGGAAATGATGAAGATGCCATCATTTCCTGTTTCCCATCAATAGGGCACACGGTTTTGCTATAGCATGCACTATTGAGTAATAGTGCACAATATTGAGCAGTATACACTATTATGCAACAACACACACTATTTGATCTTGCAAAAGAGTGTGTACTATTGCTCAGAGTTATCCGTGATCAAGCAAGCTAAAATTGCCAACAAAGTTTTGCACACATTATAACCTGCCTGCTGACCTTTTACTTGATCTTCCTTTGTAAGACTAGGCAGATGAACTGCCAAGCACTCAGCAAATATCTTAGCAAAGATTTTAAATGAGTATTTAATAATGAAATTGACCTACAGTACACAAATCTATACATTGTGGGTGTTTTGCCTTGAACAATCATATCCGTGAAATAGTCCTCCAGGGGCACACACCACCTCAGCAGTAGTATTTTGTAATCTTCTCCCAAGAAATTATTTTGGCATGGAGTTTTGCAAAACTTCAAAGATTTTATAGCTCTCTGAATTTTAGCTGCTGTAATGGGAGCATTTAATCCTTCCAGCACCTCCAGTGTCAACTGCAGGTGTTGCAGCCACGCAGCTGAAAATGCTCTCATTCTCTCACTCACCCACAGAAGGAAGCACACAGACAGGTTGGAATGCAAACAGGATCTTTTAATGTGCACATAGGCCCAGATAGAGAGCCGGTACCCTCCACAAAAATCTGAGCCCCGAAGGACGTCTTATATACAGTACATTTTTTAAACTCATTCTACAATCTCATTCGTCTCAGGTATTTCCTGTCCACCAATCAGCAGCCCCTTGGGAAGGTGCCTGGGTGACCTGTCCAAACCGGTATGCTCTGGTCTGCTGATTTCTGGGCAAGGGGGTATTGTGCTCAAGCCTGGAGGGGGGAAGGGTGCCTACTGAAACCTTTATGTCTTCTCTTAGCAAGCTGATCACTATGTAAAACCTCATGGCTTGGGGGAAGGGTTACCCACTGCTAAACCTCATGGCTGCCTCACTCCCCCCTTTTAAGTGAGACCTCAACCGCTAGGGGCGGTAGAGGGCAGCATTACTGGAGGCAAGCCGCAGAGGGGTGTATTGGGTCAGGGCCATGACAGTGGTAGCTGCCTTGCGTTCTACCAGGGTATCAAGGGTGGTGGTAATGAAGCGGTAAAGAATGGGGATACAACATGGCAGAATGGCACATAGCAGTAAAATAAAAAGAACCCCTACCTCTAGGATTTTTAGTCCCCCTAGCCAACTGAACCACTTCATAAACCACCCAGGACCCATGGACGTGTCAGTAATATGATTAACTAGATCACATAGGTCTTGGATAGAGTGTTCAATGGAAATACTTGCGTCAGTGAGTTTAAAACAACACATACCCTATACCCTCTGTAGCAACTCCTGCACAAAAGTTTTTTGTTCCGTGTGCAAAAGTTGCTGTACTGTCTGTAAAAGGTTGCAGGGCCTGCAGAGGCCTCTTTCCTTTGGGATCCACCCTGATTAACATATTAATGGCTTTTATTCTTGCTAGTGTTGAGTCATTCTGGCTACACCCTGCCATCCCCTTTGTTTCATTAATCACTGACACTGTAGTCTTCAGGGCTCATGAGCACTTTGTATCACCAGCTTTGTTTGGCCTGTTTAACTTGTCCAGGCTTGCCCAGCTTGCTCAGGCCTGTTCAATCTGTTCAGGCCTGGCATGTCTTTTCTTAGCTGGGTCCATTTTCTGTGCACTTTCAGGCCTGACCTGTTTCTTAGCTGGGTCCATTCTCTGTGCACTTCTGTTTAGAGTATGGTTCCCCCTGGCTTTACTCTTGTTGTGCTGGGCTCTGGGTACTCATTTTCTTAGCCCACATGTTTTTTTCCGTGCCATCATAATGTATTACAGCCTCAGGCAAGGATGCAGCCATACTAGACATACCTATCAGCCAATTTCCCTTCATTCTCCAATTTTTCTTTTTCTTTTCTTGTGAATGGGGCAAAGGTAATCCCACTAAGGGCAATGGACAACAACCATTTGAGACAGATAGGGGGCATCAGAAAAGCAGCTTCTGGTACTGTTCCCTAGAGACAACATACATAGTAACATCATTTTCTTGCAGCAACTCAATAATATTGAAAACACATAACATGAAAGTGTATCAAAAGCAGCAGTGCTTAATAATGTGATAAAGAAAGCTCTGAGAATAGTACAGCAAAACTTGAGCTGGTATGGGTATTGCAATTGCTGAAGCCGAAATGGCTTGTAGATTTCAGTTACTTTCTAAGAAAACAATATTAAAAGGATAACAATACAATCATTCACAAAAGCCCCCAAACCCCCCAGTCAGTCCAATAGTCCTCTTCCCATTCTCAGACAATGTGGTCCTGCCTCTCAGTAGTTCCCCAGGATCTCGCAGTGTGCTTCACCTTTCTCTGAAGTTTAAGTTCTGTTTCTCTCAAAATTTGAACCTCTCATTCTCATAGGCAGATATCTTGGCCCTTTTTCAATGTGGCACACTGATCCAGATAGGGACTCCTTCACACATTTCAGCGGTGGGTAGTTCTGAGTTCTTGGGATGGTCTGTTCCTTCTGGACTCTGGCCAGTTTTCTCTGCTGGACTCTCTGGATTGCAATTGGTGACATGGCTCCAGGCCTTATTCAGAAAAGCAGCACCAATATTGAATGAAAAAAACTAAATATGCTGGATTAGATTTCACAATGATATAAACTTAATTTCATCCATATTTACTTAAGATCATAACTATCTCATATGGTGTCAACTATGTCTCTCAGTTTGATAAACTCTTTGTCTCTTTACCACTGGAGATTCCTTTGCAGGTAAGAAATATTCCATTATGCCCTTGACTGATCTTTACATGTTTATAGATCAGACAAGTTGCACGCACATATTCTGCGATTTCTGGCAAGGCTTTTTAGAATTATACCAATTTTTGTGAGAATTTGTCATCAACTCATCCCTCTTTTGCCCATGCGTGTCTGGCCAGGACATACAGGGGCAAAATGAGGCAAAAAGCATCTGGAAGTACCACATGGCCAGTGTGGGTTTTCCAAAGCTCATCAGGGTGCAAGGTGCACCCAGCCTGTCTCCAGATGTCTATTTCTAATTGTTGAGTATGTGTTGAGGCTTAGATGAATTCCTAAATTGAAGATTCTGGAGACGGCATAGTTGAATAAAGTGCTTATCTCTTTTTTTTTGTTTACATATTCATTAGCCAAATACATCACTTCAAATTACCTTCATCAGTTTAATGTCCATCAAAGTCCTTCTTCTTAATATCCCACTTCATCCCTCACAACACTCCCCCATCACCTGCATCATTCCACCAATCACATACATAGGTCCCTTTCATGTTTTTATACCATACTAATGTATCCTTATTTGGCAAGGCTGCTAAGAATATCAAACAATTGTTTAAAAACTTAGTATTGTTTCTTTTCTCTCATTCTTTTTCTCAAACCTCTCCTGGATCATTGCTGACAAGCAAAATTTGGTTTTGTCCAATCAACTCAAGTTTTACAAATATTTCCATATTTTCTGGTGTAATTGGCACCTATGGTGTTACTGTCCTGTTCAGCAGTCATCAGCACTGAGCTGCCTTAAATCTTACAGTTCAGAAAACAGGCATTCAAATGATGAAACTGATACTTTTGCATGAAAAGGTTGGGGGATATCTGGAATGCAAACACTTCTCCTTGTATATTTTTAATGCAGAATATTCTTTTTCACATTTAATTTAAAACCTAACAATACCTGAGACTGGCATCAAACTGATCTGAAAACCCTCTGTGAGGTGCTTGCCACAGTATATAAAATCCCTTTTAACTTTTAATTTTGTATATGCAGTCAAAACCAAATATATGTACCAGAGATAAAAATTCAAGTTGGATTACCCTTTTTATTCAGAGCTCTTAACCTCTACTTTGAAGGTCAAAGGAAAACAGAAACAGTTTCCTTAGTTTCATGCCTTGTTTGTTTGATCTAGCATCCAGGGGCACTTGGCAATGAACAGCCAGCAATGAAAGAAAAGCAATATTTACTGTAGATTAAAACATTTAAACACAAGACTATTATTCTTTTAAGTATAGCAGCTAGCAGCCTGTCTGATTGGAATAAGGAGGTTTTCTTGATAAATTTCACTAAACCCTACCCCCTGGGTAGTTCTGAAAAGTAACATGCTTTAACAACATCTTGGGAAAAACAGGGACCTTAAAAAAGTAAAAAAGTCTTTATTTCTTCATAATCTTATAAGGATTTTTCTCTCTCTTTTTATAGGCTGTAACAAATGGTTTGCAGGCTAGCTCTTACACATGAGCTTTGCCTTACAGATATTCCCCACCCCAAACATCTTTGCTAATAGTAATTTGACCAGCCTTTGTTTGATCCCACCCTTACACAATCAAGATGCTGGTCAGACATCTGAGGATGCTCAAAGGAGACACCCCCCATGGCTTTAGAAGCTCAAAATTCTACAATTAAAATTAATGACAAGAGGATTGTTTGGAGGCTAGGTGAGGCTAGGTGAATTGTTTTTTTTTTTTTTTGTCCTCTTTAATGGGTTTCCATTTGTTTGCTAGGAGAAAGACTCCTAGGTGATTTTTGTCCTCTCTAATGGGCCTTCATTCATCTGCTAGAAGAAGAAACTCCTCCCTGATCTTCCAGTATCTTTCTATAGCTATGCAAACAATTTCAATGGTTTCATTCCTAGTATCTTTCTGTAGTTATGCAAACTATCTCAGCAGTTTCAATAGTGAGGCTAGGTGAATTGGGGTTTATTGTGTCCTCTTTAATGGGTTTCCATTTGTTTGCTAGGAGAAAGACTCCTAGGTGATTTGTCCTTTTGTCCTCTCTAATGGGCCTCCATTCATCTGCTAGAAGAAGAAACTCCTCCCTGATCTTCCAGTATCTTTCTATAGCTATGCAAACAATTTCAATGGTTTCATTCCTAGTATCTTTCTGTAGTTATGCAAACTATCTCAGCAGTTTCAACCACCCCCACTCACTGCCGAGAGGTATGATCAAAAATTTGGCTCTTTGACCACTGATCATGCATGAAATATAGCAATGAAACTGGATATGCACCAAATAAAGCAATTGTCTTCCTTCACTGCTATACCAGTACAACAGTCTAAATACAGCAAACCCTACTCCCCTTTTATTTACAGGGAACAGTCCCTTTCCTCTTTATTTTCAGAGATTAGAGGAGAAGCTATGAGGTTGTGGCCAGATTCAGTCCCCTTTTTCATTATCTATCCCCTTCTTGGATTTCTTTTTTAAACATTTTCTAAACTGTCCCTTTCCCTGCAATCAGTAGACCTGGTGTTTTTCACTGTTTGGGGACACAGGGGCGATTTATTAATAACTTCACCTTTTACTGATAGAGTATCAAACCTCTTTATCTACAGAGGTGCGAAATTACAAATCCAGGACTCATACAGACATGCAATCCTTGCGCTTCATCCAAACCCAGCCAATCCCCTCACGGGGGTATGGAAACGTGGATAGGGACACACACCCACTTCGTACCAATGTACATACAGTCTCAAGCATACACCAATCAATCCTGAAATATAAAGACCTAATGTCTGGACAAAAACTTTCTTTCCCTAATCTTTCCCTAATGTCACAACTAAATACAGAGACACTCTAACAGTTTCTACATAACAGCACATTAACTATATGGACCAGCCATGAATCTATATAGGGAAACTGGTCCGGATGCTCCTTCACTACAATTTAGCCTCCAGACCTCATGCTCTAATCACAATTTACAAATCACAATTTACAGTGTAAATCTTCTAATCTCAATTCAAGGAATGCAATGTTCAGTGTAAATTTTCTAATCATACTTCTGGGAATACAATATACAATATAATCCAGGTAACAGGCAGAGTTTGGTTGCACAAAACACACAGGACCACAAAGGGAAAAAGAAAGAGGGAAAACAGAAAACAGAGACGTCTCAGCAGCGAATACTCATACACTCTCTTTCCTCAGTAACAGCTGTTACAAATACACATTACACACTTTCTAGCTGTAGCATAGGATTTAACTTTTACCATGAGGATAATAGTAATATGAGAAATATAGCTAGCTATTTTTCTAATGTCCACTAGATGGAGCTCCAGGATCACTAGCACAAAAGAAGCCCCCAACACTAGAAGCACATGGCAACACAAAAGAAGCCCCCAAATATGCTTCATTAGAGACAGTGTGTGTAGGCTCTAAATAAATCGCCCCAATCATCGAGAATTGTGATCAGCGCAATTATTAATAAACAGCTTGAAAGGCACACTTAAGGGGGTCAAGTGCTAATGTTTTTGGTCATTTTAAGAAGTTTTGGCAGCGCTTTAAAGTGCTTTAAGGTACCCAAGGTTACTGCGACCATTTTTGGTGCTCGCAAACGCCCCCTCCCCCTCCCCTTTTTCCCCACAGACTGGACGAGCAATGGTTTCAGGGACTCTGGGGCCCTTACTCGGACTGCTCGTTGCGGGTGATCAGGCCACTACAGGTTCACAGAATTTACCAGATTTACCAGATTTACCAGAATTTCCAGATACAGAAATACAGAACTACCAAACAGTAAAACAGTAAGGCAGTAGTACTCACCAGACCTCTGATCAGAGAGAGTTTGGATGCCAGTCTATCCAGCCGGATTTCAATCGGGGGGTCAGCCGCAGGGACCGACTGACCAGACAAGTCAAGGTGTCCTTCTGGAGCACAAAGGGGCACGGGGCGCCAAGGACTGTTAATCACCTGGAGGGGCCGGTCCCTGACCGGTGGAGGCCCGATGCTGCAAGAGCAGAAGTCTTCCCACCGTGGGTGTGATGAGAGAGGCTTTTTGTTTAATTTAAAAGGGTCCCATCTGGGGTGCAAAAATGTTGCAGCCACGCAGCTGAAAATGCTCTCATTCTCTCACTCTCCCACAGAAGGAAGCACACAGAAAGGCTGGAATGAAAACAGGATCTTTTAATGTGCACATAGGCCCAGACAGAGAGCCAGTACCCTCCACAAAAATCTGAGCCCCGAAGGACGTCCTACATTGTCTTATATACAGTACATTTTTTAAACTCATTCTACAATCTCATTCGTCTCAGGTATTTCCTGTCCACCAATCAGCAGCCCCTGGAGAAGGTGCCTGGGTGACCTGTCCAAACTGGTATGCTCTGGTCTGCTGATTTCTGGGCAAGGGGGTATTGTGCTCAGGCCTGGAGGGGGGAAGGGTGCCTACCGAAACCTTTATGTCTTAGCAAGCTGATCACTATGTAAAACCTCATGGCTTGGGGGAAGGGTTACCCACAGCTAAACCTCATGGCTGCCTCACAGGAACACATTTCCTTTAGCCAACCTACTCCATTATCCACTGAAGTCCCCAGATCTTTAATAATTCCTCATAGAAAGGGCCAAAGTCTGCACCATCTACTACTACTACTACTACTACTTTTCATTTAGGTCATACACAGTGCTTTGCAGAGACATTCCCTGCTCCTAAGAGCTTATAGTCTAGTCAAGACAGACAGCACATCTGGGGATTAGGATATATCTAGGGGAATGGTAAGGAAACACATAGGAGGTGAACAGGAGACTAGGGAGATCAGGATCGAAAAGCAGTCTCAAAGAAGTGAGTTTTAATCCTGGATTTAAACAGGGCAAGAGATGGAGCCCGACACACTGGCTCAGATAGTTTGTTCAAGGCATAAGGAGCAATAAGGTATAAAGATTGAAGTCTGGCATTGGCAGTGGAAGAGAAGGTCACAGATACAGCAGAAGGGATCTGCCAGAAGAATGGAGTTCTCAAGGAGGGTGTAGGGAGAGATAAAGAAGAAAGATAGTGAGGAGCAGGTGAATGAAGGCACTTAAAGGTCAGCTGGATGCAGAAACTGATAGGAAGTCAGTGAAGTGACTTGAGAAGAGGAGTGGCATGAGCGTAACGACACTGGTGGAAGATTAACTGCACATCTAAGTTTTGAACAGATTTAAGTGAGGAGAGAAGATTTAGAGGAAGACCAGCAAAGAGGAGGTTGCAATAGTCTAGAAGGGAGATGACTAGAGAATGGATAAAAGTCTTAGTAGTGTGTTCAGAAAGAAAGGGGCACATTTTCTCAATATTATAGAGAAAGAAACGGCAGGTTTTAGTTGGATGTGTGTAGAGAAGGAGAGGGAGGAGTCAAAGATAACACCAAGGTTGCGAACCGAGGAAACAGGGAGGAATAGAATGTTATTCAGAGAAATAGAGAAAGGAGGAAGGGGGAAGGTGGCTTTGGGGGAAAGATAAGGAGCTCGAGTAAAGAATTCATTACCCAATCCGTTTGAAGCAATGATATATTTTGGCCCCAGCCAAGGCTTGCTTATACGTGCCAAGATGTTCTCCAGTTTATTCCCATATTGGAATAAGCAATATTTATAGTAAAGCAATTCTTTTGGGTAGTCTCATAAATTAGGGTATTCAATGTAGCTTGTGTAGTGATTATTTACTCCTTCTGCACTAGCATAGACTGGTCTACAAATCACTTTATCTCCAGGAACAAACAGGAATGTAGTCTTCACATATGGGCATTGCCAGCACCGACGGAGCTCACGCAGGAACGCTCCCCAGTGTCCTATAGGAAAGCTTTTGGAAGCATCCCACTGCGCCTGCGCTGCTGCCTTCCCGCATTTCCAACTCTCTCTCTTCAGTTTTTCATTTTCTGCGGAGCCGAGAAGCAGCAACTCCTGTCACCGCAGAAAATGTTCTTTTTTGTGGTCGTGTCTGCCTTCCCGTCAACACTAACACCGGTACCACTGGTGTCTTCTTTGTTTTCTTCTTCTTTCTTCTAAAAAAAACCAAAGAAGCTTTTTCTTGAGGGTCTGTTCCCTCTTGGTGCTCCTGCGCCATTTTGGGCACTAGGCCCTGTTTTTCTTTCAAAATGGAGAAACCAACTAGTGGTTTCAAATATGTTTAAAATGTAGCAGTACCATTTCTGTTACTGACACCCATGACTGGTATCTTAAATGTTTGGGCCCAGACCATTCACCATTGGAGTGTCTTCTCTGTATAAAGATGACTAAGAGGGGCCTGCAGAATAGAGCTGCGAAACTCAGCACCTTTTTTGCCTCAGATGCAATGTCCATTGCATCAACGTCGTCCAGAGCTTCATCTTCCTCCCATGGATCTCAGGTAACCAAACCCAGGTCTTCCTCGAAGACCAGCCGGTCCTCAAAGGGTAGATTTCCTTCTAAGCATCAAAATGCCTCTGGTGTTGCCCTCGAGGACAATACACCAGCCAAACAACCCCGGCGGGAGGTCCTTGCCTCCAAAGCACTAGAGGGGTCCCAAGATGTTCCTGAGGCGTCCACCTCCGGAGAGCTCTTGATGCCATGTTCTGGGGTTGTGGCCCACTCTGCCGCTACCGACACCCAGACATTGGCAGGCTCCATGGATCAACCTATCTTAGCCAGTGAGCGCAGTCTTGCGGCCTTGTTAGCAGCCTCCATACCGCTAAAGCTGCTACAATCGGTTCCGCAGCCATCGGAACCGATACCGGTACCAGATGTATCTGCATCTACCGTTGCGCCGCTCTCCATGCTACCACCCATGCCGGCACTAGAATCGTGTCCAGCATAGAGGGTCCGGTATCAAGGCATTCCGATGCCGACTTTGATCGGTACCATCGACAGGCAGTATGAGAGCACCCAGCCCGTCAATACTGCAAGTCTTCCGATTCCACTGCAAGTCTTCCAATTCTGATGATTCCGATGACTCCATCGGTACCGGAGCAGTTCTTCCAGAAGATCCCTCTTCTTCGCCACAATGTTGGATGTCTCCTCCAGAGGACATGTCTTTTCAAGACTTTATACAGGATGTGGCTCAGGGCCTCTCAATCACCGTGACCCCCAAGAAGGAACCGAGAGCTGAAGAGCTTGAAATTGTTCAGTATCCGGCAACCCCTAAGGAGGCCGCAACCTTTCCCATACACCGGATTTTGCAAGATCTTATGCTTAGGATGTGGGAAACACCCTTAATGGTGTCTCTACATTCTCGAATGCTTGATACAGTGTACCGGGTACTGCAGTGTCCCGGATTCCAAAAAACGCAGTTACCACACCATTCCATGGTTGTGGAATCGGCAATGAGCCGAATCAAAGGTACCAAGACACATTGCTCTAATCCTCCGGGCCGTGAGGCGAGGACTCTCAATGCCTTTGGTAGTCGATGTTTTCAGGCCTCTATGTTATTGGCCAGAATAAGTTCATACATACATTACATGGGTATGTTTCTTCGAGAGGTTACTAAAGATTTGGAACTCATGGCTCCTCTTCTCCCCGATGACTAGAGGGCCGATTTCCTTACTCTTGTTAAGCATGCTCAAAATGTTTCTAAGTTCATGAACAGGGCAACCTTTGATTGTTTCGAATGCATTAGCAGGACCTCTGCGATTTCTATTGGTGCACATAGGATTGCTTGGTTACAAGCATCTGATTTAGAGCAGTGGGTGCAAGACAAGCTGGAGAATATTCCTTACACAGGAGAAAACCTCTTTGGCAAGGATTGGCAGGATAAAGCTTCTCAGCTTGAGTCCAAGAACAGTACCTTGAATAGACTATCTAGGACCACTGCCAACCCAGCTAAGAAAAAGACAGTTAAGAAACCCTTTTTCAACAAGAAAAAGAAATTCTATCCTTCTTACACCCAAACTGTTCACTACCCAATCCATGCTCCCCAGAAGGGGCAGCAGCAGCCAAAACAACAAAGAAAGGCTCAAGTCCCCAGAGCTCAACCAGCTCAGCAGACACAGCCTCCGCAAGGTCTTTGACTCCTTCCTGGAGAACCTAGTCATCCTACCTCTAAAAACACCAGAGCCTCTCAACATTCCAGGCAGACTGTGTTACTTTGCCAAGAGGTGGCAACAGATAACATCAGAGCATTGGACTCTCTCCATAGTGACAGAGGGGTACAAACTCCACTTCCACAGTATGCCCCCTCTTTCTACTCCAAGAGAGTTCAGTTCTCGGCCCCCCCTCACCACTCTCTTGTGTCAAAAGATCACCTCACTCCTTGCAGGGTGCAATAGAGGAGGTACATTTTTCTCAAAAAGGCCTGGGCTTTTACTCCCCCTACTTCCTTAAACCAAAGAAAACAGGAGGGTACAGACCCATACTGGACCTCAGGGAGTTAAACAAGTATCTGTTCTGAGAAAAATTCAAAATGATCTCTCTTGGAACACTTCTCCCTTACATTTAGAGTCAGAATTGGCTATGTTCTCTAGAACTAAATGACGCCTATACACATATCCTTATTTATGCAGAGCACAGGAGGTTTCTTTGATTCCTCTTTCAGGGAAGACATTACCAGTACAGAGTTCTACACTTTGACCTGGCTTCCATCCCAAGAGTCTTCACAAAATGCATGGCAGTAGTAGCAGCATTTCTAAGGACTAGGGATATTCGTCTTCCCCTACTTAGATGACTGACTGATCCGAGCATCAACAGCTCTGGAAGACAGCTCCACTCTTTCCTGCATGATGCAAATCCTACAATATTTGGGATTGGTCATAAATCTCCCAAAATCCCATCTCACCCCTTCTCAATCTCTAGAGTTCATAGGGGCTTTTCTAGACACACAGCAGTCAAGGGCTTTCCTGCCACAACTCCGCTGTGCTCGAATAGTTCGACTGGCTTCTCAAGCAGCTATGAAAACTTCCCTAACTGCTCAAGAAATGCTTCAGTTGCTGGGGCATATGGTGTCCACTGTACATGTGGTCCCCTATTCTCGCCTACATAAGCGAGCATCCCAGTGGACCCTAGCCTCTCAGTGGACACAGGCGTCGGGTCATCTGGGGGACAAAATCAGAAACTCTGCATGCCTCATTTTGTCCCTTCAGTGGTGGCAATCACCAGAAAACCTTTTCATAGGGTTACCTTTTCAGAAGCCATTGCACCAAGCTACCTTGACAATGGTAGCGTCCAGGTCGGGTTGGGGGCTCATATGGACAGTCTCTCCACTCAAGGTCTCTGGACCCAGCAGTAGGCTTGTCTTCACATAAATCTATTGGAACTCAGAGCCATTTTCTATGCTTTTCGAGTATTTCAGGACCATCTGTGCTACAAGACAGTTCTTGTCCAGACGGACAATCAAGTAGCCATGTTCTACATTAACAAGCAGGGTGGATCAGGCTCTCAGATGTTGTGCAACGAAGCTCTACGCCACTGGTCCTTTGCAAGAGACCTTCAGATTCACCTACTAGTGGTGGATCTCCCAGGCACACAGAATCTCCTGGCAGACAAACTCAGTCGAATGCTGATGCCACACAAGTGGCCTCTTCATCCAGAGCAAATTGCTTGAATCTTTCGAATTTGGGGAACCCCAGATATAGACTTATTTCCAAGTCCTCAGAATGCCAAACTTCCCCGATTCTGTTCCAGAATTCTGGCTTGGAACAGTCAGGCAATGGATGCTTTCCACCTCCACTGGGGTCTGGACTTCCTATATGCCTACCCACCCATTCCCCTCATTCCCAAGACTCTGTTCAAACTTCAGAGAGACAGGGGCCATATGATCTTCATAGCCCCACGCTGGCCACGAGAGATGTAGTATCCACTGCTTCTATGTCTCTGGAGTTGGGATGTGTTCCAGATCTTCTATCCCAGGAGAACGGGATGCTTTTGTACCCGAATCCTCAGTCTTTACATCTGATGGCCTGGCTGCTGAGAGATTAGAATTCCAGGATGTTAACCTCTCTCAACAGGTTAAAAATATCCTTTTGGCCTCAAGGAAACCTTCCACAAGGCATGCCTATGCCTTCAAGTGGAAAAGGTTCTCTATCTGGTGTTTAAAAAAGGTACTTAATCCTTTTTCAGAACCAGTAGAGGCATTACTGGAGTATCTCCTCTACATTTCATCCTCTGGACTTAAGACTAATTCAGTAAGAGTCCACCTTAGTGCCATTGTGGCTTTCCACAAGCCCTGTCTCCTCTCAGCCGCTTGTAGCATGGTTTATAAGAGGCCTACTTTTAACTAAGACACTAAGCCACCACCTGTGGCTTGGGATCTTAATCTTGTCCTTCGACAGCTCATGAAGCTGCCCTTCGAGCCCTTAGCCTCTACATCCCTAAAATTTCTTTCTTGGAAGGTAACTCCCTAATTGCCCTCACTTCTGCAAGATGCATCAGTGAGCTACAAGTTTTAGTGGCTGATCCTCCTTACACAAGGTTCCACCATGATAAAGTAGTCCTTAGGACTCATCCTCGCTTTATGCCAAAGGTGGTTTCGCCTTTTCATTTGAACCAGTCAGTTTACCTTCCTGTCTTCTTCCCTAGGCCTCATGCCTCTAGTGCAGAAAGGAATCTTCACATTCTAGACTGTAAACGGGCTTTAGCCTTTTATCTTCAGAGGACTAGGCAGCATAGAAAGGCTTCACAGTTTTTTGTTGCCTTTGATTCCAATCACCTGGGTTTACCAGTTTCCAAGAGAACTCTCTCCAAGTGGATTTCAGACTGCATATCCTTTACCTATGAGAGTAAGGGACTTTCTCTCAAAGGTCACGTCACAGCTCACAATGTGAGAGCAATGGCTGCCCCTATGACCAACCTTTGCTCGGTATCGATTGATGACATCTGCAAAGCAGCCACTTGGTCCTCTGTCCACACCTTTGCAGCCCATTACTGCTTGGACAGGGACTCCTGTCAGGATGCCTCGTTTGGCCTGGCTGTTCTCCAGCATCTCTTGCAGACTTAGAACAATTCCTACCCCCTGTCCTGGATTTCGATACCAGAGATCCTTGGGAGGAAGCATGACCCACCTCAGCCTGGGATTTGCTGTTTTCTGGGGTCATTTCCCTCGCATCTCTAAGCTTGGGAGTCTTGTTTGTCCCTGGAGATAGCATAGTTACTCACCTGTAACAGGTGATCTCTGGGAACAGCAGGAATTGAGTCTTCACAACCCACCCACCTCCCCTAGGAGTTGTATCTCTCTCTCTCTCTCTCTCTTTCCTTCTCTCCTTTTGTCTCAGCTACAAACCCAACTGAAGAGGGAGAGTTGGAAAGGTGTGAAGGCAGCAGCGCAGGTACAGTGGGATGCTTCCAAAGCTTTCCTATAGGACGCTGGGGAGCGTTCCCGCATGGGCTCCATCGGTGCTGATGATACCCATATGTGAAGACTCAATTCCTGCTGTTCCCAGAGATCACCTGTTACAGGTGAGTAACTACGCTTTATCTCTATGCAACTGCTGTTCCAGACAAATACTCTCTTGTGCCCTCGCTCTCCTATCCATCACATAATTAATAAAACCCCCCAAAATACTTCTTTACCTGATTCCCAAAAAAGAGTTGGCATTTCTTTGTGAGCTTCATTATGTGAAATATATTCATCCCATATATTTACCAGGAATTTTTTGAAGTGCTCATCTTGAGCTAAATAAAAAGGAAAACACTACCATCCCCAACCCATCTCCAGCTTCCCTCCCTTCATATTAAACCATATCATAAGAGTGGTCAGATACTGCAGTCAACCCAATTTCGGCTTGTGTCACATGTGCAAACAAGGGATCAGACAGCAATAAATAATCTATCCATGAGAGTGATCCATGCGGACGTGAAAGGTGCATAAAACCATGCTCCTGGGGTGCAGCAGTCACCAACTATCCACTAGTCTAGAGAAAAACAAAGATAAGGGAGACCATGCTTTTCAGTCCAATATTCACTATCCTGACCAACTGAATGATCCATCTTCAGATCCATGATAAGATTAATATTCCCCCAAGGATCAGCAGTAAATTAGGCATGGCTAGATCCTAATACACCAGGCCTTGAGTAAAAAGCATCAAGGCAGTATATATAATAGAATATCCCTTCCTCTGAGCTACCACCCTAGAGGAATAATCTTGAAATAGCAAAACTCAACACTCGTATTATCGCAGCTCCTTCAGCCTTCTAAAGGCCTGCAGCATCAGCTCCTTATGAGCAAGTTAAGAAACTTTGCTCTCACCACTTTAGGCCACACTCCCTCCTCTCATTATGTACCCAACCAATGCACCCTTTCCATCAGGGGCTTATCATGGTGGTGGCCTAGTTCCAAGGCTCCTGGTAGCCAGTGCTCCAAAAAGCTTACTAGTTCTCCATCTTTAAATGATTCTGGGAGACCAACAATCCTCCAATTGCTTTTTTGAGAGCGATTCTCCAAATCATCCAGTTTTGTTTGACCACCTCCTGGGTTTTTGCACTTGCTGCAATTGCCGCCCCAAGCCTCTTACTCAATCTTCTCTAACAGATAATCATTGCTCTACCATAGCCACCCTTGACACATGCTCCATCAAACTTGTCATACTGCAACCACTGGCCCTGACAACTTTTCAAATTTGTCATCCAGCGCATTTATGACCACTGTCAAGAGATGCGAGATCACCGCTTCTGTAATAAGAGTGCTGGCTACTGGTGAATCTGCCACTTTTTGTTCTCCAGGCTTTATCTTTATTGTCATTTGATATACCACCCTAGGCAGCAAGGCATCAGAGCAGTTTACAAAAATCTAAAAAGAGGGAAATGTAAAAGAAATCCAAATCATAGATACGAAAGGACAAAAAAGGAGGAAAACAGCAGAAGAAAAGAAAGAGGCTAGGTAAGAAATAATAGGAAAGACTTAGCTCAAAGAGGGACAGACTAAGGGGAGAGTTGTTCAGGGGAGAGGGAAGGAAGGTCGTAAGCAAGCTGAAACAGGTGTGTCTTGAGCTGAGATTTGAACTGGATATATGAAGGTTATGCATGCAGGGAGGCAGGCAGGGAATTCCATAGGCTAGGGGCGAGGAAGAAGAAAGCAGAGTGGCACATCTGTTCTAGGTGTGCATGCGAGACTGAGGGGAGAACCAACTGGTGAGTGTGTAGAGATTTGAGGAGATGGTGTGGAGCATGAAATTGAAGGAGATTGGCTAAGTATTGCAGGGTACCTGTGTGAGCTACTTGAAGGGTTGTAGTGAGGATTCTGTAGTCAAAGCAAAATGTTATGGAAAGCCAGTGAAGGTGGACCAGGGTAGGAGTGATGTGTTCATGGTGAGAGGCATGTGTGAAGATCCAGGCTGCCATGCTTTGAAGGAGTTGGAGACGGTGGAGTTGATAGTGAGGGAGACCGGCAAGTACGCTATGCAGTAATCAAGTCTGGAGATTACTAATGACAGAAGGAGGGTGGTGAGGGAATGCCGGTCGAGAGAAGAATGGAGGGCATGAATCTGGCAAAGAAAGAAAAAGGACAGCTAAATCAGGGAGGAGATGTGATCATGGAAGATTAGGGAAGCATCCACAATAACCCCATAGTAGCGGAGTGAGTGAACAAGGAGGATTGGAGAGTGAGACAGGGAAGCGGCTATTATGGACTGGGGGATGTTGAAGGTGAGCCAGATTGCAAAGCATTTGGAAGGGTTAAGACAGAGATGGTTGGAGAAGAGCCATTCAGAGACAGCAGATAAGCAGTTGTATAAGGAGACTAGGTCTGGAGAATATGAGTTTGTGTGAAAGAGAAGGAAGATCATCCACGTAAAAGTAGGTGGAGATACCGAGCTGCTGAATCAGCAGTGCAAGGGGGGCCAGAAAGATGTTGATTAGAAGAAGGGTCAATAGTGACCCTGGGGGACACCACAGGTAAGAGAAACAGCAAGAGACGAAGTTGAACCACAAATCACAGAAAAGGAGTGAGAGGATAGAAAAGAGCAGAATTAATGAAGGGTTGTATCCCAGAGCCTGTAATCAGAAAGACGAGAGCAGTAGTGAATGATCTACCAAGTTGAAAGCCGCGGAAAGGTCTAGGGAAAATGCAAGTGGGATGTTGCTCTGTTCATGTGCAGTGTGGACGTCATTGAGTAAGGAGAGGAAGATAGTGTCTGTGCTGTGGCAGAGTGAAAACCAGATTGGCGGGGGTGCAAGAAGTGAGTGGAATCTAGATGTGAGGACAGTTGGTGAAGACTAATTTCTCAAGGACTTAAGAAAGGAATGGGAGATTAGAGATCAGGCGCCAGTTAGCTAAGGTTTTGGGGGCTAGTTAGGGTTTCTTGAGAATGGGGCAGATGAGAGCATGCTTCCACAAGGAGGGGAAAACACCGGAGGCAAGACTTGAGTTAAAGATGGAAAGCACAAAGGGAAGGACAGCCAGAGAGGGTTCCATGATTCAAGAGGATGGGATAGGGTCAGAGGGGCAACTGGTTATGTGTGATGAGTTAATGGCCTTCAAAAGAGCGGTAGCAGTAATAGGCTGGCAGGAGGACCAGAGATGGGGGAAGATGGCAGTGGGAAGGGAAGGGGAGGTAGGAGCTCTGATGCCAAGCTGGGGCATGGGAAGGGAAGATGAAACCTTTGCTACAGGAGAAAAGGTTGAGGAAAACGTAGACTGATGTGTGGCGATCTTTCCAGAGAGGTAGGTGAGGCAGCTGGGATCTGGCAAGGGTGGGCAGGAGAGAGGTGTAGAACGTCCAGCGTTCTGGCGATAGGGAGTGAAACAGAAAAGTTGTCTGGAGGAATTCGTGGCAGATGAGATGATAGAGGTGTAGTATGTCCTTCTGGCAGCGGAGACTTGGATTTTGTAGTAATGGCGGCAGCGGTGGAAGTGAAACAGACTAATGAAAGTAGAGCAGTGCTGCCAGCAGCACTCAACCCTACAGAGTTGTGCCTGGAGGCAGGACAGATCAGATGTAAACCAGGAGTGACGGCGTGATGTGCGGCGGTTAGGGCGGGATTCAAGAGGGGCCAGTTGATCAAGGTGATTACTAAGGGTAGAATGCCAACTCTGGACCTGGATCTCAGTGGAGGAGGAGCTGAAGTCGAGAGGGAAGATGGAATCGCTGGAAGGAAATTGGAGAAGAGTATTGGGAGAGATGCGCCATTTCAGTTGTGTTGGCTCAGGGAAAGAGGGGGAGGGACGTGAATCCATTGAAAGGTACAGGGTAAAGAACACACAATGGTGGTCTGTTCAAGGGAGAGGCAGAGTTGAGATCAGAGAGGGGACCATAGGGGATGAGGGGGAGGTGAGGAGAAGATCAAGTGTGTGACCGGCTACATGCATGGGAAGGGAGATGTGCTGACAAAGGGAGAGATCCGAGAGTAGAGAGACAAAGGCCTTGTCGCTAGGCCAGACGGGGGAGTCGATGTGGATGTTCAAATCACCCAGGATTGTAAGGTGTGGGTAAGAGGAGATGACTTCAGACAAAGTGAGAAAAAGGGAATCCCAGAGGTCAAGGTGTATTGTAGGAGGAATGTGTAGGAGGAGATAGTAGCTAGGTGGGGTGAGCCCAAATCGGAGGAACAGTGCCTCAGGGTAATGGAGGGCTAGGGAGTACATTTCCTGAAAGGGCAAGGAAGAGCAGTAGAGAAAGGCTATCCCCCTTCCTAAGCAATCTGAGCAGTGAAGAGAAAAAGCGGAAAAGCCAGGAGGAAGACAGTGATTGAGGATGGGGTCCTTGCTGGGGCGTAACCAGGTCTCAGTGAGGAATATGCCATCAAGGGAATGTTGTAGTATGATATCTTGGATAATCTCTGACTTTGAGTGCAGGGAGCAGCAGTTTAGTAGAGCAAGAGCCATGGTGAGGAGAGTGAAGACGGGAGATGAAGAGGGCATGGCAAGCGTGCTCGAGGGGGCAGAGATAGGCATGCAGGCAATGAGAATGGATAATGTGCGGGAGGAACCTGGTACAACGGTAGGAATGTGAGTGGGTCGTCAAGTCCAATGAACAGAGATGAGCGGCATAGTCTGTGAAGCTGAAAAAGAAGAGGCAGAAAGAGAGAGCCCCCTGGGCTGGAGAAAAAGGAGGTAGATAAAAATGTTGAAAGTCAGAAGGGAAGGGATAAGGGCCTTAGAAAGCCTAGAAAACTGGGGCAACTCACCACAGCAGAGTAGGCTCCAGGACAACCAGGGCCCAGGCTGGCAAAGTGCTCTATTATGGCAGAAGGAAACAAGCTGCCTGATACTTAGGGGTATGTTTAATAAACCGTCTTAACGTAGCAGCGCCGACGTTATCGCGTGATATGTAACGTTATCACGCGATATGTAACGTTATCGTGCGATAATGTAACGTTATTGTGCGATAACGTCACGTATCATGCGATAACATCAGCAGCAGCGTTAAGGCACACTAATGCTGTGAAAGCCGGGTCTGAAGGGTTGAGTAAGGCTCCCCAGAGGGCGGAGATAGGGGTAAATGGGCGGAGAGTGGACGGGGAGAGGCTCCATGCACACTAATGCCATGAAATGAAGGTCTGAAAATTAGCGCCAGTGAAAACCTCGCCCTAGAGGCACATTTGCAGGAGAGAGGAACCATTTCAGTCAGCAATGTACAGCAAACGCAGGGAAACCCAGAAAAGTGATAGTAGTGATACATGTGCAGGAACCAAAAAGGCAAATAAACATATAAAATGACCAAAACCACATTTGAAATCCCAATAACCAAGCTGGCCAATAGTGATATTAATGATAAACATAAAGGAACACTACTGACAAAGCGTAAAAAGGAAGATATCATGTTTGGAAGGGTCTATGCTCTGTCCCCCTACAAAGTGAATGATCCCACATTGAAATAGCGGTGATCAGGGTTTTTGTCGTTTATATTGGGCAGGTTTGTTATGGCGTGCACATGTGCAGCAACAGCAGAGTGGGCACGTAGGAAAGGGCAACTGTACTGATGCTGTAAATGGGATACAGGGAGCTGCAGGCGGCACATGCTGTGGTCCAGCTGGGGCACAGTGCGGACTAGGCAGATGCCTAGGTGGCACATAGGAATGCCAAAACTGTAAATCAGCAAGACAGAAACTGACAAGGGTCCAACATGGGCATGAGTGTGTGTCCCACAGTGTCACAGGGGATATTACCCAGCAGGTACCCCCAAGGGCACATAACATTGGCAGGCGGTGCCGGGGGAAAGCGCGCATGTCCATGTAGGCACCCCTACCTGAGAACCCACACCATAGGCAGCTGCCTACCGGCACACTGGATGGCCTGGGACTGCGCACCATTAGCACCACCAGCATGGGCATGTCAGCATGGTGGCAGAGAGGTGCTGGTGGCGGAGGGGGCAGTGGAATCTGCCCACAGCAGACCACAGCCAAGTCCCGTTTAGGTGGGTGCCGTGCACTGCAACAGACAAGGTCTGTCTGACAAAGAGTCATGGTATCCCCAGGGAATGATGCACCCTTGTGGCATCAGTGTGGTGCAGTACACACAGCCAGTGTGCTCAAGAGCAGAAGGTCACAAGTTCAAGTCTCAGTTGTGGCTCCTGCCAACCCTGTCCCTATATTTTACCCAGTACTAAACCATGGTAATAAAGACTGAACCTTTATTGCAGATGTTTATGTTTATGTTTAATTAAAACTTATTATACTGCCCATAACATGAGCTTCTGAGCAGTTTACAATCATATAAAAATGCAAGGCTGCAGGAATTCAGAAAAGGAACGCCATTAAAATCAAAAAGAATAGGACAGAGAAAGAGAAGATAAAATAAACATGCCTGAAACGCTTATATTTTACCCTACAGAGCACATACACCATAAACATGTGCAATCCCTAGAGCAGAGTTTCCCAACTGCAGTCCTGGAGGGCCAAACACCATTCAGGTTTCATGCTGTCCCTAATAAATATGCCTGTGCTGCATTTGTATGCGCTGCCCCCATTGTATGCAAATGTATCTCATGCCTTTGGGCAGGGAGTGGCGCTGGAGTTCCAAAGGAGATGGCTTTGAGGGAACATCCTGGTGTTGAGAGGTCTCCCAGTCGTAGCAGGAGGGCATTGAGGATTCCAAGGCTCGGGGGCTTCTGTACCTTAAGGCAGGCCCCAAGGAACTGGGGTCCCCCGGTGGATCTCGGGTCGGACTCCTGGGAAACTGGCCAGGGAGAACTGGACACCCAAAGATGGGTCCGGGACCTCAATCAGTGTCAAGGGTTCACCCAAGGCCAATGGTGCTCAGGCCTGGCTCGACGCACGGGGATTCCCCTGCAGTCAGGGGTCCGGTTGTTGGGGAAGATGATGCGGGCAAACCTGACATAATTGGCTGCTGCAAGGCCAGGATGGCAGAGATATTCTGCTCTAAGGCCACTATCCTGGTCTCGATACCAGGAGGCTCTGCAGCTTTCGGCGTGGGCACCAAAGATTTCATGAGTCCATCCTTGACGAGGACCATAGCCTCGGGGAGACTCGCACAGTCACCGTCGGCCGAAGACTCCCTCTTAGAGACCTTTAGGGGGCACTGCTTGGAGTCACCTGAATTCCTCCACGAGACCTTACTGGGTTTCACTAGTGGAATCTCAACTGGCTTCGAGGATTTTTTCTTTTTCTTTACAGGGTCCAGCGTCTTTACAGAGGAGCAGCCGCTGCAGGACTATGAAGACGCCCGGGCCCCACGGGATCTGCTCAGCTCAGGGCTCAGCGTCAGGGAAGCCAGTGCTGAGTTGGACCACAGGAACAGCTTCTCCTGCAACTCTGACCATTTCTTGGTGGTTCTCTGAGTCATAGCCTGGCACAGGTGCAGGTGGCACTATCGTGGTCCAGTCCGAGGCAATGCAAGCAACAGTCATGGGTGTCTGTAATAGACATGGTCTGACCGCAGCAGTCGTACTTTTTGAACATACTGGAGGACAACATAGTGGGAGACACCCAGCTGGGGTCAACAACCCTCGAGTGAAAAAAGGGCACGAACGTCAGTCGAGGCAAGCCTCGTCAAAAAAGAAGGGAGATCAGAGAACGGCACTGGCTCAAGGTGGGAAGAGGAACCTGTCTGCAAACTGGGAAAAAACAAGTTTTAAGGATAATGTTAGAGGATTTTTCTGGGGCAACAGGACGTGCATCCGTTATGCTCTGCGGAAAAAAGGAGACTGAGCAAGACCTGAACAGTGTTTGGCCCACCAAGACCGGAGTTGGGAAACTCAGCCCTAGAGCAGAGGCCAACAGGGGTACAAACACCCACACCCACAGGCTCCACTATCGAACGCCTCATGGAGAGTCAGGCTGTTGGGCCCTGCGTGGAGCAGCATCTCCCAATACTAGCTCCTGCATACCTTAGCAATGCTGTCCTAAACTTGGGAACACGTTCCACATATATCAAAAGGTTGCTATGATTAATGTCAGACAACAAATCCTAAGTTAAACACGATTTATTGATAGAGATTCATCATAGCAACCTTTCTGATATCTGTTGAGGGTGTTTCAGTTATTGATTCTGACAGTGTTTACCACCCCGGGGAGTGACCCCAAACGTTTTGCGTACCATAGCAATTCCTGCACTGTGCCCAGGACTGGTGTGGCGACCAGGGCTGCCACAAACCTCTATATTTTCACAATGCTGGCATAGGTGTGGGAGTGTGTGTCTGTCTATCCAGTGTGTTGTGGCTGCCTACACCTTACTGAGCCCACACTGCTTGCACTGTTTCCAGTGTTAGCCTGCCAATGTGCATAATGAGGAGCAAGGTACTGTGGGTATGGCCCGGACAGGATGGCCTGGGCAGGATGCATCTGCACAGGGCATAGGGCAATGGCTGGGACATAGTAGTACCCGACTACCACCTGCACGGACAGGGTGGCCACAGCATGTCATGCTGGGAGGTCACTCTCACCCTGGCTGAGCAGTGACCATGGCATGGCTAGGTTCCCTTATAGTGCTATTCAGCATTTTTCTTAAGTGATATTTATGAGTTCGCTTTTCTGGGGCCCAATCACTGACATCTCTGCTTGGTGTGTGTGCTCACATTCCATTTTTGGGTACACACAGTTCCTCCAGGAGCATGCACTATGTACTAGCTAGCAGACTGTCTGCAGTTAGCATGTGTATGGCTGGAGTGCCTTGCAGGGTGCAGTGGGTGGAGACTGACTGTGCCCTATGCTGGTAAATGTCAGGTAGTGGTGGGTGGCAGCTGAGCTTCTCCAGTGTTCTGCCTGTCTACCATTCCCTTATATGATGTGTACAGATCTGTATCGACTGCCCTGTAGGGTGCCTGTTCCCCAGCAGGACTGGGGTTGATGGTCTTCTTTACTACCACCATTGCAGAGATGTACAATGTGGATCTGTTGATGGGAGATCCTGTCCCCCCCCCCCCCCCCGAGCCACAGAGGGCGGGTTGGGTGGTGCTACATAATACGCTTTTGGGTCCAAACACCCCCCTTCACCTATAACATGTGACCATGGCACCCACACAGGATATACACTATTCTGGGTGCATCATAGTCCACAAGGGCTAGACGTGACTGGGAAATACAGATGGACACAGGTGTATCCTAGGTGTGTCTGCAAGGACTACCTATCACATACTGGAACTGATGGGGACCTGCAGCATAGCCTATCTCAGCCAAGCCAGATGCTGCGGACTTGGTGCTGGGTGCCCCAACTTACCCTCAGGGTGAGCACAGGACCCGCACATTGTCACGGTCTGTAGCTACTCTGTGCCAGCAACACACACAGTCAGTTCCCCCTACCAGGCCTAGGTGCTATGGGGGTACATATCCCATTATGTGATCAGCTGTAGACTGCTGATCTGTATGTGCAGTGCATCATCGGTATGGGTGGGTTTACCCTATCCTGTTAACCACAGCAGACAGTTTGTGTGGTGACCTGTAGTCTTTCTGTAGCCAGCCAGCAGTGTGGCAGTAGCTATAGAGATGTAGCCTACTGGTTATGTCAATGACTGCGGAGGCAGAGGTCATGGGTTTGATCCCACAGTGGTGTATTTTAAAAAGCCTGTCTGAGGCATTTTCTTTTAATTTAAATCAGTGCTGAAAGCAGAAACACCCTCACAGTACTGTAGCCTAAAGTGCCTCATAGGCGCCCTGTAAGGTGCCCTATACAGCACCCTATAGGGCACATTATAGGGTGCCTTGGCAGACAGGGCACTTTATAATGTGACCTATGGGGCACCTTATAGGGCACCTTATGAGGCACCTTAGGTTACGGCACTGTGAGGGTGTTTTTGCTGGCAGCACTGCTTTAAATTAGAAAAAAATGCCTCAGACAGCCTTTTTAGATTACACCTCTGCTACATCATTATAGCTTCTAACACTGCGCTGGCATGTACTTAGGGTTAACGCGCGTTAACGTGCCCCATCGCCCACTATCGCACGATACATATTCTTGCTACCTTGGGACTGGAACGCCCACTCCTTATATGGCATTCTTCACATTATCGCTGCAACTAGCGCTGGTAACATTAGGATGGTTTAGTAAACATACCCCTAAGAGAGCTCTTGCCCTGGACACCCCCAGACTTGCCCCAACAAGCTCGTCCAAAGAGCATGTCCTGCTCCTTGGGTGCACTCCTTCGGCATGCAACGCCGCAGCTGAGTCGTTTAAATCTTCCACAGCGCCTGGGGGGAACGTGGCCGTGTTCACACGGCTGTGTCACTTCCAGGACCGGGTACAACTGAAGGCTATGAGTGGTGCTTCTGGAAGTGCATCTGGCATGTAGGGAGAAGGGACTTGGAGGCAGAGGATATGAGGGTTAGTGAAGCAGGAGACAGCAGGCAAACAGCAAGACAAGCAAAGCAGGACAAAAGCAGCAACAGTTGGAGTAGGGAGACAGCCCTTTTTGCTCTCCTTTTTGCCAATTTTCTCTGACATATCTCAGGGAGGTTTATCCAAATATCTGTCCATATGTTTCCTCGATCAGATGCCCAAATAAATATAATTTAATATTGCTTGCAGACGTTGGAGACTCACCCAATTAGGCTGATGGTAGCAGAGATAGGGCAGAGCACATCTCTCCTACTCAGTACATCACTTCCAAAATGCATATAAATAAATAAATAAATACATAAATAATTTGCCTTCCCATGGTTTACCAAATTCCTAGGTCAACGTTTTGCAGCTTCTACAGAACACCGCTGTTAAGATCCTTAGTGGATGTCAATATCACAAGCATATAACTTCTTTTCTATAAACTCTATAGTGTTTTCCAATCCTGTTGTGCATTAAGTTCATAGTTCTTTTATTAGTTTTCTCAATTGTATAAAATATGCTACAATGTTTAAAAAGTATTATTAATAGATATTTGGATTTTTCAGTTTAGTTCATTACCTTTTTCAGGAGTCGGTCAAGTTTATTTATTTAGCATTTCTTCTATACTGCTTTTCATGGTATCAAAGCGGTTTACATGGAAGTCAACCATAATATACATAGAACGAGCATATGTGATAACATGTAAACATATTTACAATGAGATTGTAGGATTAATGGGGAATTGTACAGATTAGATCATGGTAGTGGTAGGGGGGAATAACTTATATACATGCAGAGGTATAATGATACGTAATGTATAATGGCAGAGTTAGGGTGGAGAGTCTACTTGACAGATCTGAAGACTTCTTTGAAGAGTTGCGTCTTTAATTTTTTCCAGAAGTCATTTAGGTCCTGGAAGTTACATTCCTATTGCTTGAAGAACTTGTAATCTAAGTTTGTACCTGAGGCAATGAAGGTTTAATGACCTCCCCAAGATCCCAGGAAGTGGCAGTGGGATTTGAACCTGGTTCCTAGGTTCTCAGCCCACTGTTCTAAGTAGTAGGGTTGGTGCTTGCTCCTCAGGATGGTTTCTAGTGAGTCTTCCATCCCACGCATCATATCAGAGTGGTTCTGATTGCTAGAGCTAAATGTTGGAATAATAATCCACTGAAGTGGCAGGAGGAGAGTTATTTTATGAGTTTGATAAGAAACTTAAGCCTCTGACTGTTGTTTCAGGAGGTTTTTGTTTCTTTTTAGGCAAGGAAATCCTGCAGCATGTTTACTGTATTTTTATTTTTACTGTGTATTGAGCTTTTGTTTGATCTGAACTTTTGTTTGGTTGACTGATTTTGTGTTTGTCGTTGATGTGAAGTGGCATTTTAGAAAGGATGTTTAGGCGCCATCTGGGGCGTCCAAGTCAAAATGTCCAAAATTCATGGAAGGGGCAGCAGAGTAGATGGGCATGGGTAAATGCAGTCAAAAAGCAACCTATATTCATCCCCAAAAATAAATGTTTCTACCGACATACAAGGAAATGAGAACATGCAGCATCAAGCCCCAGACATATGCTGGGAAATATCTGATTTTAGAAACGTGCAACTGCGAAATACACATCTGTGAAACCAGCAACATAAAGGCGTCTGTGCCGGTATTTCACAATACGCACGTGCATCTGTCGCCAGATACTCATCCCGGCCTGCCATTTTGCAAGCAGAGACCTCCTTTTTTTTACCTGCATGCTTTTTAAGGGGGCAAAAATTATTGAAAGAGTCAGAGACCCGTTTCCTCTTCTACCTGCTGTTGCTGGTTGGCCATAATGAGCATTTTTCAAATGTCTATTAATGCTCGGAAACAGGTATGGACATAGATGTGTCTGTCTGTAGCCATAAATGTGAGGAGCTGTTCTAAATTTGTGAATTTTTTACAGACAACCCTGGATATGCCTCCGCCATGTCCCCATGCTACATAGACATGATCAGCCCAGACACATATAAATTGGGGCCTTTCTAAACTCTTGGGACATGGATATATGATTGTCACATCTGAATGGGGGCTTTCAGACATTCAAATCATGATAGCATTTTTAAAATGACCCCTTTATGTTTTTATTAGTTGCAGTTCTGTGTCATGTTGTATTTTTATCTTCTTATCCACTGAGGATAATAATCTCCTTGGATCAGCTGAACAAAAATATCTGTAAATAAATAAATAAACTGCCCCCTAAATGATATACCCCACTGAAATGTGCAACTATAAAAGTTCCCAGGCAGGCGCCCAACCCTGAAACTCTCACTGTTCTGTGCAACAAAGGTGCCCCTCCGGAAAACAAAATCATTCCAAGTGAGACTGCTTAAAAATAGAGCTGACTGCTATTGTATTGCTATCTTCTAAGCCCCATCTCCCCCACCGTTGTCCCTTCCATCTCTCTTATTCTCAACCTCTCACTCCCCACTGCAATTGTCGCCGCTGACTTCAAACATGCTGTGGTAAAACCTCTCCTCAAGAAACCCTCACTTGATCCCACCTGTCCTTCCAACTATCGACCCATCTCCCTGCTTCCCTTCATATCTAAACTACTCGAATGGGCAGTCCATCACGCTGCCTCGATTTCCTGTCCTCTCCGTCCCTCCTGGACCCCCTACAGTCCGGCTTCCATCTCTTACACTCCACTGAAACAGCTCTTACCAAAGTCTCCAGTGACTTGTTTCTGGCTAAATCTAAGGGCCTCTATTCTGTCCTCATCCTTCTTGATATCCCTGCTGCTTTTGACACTGTCGACCACAAACTTCTCCTCGATACCCTCTCCTCACTCGGTTTCAAGGGCCCCATACTATCCTGGTTCTCCTCTTACCTCTCCCACTGCTCCTTCAGTGTATACTCTGGTGGCTCCTACTCCGCTCCCAGTTGGAGTACCCCAGGGATCCGTCCTGAGTCCGCTCCTTTTCTCTCTCTATACCCAATCCCTTGGTGCGCTTATCTCCTCCCATGGCTTTCAGTACCTTCTCTATGCCGATGACTCCCAAATCTACCTCTCTACGCCTAATATCTCTCCAGCAATCCAGACTAAAATCTCTGCCTGCCTCTCTGACATCGCTGCCTGGATGTCTCACCACCGCTTGAAATTGAACATGTCCAAGACTGAACTCCTTGTCTTTCCCCCCAAAACCTCCCCTCCTCTCCCTCCTTTCTCTGTCTCTGTGGATGGCTTTACGATCCTTCCTGTTCCCTCGGCCCGCAATCTGGGGGTTATCTTTGACTCCTCTCTCTCCTTCTCCACACATATCCAGCTCATAGCTAAGACCTGTCGTTTCTTTCTCTACAACATTAGCAAAATCTGCCTCTTCCTTTCTGAACACACTACTAAAACGCTTGTCCACTCCTTGATCTCCTCTCGCCTCGACTACTGCAACCTACTCCTTGCTGGTCTCCCTGTGAGCCATCTCCTTCCCCTTCAATCTATTCAAAATTCTGCAGCTCGACTAATCTTCCGCTAGCCTCGCCATGCCCACATTACTCCTCTCCTCAGATCGCTTCACTGGCTCCCTATCCTTTTCCGCATCCAGTTCAAACTTCTTCTCCTGACCTATAAATGCATTCACTCCACGGCCCCTCATTACCTTTCATCTCTTATCTCTCCTTACAACCCCTCTCAGAAACTTTGCTCTTCTGACAAACTACTCCTATCTAGGCCCTTCACTCACACCCCTAACTCTAGACTTCGCTCCTTTCACCTTGCTGCACCTTACACCTGGAACAACCTACCTGTCTCTGTACGCCAGACCCCCTCCCTGGCCCTCTTCAAATCCAGATTGAAGACCCACCTCTTCACTGTAGCTGTGAGATCCTGACTCCTGTCCTTTGTCTTGCCCCGACTTTTGTCTTGACGAAATTACAAGTGCCTTAATTGTTTTGCCATGAATAGATCCTTGCTCCATGTGTGTTTGTCCCTTATTTGTGTTGCCATGAATAGACTTTGGCTCCATGTTTGTTTGCCCTGAATTGACTTTTGTTCCATGTTTTGTCTTGACTAGATTGTAAGCTCTGACGAGCAAGGACTGTCTCTTGCATGTACAGTGCTGCATGAGTCTGGTTGCGCTATATAAATGCTCAATAGTAGTAGTAGTAGTTTTCAGCAGAAGTTAAAAGGAAGAGTTACTCCTATGGGCAAAGTAGTACAGTTCATAGTTTCCATTGGGGACTGCAGCTGTACTGCATCAGAATACATAAGAGAATAGAATTAACATGCTGCCTCTTATCTCTCTTAAGGTTATTGCCAGAAGTAGAAATATAGAAACATGATGGTAGAAAAAGATCACATGGTCTGTCTAGTCTGTCCTTCCATATCAAACTCTACAACAGTCCTGTTGTTTCCTTTAGAGATCCTCTATGTTTGTCCCATACCTGTTTGAATTCAGACACTGTCCTCATCTCTACCACTGGGAGACTATTCCACAGATCCACCACTCTTTCCGTAAAGACATATTTCCGCATATTACTCCTGAGTCTATCCCCTTTCACCCTCATCCCATGTCCCCTTGTAGCAGAGCTTGTTTTCAATCGAAAGAGGCTCTCCTCCTGTGCATTATGCCACTACCTAGGAGTGCATTATAAAGGAACTAAACCAGGGCTGGTGCAAGGACTGGAGGTGCCCTAGGTGGGCCCTCCATCCTGCCACCCTCATTGCTGTCTCTACTGCCCCTCTCCGGGGCTGGCAGTGGTGGCAATGGCTCAGAGACTATGCAGCGCTTACCTGAACTCTCCGGCGCTGCATCACGGTTTCTGTCTTCCACCCTCTGCCACCTCCGCCCCCTCAAAGACTTCCAGCAGATGGTGGAAGACAGAAACCACACCACAGCACCAGAGAGTTTATAAAGATACTACGTTGTGCTTTCTGAACCATTGCCACTGTCAACCCCAGAGATGGGCAGCCTTGGAGGGCCGGCACTCTAGGCGACTACATAGTTCACCTTATGGTAGCCCTGAACGAAACTTTTCTATTTTCTGGGGCTAGCTCATTAAAGGGCTAACGGGCACACCAGTAGTGTGCATTGGCGTCATGAAACTAGCGTGGAGACCCGTATGAACTTTAGGAGTGTCCCTCTTCTGTTTGCACTTTGCCAATGTGTCGCATCATGCTAATTGGAAAGCGGGGGCACTTACCGCCACCTCTTGAGGTGGCATTATGTGTACCTGCGCTAACGGTAATATTGGGTGGTTAGCGTATGCTAATAATGCCCACGCTGATGTCCCCATTCGACCCCTAGCCCAATCACACACTACCCACTTAGTGTGGGATTCTTAGTGCAGGGCCCCGTGCTCTTAGTGTCATGCAGACTCCATACTAATGCTTAGCACGTACTAGTAAACATGCCCCTGAATGTAGATCAGAAGATGCTACCAGGGATGCAAATCGCCTTCTTAAACGACCTTTTCCATAAAGGTCGTTTCAGAAGGCAATTCATACACTGTATATTTTGCGAAGTGAAAATTTGGTTTTGGGTCTGTTGAGATAGCTATCTCCTGTAAATACAGTTATTTGTCACATCATGATAAAAATGTGCCATGTTTCGCATTCTCACTGCTTTCCTGGCACTAAGAGCAGAAGGTGGCTGAACACATGCAGTCCTGTGGATGGGCACAGTCAAGAGAATGGGATTTTCATTGCAATGGAACTGCTACAAGGGGAGCTACGCAATTTGTTAGAAAAGAGGGTAACATGTTCCACTGAGACTTATTAGAAGCAAAGTTGCTTTCTGCTTATCATTAAAGGGAAATTAAGTTTAATCAGTGACGTCCCTGAGGTTTCTGTTTTCACCATTCTCCCTGCTCTATTCATCTCTCGTGCTGCTCACAAACACTGCCAATAAATTGGACGCCTATCTTACTTATCTAGTGCATTAGTGGGAAAGGCCTGCCTGTTCTCCAAGCCTTGTCCCTACGCATGTACTCATATTCCCTGCTTAATGTTTTTCTACGAGCCTATAATATGTTTTTCCAACAGCAACAATACATATGTAGGTGGAAATTTCCTAGTATTGAAAGGACTTAAAAAAAATAAGAATAGTTTTGAAAAAAGATAGCCTTTCAAAACATGTTACTGCTTAAAAGCATTCAGTTAGACAAATAAACGTTAGCTTAGATGCTAGGTAGTGTACATAACTACGTCAGACAGTAATAAATGTGTTTGTACCCCACCTACAGGACAGTAGTAACAGGCCAGAGCAGAATAGAGAGGGATGACCTGGATAAAACCATAAACCATAAACGGTGCAACTGGCTGCACAGCTAAGAGCACTGGAGCTAAATACAAGAGGATGAGACATACGAATCAGGAAAGCAAACACAGAGAGTCTGTACAGCACCCCTAACTGTGGAAGACAGAGTGCAAATGCGGCATCTGAAGGTGCAGGGTTCCTTGTATGGACCAGGCAGGTTGTCCACAGTGTTCACCATATGGAACAGGTATATGAACCCCCCTCACCCTAGAGATGCCCAGGGTGCCTGTTCACCTAAATTGCAGTGAACATAGTACAAGGCTTCTGGTGTTTGGGGATTAAAGAAAGGAAAATAGGGTGATACCTTTTTATTGGACTAACTTAATACATTTGTACACTAGCTTTTGAAGGTAAAACCTTCTTCTTCAGGTCAGAACAGTATGTGCAACAGATGATGATACCAAAATATACACCGGAATCTATACAGCATTACTTAGGCAGGAGGGGAGGGGGAAGGGATGTATGGCAGATCAGAGGGTGGCTCCCTTCTCAATAGCTTCTTTTATATGACTTGGATAGCACCCAAGCCATTGTGGAGTGTGTCCCCCATGTGGCCAACAGTGGATTTGGAGACCAAATACAATGAGCACACTGATATGAGGGGGGGGGGGGGGGACATGGTCTAGGCACCCTGCCAGTCAGCACCTTTACCACATGGGGTCCATATTGTTCAGAAGCACTCACCTAACCCAAACCTGTGGCTTGACATCTGCCACGGTGTGGGGGGGGGGGGGGGTTGCAGGTGCAAGGCAGTCCACATAAGGCACCCATGCTTCCCACTTAGGAAGAGTTCTAGAATAATACCACAGTGCAAGCTACACTCCCCCATGGAAATGGCCAAAACTAAGCAGCCCCCAAGCTCAGTATTACAGCTATCAGGGAATCAAAGGCACATAAGACCTTAGAAACCCACAAAAGCTGCCAAGGTCCATGGAACATCTCATTACCCTGGGCACTGAGGAATCAGGGGAAAAAAACTGATCAAGGAACCATCAAAAAAAAAAAAACTGAGCCTATGCTCTGTGGTGAAAATGTTACACATTTGCTCAGAGCCAGTAGGCCTAACACATATCCTCCAATGGTCAGGGTTAGGGGCCATTTGCCCACAGGAACATAGCCCATGGAAGCGGCATGGTGCCCCAGGTGCACGTATGCACTTCTTCATGCCGCCCATGCGGTGGAGGTGGGGCTCTGAAAGCACCTTTTGATGCCAAACTGTCATGTTGCCAGTATGTTGAACTCCTCATTTGCATGCCCCACCCCCCACTGTACCCTGCTGGCTCCAACTCTGGCTATGTGGCCAGTACTGGCTAACTCACAGAGCATAGGCTCTATCTCCTAAAACTCCCATAGCGGATAACATCAACAGCCCTCTGACATCTCTTCAGTGCATACAGAATGCAGACGTGAACAGCAGTTAGTTAATTTAGCCCTTGATCTTTCTGTAGATGTTTGCCCACTGTCCCAGCAGGGTCACTTCTGATCTGCAGGCCCTAGTTTTATGGCTGTCAGGCTGCTGTGGTCCACTGCCATGGAAGCTGCACCATGCAGCTCCTCCAAACAGATGGACTAGATAGCCACTGAGGTAATCTGCTAAAACTGCATATTTGTCCTTTTTTTCCTACTGTGTGGTTGCCTGTTTCTGCACTTCATATTTTCTAACACTTGCATACGAACCACGCTTTCATGATGTGCTACCAAGATGGATGCAGTCCCCACCTGGTCAGAGCCAGGCAGTAGTTGCACCCTCGCCAGCAATGTTTATGTCCTCTAGAGCACTGCTAGCTGCCACTCACTTTACACTGACTCAGCCCTAACCTGGCCTTCGGGAGCTGCTTGGTTTTAGCACGAGGCCTTTCAGCTGCACGCTCTCAACTACCACAGGCCAAAAAACATGCATTAGCCCCATGCTAAACCCCATGCTCCCATCTACCATGCTTTAGTAAACAGGCCCCATAGACTCTAAGTCCTCTGGGGACAGGGAAATACTTATTGTACCTGATTGTAGCTCACCTTGAACTACTACTGGAAAGGCATGAGCTAAACAATACTAATTCATTCTGGAGAAAGGATAATTCCAGAAAGAGCATATGTGGATTTCATTTTGTTATTGCCACACATGCTGCTTTTATACCAGCTGTAATGCAGGTGCAAAGTCTACAAGTGCTGAAATAACCATGATCAGGGCCGGTCCAAGGGTTTCTGCCACCCTAGGCAGAAGCCCCAGCTGTGCTGCCCCCCCCCCCTGCTTGCTGAGCCGCCCCTCCCATGCGCCAAGCCATGCTACAGCTGATTCCAGTGGTGGGGTCGGGGGCGGCACAGCTCGGCTCGGTGGCAGACCATATGCTTTGGCATACATGGCTTGCTACTTCTGATTCTCCTCCAACATAACCTCGGGTGTTCAGAAGTGGCAGGCCATGTGTGCCGAAACACATGGCCTGCCACCAGACTAGCTGTTCCCCCCCACCGCCGGCGGCACTGCCGCCGAAATCAGCGACAGTGCGGCATGACTCAGCACTAAGGGGAGGAGGGAGGGCAGCACAGCTCAGTGCATGGGGGGAGGCGGGACCAGGGCCGTCCCGTCCATTGAGCAAGAATGTTTTTTGCACAGGGCCCCGCGTTTCAGGGGGCCCCGCGCAAAGAACATTCTGCTTTTTTCAAAATTAAATTTAAAAAAAACCCGCTGGCTGCTACCGCTGCCGCCGCGGCAGCGGCAGAATGGACTGTCCCGCGGGGCCCCCTCTGCCCGGCTGAATCCCTCCCTCCCTCCGTGACGGCTGAGCCTCTCCGTGCCGGCTTTGAGAGTCGCGAAGGGAGAGTGTCTCCCTCGCGTCTCTGTTAAGCCTGCAGGGGCAGATGGGAAATTTCCCATCAGCCCTTGCGGGCTTAACAGAGACGCGAGAGAGACACTCTCCCTTCGCGACTCAGCCCCTGCGGGCTTAACAGAGACGCGAGGGAGACATTCTCCCTTCGCGACTCTCAAAGCCGGCACGGAGGGGCTCAGCCGTCGTGGAGGAAGGGAGGGATTCAGCCGGCAGAGGGGGCCCCGCGGGACAGTCCATTCTGCTGCTGCCGCGGCGGCAGCAGCAGCGGTAGCAGCCAGCTTTTTTTTAAATTTAATTTTACTTGAGCCGATGGGGGGGGGGGGGTTAGGACTGGTAATGGGCTATGGGGGGGGGGGGGCTAGGACTGGTAATGGGCGATGGGGGGGGTAGGACTGGAAATGGGGTGGGGGGCTTAAGACTGGAGGTGGGCTGAGGGGGTTAGGACTGGTAATGGGCTGTGGGCTGTTGGGGGGGTTAGAACTGGTAATGGGCTATGGGGGGGTTAAGACTGGTAATGGGCTGTGGGCTGATGGGGGCTGTCTGGTAATGGGCTATGGGGGGGCTAGGACTGGAAATGGGCTGGGGGGCTTAAGACTGGAGGTGGGCTGATGGGGTTAGGACTGGTAATGGGCTGTGGGCTGATGGGGGGTTAGGACTGGTAATGGGCTATGGGGAGTTAGGACTAGTAATGGGCTATGGGGGGGCTAGGACTGGAAATGGGCTGGGGGGTTAAGACTGGAGGTGGGCTGATGGGGTTAGGACTGGTAATAGGCTGTGGGCTGTTGGGGGGGGTTAGAATGTAATGGGCTATGGGGGGGTTAAGACTGGTAATGGGCTGTGGGCTGATGGGGCTGTCTAGTAATGGGCTATGGAGGGGCTAGGACTGCAAATGAGATAGGGGGCTAAAGACTGGAGTAGGGCTGATGGGGTTAGGACTGGTAATGGGCTGTGGGCTGATGGGGGTTAGGACTGGTAATGGGCTATGGGGGGGTTAGGACTGATAATGGGCTATGGGGGGGAGCTAAGATAGGAAATGGGCTGATGGGGAGGGATTAGGACTTGAGGTGGGCTGATGGGGTTAGGACTGGTAATGGGCTGTGGGCTGTTGGGGGGGTTAGAACTGGTAATGGGCTATGGGGGGGTTAAGACTGGTAATGGGCTGTGGGCTGTCTGGTAATGGGCTATGGGGGGCTAGGACAGGAAATGGGCTGATGGGGAGGGGTTAGGACTTGAGGTGGGCTGATGGGGTTAGGACTGGTAATAGGCTGTGGGCTGATGGGGGAGGGGGGTTAGGACTGGCACTGGGATAAGGGGGGTCTGACAGGAAATGGGTTGATGGGTTAGGACTGGAAGTGGGCTGATGGGGGTTAGGACTGGTAATGGGTTATAGGGGGGGGCTTTATCTGAAAATGGGGTGATAGGGGGTGAAGACTGGAAGTGGGTTGATGGGGGGCTAGGACTGGTATTGGGTTGGGGGGTTGCTAGGACTGGAAATGGGCTGATGGGTGGCTAGGACTGGAAATGGGCTGATGCAGGGACTAGAAGGGAATGGATGCTGGGTGAGGCTGGAACTAGAAGAGAGCTGATGTTGAGGGAGGATTAGAATGGGATGGGGCTGGAAGAGTAAAATGGAGAAGGGAAAAATATTTTGTATGGGAGGGATAAAAAATCTACAATTGGCCAGGTATTGGGAGAGTAAGTGGGGATTGAGGATGGAGGGGTAAAATTTGAGTGGATGAAATAGGAATGAGGAAAGAGCAAAAGGAGAAAGATTAGTATTTTAAAGCAGATGTAGAGAGAGAATGGAAAAAAACTAGAAGAGAGAAGAAAGGACAAATGGACAGCAGACGATGGAGATTTAGCAGAAGACACGAAGAAACCAGAAGAAAGTGGCTAGAGCAATTGCAGCTGAAAAAAAATGCACAAAAGGTAGAAAAATATCTCTTTATTTTGAATTTATTAATTGGAATATGTCAGCTCTGGTAAATGTTGATCATTAATGTCTGCGCTTTGTTTAGTACAAGAGCAAATTAATGTATAGTTTTATTTCTACAGTGTTGTACATTCCAAGTTTGGCTTTTGGGATTCCCAGTTTAATTATTGTCTTCCTGTTTCTAAATTGTGATTACTTGTTTGGTGATGGTCTATGTTCTGCATGTGTAACTGAGCTAAGGTGTTCTGTTTATATAATTCCTATTTGACATTGCCACTTGTTCTCTTTCCCCAGTAGGTCATATATTGTTGTTCTCTGAAATGTATTGATTTAATATTTGCAGTGTTGCCTTTTGATAGATAGGGTTTGGTGCTTTGTGAGTCCTGGTAGTGCTGTTAGGATACGGCAGGTTTGCTATGGGTTCTAAATGGGCAGTGTTTGTAGTAGTTCCTAATGTGTCTGGCAGTTGGCACTGGATTATAGTAATGTAGAAATCTTTTAGTCTTTCTTTATCCATACACTCATTAAGAGGCACGTTTATTAAAAGTTAGTATATGGTAACATTATGCAAATATTTATGCAAATGAGGCCCCATGCAAATGAGGCCCCGCACCGAGTCTCCGCACATGGCCCCGCACCCCCCTTGGGCCGCCCCTGGGCGGGACCAGTAGTGGGATTTGGCCAGTTCAGCCTTGTTCACGTGAATCGGTTCCTGCTATGGGCCATGTTTGCTAAACCAGGTCAAAAATGGCGTTCCGATGCTGGCGCTGCACTGGCAGGGATCCCCCCACCTGCCAGTGGTTTGATGGCATCGGGGGACCGCAGTATCGTGGGAAACCCCCGATGTCATCAAAGCACTGGCAGGTGGAGGGATTGGGCCGATGGGCCACCATGGAGTTGGTGCCCTGCAGTTGCCACCAGCGGGCCAAGTGTGAGGCGCTGGCAATGAAAATGCATGCAGTGCTGCCACTCGCTCGGTTCTGGCAGTGGTGGAATCAATTCGAACCAGTTCCTGCTTCGATTGAATCCCACAACTGGGCGGGAGGCCATTTGTGCCGAAGCACATAGCCTGCCACCCACAGAGATCTGCCGCCCTAGGTGGCCGCCTAGCCTACCAAGTGGACGGGCCAGCCAAGCCCATGATGCTACAGAGCTGCCAACCTATCCTGTTCTAGTAGGAATATTTTCAACCACTTCTGGATTTCTGACAGATTTATTCTGATGCATTATAGGATTGAAAACACTGATTTTTCTTAGTTATTTATAGTATGCTTGAAAGCTATTTTAAACCTTTTTTTTTATTGTAAACTACTCAAATAAGTTGCATTTATTTATTTATTTATCATGATCTGGTATACTACTATTTGAAAGGTATGTCAAAGCAGTATATATTTCCAGGTTATTGCAGAAACATCAAGAACAAACAATAGTTAGATAAAAATACAAAAATAGCCAAATGGGGGTGTGTGTATGAGACAACAATAAAATTCATAAAAAGACAATGGCCATATAACTGAGTAATCGGCTTTAACTTGTACCAATAAGACTGGCAAAGGATTTGTTGAAAAGTCAGATTTTCAAGCTAATTTAACATTTTTTGTAGTTGGTTCCAAAACAAACCTCAAGTGATAGAGCATTCCAAATCACCGGGGCTGTACAACCAAAGGTTTTAACATTGGGGCAGACGGTATAACCAAAAGATTTACCTGGGAAGATTGTAAACTACAAGATTCTCATCTGGAATATGAAGGCAAATAAGAAGCTGTGTGTAGGTACGCTCACCATCCTTCCTTCTGATGATGTCCCATTATTTTGGGGTACAGACAATGATCTGGGTAGCACTGATCTCCTCTTTAAAAACCGGCGATTACCTGTTGGTTCTGTCACTGTTTCCACCATCTTCTGCATGAGGGACCTCGTGGGGGTGATATAGAAGATTTTAAATTCATCAGCACTGATGGTTCTATCAATGTTTATGTGTTTATTAATCTCATGCAACATGCAATTAAGAGCCATATTTGGTTTTCCATCACTTGTAGGGGGCATAGGTAAATTCTCATTTGTCTTCAGTGCAGTACAGTAAAGCTTGCTCTGGATTTGATTTTAATTTTTGAATCCCTCATATCCATCTTGAACATGCGTCAGCAGTTTCTCATTGGACAGTTTGGAATGAGATTGGAATGCAAATACACTGGAATACCAGGACAGAAAGCCTGGTGGGATAACATGAGAATTTAAAATTTTATACGGTCTCAGCTGGCAACCAATGTTGCTCAAACAACAGCAGAGGTACTGTACATGGTCTGATCTTTTTGCATTATAGCACATTTTTACTACTGTGGACTTGTGCTCTTTTTAGCTCGTATAATGGGAATACCTGCCAATAGGGAATTACAGTAGTCTAAGCAATTACTAACAAATGCAAACCGCAATATTTTTAAAGCTCTGATGTCCAAAAAATATTTCAAAGATCTAATTTTCCTATAAGCAACAAAGCACTTCTTGTCTATTAAGGATATGAAAAGTTTTAAAGAAAAGCCATTGCCAGTAAGGACACCCAGTGATAATACTGTTTCTTTGACCAGGCTCGAAGCTGACCTGAAAGGGGGCAGAAAAGAAAGGGGATGGTTGTTCCTAGGGACTCATAAAGCCTCTGATTTCTGGAGGTTGATTTTATGTAAGTTGATCCAATCTGCATTTTTCTCTAAGTTTTATTTTAATGTCTGTCTTTTTGCTTTTCTTTGTTTTTATTCTATTTGGTTTTGTTTTTCATTAGATGCACAATAGCCAAAACTGCTCAGTATAGTAAGTGTAGACTACACAATAAACAATAAATATTAAGGGGTCTATTCTGGTCAGCGAATAGTGGGTCTGGACTTCCAATTCAGACATCCAGCTCCGCTATTCGCCTGGCCGGCGCCAGGGAAACAGAGCTCCCCAAATGTTTAGCCAATATGTATGGGGAGCTCTGTTCATGGGTGGGAGGGGTGGGCTGGGGGAGGAGTGAGGGTGGGCAGTGGGCAGCAACCGACCCCGGATGTACAGGGCCGATTCAGAGTTTGGCCCTGTATGTCCAGGGTCAGCAAACTGGACAGGGGATGGCAGGCCCGTGCAGTGGTGAAAAAGTGAGGAGTGCAGGGTGTTCTCTGCAGTCCAACCCTGGCCATGGAAGGCCAGATCAGGGGTTGGGCTGCAGGTAATGAAGATTGTGGTTGGCGGCCGGGGATCACAGCTCCTGAATAGAACCACAGTGCTATGGCAACTGGATGCCATGGCACTGCGGCTCCATTCAGGAGCCTGGCTGGACTAGCTGGGGAATTCGTTGGATGCGCTGGGCACCCAGAATCGGGGCACGACCTGGACGTCCTGACCCTGTTCACAATTCTGATCCCGTGGGCACGTCTAGCCCCCATGGATCAGAATTGGGTGCAGCTGGTGCACATCCCAATTCTGGGCGCCTGGACAGGGGGTGGATGTCCAGATCGGAATGTGCCTCCATCCCTTTTGTCATGAATGATCAGGAGCTGGACATCATTGACATAAAAGTAAATGCTTATCCTCCAAGTCCTGGATAATCTAGTGAGGAGGCCATGAAAATATTCAACAATATAGGGGCCAGTATAGACCCCTGTGGGACCCAAAAGAAAGTGGTATGGAGAGAATTATTTGAAGAGACCCAAAAGGTTTGGTGGGATAGATAAGAGCTAAACCACTTAAGAGCTGTCTCTGCCAAACTAACTTCCTCTAATCATGTTAACAAGAGAGCATCATCTATGACATTGAATGTTGCACTTAGGTTGTTCAGCTGAATAATGAAGATATTTTTCATCCCATCCAGATGGCAGACAATCTCATTCAGCATAGGAAGCAGGGAAGTCTCTGTGCTATGACCAGTCTTGAACTCTGATTGTCAGGGGTGGGAACAGTTATTTTTTAGAAAGACCGAGGAGCATTTGCAAACCTGAAAACCATGTAAATACCATGTTAGTGCCGCTGAATATCCATGGATACCGCCTCTATACTCCCCAATGCAAGCCAGTTGGCAGCGGGGTGTGTTGGGGACGTTCTGGGGCAGCACCCGTTGCTAAGGTTAGCACTACTTGACGAAAATCTGACCCAGGTAACCCTGGCCTAACGTTCGCTGCATTAGCTAACTGGGAAGCAGCTCAGTATCACAGCTGCCTGGTTAGCCTCACAGAAATCTGGCAAACGTGGATATTTAATGCCAGGGCCGGATATCTGGGTTTAGGTTTTGGCGCCGGTGGCTTGCCACATAGGCAGTGCTAGCTGTCAGTGCTGACTATCCCCTCCCCCCCCCCTCCATTGTGATTTGCTGTGCTACAGTTGTCTCTGTGGAGTATTAGAGATAGACTGAAAATTACTAAGTGTTTGTTCATCCAGGCTATGGGAGATATATCAAATTAGAAAACAAAACCTACTAACTTCAAAGGGGAGAATGAATCAGGGACTACAACTACCACACTGCACTGGGGAGATGTAAATTGGGAAAACCAGGACTGGCCTAAAATGTCAGTACTGGATCTGGGTGGAGTGGCAGCTCTGCTGCTGGCTAACCTTGAGTTTTCAATAGGAAGTGCTATGGTTAGTTTCCTTTTGAAAATGTGCTTGGAGGTCTGTGGGTACCTTCAAGCCCCATATTCATTTTTAAAATTGCCTCTTCAAATTCCATCATTAAGAGCATAATCATGGAAGGTGCAAAGTGAAAGGTAGAAAGGATGGTGGGTCAGATTACTGAACATAACATGAGGAACAGATAAGAAGGAAGAGAAAATGAGGTAGAAAAACATCTTGGAAAGTCTTGATTGTATAGTAAAATGATTGTCCCAGTAGCTGCCACAGTAGTTTGATTTGAATAAAGCCACTGAATCATGATTTGGTGACCATCTCGTTATATACTCTTTTCAGAAAGGACAAGATAAGTCAACATGAAGTTCCACTGAGAAGCAAAAGAGCCTACAGTAGTTGTGCATTTGCGCTTTGTGCATATGTGTGGTTCAGAAATACATCACCCCATGAGAATCCTAATGATATACTCCCTCCCCCCATTATTATTATTAGTATCCGGATTTGTACAGCACATACCCAATGCATGAAGTGCTGTACAGCGATGCCTAAGAAATAATTTTATAAAGTCATTAGCTCATATATGTGGTAGTTTAAGCACAGTAATGGCTCTCTTTATAACATCCCAATGGACGTAAAAGTACATGTGTTGACATGAATGTACTTATGTAAGGGGTATAGCCAGGGGCATTGACTGGGTGGAGTGTGGGCAGAGTTCACAAGTAGGCATGTTCATGATAAAATACCTTATTTTACATGTATACTTGCACACTTAGGTGTATGTTTACTAAACCGTGCTAATGTTACCGGTGCTAGGTGCAGCGTTAACATGAGCAATGCCATATAAGGAAGTGGGCGTACCAGCGTTGAAGTAGCAATGGCCGATTAACGTGCAATAGAGGGCGCCTTGGCTTGTTAACGCGTGGTAACCTTAATTTCATGCCAGGGCGATGCTAGAAGCTAGAAGCTATAGAGGTGTAGCCCACTGGTTAATACAATGACTGCCAAGCCAGAGGTCATGGGTCTGATCCCTCAGCGGTCTCATCTAATAAGGCTGTTTGAGGCAATCCCTTTTCCTGCCTGTAACACTCAGACACATCTCTACAATCTGTGCTGCCAGCAAAAACACCCTCACCTCAATGCCGTAACCTAAGGTGCCTCATAGGGCACAGTATAAAGTGCCCTGTCTGCCAAGGTGCCTTATACAGCGCCCTGGCTGACAAGGCACTTTATAATGTGCCCTATAGGTTACGGCACTGAGGTGAGAGTGTTTTTGGCTGGCAACACAGACTGTAGAAATGTGTCTGACTGTTACAGGAATTAAAAGGAAATGCCTCAGACAGCCTTATTAAATAATACCACTGCAGGATGGAACTCACAACCTCTGCCTCAGCAGTCATTGTATTAACCAGTGGGCAACATCTCTACAACTTTTATCACAGCACTGGCTGGCTACAGAATGACTGCAGGTCACTGCACAAACTGTCTGCTGTGGCTACCGGGATAGGGTAAACCCACCAGTACCCATGATGCACTGTACATGCAGAACAGCAGTCTACATCTGATCACAGGATGGAGTATGTGTCTCCACAGCACCTCAGCCTGGTAGGGGGAACTGACTGTGTGTGTTACTGGCACAGAGTAGCTACAGACCATAACGCTGTGTGGGTCCTGTGCTCACCCTGAGGGTGACGTGGGTCGCCCAGCACTAGGTCCGCAGTACCCGGGTTGGCTGCGATAACCTTTGTTGCAGGTCCCCATCAGTGCAAGTGTGTGGTAGGTATTCCTTACAGACACACCTAGGATAATCCTGTGTCCATATGTATTCCCCACTCATGTCTAGCCCTTGTGGACCATGATGCACCTGGAATAATGCATATCCAGTGTGGTTGCCATGGTCACGTTTTGTAAGAGAAGGGGTGTGTCTGATCTCACATGTGGATTATGTAGTATCACATATTATACTCTCTGGATCAAGGTGGTGGACAGGATCTGCCCCAACAGACCCACACTCTACATCTTTGCAAGGGAGGCAGTAGAGGGACATGATGAAGGACTGTGGGACCAGCAACCCCAGTCCAGTTGGTGAATGGACACCATCCATGACAGGTGATGCACGACTGTACTTATCACATAGGGCACTGGCAGACAGGCATGACAAAGCTCAGCTGCCCCCCACCACAATCTGACATTCACCAGCTGAGGGCACAGTCAGTCTGCACCCTGCAAGGTGTTCCAGCCATACACATGCTAACTGCAGACAGTCTACTAGCCAGTACATGCTCCCAGAAAAACTATGTGCACCAAGCAGGTATGTCAGCAATTGGGCCCCAGAAAAGGGAACTCACAGATATCACTAGAGAAAAACACTGACTAGCACTATGTGGGAACCTAGACATGCCATGGTCACTGCTCAGTCAGAGCGCGAGTGACCTCACAGCATGACATGCTGCGGCCACCCTGTCCGTGCAGGTGGTGGTCGGCCACTACAACATCCCAGCCATTGCCCTATGCCCTGTGCAGATACATCCTGCCCAGACCGCCCTGTCCGGCACATACCCACAATACCTTGCTCCTCATTATGCACATTGGCAGGCTAAAACTGGAAACTGTGCAAGCATTGTGGGCTCAGTAAGGTGTAGGTAGCCACAAAACACTGGATAGACATACACACACTCCCACACCTATTTCAGCATTGTACAAAGATAGAGGTGATTGGCAGCCCTGGCCGCCACACCAGTCCTGGGCACAGTGCAGGCATTGCTAAGGTACTCAATACTGTTAGGGTCACTCTCCAGGGTGGTAAACACTGTCAGAAATAAAAACTGAAACACACTCCACAGATATCAGAAAGGTTGCTATGATGAATCTCTGTCAACAAATTGTGCTTAATTTAGGATTTGTTATCTGAAATTAATCATAGAAACCTTTTGATATATATGGAGCGTGTTTCCATGTTTATGACAGCATTGCTAAGGTATGCAGGTGCTAGCCATGGTAGCTGCTGCTCCGTGCAGGGCCCAACAGCCTGACTCTCCATGAGGCTTTGGATAGTGGAGCCTGTGGGTGAGGGTGTTTGTGCCCCTGTTGGCTGATGTTCTAGGGCAGAGGTTCCCAACTCCGGTCCTGGGGGGCCAAACACCATTCAGGTTTTCAGGCTGTCCCTAATGAATATGCATGAGATACATTTGCATACAATGGGGGCAGTGCATAGAAATGCATCTCATGCATATTTATTAGGGACAGCATGAAAACCTGAATGGTGTTTGGCCCTCCAGGACTGCAGTTGGGAACCTCTGCTCTAGGGAGTGCACATGTTTATGGTGTATGTGCTCTGTAGGGTAAAACATAGGGACATGGTCTGCAGGAGCCACAGCTGGGACTTGAACCTGTGATCTTCTGCCCCTGAACACACTAGCTGTGTGTACTGCACCAAACTGTTGCCACAGAGGCATTTAATTCCCTGTAGATACAATGACTGTTCTTCAAACAGACCTTCTCTGTTGCACTGCACGCCACCCACCTAAACAGGGCTTTGCCTTGGTCTGCTGTGGGCAGATGCCACTTCCCCCTCCACCACCAGCAGCCCTCCCCCACCATGCTGACATGTCCTTATGCCGGTGGTGCTAGTGGTGCGCAGTCCCAGGCCATCCAGTGTGCGGGCGGCTGCCTATGGTGTGGGTTCTGGGGTAGAGGTGCCTACATAGACATCCACACTTCCCCCCGACACCATCTGCCAATGTTATCTGCCTTTTGGGGTACCTGCTGGGTACTGTCCCCTGGATGGGACAATGTGGCACACACACTCATGGGCATGTTTGACGTTGGTCAGTTGCTGTCTTGCTTATTTTCCGTTTCTGTGTTCCTATGTGCAACCTAGGCATCTGCCTAGTCCACCCTGTGCCCCAGCTGCCCCACTGCATGTTCTGCCTGTAGCCCCCTGTACCCCATTTGCAGCATCACCATAGTGCCCTTTTTTTACTTGGGCACTATGATGTTGCTGCACATGTAGCACTACTATCACTTTTCTTGGTCTCCCTGCCTTTGCTGTACATTGCTGACTGAAATGGTTTCTCTCTCCTGCAATTGTGCCTCTAATGCGAGGTTTTCACTCGCGGTAATTTTCGGCCCTTCATTCCACAGTTTTAGAGCAGCAGGAGCCTCTCCCCGCCCACTCCCCGCCCGTTGACCCCCTTCTCTCCACCCTCTCTCCACCTTCTGCGTGCCTTAACGCTGCCGGGGATGTTATCGCGTGGTAAGTAACGTTATCGTGCGATAATGTTACTTTATCGTGCGATAATGTCACCACTGCGATGTTATCGCCGTTTAGTAAACATACCCCTTAATGTGTGTTCATTTCCGCACCTTAACATTAATGTGTTATTTAAGTTAGTCTTTTGTAAAGACAAGTAGGTGCCTATTTGTTTTTGTAAAATAGGCTTGAAATAGGAGCATTTTGGTTGCCCTAACCTGGGAGCCTCTGTTATAAAATTACCCTCTAAGGGAGCAATTTTACAAGTGACTTCAACATGTAGAACAATGTTTTATATAATCAGGTGGCAGGTCATAAAATTTCCTTTGATTATATGGGTGCAAAAGCACATGTACAGAAGCGTAGTCAGAAAACAGGCTCAGGTCGGGGCAGGCCAAATAGGATTGGAAACAATAGGCAAGCAAAGATCAGCAGCAATAGATCAGCGGAAGAAGTGACACCCAAGAAATTGTAAGTCAGACATATCCAAGAAGGTAGAAGGGAGTTCCCGGGTCTAAATAGGTGCAGGTGACCACTCAGAGAAGATCATTCTCTGAGAACCAATTAGGCAAAGATGTATCAATAGAGGACCAATCGAAGCAGGCTGCATCATCAAAATACGAGTAGGGACAGCATAAGAGGCAGGAAGAAGCCAAAACTCACCTACTATGCATGAAGAACAAGGGAGGGAGTTCCATAAAAAGATGACGGAAGAAAAAGATCACATGGCCTATCTAGTCTGTCCTTCCATATCAACCACTACAACAGTCCCCTTTTTCCCTTTAGAGATCCTCTGTGTTTTTCCCATGCTTTTTTAAATTCAGATAGTGTCCTCCTGTCCACCACTTCCACTGGGAGACTATTCCATGTATCTACTACTCTTTATGTAAAGAAATATTTCCACATACTACTCCTGCTTCTATCCCCTTTCACTCACATCATATGTCCCCTGGTAGCAGAACTTGCCATCAACTGAAAGAGACCCTCCTGTGCATTTATGCCATGGAGGTATTTAAATGTCTCTATCATATCGCCCCTATCCCGCCTTTCCTCTAAAGTATGCATATTAAGATCTCTAAGGGGTATGCTTACTAAACTGAGGTAACGTTACATACCGCGCGTTATGTAACGTTAACGATCGTAGGTAACGTTAACGTGCGGTATGTAACGTTAACATGCGTTAACGTTACTTAACGATCGTTAACGTCCCCTGCCGCGGTAAGCACCACAGAAGGTGGAGAGAGGGCGGAGAGAAGGGGTCAATGGGCGGAGAGTGGGTGGGGAGAGGCCCCTTTCACACTAACGCGCTGAACTGAAGGGCTGAATCCTACCGCGAATGAAAACCTGCCGTTAGATGCACATTTGCAGGAGAGAGAAACAATTTAAGTGTCAGCAATGTACAGCCTAGGCAGGGAGCCCAAGAAATGTGATAGTAGTGCTCCATTTTCAGCAACACCATAGTGCCAAAGTATGAATGGCCACTATAACGATGGTGCAAATGGGGCATAGGGGGCCGCAGGTGGGACATGTAGCATGGGCAGCTGGGGCACAGGGTGGACTAGGCAGGCGCCTAGGTGGCACATAGGAACATAGAAACCGGACATCAGCAAGACAGCAGCTGACCAAGGCCAAACACAATCCACCTATATCTACCTGGTTCACCCGAGCCAATAGTTGCTACGGCACTGACCTGACATCCCCCCATCTATCCCGCCCCCATGTGGCAGGGACATAATATTGGTAGGCAGTGATGGAGGGTGATGTGAGGATGTCCATGTATGGCCTCCCATGCCGGGATCCGCTCCCTAGGTGGGCGCCTACCTACACAGTGGATGGCCTGGGACTGCGCACTACCAGCACCGACAGCAAATGGCCATGTCAGCTTGGCAGGGGGGTGTATGCCTGTGCTGGAGGGGGCAGTGCCACCTCCCTGCAGTGGACCTAGGCCATGCCCTGCATCAGTACGTGGTGTGCAGTGCAACATACAAAGTCTGGCTGAGGAAAAGTACAGGTAGCCCCAGGGACTATTGTGCATCTGTGGCAACAGTGTGGTGCAGTACACCCAGCCAGTGTGTCCAGAAGCAGAGAGTCACAGGTTCAAGCCCCAGCTGTGGTTCCTGCAGAGCATGTCCCTATGTTTTACCCTACAATGCAGATACAACAGCAACATGTGCAAAGCCCAAAGCAGCGGTGAACAGGGGTACAAACACCCACATACACAGGTTCCACAATCCAAAGATGCATGGAGAGTCAGGCTGTTGGCTCCAGCATTGAGCTGAAGTTATCACCAGAGCACTACTACTACCCCCTGCACAGTTTAGCAATGTCGGCACTGTGATCAGGACCAGTGTGGCGGGCAGGGTTGCCAACCACCCCTATCTTTGTACAATGCTGCAATAGGAGTGAGCGTGTGTGTATGTCTATCTATTGTTCTCTGGCTGCCCACCCTTCACTGGGCCCAAAATGTCTCACTGTTACCAGCGTTAGCCTGAATAGGTGCATAATGAGGAGCAAGGTATTTTGGGTATGGCCCGGACAGGGCAGATTGGCCAGGATGCATCTTCACAGGGTGTGGGGCAATGGCTGGGACACTGTAGTGCCTGACCACCACCTGCATGGACAGGGTGGCCACAGCATGGCATGTTGGGAGGGCACTCACTCTGACCGAGCAGTGACCATGGCAGGTCTAGGTTCCCACATAGCGCTCTACACTATTTGCTTCCAGTGATATGTTTGTGTTCCACAGTCCTGGGGTCCCCATCACTGAGTTGCCGGCTTGCTACACATAGTTTTTCTGTGAGCAGGCTGGTGAACTGTCTGCAGTTAGACTGTGTATGGTCAGAACACTTTAAGGTATGGTCTGAGTGTGCTGGTGACTGGCAGACAGTGGTGGGAGGCAGTTGGTGTTTTCCAGACTTAACTCCAGCATTGCTGCTAGTCTGCCACTGCCCCAGTCATAGGTATGGCTCTAGGCCACCGACCCTGGCAGTGTTCATGGGTTCAGTTCCTCATTGTTCTCTCTTCTCATGCCTGTCCTACTCAAATAGTGTGCATGCCTGTAGAGGTCATATTTTTGCAGATCTGTGCTTCCAGCCCATAATACTCTCGCCACAATTGCCAACATTCCCTCGGTCTGTCTATCTGCGTCTGTCACCTGTGTAGAGTCCTGTCTGCCAGTGCAGGCTGCCACCCCATGTCATGCACTGCTACCCTTTTCTGCATTGCGCCTCTTCATGCTTGCCTCGCCTGTGCCTGATCTGCATGGTGTCAGCATACATCAGCATGACATTATGCCTAGCATAGGTGTCATGGCTTATCCCAGACCTTGGATTGCAAGCAGCTTTGACCCTCTGGTGATGTCAGTCTCCAGACTTAATGAGCATAGTTTACCTGATGAGATTAGCTCTGACCCCCTGGTGATGTCAGTCTCCAGACTTAATGAGCATAGTTTACCTGATTGGTCTGGAAGATAACAGCCTCTCCTTACTAATTAGGAGAGATCAGATCAAACAGACCAAATTATGACAAAAAGGGAGGTGCTGGAGAATTTCACTATAAATACAGAGAAACACAAAGTATTTCTCTCTTCCTATTTCATCGGACACTCCTTACACCCACTTCTTACCCCCCACACTTCTTCCTATACATTGAACACCCACTTCTGACCCCACCCTTCTTTCTCTCTCTCTTCCTATTCTCTCTCACACACAGACAGACACACAGGCACACAGATTCATTGAAGTACACTGAAGCAGCTTTATAACAGCTTTTTACATCTGTTCTGTACCTAAGTAATAAGCCTATTTCTATATAAAAAAACATTTTCCAAGCCACACCTGTTTGGTTGTCTTATTATGCTACAAACCCTACTGTCTCTGTGAAATGAACCCAGGACCAAACGGAGAGTAACCAAAAGTAGGGAACGGCGAAAGATTACAACTTGGTCATAGAAAAAACAGCCAGGCCAGCTGTAAACCGGCCGATTGGCAACCCTATCCCTACTTCTCTTTATAAAATGCAGAGTATGTGCCTTGAATATAGGCAGGATCACTTGTACCTAAATGTGCATGTCTATTTATGCAAATAGGCATGTAGATTAAGATATTTTATAGTCTATACTCATGCATATGTACATTGCCTGTATTCCACAAAGACCATACCCCTGGCTACACCTAGCAGCAAATTAGCATGTTCATGTCCATGTCAACGTGTGCACTTTTATGCTGGTCAGTATTTTATAAGAGGCCTTTTATGCACATGGAATGATTTTCAGACTCTCAACCCTGTGCTGATGTGTCCCTTAGTTAGGTTTTCAGGATATTAACAATGGATATGCATGAACAGATTTGCATGAGCTGTCTCCATGGCATGCAAATTTCTCTCATGCATATTCAGTGTGGGTAGCCTGAAAACTTGACTGGCTAGGAGGCAGACCAAGTCAAGGTCGAGGTCTCCTGCTTTTCACCTCACCTCCTGTGTGTCTGTCTGCTGTTACCCTGGTACATTCACACAATTCTATGCTGAAACGTTGTCAGTTTTTGACTGTGTGTTCCAATGGTTTGTGTTTAGCTGCGGCAGGTCATCTTGCCATCAGATTTTAGATTTAATTGCCAAAAACTCTGATTGTGACTTTATACTTCTTAACCTTTGCTCTAGAATATAGAGGCATGTTTACTAAAGTACACTAACTGTTAGCAAGGGGTTTGCCGCATGGTAGGTGTGCCACACTAACAGCAGAGGGTCCCACGCTGTAAATCCTGTGCTAACTGGATAGAGCATGATTGGGCAGAGACTGGGAGGGTTAGAGGCAGAATGTGGGCATTGATGGTGCATCATGGTCACCATGGATATATTTTGGGCACATTTATTTATTTTATTTATTTATATTCTCTTATATACCGCGCTATTCTGCATCAGTGCGGTTTACATTGAACAAACTGAAATTGCATTGAACAGGGCATTATAACTTGGAGATAACTATTTTACAGGGAACATGGGCTATGGAGGGTTAAGTGGCTTGCCCAAGACCACAAGGAGCACCTGTGGGACTAGAAACCCCCAGTCCTTCCGGCCCAAGGTTGCTGTCCTCTAGTGGGATTTGAACCCCCGACCTTCCGGCCTGAAGTACCTTGCCCCAACCACTAGGCCACTCCTCCCTCCTCCACATGCTAACTGTGAATGTTGTTGTTAGAGCAGGTGCACTTCACTCCATCTCAATGAATGTCATTACGTGCACCTGCGTGCCAGTTAGCTCTAACGGCAGGGGGATGGACGCATATGCCCCCTAAAGATAGATAGCATGGGCCTCCGTGTTAGTTTTAAAGCTCAAAGGTGCTCTTTAGTAAAACATGCCCCCTGGTATTTAATACTTTCATCAAGACTATTTCAGAATTTTTCATAGAATTTACCATGACAAACCAGCATTCAAATCCAGTCTTCTTAACACTTATTAAAATCATACAAGAACAGGGTTTTTTCTAGTTGACAGTGACATTTCGGACAGCAGATATGATGACATCAGTGTTTGCTTTTATTGTTGTTTTATGGTGCAACACACTACTAAAATTAATTAGCTGCAATGATCTGATCGGCCCAGGCCCTGAGTTCAGTGACACGGGCATATACTCCAGGAGTGGAAGGGGAGCAGGTGTTGCTTCCCCAGGACACAATGCCAACCAGAGTCCAGGCTCCATTCTTCTGGCACACAAGAGGGCCACCGGAGTCACCCTGCAAGGCAGGAATAGACGGAACATCAGTGCACTTTGTAATTCCAGGAGAAAGTATATCAATGGGAACCATACATATCCAAGCCTGTGTAACTGAGCCCTAATCTCATTGCTTTTAGACTGAATAAAACATTTGCCCATCACATTTAGCCTTGTTCTCATTTCTCTGTTGGAGACTTTTGCTCTTTATACATCACTGTACCTTAAACCATGTTCCTAGGCCTGGAATCCCCTAACACCCAACAAGAGATCACCTGCACACTCCAGGAGAGAGCACCAACCAAGGAGCTACCTTCTTTGCTATTCATGCTTCACTGGCCAACAGTTTAAAGAGCCATTCCCATTATAAAAACCGAGGGCAATTTTTACATATAGAAAGTGGGCTATGCAAAATTTGCTACCAGATACATATATAAAAGTATATGTGGGGGCAATCTTACATATAATATTATTCATGTATAAACACAGGCATTCCTGGGGTGCAGAATTGTATGGAGTTTAGGGTTTGCATGTCTAATTTGCAAACAGTGAAGTAAGTTACAATGAGGGGCCCACAAGCAAAATTTTGTTGAGGGTTCCCTATTGTCATGGTCGTGCGCATCCCCCCTCATATGTTGGTCCCCTCCCTATGCAGGCCCTCCCCCCCCCCTTGTAGCAGCAATGGTGGTGGCTGTAAACTTACTTGATTATCTTTGCCATGCTGCCTCTGCTCTTGTAAGTTTGTCAAATGCCCGGCGGCTATTCTCCGCCGGGCCAAAGTCTCATGGTGTGTCTGTTATTACAAGACTTTGGCCCAGCGGAGAACAAGCCACCAGGCATGAAGCAAACTTACAAGAGTGGAGGCAGCATGGCAAAGATGATCAAGTAAGTTTGGATGCAGTGAGGAAAGCAGTAGAGTCATATGTGCCTGCTGGGTCTCTTACCACCACTGTACTGTCTGCCCTCTACTCAAGACAGACTCTTCTTTCTCGCTTTCATGTTTTTGTTCTCCTTGCCCCTGCATTTCTGGAATACTACCCTGACCCATTCTGGATTTTCTGACTCTTCTTACTTCTACTCGTATATATTCTCAGAGAGCTGTGATCTTTTGAACGTCTTCCCACTCCGATGCTTTGGTTCTTCAAATAAACTTTCTTAATCCAATTTTCAATTATAAGGTACCACTGCTGCTATTCTGTTCATCTTCCATAATGTTGAGGCCATTGCCTAAATGCTGAAAATATGTAAGCCACGCATTAATAGATTTATATTAATATATAGCTCACCATGCAGGAGGAAGCTCCAGCAGCTCCAGCGCAGATCATGACATCATAAATCTTGTTACCCCAGTATTTCTGGCAATCAGTGTTGGTCAGCAGGGGTAGAGACACCTGCTGCAGTATGTTGGGAGTTTGGCTGGCTATAGATCAAAGAAATAATGATGCAGTTATCCAGCTGTGATTTCCTTGGCAATACAGGCAGCACTGAATTCTAGGGGTGTGCATTCATTAGTGCACATTTGGTTTATTAAGACAACTTAAAAACTTTAAAGGCCTTTTACTAAATGCTGCTAATGTACATGGGCATGCTAGTTACCAGCTGCCAAAATGCACATTAACTGACAATCGCACGCTAATGTGGAGATTGGGCGGATCGGGGTAGAATGTGGGTATGAAGGGCACATTTATTTATTTTTATTATTTATTTTATTACAATTTCTTATATACCGCACTATTCGATATCAGCGCGGTTTACATTATAACAAAATGACCATAACAACAAGCTGTTTGGTTTTACATAGAACAGGAGTACAAACTTGGATAACAGGGGTGAACTATGTACATGAAATAATTACAAAGAACAAGATTAAGCAACAATAACATAAGGAAAATATGTGCATAAATTGCAGGCGGGGTGCTGGCACTGTCTCAGAACTAACAATGATTACTTTCTTAGGTGGGGTTACCTAGATTTCGTTGCTGACTGGGTAGTATTGGAGGAAAAGGTGATATTTGAGTGCCTTCCTGAACTGAGTTAGGTCTACAATGGCCCGAATGTCGGATGGTAGAGCATTCCAGAATTTGGGGACGTAGAGACTGAAGGCCCTGTTTGCCGTTGTAATGTTGCATTTTGTCAATGCCTTCAGGGTTATTAGCAGGTTTACAGCTGTTGCTCTTCTGGATCTGTTGGGGGGCACTGTGTGAATGAGTTCCGTGAGTGAGGAAGATGACAAGCCATTGATGGCCTTGAATGAGAGGAGTAAGGTTTTAAAGATAAGCCTTCCGTGGATAGGGAGCCAGTAAAGCTGCTTGAGAAAAGGAGTCACGTGGTCACTTCTGGAGGCTCACAATCACAGTCAATGTGACAATTAATGCAGGTATACCTCATGTTAATGTATACATTTGTGTGTTAGCTCCCAGAAACATATTGGTCATGCCCCCGATGGTTAATGTGGAGGCTTTGTCCTTGCTGTGCTTTAAAAAAGCGCTCAAAGTACAAACCCTTAGCAGGATTTAGTTAAAGGGCCCTTTAGTATGTATTGATTTAACATGCATTAACTTAGTGACTTAGGGGTATGTTTACTAAATCGCGTTAGTGCAGTTCACGTTAGGATCCGCGTTAATAAGACAAACCCCCAAATAAGGAGATGGGCGGGACAGCGGAAGACCTAACGCGCGTTACAGAACTAACGAGCGATACATGGCGCATTAGCGGGTCACCGTGCGTTAAGCATAAGAAGCCACTCAGACATACATAATCAATACAGAGCTGTAGCACAATGGTTACTGCAGTGACTGCTGATACAGGCGTAATGGGTTCGAGTCCCCAGGGTGCCAGATGCAGAAGGCTGTTCCAGGCATTAGCCTGTACATTACAGAGGAAATGAGGCTTGTTTTTCAGTACATTGGGTATGGGTGCCTAGCCGCGTGCGTTGGTACATGGGTAGTATCGTGCGTGGGTACGTGTGGTTTTACCAGTATGGGCATTTTATATATTACAGACTCTGTGGGGTGTCTTGCACCTATACATTATGTTATCAGATATACATGTGATGGGCCATGGTTTATCAGCGCCTGTGAGCTGGTGCTGCGGTTTCACAGGGTTGGAATGTGCCAGTCACCCCCATGATGCACTGCACATGCAAATCAGCTGCCCACACATACACACCATGGGGAATGCACCCCACAGCAACTCGGCCTAGTAGGGGGAACTGACCATGTGCACCCCCACAGCACCTCGGCCTGATAGGGGGTACTGACCGTGTGTTGTACTGGCACAGAGTGGCTACACACCGTCACATTGTTCGGGTACTGTGCTCACCCTGAGGGTGCAGTGAGCCGTTCAGCACTAGGTCTACAGCACCGTCCATGGCTGAAAGAGTCCATGGTGCAGGTCCAAAGCAGTGTTACTGTGTGAGATAGGTAGTTTCTGCAGGACCACCTTGGACATCTCTGTCTGCTTCAGGCAGGTGTAGCCCCATGCACCACCCCCTCCCCCTCCCCCAGGGCAGCAAACAGGGTCACCTATCAAAGGATCCACATTCTACCTCCCTGCAAAGGTGGCAGTAGAGGGGAACATTAACCCTAGTCCTGCTGAGGAGCAGACACCCCACAGGGCAGTCAATGCAGCTCTGTACACAGCCATAACACAATAGCAAACAGACATTAGGCCTAGATTATGGTATGCTGCTCCCCCACCACTATCTGATATTCCCCTGGTGCAAACCACTCCATCACATCACCTACCAGCTGCAAACAGGCTGCTAGTGCCCAGTGGAGCTGCCTGCACCCAGAACTGGGATGCCAGCATACACAGCAATCAGATACATCAGTGACTGGGCCCCAAAAGGAAACCCATATTTATCACATGAGAGAAATACTAGATAGCACCATGGGAGTGCCTAGCCATGCTGTGGTCACTGCACAGTCAGGGTGAGAGTGAGCTCTCAGCAGGATATACTGAGGTCACCCTGTCTGAGTAGGTGGTGGCCAGCCACTACAATGTGCCTGTCACTGCCCTATACCCTGTGCAGATGCACCCTGTACAGGCCACCCTGTCCGGCCTATACCCATGGTACCTTGCTCCTCATTATGCACATTGGCAGCCTAATACCGACAACATTGCTGGCAGCGTGGACTGTGGAAGGTGTTTGCAGCCACCACACACTGGATAGACAGACAGCCACCCCCACACCTATGCCAGCATTGAGCTACTATAGAGGTGGCCAGCAGCCATAGCCACCACACCAGTACTGGGCATAGTACACGCATGGATATGGTACACAGGGCTTTTGGGGGGTCACTCACAAGGGTGGTGAACACTGTCAGAGTCCAGACCTGCAGCAAACACCGCAGACATCAGAATGATTGTTATGGTGGAGCTCAATGAGCGAGCTGTGCTTGTCGTAGGGATTGGTATCTGCCAGTTATCATGGGGAACGTTTGATAGCTCTGTACCATATACCCAGGTGTAGGGTGGCATTGCTACGGTATGCAACTGCTAGTATTGGGGGATACAGGCAGGGCCCAATGTCTTGCCTCTCCAGGGGGCATTGGCCAATTAGGGCCTATGGGTGGGTGGGTGGCCCTGTTGGCTGCTGCTTTACAGCATAGTTCCCCGACTCCAGTCCTGCTGTTCCACACACTGTTCGGGTTTTCATGCTGTCCCTCATAAATATGCACGAGCTACATCTGCGTACCATGGGGGCGGTGCATAGATATGCAGCACAGGCATCTTTATTTGGGGCAGCATGAGGACGGAATGGTGTGGGGCCCTCCAGGACTGCATTTGCGGGACTCAGCTTTAGGTAATGTGCCTGTTTCTGGTGTCTGTGTTTCGTGTGGTAAAATATAGGCCATGCGTATGTTCTCTGCAATAATGGGGTGTCTTTACTATCAATGTTTAGTGGTGGGTAAAACTATGGGGACTGGGTTGGCAGGAGCCCCAGCTGGGATTTGAACCTGTGACCCTCTGGTCTTACAGGCACTGGCTGTGTCTGTTGCACCACACTGTGGCCACAGAGACAGTGCAGTCCCTTGAGCTATTTACACCGGCCTGACGAGTCCGAAACCCTGCTCTGCAACAGGTTTACTGTGGCCTCATTTACCTTGTATGCAGACAAAGGTGCACATAAACCTCTGAAACGACCTCATAAAAGGGGCACACACCCCTAAACAAGCTGGACAACCATGAGATCATCGGGCAACATTACACAACACTCCCAGGACAGCTCCATTACAATGAGATGGTCTTTGAAAGGGTCTGCGGAGCGTGGACACTTCCACACATCATTTCGTTTTTATTTGGTGCTTGCCATGGACTGTTGTTCCTTTTTGCACATTGCTATCACTGTGGCACAGCTGCATTATGCTTTTTAACATGTTTCTTGTGGGCATTTTTAACCTTTTATGTGATATTCTGTTCTGTGCACATGTATCACACTGCTCACGTTTGGTGGGTTTCCCCGTTTTTCCTGTACATTGCTGACGGAAATGGTTTCTCTTGCCTTTAAATGCCTTTAACGGCAGGTTTTCTTTCGCGTTGTAATTCAGCTCTGCAAATCAGTGCGTTAGCCTCTCCACGCCCACTCTCCACCCATTGACCCCTTCTCTCTGCCCACTCTCCACCTTCTGCGCTGTTTTAACACGCCGCGGGGCTTTACGATCGTTAACCACGATTAACGCGCGTAGTATGACGTTAACGGTCGTTGGCGCGTGATTACGCGCGTTATACTGCACTTACGATCGTTAACGTCATACAACGCACGTTATTCACGATTAACGCACTTTAGTAAACATACCCCTTAATGTGCACTATCCATTGAATTAAGGCACACTAAATCATTTTAGCACAGGGGTTCTAAACCCAGTCCTTGGGACATATCTAGCCATTCTGGTTTTTAGGACAGCCACAATGACTATATGTGAGAGAAATTTGCATACACTGCCTCCATTGAATGCAAATCTCTCTCATGCATATTCATTGTGGGTATCCTGAGAACCCGCCTGGCTAGGAGTGCCCCAAGGACCAGATTGACAACCCCTGATTTAGCATGCACTAAGTACTCTGCATAGTATATTAAAACAAATGTGTAAAACTGAAAAACACCTGGAAATAGGGAAAAATTCATTAAAAAAATGAAAACTGAATTTTTCTTGCCTGCACACTTCTGTACTGAATTTTATAGAAGGTAGACCCAAGCGATCCCTATTCTCCCAAGTATGCTGGCACTGCAGGGCAGGCTCGCTGACGTGCTACCATTATTGCCATCTATGGTTTTCTTGCTTATATTAATGTGTATCATAGAAGGCAGTAGGTTTCTCTGTGACAAAGGCCTCTGTGTACAACAGAAAAATTCATTTGGATGGCATAAAGATTCTCAACAGGGTGGACACCCCGGAGAAAGTTGAGAACATGAGAAATGATCAACAAAAATTAGAAAAATGGTTTAATGCTTGGCAGTTATGATTTAATGCGAATAACTGCAAAGTGATGCTCTTGAAATGCAGAAATCCACAGCAGCAGTATATTTTAAGGGATGAGAGGCTGATGTCCACAGACCAAGAGAGAGACTTCATGGTGAGGATCTCATAATGGTGAAACTATGAGAAAAAGCAGTGGCCAAATCCAGTAAGACACTAGGCTGCCGAGAGATGAGCATAACCAGCTGAAGGGAGGTAGTGATAACGTCCCTGTGCAGATCATTGGTGAGGCCTCACTTGGAGTACTGTGTTCAGTTTTAGAGGCCGTATCTCGCTAAGGATATAAAAAGTCTTGAAGTAATGCAGAGGAAAGCAACCAAAATAATATGAAGTCTGCACTAGATGACATATAAGAGACTTGAAGACTTGAATATGTTTTCCCTAGTGGAAAGCATGGACAGGGGAGACTGGTACAGACCTTTGAATACTTGAAAGGTATTAATGAACAGACAAACCTTTTTCAAAGAGACAGAAACTATAAAACTAGAGGTCATGAAATGAAGCTATGAGGAAGTAAACTTAAAAGCAATGTCAGGAAATACTTTTTCACAAAGAGGATAGTAGATGCCTGGAATGACCTCCCAGTGGGACAAAAATCAGTGAGTGAATTCAGAAAATGAGAATGGGACAGACACAAAGGATCCATATATTGCAAGAGGAGTCTTCCTGCTCAAGGTAAAACTTAAATGATTTCTACACTTAAAAAATACACAGAGTGGCACATGAGGACATACTTGAAGTTCTTGATACGTGAGAGGGGAGATATAATGGAGATGTTTAAATATAAATGCACAGGAGGAGAGCCTCTTTCAACTGAAAGAACTTTGTAACAAGGGGGCATAGGATGAAGATGATAGAAGATTGACTCAGGAGTAATTCCAACGCTACCCCTCCCACCACAATCCTGGACAAATGCATAATTGGACATCATACTTTTAGTCTTAAACTGTGCTTTGTATGCATGTGTGTGCCTGTTCCCCTGCAGGGAAAAGAACATGCTGATGGCTCTTTGAGTGCGTATGGTCATCAGGATCTATTGTTTTGCTTTGCCTGTTGCTGCTGTTTGCTGCCCCTCAGAAGCTGCTGCTCTAGGCTACTGCCTCGCCTTGTCTAATGGTTGGAATGGTCCCGGGGGCTACATTGCAATTGAGGCAGAGATACGAGGTAAACTTGCAGACTGCCTTTTTAAATGAAAACACAATTACTACTATTTAGAGGAGCCCTTCCTCATCCAAATATTCTGCCTGCTTCTGAATTCTATCAAATTACAAAGAGCTTGACTGTAATTGTTGCAGTTTATATCACAGATCTGTGAGACATAGCTAAAACCAGGAAGCTTCTTACCACTGGATTGAGTCACGCCCCAACCGGTTGTGACACACTTCAAGCCCCCACTGAAGTTGTCAGTAGTAGATGCCAGACATACTGGAGATACACGGGCATCCAGGCTGGCGGGGGAGGAGAGCTTCAGGAGAGTGATATCATTTCGGATAGTAAATGGGCTGTAGTTGGGGTGTTTGAAAACCTGCAGCAGAGCAAAACACACTTACATCCAGTTCATTGTCCATTGGAGACATCACATGGGTTAAAAAAACGCTATGCTAGAACCCACTGAAAGTAATCTATCCTTGAGGTTCCATGTTAGTATTTGAAACTGCTGTTCAGATATTTGTCTGAGGAATCTGGATTGCATTTCCAAGACAGAGTGTTATAGTTTCATAAAAACGAGAACTTGTACCAAAACAGGTAAGGGTAAAAATAAAAAAATATATTATATAATGGATACTCCAGGTAAATGAGCCCAAGAGACTGGATTTTAAATGGCATCATAATAAGCTAAATGATCATACTGATGTTTAAATTATTATAGATATTCAGTGGTGCTAAACATATCGTCAGCAGCACTGAATATATAGCTCTTGACCCTTCTGATCCTTCTAATTATAGTCCCATCTCCCTTCTCCCCTTCCTTTCAAAACTTCTTGACTATGCAGTTCTCTGCCACTGCCTTGAATTTCTCTCCTCTCATGCCCTCCTTGATACCCTCCAATCTGGTTTTCGCCCTTTTCATTCTACTGAAACGGCTCTTGCCAATGTCTCCAGTGACTTGTTCTCGGCTAAGTCCAAAGGCCTTTTTACTCTGTTCTTATTCTTCTTGATCTTTCTGCTGCTTTTGATGCTGTTGATCACTCTCTCCTTCTCAACATATTATCCTCTTCTTATCTCTCCAATCGCTCCTTCAGTGTTTGTTCTTATGGTTCCTCCTCTACTGCCATTCCTCTCTCAGTGGGTATACCACAACGGTCTGTTCTAGGCTCTCTCCTTTTCTCTCTCTACACCCAGTCCCTTAATGCCCTCATCTCTTCCCATTGCTTTCAGTATCAGTTTTATGCTGATGACTCTCAAATCTATCTATCTTCTCCTGTTGTGTCTCCTGCACTTCAAACTCGTATCTCTGCTTGTTTATCTGTCATCGCTGCCTGGATGTCTCACCACTGTATGGAGTTGAATATGACTAAAAACGAACTTCTTATCTTTCCCCCCCAACCCTCCTCCCACCTTCCTCCTTTCTCCATCACTGTGGACAATACTCTTCTTCTTCCTGTTTCCTCAGCCCTTAATCTTGGGGTCACCTTTGCCTCCTCTCTCTCCTTCTCCACACATATTCAACAGATTGCTAAAACTTGTCGTTTCTTTCTCTGTAACTTTGGTAAAATTTGCCCCTTCCTCTCTGAACACACAACTAAAAATCTTGTTCGATCTTTACTTACCTCCCGTCTTGACTACTGCAACCTCTTTCTTGCTGGACTCCCACAGAGTCATCTTTCTCCTCTTCAATCTATTCAGAACTCAGCTGCACGCCTAATCTTCTGCCAGCCCTGATACACTCATATGACCCCCTCTTCTGAAACACTTCACTGGATCCCCAACCGTTTCCATATCCATTTCAAACTTCTCCTTCTAATGTATCAATACATTCACTCTACTGCCCCTCATTACTTTTCCTCTCTCTTCTCTCTCTACATCCCTCCTCGTGAATTCTGTTCCTCTTCTGGTTTCCTTCTCTCTATGACCTTTTCTTTTAATGCCAACTCCAGACTTTGTTCCTTTCACCTTGCTGCTCTTTATGCCTGGAACAAACTTCCTCTATCTTTATGTCAAGCCTCATCTCTCTCCCTCTTCAAATCTATGCTAAAGGCTTTCCCTTTTGAGGCTGCTTTTGAATCCTAATCTCTTGCTTCCCTTGTGTCTCCTCTCCATATTGATCTCTTATTTTTCTTGTATAGAAACATAGAAATATGACGACAGAAAAAGATCACATGGCCTATCTAGTCTGTCCTTCCATATCAACAACTACAACAGTCGCCTTTTTTTCTTTAGAGATCCTCTGTGTTTGTCCCATGCTTTTTTGAATTCAGTTACTGTCCTCATCTCTATCACCTCCACTGGGAGACTATTCCAAGGATCTACCACTCTTTCCGTAAAGAAGTATTTCCGCATATCACTCCTGAATTTATCCCCCTTCACCCTCATCCCATGTCCCCTCGCAGCAGAATTTGCTTTTAATTGAAAGAGGCTCTCCCCCTGAACATTTATGCCATGGAGGTATTTAAACATCTCAATCATATCACCTCTATCCCGCCTTTCCTCTAAGGTGTACATATTAAGATCCTTAAGTCTGTCCTCATATGCTTTATAATGAAGACCACTAACCATTTTAGTAGCCACCCTCTGCACCGACTCCATCCTGTTCACATCCTTTTGAAGGTGCGGTCTCCAGTATTGCACACTATACTCCAAATGAGGTCGCACCAAACCGCATTTGGAGTATAGAGGATCTCTAAAGAAAAAAAGGGGACTGTTGTAGTTGTTGATACGGAAGGACAGACAAGATAGGCCATGTGGTCTTTTTCTGTCGTCATATTTCTATGTTTCTAGATTGTAAGCTCTTCAAGCAGAGACTGTCTTCTTATGTGTCTGCCAAACTTTATAAATGATAAACAGTATTAGTAGTAGGATAATTTTATAAAGGGGAAACTAATTTAAGCATGTTTGCAGGCTTATATTATTGCAATTTTATAAAGACAAGTAGACATGTACCTGTCTTATAAAATATGTGGCAGATCTCACATCCATGTTGCAGATGTGGACATTTATACCAACACTGGAGTTGGTATAACTGTCTGAAGTACATGTATAAATTATAGTATTTTATAATCTAAACATATGCTTGTACACTCTGCCCAAACTCTACCCGGCAAAGTGCACACCATCAAGTCAGAGCGTGTACTTTTACGCCAGCCGGGAGTTTAGAAGATGCCGTTTACATGCATATGTAACCACATATACCTGGGAGTGACTTAATCAAATTACCTCCATATAGGGTAATTTTATAGCAAGATGTCTCATCTAAGGTGTCATGTAGGCACCTACATAGGTGCTCTTGTATGATGACCATAAGGGCCTACAGCCCCGATATTCATGCAGAATATATACTTGGATGTATGGGGGAATTAAAGTGATTTTCAGTCCCCTGATGCAAAGCTGGGCTTGAAACATTAATTCATGTCAGGAGTGCCTGAATTATGCAAGATGAGTGACTTTTAATCTGCAAAACAAAAAATATAAATAATACAGAGAATGATGAATGAATTGACCCAATTCTATTAGGGCTAAAATCAGCCATCTGTTTAGATCCGTGATGTGATGGTCTCTTTTATATAAAAAAATGTTTCTTGAAAAAGCTGCCAATTATAGAACTTGATTGTTTAATGAAAGAATGATGTATGAAACTGGGAAGAAAAGAATTATGTAATACAGGAGTAAATTTGGGGTTAATTGATTATTACCTTCTGTCTGAGATCAGTATGGCTGATATTTGGATGTATGAGAGAGCATATGTGTGTTGGGGGACTGAGGAGAGGACTGTAGCTCAATAGGGGCTGAAGAGTGCATCCTCTTGTTCCTCCTATTTTATCTCGATGCCACCCGCAGACAGTAGAGCCTTTATACTGCTGTCATGCAAGTTACTGTTGGGGGGTGGGGCGGGGGGTGGAGGCAGGGTGGCGCAGGAGGTGGAGCAAGGGGTGGAACCGGGGTGGGGCAGGGTCAAAGCACTGGTAGAGCATGGGCAACAGCAGGTGATGGGTTTTTCTCTTTCAAAAAGTTGGCAACCCTGTAGTCAGCCCAGTGCAGAACTAAAACAACTGCTCTTATTTTCTTTTCAGGAATTGTCCTCCGATGAAGGTGCTATGTACCACAACTTTGCCGACTGAGAACATATGATTTTATAGTCTACCATCATATCTGAGATTATTTTTAGTAGATATTGCAGTCTTGGAAACAGCATGGGCCGAGACACTATGGAGTTGATTGTATCACATTCAGCTAAGTAATTTGTACTTCTGTTCATTTCTACCACATGATTTTCAAGTGTTCTTTTGTGTTTTTGCACACATTCATCTTAAATGCATGCTAACATTTTTGCATTCACAATAGGTTTTGAATTGAAAAACATAGATTATTCAATTTTCATAAGCTGCAACACCCCATAAATACCTAGTGTTCACTAGAAAATACAAACCTAGGCACGTAAATTAATCTGGAAACATGTACATACTAACTCCTCCTTTACCTCACCCCCAGGAACCTCTCTGCTCAATCCATATAAATATGCACACCTTAGTGACCAGATCACCTCTATGGAAGTCTTACCTTGGCAATTGTTTTGACTTGGATATTTTCAGCAGGAGAGCCTTTGTTATATTCCCCCAGAATTACACGGTGAGCAGTGCTGTGCATGGCAAAAATAATAATAAGAAAGTTACTGAGGTAATAAAATCCACAGATATTCATAATATATGTATTACTGATACTGTACATAATACTGCATACATCTGAGATCATATATAATACACACAGAACTGAAGGATAAGCGAAAACCATGAAAAGGTATTCTTAAATTTATGCAGTGGTGCCATTAAATGCGTCCTCTACTAGAGGGATCAGAGACTCTTTCTGACTGAGTGATGGGGTGGATGAGAGTGGGAAGTTCATGATGCTTAGATATGCCCCTAATGGGGAGGGGTCTCTGGAAATGTGGTGTGAACAAAACTCATAGGCACTTGTGATCTGAGTTCCTTCTTGCTCATCTCCTGTCCCAGGAAAGTGGCTGGAGCGAGTAATGTGAGGTTACCGGTAGGGCCATTGGCACCATTTTGGCTAAGACCATGTGCTAAGCAGGAGCAAGTGGGCATTTCTCTTGCTTCAACTAGCCAACAATAACCCCAAATAAGCCTGGGGTTGGGGACTGGGGGAAGGGGGTACACCGACTGCCAGGGGCCCATTTGGGAGAGGGCGAGTATTTGGAGGGGGTCAGGTGCAGTGTATTGTATGTCTAAGAACATAAGAACATAAGATATGCCATACTGGGTCAGACCAAGGTCCATCAAGCCCAGTATCCTGTTTCCAGCAGTGGCCAATCTAGGTCATATGTACCTAGCAGTTTCCCCAAAAGACGCAGGTTCCGCAGTGCTTGTACTGGGTCAAGCATTGATATCCTGGGTCCCTTCTTAATAATGGTTTATGGACCTTTCCTCCAGGAACTTGTCCAAACCTTTTTAAACAGCCTTTACTACATCCTCCGGTAACAAATTCCAGAGTTTGACTACACGTTGAGTGAAAAAATATTTTCTTTTATTAGTCTTAAATAGTTTACCCTGTAGCTTCATTGCATGTCCCCTAGTCTTTCCATATTATAACATAAACAATCAAACTACATGAGGAGTGGTCTAGTGGTTAGGACAATGTACTTCAGACTGGAGGACCAGAGGTTCAAGTCCCACCTAGGGACAGCAATCTCAGGCCAGAGGGACTGGGATTTCTAGTCCTATAGGCACTCCTTGTGGTCTTGGGCAAGCCACTTAACCCTCCATTGCCCATGTTCCCTGTAAGTATTAGTGTCTGTGTCTCATATCCCCTCATGTTAAATGTATCCCCCAATTGACTGCTTTGACCCATTGAAAAGCAGGATATAAATACAGCTAAATAAATAAATAATACCCGTTCCACTCCGTTCATTAATTTATAGACTTCTATCATATCTCCCCTCAGCCGTCTCTTTTCCAGGTTAAAGAGCCCTAACCTTTTTAGCCTTTCTTCATAGGAGTATCCTTCCATCCCCTTTACCATTTTGGTGGCTCTTCTCTGAACCTTTTCTAATAACGCTATATCCTTTTTAAGATATGGCGACCAGAATTGCACACAATATTCAAGGTGCGGTCTCACCATGGAACGATATAGAGGCATTATAATATCTTTTGTTTTATTTTCCATTCCTTTCCTTATGATACCTAGCATTCTATTTGCTCTCTTGGCTGCTGCTGCACACTGGGCTGAGGGTTTTAACATGCTATCCACAATGATGCCTAAATTTTTTTCTTGGGTGGTGGTTCCTAATATGGAACCTTGTATTGTGTAACCATAGTTTGGGTTGTTCTTCCCTAGGTGCATAACTTTGCACTTGTCCACATTAAATTTCATCTGCCATTTTGATGCCCAGTCTTCCAATTTATCAAGATCCTCTTGCAATTTTCCACAATCCTCTTGGGTTTTAACAACTTTAAATAGTTTTGTGTCATCTGAAAATTTGATAACCTCACTCATTCCACTTTCCAGGTCATTTATGAATATGTCAAAGAGCAGCAGACCCCCTGGGAGGGGGCCTTGAGGGGGAGAGGGATCAGGTTGCCTGCAGTGGGGGGGGGGGGGGTCTTGGCTGTTGTGCTTCAGGGATGACAGATAGATGGATCTGGGTTGATTAAAAAGGGTGGCTGGGGAGATCATGGCTACTTTGGGGGCGAAGTGATGCTGGTTAGTGGGAGAGCACCTTGGAAACCGATCGTGGGTGGGGTTTGATGTGTGCTTTCACATCTGCTCCTGCTAGCAGGCATTTATTTGTGCCTGGGGGCAGGTGTAAATACCAATGTCTGGATATTTTCACTGAGATGTGGATTCCCAATAGGAAATGTGGGAATTTCACATCTGCATTGTAGCTCCTGGCCAAACTACTCTCCCTGGTAAGGTGGATGTGGTGAGCATTCCCACATCTGGAAAAAGCCTCTTCTGAAATGGCATTCACGCGTATATTCCATGCTACATGTGTGAATGCTACTTATTTATTTATTTATTTTAAGTTTGCACATTTACATGTACAAATAAATACATAGGACAAGCACATTAAGAGATATCTTACAACAACAGGAGAAACTAAATCTTCATTCTCAGCATTTAGGCCACATGAAGGGAAGAAATGGAGCTTAATATACTATAACAATATATATAGAAACCAAAATGGATGGAAAAAAACAACCCTCCCCCTATCACGATTATGGGCACTTAATCCAAAAAGGACCCCAATACACCCTATACTTTCTTCTCTGCGAGAAACGTTTCCAATAAAAAACAACATACGTAACTCCTTACAAGCTAACAATACTCTTGCAGGGTATCGTAAGAAGAAAGGTGCATCCTGCTCAATAACTTTTGATTTTAGGGCCAAACAACTCCTTCTACGTACTTGCGTGTTCCCAGCAACATCTGGGAACATGTTTAATTTCTGACCATAAAACATTTGAAGAAAAATTTCAAAACCTTAGTTTTATCAGCAATGGATACAAACTAAATTAATAAAGTAGCCTGCTTAGCTATCATCAGTAGAATCCTCTAGAAATGTAGTCAAATCCTGATTGACATCAGGTGGCAATAATCCTATCCCTTCCATCCCCACATCCAACTGCTGCTTCCTAGAGGGTAAATAAAAACATTTTTGAATAGGAATCTTCTCTGTAATAGACAAATATTTCCATGACGTTTTGTGTAAGGTGATTTCAGGAGACAATGGAGAAGTTATTGGAAAACTGAGAAATCTTAAGTTGGTAGCTCTGGAAAATTTTTACAGAACCTCCAATTTAGAATGAATAAACAAAGAATCTTTTATAGTAGAAACACTGGTCTGTTGCACTACTTCCTTAAGACATTATTCAAAGTCTCTGTATAACTATCAATTTCCTGGAACTTCTAGAAAAACTGATCAGAAAATGTACACAAAGATTGAACAGTATTAGATAACTTTATATCAATATTCACAATCGCAAGCTGTAAATCTTTTAAAGTAATATCTTGAGGGTTCAGCCAACACAGGAGCCCTCACAGAATATGCCACTGACTTTGGTATTGGACTTGGGGTCAGAGGAGTATTCAAAATTGAGGAGACAGATAAGACTGCAGTAGAGGAAAGTTGTGGGGTAGGAAGCGGGGGGTGGGGTTCTCTATGTGAGCTGAGAGAAGTCCCTTCAGGAGATAACTGCAAAGCAGTAGCAACACCAAAATGTTTATCCAAAGGCCCTATCCCTCTATGAGAGTCTTGGGATAAAGGCATTTGTTCAGGCAAACATCTTTTCCCTTTCCGTTTCCCCATTGGGGTCTACAAATCCTCCAACGGCAAAACAGATGCACTCACAGTACCTTTTCAATCAGGCACAGCTGACAATCCTCTCCTGCACCAATCGCAGCACTGAAGGGGCGTGTCCAAAGGGGTTTGGACATGCCCAGAGGGCCTCTGCCCCAGCTTTATCTCTGCCTCAGGACCTCAGTCACTGACGTCACGGGGAGTGGGGTCTGCTGTGAAGGTGTCTGCTGTGACTCTCACACCAGCTGCATACTTCCCCAGTCTGCAGCACAGCTCACCATGGCCCAAGCACAACATAGTAACTTAGGGGGATGTTTACTAAACTGCAGTAATGCCATTCGCGTTAGGATCCGCGGTAGACGCAGAAATCCCAAATAAGGACATGGGCGGTACATCGTTACCGATAACGCGTGTTACAAGGCGACATAAATTAACGAGTGTTACAAAGTGCCATGTAAAGCGCCATGCAAGGCGCCCTGTACGGCGCCCATAAGGCATTTGATAAGCTGCTTAGCAAGGTGTAGAGAGCTGTAGCACAATGGTTAATACACTGACTAATGGTACAGGGGATGTGAGTTCAGTCCCCTGTGGGTCCAATGAGTAAAGCTGGCTGAGATATTAGCTTTTACTTTAAATCAGTGCTGTCTGAAGCATATTGTTGTGTAAAGTTAATTAGTGCTGCCAGCAAACACACCCTCACAGGGACGTAACCTAAGGTGCCGCATAAGGCGCCCTATTAGGTACTCCAGAGGGCACATTATTAAGTGCACTGTCCACCAAGGTAACCTATAATGTTGCCTATGGAGCGCCCCATAAGATGCTTTGTATGGCGCTTTACAGGGCGCCGTAGAGGGCGCTTTACAGGACGCTCTATAGGGTGCCTGATGAGGCACCGTAAGGAGACAGCACTGTGAGGGTGTCTTTGCTGGCAGAACCAATGTAAATTAAAAAAGGAAAATGCCACAGACAGCCCTATCAAATGACCCCACTGTGGGATCAAACCCATAACCTCTGGCTTTCTAGCCAGTGCAGTTGCCAGTGGGCTACATCTCTATAGCTCCTGCTACATGCCTAGCTGGCTGCAGAGGGACTTCAGGCCACCACACAGACCATCTGCTGTGGTTATCAGGGTTGGATTGGACCAGCCACTCCCATGATGCACTGCACATGCAAATTAGCAGTCTACAGATGGTCACGTTGCAATATGCACCCCACCAGCACCTTGGCCTGGTGGAGGGTCCTGACCATGTGCAACCCCACAGCACCTCAGCCTGGTAGGGGGTACTGAGTGTGTGTGTTACTGCCACAGAGTAGCTACAGACCATCACAGTGGGCGGGTCCTGAGCTCACCCTGAGGGTGAGGTGGGGTGCCCAGCACCATTTCCGCAGCACCTGGCTTTGCAGAGATGGGCTATGCTACAGGTCCCCATCGGTACCACTGTGTGATAGGTGGTCCCTGCAGACACCCTTAGCATATGCCTGTGTCCATCTGAATATCATGTCTTGCCCGTGTGGACTATGATGCACACGGAATAGTGCATACACTGTGTGGGTGCCATGGTCACATGATGTATGGTCAGGGGGGTGGGTGTTTGGGGCCCATAGGTGGTTTACGTACCAACACCCAACCCATCCGCTGTGACTCAGGGTGGGAAACAGGACTTCCAGCCAACAGGTCAACATTTTACCCCCCTGCACTGGTGACAGTAGAGGGGACCATCCACCCCAGTCCTGCTGGGGAATAGACACCCCTACAGGGCAGTCTATGCAGATCTGTACGCCTCCATACATAGGGCAGTGACAGATAGACAGTAGACCTGGTAATGTGCAGTTGCCCCACACCACTATCTGACATTCTCCAGCAGCAAGCAAAGTGAGTCACCAGCCACTGCACCCTGCAAGGTGTTCCAACCACACACATACTAACTGCAGACAGTCTACTAGCTAGTCCATAGTGCATGTTCCTGGAGGTGACGTGTGCACCCACCCACCAAACAAGCAAATAGGTCAGTGATTGGGCTCCAAAAGACAGAGCCCATCTATCACACTTATGTGAAACACTGTGTAGCACTATGGGGGAACTCAGCCATGCCGTGGTCACTGCACAGTCAGGGTGAGCGTGACCTCCCAGCAGGACATGCCGTGGCCACCCTGTCCGTGTAGGCGGTGGGCAGGCACTACAATGTCCCAGCCATTGCCCTGGGCCCTGTGCAAGTGCATCCTACCCAGGCCGCCCTGTCCGGCTATACCCACAGTCCCTTGCTCCTCATTATGCACATTGGCAGGCCACTACTGGCAAAGTGCTAGCAGTGTGGGCTGCGGAGGGTGTGGGCAAACACCACACACTGGATAGACTGATGCACACTCCCACACCTATGCCAGCATTGTGCAACTATAGAGGCTTTTGGCAGCCCTGGCCACCGCACCAGTCCTGGGCACAGTGCAGGCATGGCTATGGTATGCAGTACTGTTGGGGTCTCTCCCCAAGGTGGTGGACACTGTCAGGTACCAGACCTGACACACACTCCACAGACATCACAGAGGTTGGTATGGTACAGCCCACTGGGCAGATTGTGCTAACCTTAGGGATTGCTATGTGCCAGTTCTCATAGCAACCTTTTGCTATCTGTGTACCGTATTCCCGGGTTTTGGGTGGCATTGCTAGGGTATGCAAGTGCTAGTATTGGGAGATGCACACAGGGCCCAACATCCTGCCTATCCAGGAGGCTGTGGATATTGGGGCCTGTGGGTGCGGGTGTTTCCGCCCCTGTTGACCGCTGCTCTTGGGCAGGGGTTCCCAATTCCGGTCCTGGTGGGCCGCACCATGTTCGGGTTTTCATGCTGTCCCTGATGAATATGCATGAGATACATCTGCATACCATGAGGGCGGCGCATAGACATACAGCACAGGCATCTTTATTGCAGACAGCATGGAACCTGAATGTTGTTTGGACCTCCAGGACTGCATTTGGGAGACTCTGCTCTAGGTGATGCGCCTGTTTGTGGTGTCTGTGCTCTGTAGGGTAAAATGTAGGTGTTCCAGGCATGTTTATTCTATCAGCAATAATAGGTTCCGTATTTCTTACCACGGTCTATTACTGGATAAAACTATGGGGGCAGAGTTGGCAGGGACCACAGCCAGGATTTGAACCTGTGACCTTCTGCTCCTAGAGGGCACTGGCTGTGCATACTGCGCCACACTGATGCCACAGGGACAGATCATTCCCTGGTGATACCCTGACTGTTTGTCAGATGAGGCCTGTCTGTTGGAGTGCACGGCACCCACCTACACGGGGCTGGGCCATGGCCTGCTATGGTCAGATGTCACTCCCCCCTCCGCCACCAGTACTCCTCCGCCGCCATGCTGCCATGCCCTTCTGCTGGTGGTGCTGGTGGTGCGCATTCTCCGGCCATCCAGTGTGCGGGTGGGCAGCTGCCTGTGGTGCGGGTTCTGGGGTAGGGGTGCCTGCATGGACATCCACGCTTCCCCCCAGCACTGCCTGCCACTGTTCTGTGCTGGGTACTATCCCCTGTGACACTGCGGGAGACACAGTTGTGCCCATGTTGGGCCCTCATCAGTTGCAGTCTGGCTCTACTGTTTATGCATTCCTATGGGCCAACTAAGCATCACCCTAGTCCCCACTGTGGCCCAGCTGCACCACAGCATGTGCCGCCTGCAGCCCTCTGTATCCCCTTTTCCGGCATCTGCCCAGTTGCCCGTTCTGACATACCCACCCTGCTTTTGCGGAACATGTGCATGCCATAGGGAACCTGTCCACTAACAAGGGGAAGCCCTGATCTGCGCTATTTCACTGTGGGATCATTCACCTTGTATGGGGACAGAGCATACACCCTTCCACAATTAATATCTTTTTCTGGAGCTTTCTCAGTAGTGTTTATTGCTGTTTCTCATTGGTATCACTATTGGCCAGCTTGTTTATGTTTTTTTCCTCGTTTCTTCTGGTCATTTTCACTGTTTATTTGCCCTTTTGTTCCGTGCACATGTATCACACTTATCACGTTTTGTGGGTTTCCCTGCCTATGCTGTACATTGCTGACACTAAAATGGTTTCTCTCCCCTGAAATGTGCATCTAATGGCAGGTTTTCATTCGCGGTAGGATTCAGCCCTTGAGTTCAGCGCGTTACTGTGCCTGGAGCCTCTCCCCGCCCACTCTCTGCCCATTGACCCCTTCTCTCCGCCCTCTCTCCACCTTCTGCGGTGTTTTACCATGCCGCGGAACTTTACGATCGTTAACATTACATAACGCGCATTATGATGCGTTACCGCAGTTTAGTAAACATCCCCCATAGTATATGACGGCAGATAAAGACCAGTATGGTCCATCTAGTCGACCCAGAAAGGCGGTAAGAGTAGGTGCATCTGTCACTCCGTGCAGGTCACCTCTCCCCATGCCTTTGTTTAGGAGTGTACCCACCACTTTGTGTAGGTCACCCCTATTTGTTGAGATATAAGAGATAGCTATGTTTATTTTGATTTTATCTTGTTACTATAAAGCAGGGGTCTCCAACTCCAGTCCTGGAGGGCCGCAAACCAGTCAGGTTTTCAGGGTATCCCTAATGAATATGCATGAGATATATATGCATTAGAAATAGCCTGTCAAACTGACTGGTTTGTGGCTCTCCAGTGCTGGATTTGGGGACCCCCACCTTACACCTCTGTCATTTAAGATTGTGAGTGGGCAAGGTACAGATGTCCTCAACATCAAAAGAGTAGATAGAATGTGTCACATACCTCCTCGCTTCTCACCACCACCAAAATATTGTCTATTAGACAACTTTTTGGTGGTGGTGAGAAACGAGGAGGGATGTGACACATTCTATCTACCCTTTTGATGTCGAGGACATCTGTACCTTGCCCATTCACAATCATACATGATAGAGGTGTACGGCAGGGGTCCCCAAATCCAGCACTGGAGGGCCACAAACCAGTCAGTATGGCAGGCTATTTCTAATGCATATATATCTCATGCATATTCATTAGGGATACCCTGAAAACCTGACTGGTTTGAGGCCCTCCAGGACTGGAGTTGGAGACCCCTGCTATAAAGGGATCCACTGTGTCTGTCCCATACCATTTTGAATTCCATCACTGTATTTGCTCCCACCACTTCCATCATGAGGGCATTCCAAGCATCCACCACCCTTTCAGTGAAAAAATATTTCCTGACGTTATCTTTCAGTTTACCCCCTTGCAGCTTCATGTTATGTCCTCTAGTTTTATAGCTTCCCCATCTTTGGAAGAGGTTTGCTTGTTCATTAATACTCTTTAAGTATTTAAAGGGCTGAATCATATCTCCCCTATCCCTCCTCTCCTCCAGAGTGTACATATTTAGGTCGTTAAGTCTCTTCTCATATGGCTTCAGAGGCAGGCTCCAAATCATGGTCACCTTCCTCTGAACCTTTTCCAGTCTTTTTATATCCTTTGCAAGATATGGTCTCCAAAACTGAACACAATTTTCCAAGTGAGGCCTCACCAGCGACTTGTACAATGGCATTAGTACCTCTTCCTTTTTTCTGGTAATTCCTCTCTGTATGCAACCAAGCATCCTTCTGGTTTTTAGAAGTGGGAATGCTTCTAAAATAACCCCCATTTTTATTTATTTTATATTTCTTATATACCACCTTTCATGATATCAAGGCGGTTTACATTGAACAAACTGAAATTACATTGAACAGGGCATTATAACTTGGAGATAACTATTTTACAGGGAACATGGGCTATGGAGGGTTAAGTGGCTTGCCCAAGACCACAAGGAGCACCTGTGGGACTAGAAACCCCAGTCCTTCCGGCCCAAGGTTGCTGTCCTCTAGTGGGATTTGAACCCCCGACCTTCCGGCCTGAAGTACCTTGCCCCAACCACTAGGCCACTCCATTGCCACTCCATTGCCTATACTAGCATTATTATTGATGCTTCCTTGAATGCTAACTCCTTTCCCACACAATTAAAAGAAACCATAGTTATTCTGCTTTAAAAAGGATCCAATTGGATCCGTTGTTCCTCCAAAATGATAGACTAATCGCTAATTTTCCCTTTCAAGTTAAATTAGAAACATCTGCATTTGTTCAATTTGCTGATTGGTTAGGATAACAATGTTTATTTTCACCCAAGTGAGATGGGATTTTGCCCTTGTTATGGGACAGAGACCGCTGCAGTGATGTTGGTAGATGATCTGACAAGGAAGCTTGATACAGGAACTGTGCTTCTAGTGATTCATTTGGATAGACAGTTACTTTTGACACTGTGTAGACCACCAAATTTTGATAGACTGATGGCGCTGGGTGGCAAGGACAGTGCAAGAGACTGTAAGGTATGATATTTGGATCAAAGACCTCAGCCTGTTTGTATTGTACAAAAGATTTCTGAACCCTATATCTTAGCCCGGGGAGTCTCCAAAGGGTTAGTCTTGTCTCCTTTTTATGTGCCAAATAAAACCTTTAGCAGATTTCATTGCTGAATTTTGAACTGCAAAACATATTTTATGCTGACGATATCCAAATTATTTGTGAACTAGGTGCTCATTAGGAATGAGTATTAGCACATGTAGCTCAGTATCTGAGTTCTGTACATTACTGATTATTAGCCAATAGGTTATGCATGGAAACATCTGAGGGGTCAATTTTCAAAAGCTCTTATCTGGAGAACCACAGACATTATCCGGATAAGGGCACTGAGAGATATTTAGAGGCATTATCCGGACAGCATTACAGTATCTCCACAGAGGCCTTGGCTCTATCTGAAGAGTACTGGTGTGGTCTGTGGGCAGGGCAAGGGCGGTGCAACCACTATTCGGATAATTGATGCACTTATCCAGACAGTAGTGATCTTCAGACACTTCTGAATAAGTTGTATGGGTAGCTTAGGCCACCGAAAAAGCTGGCCTAAGTTGTTATCTGGATAACTTATTCGGATGGCATTGATTATCCGGATAGTGGCCGAACAATCCAGATATTCTGTGGCAGCCACTATCCAGATGCTGAGTCAGGATATCTAGAGGAAACACCACAGCCGACTTCCATGGTGTTTAAATAGATGGGGTTTTGAATATCTGTCCCTGAGAAAACCAGATATCAAGATCATCCCCCAGATTTTGGAGCAGATGGAGAAATGCTGGTGAGGAGATCTGTGATAAAAATTTTAGGAGTCTCTGTAGATTCCTTACTTATCATGTCCGATCAAGTTAATTATTTAAAAGAATTTGTTGTTCACAGCTGAGGACAACTTGAAATTTGTGTTCTTACTTAGGGGTATGTTTACTAAACTGCGGTAACGTAGCAGCGGCTACGTTAAGGCGCGTTATGTAATGTTAAGGCGCCTTAATGTTACATAATGCATCTTAACGTTCCCGGCCGTGGTAAGTCCAGAAAAGGGTGGAGAGAGGGCGGAGAGAAGGGGTCAATGGGCGGAGAGTGGGCGGGGAGAGGCCCCTTTCACACTAACGCGGAGAAATTAAGGGCTGAATCCTAACGCAACTGAAAACCTGGCGTTAGCAAACATTTGCAAGAGAGAGAAACTATTTCAGTGTCAGCAATGTACAACATAGGCAGGGAGCCCAAGAAAGGTGATAGCAGTTCTCCATTTGCAGCAACAGCATAGTGCCCAGGTATGAAAGGCACTATGGTGATGGTGCAAATGGGGCATGGGGGCTACAGGCGGGACATGTAGTGGGGGCTACTAGGGCACAGGGTGGACTAGGCGGTTGCCGAGGTGGCACATAGGAACGCAGAAAATGGAAGCCAGCAAGACAGCAACTGACCAGGGTCAGACATGCCCATGAGTCTGTGTCCCACAGTGTCCCATCCAGGAGACATTACCCAGCAGGTATCCCAAGGGGCACATAACATTGACAGGCGGTGCCGGGGGAAGCGTGGACATCTATGTAGGCACCCCTACCCCAGAACCCACACCTTAGGCAGCTGCCTACCTGCCCCCTGGATGGCCTGGGATGGCGCACCACCGGCACTGACAACATATGATCATGGTGGCATGGCAGAGGGGATGGGTGATTGTGCTGGAGGGAGCAGTGGCACCCGCCTGCAGTGGACCTAGGTCATGCTCTGTACCAGTATGTGGTGTGTAGTGCAACAGAAGAGGTCTGGCCGAGGAACATAAGGGTAGCCCCAGGGACAACTATGCTGCTGTGGCAACAGTGTGGTGCAGTACACCCAGCTAGCATGTCCAAGAGCAGAGGTTCAGAGGTTCAGGTCCCATCTGTGGATCCTGCAGAGCATCTCCCCATAGTTTTAGCCCACAATGCAGCCACAACAACAACATGGGCAAACCCCAACACAGTGGTGCACAGGGGTACGGACACCCACTCACAAGGGCTCCACTATCCACAGCTTCATGGAGTGTCAGGCTGTTAGCCCCAGCACAGAGCTGCAGTCATCACCAGAGCACTACTACTACCCCCTGCACAGATTAGCAATGTCGGCACTGTGATCAGGACTAGTGCGGCAGATAGGGATGTCAACCACCTCCATCTCTGCACAATGCTGAGTTAGGTGTGGGAGTGTGCGTATGTCTCTCCATTGTTTTGTGTCTGCCAGCACCTCACTGAGCCCACATTGCTCACACTGCTTCCACCGTTAGCCTGCAAATGTGCATAATGAGGAGCAAGATATTGTGGGTACGACCCAGACAGGGCGGATTGGCCAGGATTCATCTGCACAGGGTGGAGGGCAATGGCTGGTACATTGTAGTGCTCAACCACCACCTACATGGACAGGGTGGCCACAGCATGTCACACTGGGGGGGGGGGGGTCACTCTCACTCTGACCGAGCAGTGACCATGGCATGTCTATGTTCCCCCATAGTGCTATCTGTCTGTTTGTAGTTCTGGGGCCCAATCACAGGGATATCTGCTTGGTGTCTGTGCTGTGCATCCCACCTCTGGGTGCACAGGGTTCCCCTGTGAGTATGCTCTATGGACTGGTTAGTGGGCTGTCTGCAGTTCACCTGTGCATGGTGGGAACACCTTGTAGGATACTGCAGGTGCAGTCTGACTGTGCTGTCTGTTGATGAATGGCAGACTGTGGCGTGGGGCAGTTGATCCTTCCCCTGCCTACCCCAAGCCTCACTGCTGGTCTGCAATGGTCACAAGTATGGCACTGGCCCAGCAGCCCTGGAGGGCTCTGGTTGCTGCTACTGCAGCCATTCTGTAGGGTGCAGGCACCTGTCCCACCACACCCTTATCTACAAAAGGGGTGATTAAGGCCCATTGGGGTATATAACACATACCACTTAGATCCACAGTGGCAGTGCTGCATCGCCCTCATGCGAGTCTAGAAACCCCACTGCCCTGATAACAGGTACCCATGGCAGCCAGACCGTAACACCGGGTACACACTAATCTAGGTGGTGTCTGGTCCCACAGAGCCACATGTACCTTCAGTTGCACTGCTGAGAACACACTGGCAGTGCTGGGAATGTGCAGCAGGATCTTTTTCTAGCACCACATGTACTGTGGACCTATTGCTGGGCGCCCATCCTATCACTCAGGGTAAACACGGAGCCTGCACAATGGCATGGTCTGTAGCTACTCTGTGCCAGTATCACGCACTGTCAGTCCCCATTTGGTGGTCAGCTGTAGGCTGCTGTTCTGCATGTGCAATGCATCATGGGTGCTGGTGGGGTTACCCTATCTTGGCACACAGAGCAGACGCTTTGTGTAGTGACCTGCAGTCCTTCTGTACCCAGCCATTGCTATGCAAGAGGCCATAGAGGTATAGCCTACTGGTTAGTACACTGACATTCTAGGTGGAGGTCATGGGTTCAATTCCTCATTGTTCCCTCCTGTCCAAGGCAGATGTTTTGCTTGCCTGTGACAGTCATATCTTTGCAGATCCATGCTGCCAGCCCATAGTACGCTCACCACAATTGCCAGCAATCCTTATAAGACGTTATAAGGCTCCTAATTAGGCACATTACAAAGCACCTTATTGGGCACAGTACAAGGCACTTTAAGGCATGTGCCTTGTACTGTGCCTAATAAGGTGCCTTATAATGTGATTATAACGCGCCTTATAACGCGCGTTACCTGACATGCTTGCCATAATGATGCCCCGCCCACACCTCTATATGGGCATCTGTACCTTTACCGCGGAACCTAACGCAAATGACATTACCGCAGTTTAGTAAACATACCCCTTAGACATGGGTGTCTGTGGGGGTTATTTTAGAAGCCTTATTCATGATTTGCATAGTGTGAACACGATCACTCACACATGCAAATCATTTCCACAGCCAAACAGCCATTTTTGAAAGGTCTGAATTTATAACTGTCTGCCTCGATCAAGTCTAAATCACATGGGAGAAGGGTGTTGGGGGCATGATTTTGATGGAGTGATGATACATGTGCATCTACAATTTTATATAAGGGTTGCACGTGGGTGCCCAAAATTATCCACTTTTGTAATTACACTTGCTCCTTGGCACATTTAGGTGTTTAGAAAGCGCTTTACAGGAAGGGATAAGGGGACATCCTCTTTAATCCCCCAATGTCTATGTCCCTCTTTACATGTTAACTTCAATAAACATTGAATTATCTATAATAGATGAAGAAAAATGGGATTTCCAGGTTTGCGAAATGGCCAGGTTGCATGCGCATGTCCCGACATTTACATGTGTGGGTTCTGAGTTACTGGCATGCACATGTGCAAGTTGCTGGGGTTCCTTTGTTGATGTTTCACATGTACATATTTATAAAATAGCATCTCCCACTGCACGTTGATGCTCATCCCTATGTATACCTGCGTTTCCTAGTTAGGCGCGTTTCACTTCGGCGTAGTGCCTACTGTCGAGGATTCAAGCGGGTAGAATTTTTATCTGTACGCATGCTTGTTTGCGCATGTGTAAGCATGGGTGTGGGCATTTTCAGCTGTTCAAATCAAGAACAGAGCTTCTAAAATGATCTCTGATGTGTATATGTGACTGCTTAAATGATTCTTAGTTGTTGATCGCATATATGACCTAGGAATGCTATGTGTACATTTGACTGTTGAACGGTTTATTTTTCTCAGTCTTACTAATGTTTAAGCTGTAGAATTCTGTTAATTTCATATTAAATGGAAGATATCATGATATTGTTTTATGTCTTTGTACTGTTCATCACTTAAGTTCACAAGAAGAATGTGCAAGTCACAAATGGATTAAATAAATACAATATAAAATAAATACCTAACACCACAGTGGGCAGCAGTGACAACCCAGTTCTCGTTTATCAGGGAAGCACCACAGAAGTGGAAGCCGGTCTTATCCTGAAATTAAAAAAGAAGAGAAGAAAAAAACCAAGTTATTTTCTTTCTGAATGTTCCTCTACTCCTCCCCCTTCCTCAAGCAAATAGAAGCACACCCATGAACGGACATGCCTGAACCTGCAAAATCTATTAAAGACACGTGTGCATATATTGTGCATGACAGCATATATACACACAGAGAAATGTACAAAATATATATGGATAAATCTATTCACAGGACCATACGTAGCCCTCTGTGAGCGGTGCAGCCGGACAGGGCGCAAAGGTTGGGGGTTGCATTTCGGTTGCCTCTTGTTGCCTTGCCGCCGCCACTTTTTCTTCTTTCAGCAGCAAAGGGGCAACAGCAGACAGCCAAAATACGCCTCTTAAACCTTTTCACTGCACTTTAACCCTTTGAAGGCCTACTTCAATTTTTTAATCCACATTCTGCAGCCGGGTTAATTTTTGCATATTTCAGGAAAATTGTACCCGTCTTATTCAATATGTTCTAATAGTGATTTTCCTTCTGCTATGGTCATGTATGATATACCATTTGATAGGAATATTTAGTCAGAATTTTGGATCCCGAGAGTTTTGGGCTTGGCCTGGAAAGGGTTAAGCAGGTCTGGCCCCTCCCTCCTCTGACACAACATCAGATCAGGGAAGGGCAGATCTGCTTAAAGTGCCGGAGACTTGCTGATTGGGCGCGCGCCCTATCCTCCATCTCCATCCAGCTGCTTTCTGTTCTTTCCCTGCTGCTGGCCCCACCATGGAGAAAACAGAGGGCAGCAGCAGCAGGGTAAGAGCAGGCAGCAGCTGGATGGAAGTATGGGGAGGAAGGGGAGGTGTGCCCGATGTGCAAGTCACACAGGGTGTGATTCTAGCTCGGTACGGCCCTGTCTATACATACACACAAGAATACCCAACATATCGCTCTGGCATTTCTAGACCCAAGAACTACAATGGTTTTCTTTAGGCAAGTGAGCAGTTGCTAATACAGCACTGTAAATACACGAGGCTGCAAGAGCTGGATATTGCTGCCAGCCCAAAAAGCTGAAAATCAAACGAGGGTCCCATGCAGAGTGCCCACTGCAAGGCTGAAGACAGCCTGATTTTCTTTGAAGTTGTGTTTCTTATTTTTTTCATAAGAGATCTGACAAAAAGCATGGGAAATGGAAACGTTGAGGGACTTCTCACCTGCAGAGATACCTGCCAGGGCCAGGAGCCAGAAACCGCATTCTCACCGTTCACGATCCTGGCATAACCAGAGATCACCGGCTGTATGGCAGGGACACCGCAGCCTAGCAACAGAAGGTGAAAGGAATTAGTGAGGCACTTCAGTAGGAAAAGCGTGGATCTAGACACCAGAACCATGCAGTTAAACACTGAAATAAATAGGGGCATGCATTTGTTAGTGTGAATTTGGTTCATTAGTACTGGTTAAATTGATTAAATGCATATTAATCACCTGAGCACGCCTTCATTATTCATTCATTAGTGCATGTTAAGGGGTTACTTTAGAAGCATTCACTTATGTAAATAGCAGCATTTACACATGCAGATGTCAAGGGGTGTGCTTAGGGCCAGAGGCATCGGAACACAATGTTCCGTGGGGGGTCAAGCTCCGCCCCTGGACCAGACAAACTCCGAGCAGCTGTGATCACCAGCCTTCCCCTCCTGTATGGGCGCAGGGATCCACTCTCCCGAGAGCAGACAGGAGGGTTCTGTGCAACAATCGCAGCGCTCTTTTGCCTGCGGGGGATAGGATCTCGCCAGGTTGCGATTGCCGGCCTTCCCTTACTTCTGCTTGTGGGAGATTGGATCCTAATGGGCCGAAGTAGGGGATGTCCTGATTGCTGCAGCAAAGTTTTGGTGAGGCCAGGACCCCTATGGCTCCTCCCTTTCCAACACCTATGCTTAGGGCAGGGAGAGGGAGGGGGTAAGGTGGACCTACAGAATCAACATGGATGGATTCCCCATCTTACAAAGTGAGTAATTTTTTTTGTAACAATCTTTTTCACCTATTGTCTTGTAACAGCAACTGTGGGGGTGGCAGGGCGCCTTTCTACTGTATATCTAATCCATCCCACATTCATATAATACAGTTAAGTAAAGTTAGAAGTTAAATAAAAGCTAAAAGACAGGCGGTCCCTGGTCCTAAGAGCCGTGAATCCAATCACATAGGAACATTAGCAGGAAAAACACATTCCTCTCTTCCCAGTCCTTTGAAAAGTGTGAACAGCCAAGCTGCAAAATTGGGCATTGCAGGGCCTAACCCAGGCATATCATTATGCTTGGGAAGGATCTGTCTGGAAAATTAAATGGTCATAGAAGGAAAGAAAGGAGATAAGGTGACAGCAGTGCTGGCACAAGTGTGCAGAAAGAGAGAAATTATTCCCAGGGTATGGGCTTCTCTAGTCTGCTGTCCTAGCTAAAAAGAGATATCTTTATAAAGAAAGTAGAAATAGCTGCAGCTTCCAGTGCAACTTTGAAAGAGCAAGTGTCTGGTGTCATTTCTACAGAGGGGCAAAGGGAGGTTGACAGGGTGCAGGGTGGGGGGATATGAGAGAAGTATCAGATGAAGGTAACTCAGCTTAGTAGCAAGCGCACCGTAATCTCTGGTCTTCACAGATACAAAATCCAAAGGATCCACAGGGAGAGGGTTTGCATCTGAATCATTAGATATTCAAAGCATACTAGCTGAAAAGGTTGTTGAAGAGGTTATTCATAGCATGCTAATGGATGAGCAGGTAGGAAGTGATATTGGCAGTGCCATAGTCAAGAGCACCGTAGAGGTAGAGGGAATAATATGGAGTGAGAAGGATACGACGGGCCTGTCATCTTCTCTTCCATCCCCAGCCACAAGTTCAGCGACAGTCCTAAAAGCAATAGCCCCCTCCCACAAAGGAAATAGAGGGGAAGTCTCATAAAACCTCTCACATCTAAATTATTATTTTGCTATAGGTAGCACTAATTTATGGTGGTTTTTACCTATGATATCTGGCTCTGATGTGAGCTTATTAAATTTGAGTAAAATGGAAGTATAGCTTCGAGAGGTTGTTTTTACCTCATGGCTGATCTTCCGACATAAATGCATTTACATACACGCTAGCTCATACCTTTAGATTTCTTACTCTATTTTTGTTTATGGGTATAATTGTTTATGGCATTTTGTTTGGGCATTCCAACATTTTTAGTTATGATAGTTATTTTTTCTTATGATAAGTTTTTATATTTTTATTATGTTTTTATTTTGTTCATTTATTTAATGTGTACATTGTTTTGATATGACAGATTATGGTTTTATTATTTTTTATGAACAACATTTTATTTATTGTTTGTTCATGTATTTATTGATGTAGTATGCCTGACTTCCCCTGACAAAGAAGATTCGAAAAACGGCCTGTGTCGGGCGTTTGGGCAAATTGTGTGAAATAAAGTTCTCCTTCTTTGATACCATGAATTAGTACTGGGTTTCTTTTGTTCACGTGGTACCATGCTTCCTTGGTGGACCTCTGAACAGAAGGCCTGCATTTCAAATCTGTTGAAAATTCTGTTTCTTGTGGTGTTTTTTGCACTTTTTGTACTGCTCTGCTCTTCTGATGGTGGTTTCTGATACTCATCCTAGCATTTATGTACTTTTTGCCCCTCTTCTGGTGCCCCTGCTGGGCCTTTGACACTCTGATGGCTTGTAGTGCTCTTAGAGATTAAAAATAGCTGGCAGGACTCCCTCTTCAATTGCAAAATAGTTTTCTCCACAGACTTTAATGGGGACGAATGGGACAAACCACAAATGCTTCAGTTCCCAGAGACAAGCTGAATGGGTTTATTTTGATGAACAAAAATGAGCCCGAAAATCATTGGCACACATCTGCCTAATAGAGAACTTTGCAGTGATGCTTCCAACTCCCTTGCCCTTTACCACATTTACTCCCTCTCTTCCCTTTTCTCCTTTTCCTCTATTTTCCTTTATGTTAACTTCCGCTTTTCCTTCATCCTCTCTCTCTCTCTCCTCTCCTCTCTTTGCTTGCTGATGCCCTCTGGCTTTTTGCTCAGTGCTTCTCTTCTCATTTTAATTTTTACTCTTCATTCGACTCTCTCCCTTCATGCTTTGTGTAAATCACACAGTCGAACAACAGTGACTGCAAAAGGACAGGCATGATGTGCTTCTCTGTCATCAATATTCTCCTGCTACTACCTCCTGCCACTGCTTATTGGTTAGTGCTTCAATTTAAAACTGATCCACCACAGGAAGATAGAGGAGTAGGAGAGACGTTCTTCCTGTAAGTCCCTATTTTTCACCACTATCTATACCGCTGGTGCTCCTATTGAAGCAGCTAGTGCTGGAGCAGAAAATCCTGGAGCTTGGGCTCAGAAAATCTGATAATGCTGCCAGAAATATAGAGTGTCAGATTCTCTGAGTTTCCATTAATTAGCCTGTATATTTTGTTGCCTTGAAAATGAAATCTGTATAAGGGTCATATTGAGGAGATTTGAAAACTGCTAAAGTTTAAGATGTAATTCAATTAACCCAATTGTGCCTTATAAAGTTATCTACTCTGGGGTCAATATTCATTGCTAGGAACTTAAGGTTTCTCCATTTTCATTGTTTTCTTTTTCCTTTCACCTGAAATACTTTAAAAAAATTTTTTTTGAAGTTCTGAAACTGTTTTTGAAGATATTGATATAGTGTGTGCTGCTTATGCTCGCAGTAAATATTGGAGTGCTTAATCCCATAGAGGGGAGTTTAGATGTAATTAAGCCATCTGAGAGCCAGAACCTAAATGCCTTCCTTGAAGACTTAATAGATAGTTTTTAAGATGGGGGGTGTACCCTGCATATCCCCCCTGCAGTTACCACAGGGAGATGCAATCTCAACACACTAAACTGCAAGCACACTTAACATGGGTATATTTACCATCACCCACTGAGGGGGTAGTACATGCAAGGCTGGCCCCCAGAGTTGATTCAAGGTGTTCAAAATGGTAAAGGGGATGGAACGATATTCCTATGAAGAAAGGCTAAAAAGGTTAGGGGATATGATAGAAGTCTATAAATTATTGAACGGAGTGGAACGTGTAAACATAGATCGATTGTTTACCTTATCAGAATATAGAAAGACTAGGGGACATGCAATGAAGCTACAGGGTAAACTATTTAAGACTAATAAAAGAAAATATTTTTTCACTCAACGTGTAATCAAACTCTGGAATTTTGTTACCGGAGGATGTAGTAAAGGCTGTTAGTGTAGCTGGGTTTAAAAAAGGTTTGGACAAGTTCGTGGAGGAAAGGTCCATAAACCATTATTAAGAAGGGACCCAGGATATCACTGCTTGAACCAATACTAGCATTGTGGAACCTGTGTCTTTTGGGGAAACTGCTAGTTACGTATGACCTAGATTGGCCACTGCTGGAAACAGGATACTGGGCTTGATGGACCTTGGTCTGACCCAGTATGGCATATCTTATGTTCTTATGTTAAGTGGTGACTGCAATGATTTAAACCCCAACAGTATGATAAGCCCATTTTACATAGAACACTGAGATGGGAATTGAGAGGTCCAGGTCAGGACATGTACAATTCCCCTGATATTTTAAACAAGGCTCTGCAAAACGTGGCGCCTTTTGTAAAGCCTATATAAGGACTTGCACAAGTACTTGCATGTTTGCCAACTGTGATTTTAAAGAGCTGCACTTGGGGGAAAAATGGTTAGGGTTAGGCTTAGGTTTAGGGTTGGAGATAGGGGTAGGGTTATAGTTGGAATTGGGTTTTGATTAGAGTTGGAGTTAGGGCTGGAGATAGGCTAAGGGTTAGGGATAGATTTAGAATTAGGGTTGGCATTAGGGTTAGAGCAGGGTTAAGGGTGTGGGTTAGAGATAGGGTTAGGGATAGGTTGAAATTAACATTAAGATTATGGCTGGCATCAGATTTAAGGCTATGACTAGGGTTAGGATTAGGGTTCAAGTTGGATTTAGCATTAGGGTGGGAGTTAGTTTCAGGGTCAGGATTAGGATTGGAGTTAAGGTTAGGATTATGTTTAGGGCTATGGTTATGGTTAGAACAAGGATTAGGGTTGGAGTTAGAGTTAGGGTTAAGAGTAAAATAGGATTAAGGTTAGGGTTAGAGTTAGGGCTAGTGTTAGCATTATGTCTGAGTTAGGTTTAAGGATAGGTTAGGATTAGGGTTAAAGTTGGTGCTAGGGTTAAGATTGGAGCTAGGGTTAAGGTTAGAGTTAGCATTAGGATTTGGGTTGGAGTTACGGTTAGGGGTGGAGTTAGGGTTAGAGTTAAGATTAAGGTTAGGGTTGGAATTAGGGTTAGGGTATGGGTTTAGATTGGATTTAGGATTTGGGTTTGGGTTAGGGTTAGAGTTGGAGTTTGGGCTGTAGTTTGGATGAGTGGTAGAGTTAGCATTACAGTTTGGATTAGCATTAGGTTTAGAGTTTAGTTTGAAGTTAGCATTACGATTAGAGTTAGGGTTAGCACTGGAGTTAAGGTTAGAGGTAGGGTTAGATTTAAACTTAGCATTAATGTTAGGTTTGGAGTTAGGGTAAGAGCTAGGGTTAAGATTGTTGCTCTCGACAACCAAGAAATCACTCACTCTCTAATCCCACCATCCCTTCCAGTCAAGACCCTCCTGCTACCTGATCATGTATTCCTGACATGCAAGAATCTCCCAATCCTCCAATCGCAACACCCCCACACAAGGCAACACTCCATAATCCCCTAATTCCATCCTTCATCCCAGAGATGACCCACTCCCCAATTCTATCCTCCACCATGCCATATTCCCCTCTCTCCTCAGAAGAAGACCCAACCCTGCACCATAGGTTACTCCAGGCCTACCTCTGCCATCCCTGGTATCTAACAGAATGGGCAGGAGTAATTTCCATTCTCTCTGGCCTTTTTGGGTGCCGGGTTCAAAATGGTATCTCTGATTTCTAGAGGTAGTCTTGCAGTTCTACTAGTGGGTTCCAAGCTGCCAAATAAAGAACAAAAGCCCTTATTTGACAACTTGACATCTTAGCAGTAGTACCACAAGACTGTCATTAGAGTTCAGAGGTGGCCTTTTGAACCTGAGCACCCAATGGAGCAGAAACAACTGGGGTTTGCTCCACCTCCCTACTAGATCACCAGACAGAGTCCTCGGTAAGGTTTGCAGAAGTTCCAAAGGGGGGAAGGTAGGGTAGGCATGATGATGGGGGGTATAATTTATGTCGGGGATGGGGGATATAGAATGATGTTGGATGAGTGGTTGATGAAATTATGTCAGGGTGTAGGGGGGTCAAAATATGTTTATGGGGACTTGGCGGCAGAGGGTGGCAAGGCAAGGTCTGGTGATGTCAGAGGGCGTGCTCAGAGAAGGTCGGAAGAATACTGATGATGCCATAGGGCAGTCCAGGGGGCTGGGTGAGGAGTTTCCTTTGGCCTGTGCACCTTCTCCTTCAAGCTAGCACTTATGTGTGCATTCGGGCAGGAATAAAAGTCGACAGGGATTTTTTCCTATAGATATGACTTCCCATTGTAAAAAGGAAAGTCCACTTCTATTTGTTAGGTGTGGAGTAGTTAGAGCAGCAGCCTGGTGACTGAGAGACCAGCGTTTGATTCCCACTGGCACTCCTTGTGGCCTTGGACAAGTCACTTTACCCTCAATTGCCTCAGACAAAAGGCCTAGCAATCTACTTCCAGTCACACTTTGCCAAGAAAACCCAGGGGCTGTTACATCACCAGGAGTCAACAGTGAATTGACTACACACACACATTTGTTAGGCATGCCCTCCCCATGAATCTGTGAAATCTCTGAATAGTTTTGATCTCCACAAGTAAATAGTTATTTTCTGAAATTGCATTTAGATGTGTATGCCAATCTACAAATGTAAATGCCACTGTTTACATATGGAGATGTTTCTAAAATAAGCTCCTATACATGTAATTAGTAGGTGATATGGTCATCGCTCCACTGTTATATCTTCAGCAGACCTAAACTAATTTATTTATTTATTTTGTCATTTTTATATTGCAAATCGTATTCATTCTTTGTGGTTTACAATCAAACATTTGACATAATAAAATAGATACGGGCCAAATATCACTATTATCCATATAAATGTTTTCCATCTCAACTCTTCCTTTACCCCTTTACTATACGGATAGTATCAGGCCATTCAGAGAGATTTTGGGACGAGTACCTTCTGAAAAAAAGGCTGAAAATCCATTTATAAGAAAGTCATATGTTCACTGACTATCAATGAACACATAACTTCAGTTAAATGGTGGTCTCTGTGTAGAATGAACCTTTTTTCTGCTCAATTTTTATAAAATGAGCAAATAAATTATCTGGAAGTTTAATTTAAAAATCATCCCTTTCAGAAAGGCATAAAGGGCACTCATTTTGGATCGCACCCAATCTCAGATGTTCATTTGGAACAAGCATGGGCATTACTTACCATAAGCAGTGCTAATGAAGGCAAGACAGGATAGAAGCCAGAGGAATGCCATTATGATCCACGTCGATGTTACACAGAACTCCAAAAGTCTATTTATACTTTGGCATAACCAATGACAAGGGAGCTCTGTAATCAGAAGCCTTAGTGGCTGAAGGTTGACAAAGAAATGTGAACAGGTGCCCACTTATTATCAGGAGACCTTGGGAAGATAAGGTGATACAACCTCTTGCAGCTCGGGGTATAGCAATCGAAGTAGTATCTTCAGAGTAAAGATTCCAAGAGCACATGAGTAATTGTACTTTGACTTATTTTCTGATATTCCATTCTATACATCTGTGGGGTAATTTTATTAGAGTATTTCATGCTACACATGTTAATGGCACCCAGTGTAAAAGTGCATATGTTGGCATGATGGCAGATACTTTTCCAGTGGGCTTAACATAAGCATCTTAAAACACACTTTAATTAGGCGCTCTCTTATAAAATTACCCTCCTGGCTTCTTAGGTGAAGTGCAATATTTACATACATAAAATCGGGACAGACTATCATCTGACAACAACGCATAAAGGTGATCCTAGTCCTTCTGTGCAAAACCTTCACAACATAACAAGCCTTTGAAAATGACGTTAAAATGACTGGGGCCCAGTCCATATTCAAAAGAATTTAGGAAGCTAACTTTAGGGGTATGTTTACTAAACTGCGGTAATGTTACAGACCGTGCGGTAGGTAACGTTAACGCATGTCATGTAACGTTAACGTGCGGTAACGTAACGTTAACACGCGGTAACGTTACAACCCGTGTGGAAGCGTTCTGCGGCGCGGTAGACACCGCAGAGGGAGGAGGGAGGGCGGAGAGCTGGGGTCAATGGGTGGGGAGTGGGTGTGGAGAGGCTCCCTGCACACTAACGCGCTGAACTGAAGGGCTGAATCCTACTGTGAATGAACACTAACACGCTGAACTGAAGGGCTGAATCCTACCGCGAATGAAAACCTGCCGTTAGATGCACATTTGCAGGAGAGAGAAACCATTTCAGTGTCAGCAATGTAGCACATAGGCAGGGAGCCCGAGAAAGGTGATAGTAGTGTTCCATCTGCAGCAACAGCATAGTGGCAATGTATGAAGGGCCACTATGGTGATGGTGCAAATGGGGCATAGGGGGACTGCAGGCGGGACATGCAGTGGGGGCAACTGGGGCACGGGGTGGACTAGGTGGTTGCCTAGGTGGCACATAGGAACGCGGAGAATGGACACCAGCAAGACAGCAACAGACCAGGGTCAAACATGCCCATGAGTCTGTGTCCCACAGTATCCCATCCATGGGACATTACCCATCAGGAACCCCAAGGGGCACATAACATTGACAGGCAGTGCCGGGGGAAGCGTGGACAGCTATGTAGGCACCCCTACCCCAGAACCCACACCTTAGGCAGCCACCTACATGCCCTCTGGATGGCCTAGGACTGCACACCACCGGCACCGACAGCATATGGTCATGGCGGCATGGCGGGGGGGGGGGGTGTTTGTGCTGGAGGGAGTAGTGGCATCCACCTGCAGTGGACCTAGCCCATGCCCTGTACCAGTACGTGGTGTGCAGTGCAACAGAAGAGGTCTGGCTGGGGAACGTAAGGGTAGCCCCAGGGACCACTATGCTTGTTGTGGCAACAGTGTGGTGCAGTACACTCAGCCAGTATATCCAAGAGCAAAAGGTTCAAGTCCCATCTGTGGATCCTGCAGAGCATCACCCCATAGTTTTATCCCACAATGCAGCCACAACAACAACATGTGCAAACCCCAACGCAGCAGTGCACAGTGGTACAAACACCCACTCACACGCTCTCCACTATCCACAGCCTCATGGAGTGTCAGGCTGTTGGCCCCAGCATGGAGCTGTAGTTATCACCAGAGCACTACTACTACTCCCTGCACAGTTTAGCAATGTTGGCACTGTGCTCAGGACCAGTGTGGTGGGCAGGGTTGTCAACCACCTCTATCTCTGCACAATGCTGAGATAGGTGTGGGAGTGTGCGTATGTCTATCCATTGTTTTGTGTCTGCCAACACCTCACTGAGCCCACATTGCTCACACTGTTTCCTGCGTTAACCTGCAAATGTACATAATGAGGAGCAAGGTATTGTGGGTATGGCCCAGACAGGGCAGATTGGCCAGGATGCATCTGCACAGGGTGGAGGGCAATGGCTGGGACACTGTAGTGCTCGACCACTACCTGCAGGGGCAGGGTGGCCACAGCATGTCACGCTGGTAGGTCGCTCTCACTCTGACTGAGCAGTGACCATGGCATGTCCATGTTGCCACTTAGTGCCACACATTATTTGCCTCTAGTGATACCTGTGTGTTCTTGGTTCTGGGGCACAATCACGGAGAAACTTGCTTGGTGTTTGTGCTGTGCATCCCACCTCTGGGTACACAGGGTTCCCCCATGGGCATGCACTATGGACTGGCTAGTGGGCTGTCTGCAGTTAGTCTGTGCATGGTAGGACTACCTTGTAGGATGCTGCTGGTGCAGTCTGATTGTGCTGGTGGATGGCAGACCGTGGTATGGAGCCTTCCCCTGCCCACCCCAAGCATCACTGCTGGTCTGCCATGGTCACATGAATGGCTCTGGCCCATCAGCCCTGGAGGGCTGTCATTGGCCAGCAGGACTGTGGTTGCTGGTATTACAGCCATGTCTGCAGGGTGCAGGCACCTGTCCCATCACATCTACAATAGGGGTGATTGTGGGCCCCTTGGGGTACATAGTGCATACTGCTTAGACCCATAGAGGCAGTGATACCTAAACCTCATGCGAGGCACTTGCTGCATTCATGGATTGCTGCTGCTAGAGCGGCTCTTCTGTACTGGTTGCTTGCAGGGCCAAGGGCAGTTTTGTACTGTACATTTTCAGATGTCCAGGCCCCAAGCTATAAATTGCAAAAACCTTTTTGACTATTTTTATTCAGGGTTTCCAAACAGACAATTTGTTTAAATAAGCAATGAGAAGGGGCATCAATCATTATTACAGTATATAATGCACTTACATCCTTTTACGTTTTAGCCATTCTTTGTTATAGAATCTTTCCTGACTTTAAGTAAAGGAGGCTTTTCCACCTTAAACCGTTCTTACTGAATGGTTTAAATTTTTCCATACCATGGGGATCTTCCTAGTGAATTATATTGAGATGAGGCTTTATAGATATAATTGATTCTTTGGACTTTGAATTTTGTTCCATCATAAGAACATAAGAACATAAGATATGCCATACTGGGTCAGACCAAGGTCCATCAAGCCCAGTATCCTGTTTCCAACAGTGGCCAATCTAGGTCATATGTACCTAGCAGTCATTCCTAGACATCCACATGTGGCTGGTGTGAGATAGACTTTAGTGTCTGCCCTCTTTAGATGAAAGTGTAATGCCTTGTTTCAACTCTTTTTCTATTTGATCAACAGAGTGCCACAATCCAAGTGACCAGGGAGGCCAGTCAGAGTAGGGCTGATGCTTCTCTGCATTGTTGCGTCATATGTGTGAGTTACTGGGATAAAGAGGGAAGATATTGGACATGGAAGGAAAATAAGGACAAGTGGGGAGATGTTGGACATAGAGGGAGAGCAAGATTCTCCAGACAGGATTCATCGAGTACTGAGATTATCCAACTGCCTTCCAAAGCATAGTAATTGGATACCACAATTTGATGGGCTAGAATAACGTATAAGTGCCACAGGTTGGCAGACAGATGATACAACACCTTCAAGAGGCTACACAGAGGGCCTTCTTAATATGCTGCCTGCCCTAAGAGCTATGGGAGCAAAGATAGATTTTATTATGTTAATACATGAGCCTGCTTGCCCCTTTCTATTCCAGTTGGGTTTCCCATTGTTAGAAGCAGCTTTGCATTGCTTCATGAGTGAAAGCGCACAGGGGCTTGGAAAAATATAAAAAGGAAAAGGCTTTGAGTCAGACAGAATAAAAGTTCTGTGGGAAACAGAATGCACTGTGGAATATTTATGGATACAATTCCATGTGTGAAGGGGAAGAGAAAAGTGGTGGAGATATGCTATCGTCCACCTGGCCAGAATGAACAGATACATCATGAAATGTTTACAGAAATTAGGCAAGTCAATACATTTGCCGACACAATAATAGTGGGTGATTTCAATTATCTCAATATTGACTGGATAAATGTCAAGACATACTAGAAAAGTAAAATTTCTAGATGAAATAAATGGAGCAACTGGTTCAGGAACCTGCAAGAGAGAGTTCTACATTTGACCTAGTCCATAATAGAATGCAGGATTTGATGCATGAGGCAATCGTGTTGGAGCCACTTAGAAATAAAGATCATGACATCAAATTTGGTTTCATAATAGGAGGGAGGACACTGAGAAAATCTACTGCAATAGCATTTAATTTTCAAAAATGAGACTATGATCAAATGAGGGAAAACCTAAGAAAAAACCCCAAAAGGATCAACCGTAAACGTTTATAGTTTACAACTGGCACAGGCAGTGTTCATTTTAAAAGTATTAACTGTAATTTGGACATCCGAAAATGTACAAATGCACATCCAAATCATGGAGACATCCCAGAGCTATTTACAAGTGGTTTTTAAAGATGTCTCCAGTGCAGGGATGTCCAATTAGGCAGGGGGCATAATGGAGGCATGTCTGAGGCAGTACAATGGACTTAAACATCTCCGCTCTATTTCAGAAGCATCAGGGATGTCTGCAGCTCCATCCAAATTTTGAGCTTTTGCAGGCATGAATAGGCATCAGGAGCGTGCTTGTGTGGACCATAAAACATCCACAGGGTATGGAGAAGATAGCACTCCATCATCCCCAGTGCTTTCCACAATCACGATAGCAACAGTGGGGTTTAAACCCTGGCTTAAGGCCACTACTCTAACCATTAGGCTATTCCTAGATGTCTCTAGTCTTAGATACTATTCTGGGAATGTCTATATAGATGCCCCACAGATGTCCGCATTGGGTACATTGATGTATGTGAAAAAAACTAAACTTGGAGGTGCCTGCTTTTTTTTCAGATAGTCTGGCTTGAATGTCCCAGATTGCACTTGGACGTCATTCGTAAAATGTGCCTTTATAGGAATTCTTTGTTTTGATCTTTACTGAGGAAGAAGTAAGGGAACTATCCATGTCAGAAATGCTATTTAATGGTAATGATTCAGAGGGACTATGCAAATCTTAATGAACCTGGAAGAGATAAAGTTCCAAACTGACAAACTAAAGAATATCACCAGGACCAAACGGTGTACAGCCCAGAATGCTGAAATAACTTAAAAATCCTATATTATCCTATCTTATTGCTAAAATCGTCTATAATACCTGAATACTTTAGGGTGATCAACATAATGCCAGCTTTTAAAAAGGGTTCCAGGAGTGCTATAGGAAACTATAGAATAGTAGGCCCAATATCAGTGTCAGACCAAAATGATAGAAACTATTATAAAGAAGAAAATTATCAAATGTATAGATAGATGTGGTTTAATGGGGCAAAGTCAACATGGATTTAGCCAAGGGAAGTCTTGCCTTACCAATATACTACATTATTTTGAAGGTGTGAATAAACAAATGGATAAAGGTAAGACAGTTGATAAAGAGGGTTCTTTTAGAAGGCTTATTTATATATTCACATGTAAATCCCATCCATATGTAAATGACCATTTTAGAAAGGATACAATTTACATGTGGATGTCCCTAGTATTTGGAAGTTTCAAGGGGGCGTATGCAGGGGCATGGTTTGGGGTGGCCTGGGCGGGATAAAAATCTACATGGGAGTTCCACATTTTATACATGTGTAAACCCAAAATTCTCCATGTCAAGATTTATACCTACCTCCTGGAACATTTTAGCTTTTAAAAAGTATGCATTTGAGCTAACACTTTGTAGCAGCTGATAAGCATGCAATAAATAATACCAGGAGTCAGTTCAAAGATCCAAACCAATTTATGTGCACAGACTCAGACAGCTTAAAGGGACTGAGCAAAGTTTTTACAGAAACATATTTATTTATACCTTTTTCTTCAGTTTGATACATGCAAACTTTCTATTGGTTCCAACGCCCCCTGCATTTGTCCAATCGGAGATCCCTCTTGGGCCTAGCACCCAGCTACCTCCCTTAGGACTGTTCTAACAATGGTTCAGTTTCTAGGTTTTGATACTTCTCTACTGCAAGGTCGTCTCTAGCTCTAGGAATGCATGTATTGAAACATTTCTATCTTCTGCACACAAGAGAATAATGAAAGACTTATAAATTCATGTAAAACTTCTTATTAAGCAGTTTAAAACAGTTTTCTCATTTTTCACAGATTTTTGGTTCTTTTCTAGCTATGATGGGGGTTGGAATCAGGGCCTAACTTACAGGCCTTTCATATTTGCAGACTATTATAGGCCATAGCCTGCCACAACTTTACAGGAGGAATTATCCTCCTTAATCCCCCCCTAGTTTATTCCCCCCTCCAAAGTGAAATGAGTTAAAGGTAGCAGGCCAGATATTAAAAAAAAAGATGAGCCCCTAAATTTAGGCACCTAAGTTAGACTCTTAAATTTGTTCTCTGTCTTCAGTCACACCAAGGAGCCTAAGGGGTATGTTTACTAAACAGTGCTGACGTCGCAGCGGCAACGTTATCGCACGATAAGTGACATTATCGCATGATAATGGCGCATTACCATGCGATAACGTCACGTATCGCGTGATAACGTCTCCAGCGGCGTTAAGGAGCGCAGAGGGTGGAGTAAGGCTCCCCAGAGGGCGGAGATAAGGGGTCAATGGGCGGAGAGTGGGCAGGGAGAGGCCCCAGGCACACTGACGCTGTGAAATCAGGGTCTGGAAATTAACACCAGTGAAAACCTTGCGTTAGAGGCACATTTACAGGAGAGAGAAACCAGTTCAGTCAGCAATGTACAGCAAAGGCAGGGAGACCGAGATAAGTGATAGTAGTGATACATGTGCAGTAACAAAACATGCAAAAACCAGAGAGATAAGGACCAGAACCAAAATAGAAATACAAAACACCGAGCTGGCCAATAGAAAAAACAATGATAAACGGCAATCAACACTACCCATAAAGAATAAAAAGGAAGATGTCACATTTGGAAGGGTCAATTCTGAGTCCCACTACAAAGTGAATGTTCCAGCATTGACAGTGTTGTTGAGGGTTTGCTGTGGTGTATATTGGGCAGCTTGCGTATGTGGCTTTCACATGTGCAGCAACAGCAGAGTGGCCACGTAGGAAAGGGCACTATGGTGATGGTGTAAATGGGGTACAGGGGGCTGCAGGCGGCACATGCAGTGGGCCAGCTGGAGCACAGGGTGGACTAGGCAGATGCCTATGTGACACATAGGAATGTAGAAATGGAAAAACCAGCAACTGACCAAGTACAAACATGTCCACGAGTGTGTGTCCCACAGTGTCCCAGGGGACAGTACTCAGCAAGTACCCCAAAGGGCACATAACATTGGCAGGCGGTGCCGGGGGGAAGTGTGGATGTCTATGCAGGCACCCCTACCCCATATCACGCACCATAGGCAGCCACCTACTGGCACACTGGATGGCCTGGGACTGCGCACCACCAGCACCACCGGCACAAGGACATGTCAGCATGGTGGCGGAGGGGTGCTGGTGGTGGAGGGGGCAGTGGCATCTGCCCACAGCAGACCAAGGCCAAGCCCTGTTTAGGTGGGTGCCGTGCACTGCAACAGACAAGGTCTGTCTGATGAACAGTCATGGTATCCCCAGGGAATGATCTGCCTCTGTGACAACAGTTTGGTGCGACACAGCCAGTATATTCAGGAGCAGAAGGTCACAGGTTCAAGTCCCAGCTGTGGCTCCTGCAGACCATGTCCCTATATTTTACACAGTACTAAACCATGGTAATAAAGACGGAACCTTTATTGCAGATAAAATAAACACACCATAAACGCCTATATTTTACAATACGGAGCACATACACCATAAACATGTGCAATACCTAGAGCAAAGTTTCCTCACTGCAGTCCTGGTGGGCTAAACACAATTCAGAGTTCATGCTGTCCCTAATAAATATGCCTGTGCTGCATTTGTATGCGCCACCCCTATTGTATGCAAATATATTGCATGCATATTCATTAGGGACAGCATGAAATCCTGAACAGTATTTGGCCCACCAGGACTGGATTTGGGAAACTCAGCCCTAGAGCAGAGACCAACAGGGGTACAAAAGCCCACACCCACAGGCTCCACTATCCAATGCCTCATGGAAGGTTAGGCTGTTGGGCCCTGCGCAGAGCAGCATCTCCCAATACTGGCACCTGCATACCTTAGCAATGCCGTCTTAAACTTGGAAACATGTTCCACATATATCAAAAGGTTGCTATGATTAATGTCAGATAACAAATCCTAAGTTAAACACAATTTGCTGACAGAGATTCATCATAGCAACCTTTCTGATATCTGTGAGGTGTGTTTCAGTTTTTGTTTCTGACAGTGTTTATGAATATTCCTGTGATGCATTTGTATGCACCGCCCCTATTGTATGCAAATGTATCCATGCATATTCATTAGGGACAGCATGAAAACCTGAACCGTGTTTGGCCCACCAGGACAGGAGTTGGGAAACTCTGCCCTAGAGCAGCGGCCAACAGGAGCACAAACACCCACACCCACAGGCTCCACTATCCAACGGCTCATGGAGAGTCAGGCTGTTGGGATCTGCATGGAGCAGCATCTACCAATACTAGCACCTGCATACCTTAGCAATGCCGTCTTAAACTTGGAAACATGTTCCACATATATCAAAAGGTTGCTATGATTAATGTCAGATAACAAATCCTAAGTTAAACACAATTTGTTGACAGAGATTCATCATAGCAACCTTTCTGATATCTGTGGAGTGTGTTTCAGTTTTTGTTTCTGACAGTGTTTTATCACCCCAGGGAGTGACCCTAATAGTATTGAGTACCATAGCAATGCCTGCACTGTGCCCAGGACTGGTGTGGTGGCCAGGGCTGCCAATCACCTCTATATTTGCACAATGCTGAAATAGGTGTGGGAGTGTGTGTATGTCTATCCAGTGTTTTGTGGCTGCCTACACCTTACTGAGCCCACAATGCTTGCACTGTTTCCAGTGTTAGCCTGCCAATGTGCATAATGAGGAGCAAGGTACTGTGGGTATGGCCCGGACAGGGCGGCCTGGGCAAGATGCATCTGCACAGGGCATAGGGCAATGGCTGGGACATTGTAGTGCCCGACCACCATCTGCACGGACAGGGTGGCCACAGCATCTCATGCTGGGAGGGGGGGGGAGTCACTCTCGCCCTCACTGAGCAGTGACCATGGCCTGGCTAGCTTCCCCCATAGTGCTAGTCAGTGTTTCTCTCAAGTGATATCTATGAGTTTTCTTTTCTGGGGCCCAATCACTGACTTATCTGCTTGGTGCATGTGCTCACATCCCATTTGTGGGTGCACACAGTTTCTCCAGGAACATGCACCATGTACTAGCTAGCAGACTGTCTGCAATTAGCATGTGTATGGCTGGAACACCTTGAAGGGTGCAGCAGGTGGGGATTGACTGTGTCCTCTGCTGGTGAATGTCAGATAGTGGTGGGGGGCAGCTGAGCTTTTCCAGGCCTACTGCTTTCTGCCAGTGCCCTATGTGATGCGTACAGATCTGCATGGACTGCCCTGTAGGGTACCTATTCCCTAGCAGGACTGGGGTTGATTGTCCCCTCTACTGCCACCATTGCAGAGATGTAGAATGTGGATCTGTTGGTGGGAGATCCTGTCCCCCACCCTGACGAACAGAGGGCGGGTTGGGTGGTGTTATATAATCTGCTTTTGGGTCCAAACACCACCCTTCTCTTATAGCCTGTGACCATGGTAACCACACAGGATATGCACTATTCTGGGCGCATCATAGTCCACAAGGGCTAAATATGACTGAGAAATACAGATGGACACAGGTGTAGCCTAAGTGTGTCTACAAGGACTACCTATCACACAACAGCACTGATGGAGATCTGCAGCACAGCCTATCTCTGCCAAGCCAGGTGCTGCAGACCTGGTGTTGGGCGCCCCACCTCACCCTCAGGGTGAGCACAGGAACCACACAATGTCACCATCTGTAGCTACTCTGTGCCAGTAACAAACACGGTTGGTTCCCCCTACCAGGCTGGGGTGCTATAGAGGAGCATACCCCATCTTGTGATCAGATGTAGGCTGCTGATCTGCATGTGCAGTGCATCATGGGTACGGGTGGGTTTACCCTATCCTGGTAACCACAGCAGACAGTTTGTGTGGTGACCTGTAGTCTTTCTGTAGCCAGCCAGAGGTGTATTAGACATTATAGAGATCTAGCCCACTGGCTGCTTCAATGACTGTGAAGGCAGAGGTCATGGGTTTGATCCCATAGTGGTGTTCTTTAATACGGCTGTCTGAGGGTTTTTCTTTTAATTTAAATCAGTGCTGCCAGCAGAAACACCCTCACAGTGCCATAGCCTAAGGTGCCTCATAGGGCCCCTATAGGACACATTATAAGGTGCCATGGCGGACAGGGCACTTTATAATGCGCCCTATGGAGTGCCTTATAGGGCGCCTTATGCGGCACCTTAGGTTACGGCACTGTGAGAGAGTTTTTGCTGGCAGCACTGATTTAAATTAAAAAAGGAAATGCCTCAGACAGCACTGACTTAAATTAAAAAAAGAAAATGCCTCAGACAGCCTTTTTATATAACACCACTGTGGGATCAAACCCATGACCTCTGTCTCCACAGTTATTGCAGTAACCAGTGGGCTACATCTTCATTGCTTCTAGCACTCCGCTGGCATGAACTTAGGGTTAACGCGCATTAACGTGCCACGGCGCCCACTATCGCGCAAAACAGAGTCTCGCTACCTTGCCACCGGAACGCCCACTACCTTATATGGCATTCTTCAAATTAACGCTGCAACTAGCACCGGTAACATTAAGACGGTTTAGTAAACATACCCCTTAGAGACCTTTCCAGTGTGGAGATGTCCAAATAGATAGGGGGCATGGTGGAGATGCAATGAACTTAGATGTCCCTGTTCGATTTCAGAAACGCTGGGGACATGTACATTTAGACCCACTCCAACCATGAACAGGCACCAGGAAAATGCTTGTTGTGACCTTAAAACATCCTAAGGGTGTAGAGAAGATGGAGAATTAAGTGACTAGCTTAAGATTACAAAGGCCCACACTGGATTTTGAACCCTAGCAAACCTGCTCCTAAGCCACTACTTTAACCATTAGGCTATTAGACATCCCTGTTCTGAAATGCTATTCTGGAGATGACTATGTAAGTAGACATCTCCATAGATGTCTATATCAGGCACATCTATGTTTCTGAAATCGTGCCTGAACTTGCATGTGACTGCATTTTTTTTCAGACCATCTTACTTTGATGTCCCAGAATGCACTTGGACGTCCTTTGTAAAATAAACACCGTTAAAATATTTTACACATGACAAATTAAATAAAAACATATTTCTACATTAAAAACACAATTATGCAAAGGCATTTCTAAATAAGTGCATCTTGAGACCCTTCTGAAAAGTCAGTAAATCTTGCTCCACAAGCAACAGCATGGATAAAGAATCAAGCTCCTTGCCCAATATAAAGATTGTGGGAACAATCATAGAGTTATGGGCTCCATATAGGAGCACACAGGAAGGAATATATGTGCGCAAATGAGAAACAAATTCATTTGAAGAAATAGCATGGAAAAGTCTGAGGATCAAAAATAAGCAATTTAATAGTGCTTGGTATTTCACAGGTGGCCCAGGTAGTTGCACAGGAGGTGATGTTATATGCTCTTTTCTTGCCACACCCTTTATCACCCCTGCAGTAGTAGCATCAGCTAAGCTTAATCACTAAATCCGGTAATCAAGTGCTGATAGTACCAAAAGCTGCACCATGAGTGAAAATCTATTGGTTCCAAATGAAGTTTATAAAAAAAACCCACTGCACAACCCTTGCAAAAGCTGAAAGTCAAGGATCACATCAGGATATCATACTTCATTACATAAGGGAATAGAGGTCCCATTCCATATGACTGAATCAGAAGCACAGTCCAAATTCACACTAACAATCGTAACCTCATTTTTACTTAAGTTAATAATCAGACCATTCTCTGAATGCCCTAATGTGGAATGGGAACTAGTAAAAAGATAGCAAATAGACAATAGAGCTAAATGACCATTTTTCACTGGAGCAGGTGAATAGTGGAGTGCCACAGAAAACTGTATAGGAACTCGTGTTTGTTAACATATTCATAAATGATCTGGAAATGAAAACAAGTGAGGTCATCAAATTTGCGGATGAGACAAACTATTCAAAGTGATTAAATTGCATATAGATTGTGAGAAGTTGCAGGAGGGACTAGACACCCAAATGGCAAATTAAATTTAATGTAGACAAGTACAAAGTGATGCACTAGGGAAGAATAACCCAAATTATAGTTACATGATGCTAGGCTCCTCATTAGAGGTCACTACCTAGGAAAAGGATCTGGGCATTATCATGGGCAGCAGCCAAAAAGGCAAACAATATTAGGAATTATTAGAAAAAAAATACAAAGAATGTCATAATGCCTCTGTATTGCTCTAAGGTGAGACCACATACAGAGTACTGTGTGGAATTTTGGTCATCACATCTCAAAAATGATATAGGTAAAAAAAATGGCAACCAAAATAAAAAAAGGGATGGAGTGATTTTCCAGTGAGAAAAGGCTATGGAGGTTAATATTGTTCAGCTTGGAGAATAGATGGCTGAGAAGAGATACACCAAGCAAATAAGTCAGTGATTGAGACCCAGAAAAGAAAACCCACAAATATCATTTGAGAGAAATGCTATATGGCACTATGGGGGGAACCTAGCCATGCCGTGGTCACTGCTCAGTCAGGGTGAGAGTGACCTCCCAGCAGGACATGCTGTGGCCAACCTGTCCGTGTAGGTGGTGGTCGGGCACTACAATGTCCCAGCCATTGCCCTATGCCCTGTGCAGATGCATCCTGCCCAGGCCGCCCTGTCCGGGCCATACCCACAGTACCTTGCTCCTCATTATGCACATTGGCAGGCTAACACTGGAAACACTGCAAGCAGTGTAGGCTGAGTAAGGTGTAGGCAGCCAAAACACACTGGATAGACAGACACACACTCCCACACCTATGTCAGCATTGTGCAAATATAGAGGCTTTTGGCAGTCCTGGCCACCACACCAGTCCTGGGCACAGTGCAGGCATGGCTACGGTACGCAATACTGTTGGGGTCACTCCCCGGGGTGGTAAACACTGTCAGAAACCAAAACTGAAACACACTCCACAGATATCAGAAAGGTTGCTATGATGCAGCTCTATCAGCAAATTGTGCTTAACTTAGGAATGATATCTGCCATTAATCATAGCAACCTTCTGATATATGTGTAACGTATTCCCAAGTTTAGGGCGGCATTGCTAAGGTATGCAAGTGCTAGTATTGGGAGATGCTGCTGTGTGCAGGGCCCAACAGCCTGACTCTCCATGAGGCTTTGGATAGTGGAGCCTGTGGGTGTGGGTGTTTATGTCCCTGTTGTCCGCTGCTCTAGGGCAGAGGTTCCCAACTCCGGTCCTGGTGGGCCAAACACTGTTCAGGTTTTCATGCTTACCCTAATGAATATGCATGGATACATTTGCATACAATGGGGGTGGTGCATACTAATGCAGCACAGGCATATTTATTAGCGACAGCATGAAACCTGAATGGTGTTTGGCCCTCCAAGACTGCAGTTGGAAAGCTCTGCTCTAGGGATTGCACATGTTTATGGTGTCTGTGCTCTGTAGGGTAAAATATAGGCGTTTCAGGCATGTTTATTTTATCTGCAATAAAGGTTCTGTCTTTATTAGCACGGTTTAGTAATGGGTAAAATATGGGGAAAGGGTTGGCAGAAGCCACAGCTGGGGCTTGAACTTGTGACCTTTTGCTCCTGAACACACTGGCTGTGTGTACTGCACCACACTGTTGCCACAGGGGCAGCTCATTCCCTGAGAATACCATGACTGTTCATCAGACAGACTGTTGCACCACACGGCACCCACCTAAATGGGGCTAGGCCATGGTCTGCTGTGGGCAGATGCCACTGCCCCCTCCGCCACCAGCACTGCTCCGACACCATGCTGCCATGCCATTATGCCGGTGATGCTGGTGGTGCACAGTCCCAGGCCATCCAGTATGCCAGTAGGCAGCTGCCTATGGTGTGGGTTCTCGGGTAGGGATGCCTACATGGACATGTGTGCTTCCCCCCCCGCACCGCATGCCAATGTTATGTGCCCTTGGAGGTACCTGCTGGGTAATCTCCCCTGTGACACTGTGGGACACACACTCGTGCCCATGTTGGACACTCGTCAGTTGCTGTCTTGCTGCTTTACAGTTTGGGCATTCCTATGTGCCACCTAGGCATCTGCCTAGCCCGTACTGTGCGCCATCTGGACCACAGCATGTGCCGCCTGCAGCCCCCTGTATCCCATTTACAGCATCAGTACAATTGCCGTTTCCTACGTACCCACTCTGCTGTTGCTGCACATGTGCACACCATAACAAACCTGCCCAATCTAAATGACAGAAACCCTGATCAGCGCTATTTCAATGTAGGATCATTCACTTTGTAGGGGGACAGAGTATAGACCTTTCCAAACATGATATCTTCATTTATACGCTTTGTCAGTAGTGTTGCTTTATGTTTATCATTAATATCACTATTGGCCAGCTTGGTTATTGGGATTTTAGATGTGGTTCTGGTCCTTTTATATGTTTATTTACCTTTTTGGTCCCTGCACATGTATCACAACTATCACTTCTCTGGGTTTCCCTGCCTTTGCTGCACATTGCTGTTTAAAATGGTTTCTCTTGCCTGCAAATTTGCCTTAACGCGAGGGTTTCACTGGCATTAGTGTTCAGACCTGGATTTCACAGCATTAGTGTGCCTGGAGCCTCTCCCCTCCCACTCTCCGCCCATTGACCCCTTCTCTCTGCCCTCTGGGAAGCCTTACTCCACCCTTTAGACCTGGATTTCACAGCGTTAGTGTGCCTTAACGCCGCTGCTGCGTTATCGCACGATAAGTGATGTTATCGCGCGATAACGTCACTTATTGTGCGATAATACCACCGCTGCGATGTTAAGACGGTTTAGTAAACATACCCCTAATAAGAGAAAATATTTTTTCACTCAACATGTAATCAAACTCTGGAAATTGTTACCGGAGGATATAGTAAAAGCTGTTAGTGTAGCTGAGTTTAAAAGAAGGTTTGGACAAGTTCCTGGAGGAAAGGTCCATAAACCAATATTAAAAGGGACCTAGGATATCACTGCTTGACCCAATACAAGCATTGAGGAACCTGTGTCTTTTAGGGAGACTGCTAGGTACTTATGACCTAGATTGTCCCCTGTCAAAAACAGGATACTGGGCTTGATGGACCTTGGTCTGACCCAGTATGGCATATCTTATGTTCTTACTCCTAAGCCGGCGTTTGTCGAGTATGATCTAAATCTCTCAAATTTACTTCTAGTGTTCACTGTAGTGCTTCGATTGTGCCAATGAGAATGTCCTTCTGGAGTTAATAGAGTGTAAAATGCATATGCAACTTGTCAAGATGTGATTGGAAATTCCAATTAATCAGGCTTATAGCGTTCAATATGATGGGGAATATCTCTGTATTTTTCTGCCATATTTTTTGGTCTCTGACTTCATTTCTTGGTACTTGACAATGGAAATGCATTCTAGATAATGGAGATGGGTTCATATTTCAACATTTTTTTGCATATTTGGATCTCTTGAGGATATTGGTCTATGATAGTAGCTCTGCATGTATAGTCTATTTGTGTGAAGCCCATTCCTCCTTTGGCTCAAGGAATGTGTAGTCTTGGGATGCACTGGTTTGTATTCAGTACTTCATGGGCATGGAGGAATTTTCTTCCTTGAACATCCAGTTTTTCAAGGTCTTTAAGTGGCTGGTCTAAAATTTAAAAGCTATAAGTGATCTCAGGATTTGCCAGCTGATTAATGGTTTGTATTTTATTTTGTAATGTTAAAAATACATTTCAATAATTATGTCATTCCCATAATATTCTTTACTATCTCTCTCAATAATTTTTGCTTGATTGTCACTCCTTCCTCCTAAGTCTTTATATACACCTTCCTGGTCAGGCTCCTTAATTTTACAATCCTCAGGGAGATTTTTTTGGCTTTGCTCAATTTTCCTTTTAGAAATGTTGCCTTAACTCTTTTGTCAAGGCCATCTTAATGTCAACTGAGAAACTTTTCACTACACAGAGTTCTTCTGCTGATTGTTGCTCACTGGAACTGTCATCTACAAATAGTAAGTGATGTTACCTGGGTTGTTACCATCTTTAAGGAGTACATTTACTAAAGCGCGGTAACGTAGCAGCGACAACATTAGTGCACGGTAATATTGTCAGATGCAACGTTAATGCGCGTTAACATGACCAGATGCAACGTTAATGTGCGGTAATGTCTCCAGCCGCGGTAACCCTCCCAGTGGGTGGAGAGAGGGAGGAGAGAAGGGGTCAATGGACGGGGAGAGGCCCCTGCTACACTAACTCGGGCATATGAAGGCCCGAACATTACCGCGAGTGAAAACCTGTCTATAGAAGAACATTTGCAGGAGAGAGAAACCATTTTAGTGTTAACAATGTACAGCATAGGCAGGAAGCCCAAGAAAAGTGATAGTAGTGCTACGTTTGCAGCAACAGCATAGTGCCCAAGTATGAAAGGCCACTATGGTGATGGTGCAAATGGGGCATAGAGGGCTGCAGGCGGGACATGCAGTGGTGGCAACTGGGGCACAGGGTGGATTAGGCTGTCAACCATGGGGAAACATAGCAACACAGAAACTGGAAATCAGCATGATAGTGTCTGAGCAAGGTCAAAATGCCCAGTACTCTGTGTACCACAGTGTACCATCCAGGGAACACATACACAGCAGGTACCCCAAACATCACACAGGAACCACAATGCCTGTAATGGGGCAAGCAGTACACATCTGGGGACCACTGTAACAAGGGTCTACGGACCTTCCCCAGGATAAGTCCCAAACTGTCCGTAAACCCAGCAAAATGAACACCCATTATCACAGTCCCTGGTAAGGCAGTACAGGGTGTGACCACACATTGGGTGAAATATCTAAAGACTCAGTAGTCCATAATGGAGATACCAGACCCGCATTGCATACCCCAGCCTTACCACAGTCTGCCGGCAGAACACAATCAATCAACCAGGTCCACCCTAGCCAATTGTTGCCAGATCACACACCCCACACCCCACAGCCATCTCACCCCCATGTGGAAGTGACAGAACAGTAGCAGGCGGTGATGGGGGGGATGTGTGGATGTCCATGTATCCTACCGCACTCCATACCCTGCACCTAGGCACCCACCTACCTGCACAGTGGATGGCCTGGGACAGCACACAACTAGCACCGACAGTATATGGGCATGTCAGCATGGCAGGGGGGGGTGCCGGTGGCGGCAGCACCTGCCTGCAGCAAACCAAGGTCATGACCTGCTGCAGTGTGCCGTGTCCAGTGCAATAAACAAGGTCTGTCTAAGAAAGAGCAAATGTAGCCCTACAGACTGCACTTCTTCTGTGGCAACAGTGTGGTGTAGTGCACATAGCCAGTGTGTCTTAGAGCAGAGATTCACAAGTTTACATCCCAGCTGTGGATCCTGCAATGCATGTGGCTACATTTTACCCTACATTGCAGATGCAACATCAATATGTGCAATCCCAAAAGCATCAGCCAACAGGAGTACAAACATCCACACTCACAGGCCCCACTATCCAAAGCTCCATGGAGAGGCAGGCTGTTTGCACCAGCTTGGAGCAGCAGTTATCAGCAGAGCCCACAACTAGCTCATGCACCCCATAGCAATTCCTGCACTGTGATCGGGACCAGTGTGGAGGTCAGGTTTACCAATCACCCCTATCTTTGCACAATACTGCAATAGGAGTGGGTGAGTGCATGTCCATTCATTGTGGTGTGGCGTCCTACTCTGCACTGGGTCCACAAAACGTACACTGTTGCCAGTGCCAGCCTGAAAATCTGCATACTGAGAAGCAAGGTATTGTGGGTATGGCCCAGAGAGGGCAGATCAGGCAGGATGCGACTGAAGTGGTGGTAGGGCAATGGCTGGGACATTGTAGTGGCCAACCACCACCTGCATGGACAAGATGGCCACATCACAACTTGCTGGGAGGACACTCTCATTCTGACCGAGCAGTGACCATGGCATGGCTATGTTCCCCCATAGTGCTACATAGTATTTGTTTCAAGTGATATATGTGCATCCCCATTTCTGAAGGCCTGATTACTTTGGCACCGGGCGGGTGTCTGTGCCATACAACCCAGGTCTGGGTGCACATAGTTTCTCTGTGAACATGCAGTATAGACTGGCTAGCGGAGTGTCTGCAGTTTGTTTGTGTATGGCTGGAGCAACTGGTGAGGTGCAGCAGGTAGAGTCTGACTGTGCCTGCTGCTGGTGAATGTCAGACCATGGTTGAAGGTAATGGAGGCTCCCAGTACTACTGTGGGTCTGCTAGTGCCCTAGCAACAGGTCCAGATCTGGCTACCCCCCCCTGATGACATCACCAACCTAAGGTGCCTCTGGTTAAGGTACTATAAGGACTGTAAAATGCATCAAGTTGACAGGCGTGAGCTGTAAGGCAGAACACCAGATGTAACTCTAAAACTGGAGAGAGCAAAAAGGAAAACAATGAACAGGTAGTAAGGTGCCTCATCCTGTCTACTGTAGTGTGCACATTATGTCAAGACGCAGTACTGTGGCGCTACGTGTGGTGCAGTGCCGCAGACGCACAGCGAACACAATAACGTGTGTGAAAGGAACATCACATGCATTATTGTGCGTGCTATGGGTGTGTCGTGATGCAGCACATGTAGTAAAGCGTGTTACTATGCATACGTGACTGTATGGCATCATGAGGCCCCACTCTAAACACAACAGACAAAATGGCGGCACGGTCACGAAAACCATACATGCTAGCAGAGCGTATTTAGTATTTAGTGGTATACTGCTTATGTAGATGGCCCACCTGAGCTCACATCCTTGAACGGTGACAGCTGTCTGTGTGCCAGCCGTCTGCCACCTCACAGGGTGCTACGGGTTTCCACACACAAATTCCTTTTGGTGAAACACGTTTGCTTTGTGGTTGTTTGGGATAGTGGCTACAGATCTGTTTTGAGCCACCATAGGTTTTGGGTTTGATTCCCACATGTTCCTTTCCTTTTCTTTTCTTTTCTTGTGTTCTGCTAACCTTACCATACAATGGCTCCAGCTCCATCACTTCTCCACAAACCCTTCCTTCTCTTCACTGTTCACTGCAGTGTCTCCTCCATGCAGCCTATCCGCCACATATTAGCTGTTACGTATGGTCCTTTTCTTTGGGTTGTCTGTGTGGGCAGTTAGCTCAGTGGTTTGGTATTGGTGTTGGTGAGTTGTGTTTGGACTCTTCAGTGTACCAGTTCCATTCTCTCATGCTCCTTTATGGATCCCTTGCCCATTTTGCCCTTGTACACACACCAGCCACACAGTTGGCCCTTCAGACCAACCCCTGATGCCCTTTCCGTTTAATTTGTTTACTCTTCTGCATGCTGTTTTCACTGCACACCATTTCATGGTGTATGTGCATGTATTTCTATGTGGCTCACTTCCCACTTACAGACTGCAATATCAGCTACCTGTGGTCTATGGCCTTACATCTATGGCTCCGTTTCTTATGTGGCACCATGTCTACACATCCCTCAGCACGTCTTTTACTGTCTGTGCGCCTTTGATTGCAACCCCTTTGGACACGCTGCTGCTTCTCGTTGGCTGTGACATTAATGTGCGGTAATTCAGGGCGCCCCATTCCGCACGTTACATGGCCAGGTCACCCTGTACCGTGCATTACATGGCCAGGGCGCCCTGTACCGCGCGTTAACGGACCAGGCTTGCCTTAACGCCGCACCGCCCACTTCTTTATATGGGAATCTGTAACATTAGCGTGGCACTTATCGACAGTAACATTACCGCACTTTAGTAAACATACCCCTAAGATTAAGGCTAAATCCATATGCAGGCACCCTGTATAAAACAATAGGAAATGAGAAAACAATGATGATGCATTAAGAAAAAGCATTTTTTAAAGGTTAAAACATAGAAAAATATTTTTTAGAGTTACAGGAATCATAGTAACATAGTAACATAGTAAATGATGGCAGATAAAGACCAGTATGGTCCATCTAGTCTGCCCAGCAATATGGCAGGAGTAGGTGCACCCCTTCCCATGTCTTTTAGGAAGTAGGTGCACCCCTACCAATGTCTTTGCTTAGTGGTGTACCCACCAGGAGCAGGCGCACCCCTCCCCATGTCTTCACCCCTCTCCATATCTTTGTTTCTTTGTTTAGGGGTGAACCCACCGCTCCTCCCCCCATCGCTCCATGTAGGACACCCCTATTTGTTGAGAATCGTTTTCATGATTTACTGAAACCTGATGCAGAAAATACCATATTCACAAGCCTACTAAAAATAATAAGGTCTGTGTGCAGGAACATTGAAGGTGGAATGATTTTATACTGCAGTTTAAGTACACGTATATTTGTAGTATTGTCTTCTTTAACATAGCTTATTGTATTTCTGCTATGGTCAGTATAAGATTCAGCACAAATTAATTGTAAATAAAAAGAAGTTAGATGAAGCAGAGTCAAAAGTAGGACACACTGCAAGGACTCAGGGATTCCCCTCTCTTGACCATTAGGCTAGACAATACTCTATAAATCCACCTGCATGGCATCTGGATACATCATTTATTTTTGTTACTCTCAGTTTGCAGCTCTCTTCAGGGACCTTGATTCTGTAAGATAATGGTGTGTAAGACTGAAGGGCACAGCTGCTGGGTTCTCAAACAGCTAGAGATGCTGGCATTTTACCCAGTGAAAAAATAAACAATTCCAGAGCATTGGATGAGAGACAAATTCAAATGAATGCATGTCTGCAGCTGGGGGATAATTATGTAACATCTGCTCACAAGATGGGGCATGCGCCTCTATTGCACACCGGCCTGGTAGGGGGAACTGACCATGTATGTTACTGGCGCAGAGTAGCTACAGACCATGACATTGTGTGATTCCTGTGCTCACCCTGAGGGTAAGGTGTGGCGCCCAGCACCAGGTCCGCAACACCTGGCTTGATTGATATAGGTTGGGCTGGTAGGTACCCATCAGTGCCAGTACATAAGATAAGAACATAAGATATGCCATACTGGGCCAGCCCAGGTCCATCAAGCCTAGTATCCTGTTTCCAACAGTGGCCAATCTAGGTCATACATACCTAGCAGTTTCCCCAAAAGACACAGGTTCCACAATGCTTTTATTGGGTCAAGCATTGATATCCTGGGTCCCTTCTTAATAAGGGCTTATGGACCTTTTCTCCAGAAACTTGCCTAAACCTTTTTAAACCCAGCTACACTAACAGCCTTTACTACATCCTCCAGTAACAAATTCCAGAGTTTGATTACACGTTGAGTGAAAAAATATTTTCTTTTATTAGTCTTAAATAGTTTACCCTGTAGCTTCATTTATGTCCTCTAGTCTTTCTATATTCTGATAATGTAAACAATCAATCTACATTTACCCATTCCACTCCATTCATTAATTTATAGACTTCTATCATATCTCCCCTCAGTTGTCTCTTTTCCATGTTAAAGAGCCCTAACCTTTTTAGCCTTTCTTCATATGAGTATCCTTCCATACCCTTTACCATTTTGGTGGCTCTTCTCTGATCCTTTTCTAATAATGCTATATCCTTTTTAAGATACGGTGACCAGAATTGCACACAATATTCAAAGTGCGGTCTCACCATGGAACGATATAGAGGCATTATAATATCTTTTGTTTTATTTTCCATTCCTTTCCTTATGATACCTAGCATTCTATTTTCTCTCTTGGCCGCCGCTGCACACTGGGCCGAGGGTTTTAACATGTTATCCACAATGACGCCTAAATCTTTTTCCTGGGTGGTGGTTCCTAATGTGGAACCTTGCACCGTGTAACCATAGTTTGGGTTGTTCTTCCCTAGGTGCACAATTTTACACTTGTCCACATTAAATTTCATCTGCCATTTTGATGCCCAGTCTTTCAATTTATCAAGAACCTCTTGCAAATTTCCACAATCCTCATGGGTTTTAACAACTTTAAATAGTTTTGTGTCATCTGCAAATTTGATAACCTCAGTCGTTATTCCCTTTTCCAGGTCATTTATGGATATGTCAAAAATCAGCGGACACAGCACAGATCCCTGGGGTACACCACTATTCACCTTTCTCCATTGGGAAAATTGGCCATTTAGCCCTACCCCCTGCTTTCTATCTTTTAACCAATTCCTGATCCACAATAGTACACTGCCTCCTATCCCATGACTCTTTAGTTTTGCCAAAGGTTTCTGATGAGGGACCTTGTCAAAGGCTTTCTGAAAGTCCAGATACACTCTATCAACTGACTCACCTTTGTCCACCTGTTTATTCACACCTCCAAAAAAAACACAACAGATTAGTAAGACAAGATCTTCCTTGTCTAAAGCCATGTTGGCTGTCTCACATTAGGCTATGGCTATCTACATGCTGAATAATTTTGTTCTTTATGATGGCTTCTACCATTTTTCCCGGTACTGACGTCAGGCTCACCGGTCTGTAGTTTCCTGGATCACCCCTGGAACCCTTTTTAATAATTGGTGTTACATTGGTGATCCTCCAATCTTCAGGTATTACAGATGATTTTAATGATAGGTGTGTGATAGGTAGTCCTTGCAGACACACCTAGGATACACCTGTGTCCATCTGTATTTCCCAGTCATGTCTAGCCCTTGTGGACTATGATCCACCCAGAATAGGGCATATCCTGTGTGGTTGCCATGGTTACATACTATAAGGGTGGTGTTTGGACCCAAAAGCAGATTATGTAGCACAAACCAACCCACCCTCTGTGGGTCAGGGTGGGGGACAGGATCTCCCCTCAACAGATCCACATTCTACATCTCTGCAATGGTGGCAGTAGAGGAGACCATCAACCCCAGTCTTGCTGTGAAATAGGCACTCTACAAGGCAGTCAATGCAGATATGTTGGCAACACATAGGGCACTGGTAGTAGGCCTGGAAAAGCTCAGCTGCCCCCCACCACTATCTGACACTCACCAGCAGAGGGCACAGTCAGTTTCCACCCTGCAAGGTGTCCCAGCCATATACATGCTAACTACAGACAGTCTGCTAGCTAGCATATAGTGCATGTTCCCGAAGGAACTGTGTGCACTCACACACCAAGCACATATATCAGTGACTGAGATCCAGAAAAGAAAACTCATAGATATCACTTGAGAGACATATTGTATAGCACTATGGGGGAACCTAGCCATGCCATGGTCACTGCTCAGTCAGGGTGAGAGTGACCCCCCTCCCCCCCAGCATGAGATGCTGTGGCCATCCTATATGTGCAGGTGGTGGTCGGGCACTACAAGGTCCCAGCCATTGCCCTATGCCCTGTGCAGATGCATCCTGCCCAGGCCGCCCTGTCCGGGCCATACTCACAGTACCTTGCTCCTCTTTATGCACATTGGCAGGCTAATACTGGAAACAGTGCAAGCATTGTGGGCTCAGTAAGGTGTAGGCAGCCACAAAACACTGGATAGACATACACACACTCCCACACCTATTTCAACATTGTGCAAATATAGAGGTGGTTAGCAGCCCTGGCCGCCACACCAGTCCTGGGCACAGTGCAGGCATTGCTATGGTATTCAATACTGTTAGGGTCACTCCCTGGGGTGGTAAACACTGTCAGAAACAAAAACTGAAACACACTCCACAGATATCAGAAAGGTTGTTATGATGAATTTCTGTCAACAAATTGTGTTTAACTTAGGATTTGTTATCTGACATTAATCATAGCAACCTTTTGATATATGTGGAAAGTGTTTCCAAGTTTAAGACGGCATTGCTAAGGTATGCAGGTGCTAGTATTGGGAGATGCTGCTGCTCCGCACAGGGCCCAGCAGCTTGACTCTCCATGAGCCATTGGATAGTGGAGCCTGTGGGTGTGGGTGTTTGTGCCCCTGTTGGGCGCTGCTCTAGGGTACAGGTTCCGAACTCTGGTCCTGGTGGGCCAAACACGGTTCAGGTTTTCATGCTGTTCTTAATCAATATGCATGGATACATTTGCATACAATGGGGGCGGTGCATACAAATGCATCACAGGCATATTTATTAGCGACAGCATGAAACCTGAATGGTGTTTTACCCTCAGTTGGGAAACTCTGCTCTAGGGATTGCACATGTTTATGGTGTATGTGCTCTGAAGGGTAAAATATAGGTGTTTATGCCGTGTTTATTTTATCTGCAATAAAGGTTCTGTCTTTATTACCATGGTTTAGTACTGGGTAAAATATAGGGACATGGTCTGCAGGAGCCACAGCTGGGACTTGAACCTGTGATCTTCTGCCCTTGAATATATTGGCTGTGTGTACTGCACCAAACTGTTGTCACAGAGGTAGATCATTCCCTGGGGACACCATGACTGTTCGTCAGACAGACCTTGTCTGTTGCAGTGCACGGCACCCACCTAAACAGGGCTTGGCCTTGGTCTGCTGTGGGCAGATGCCACTGCCCCCTCCACAACCAGCACCGCTCCGCCACCATGCTGACATGTCCTTCTGCCGATGGTGCTGGTGGTGCACAGTCCCAGGCCATCCAGTGTGCCGGTAGGCAGCTGCCTATGGTGCGTGATATGGGGTAGGGGTGCCTGCATAGACATCCACGCTTCCCCCTGGCACCGCCTGCCAATGTTATGTGCCCTTTGGGGTACTTGCTGGGTACTGTCCCCGGGACACTGTCGGACACACACTCATGGACATGTTTGCCCTTGGTCAGTTGCTGTCTTGCTGGTTTTCAGTTTCTACATTCCTATGTGTCACCTAGGCATCTCCCTAGTCCACCTGGTGCCCCAGCTGCCCCACTGCATGTCCCGCCTGCAGCCCCCTGTACCACATTTTCAGCCTCACCGTAGTGTTCTTTCGTACTTGGGCACTATGCTGTTGCTGCACATTTATCACTACTATCAATTTTCTTGGTCTCCCTGCCTTTGCTGTACATTGCTGACTTAAATGGTTTCTCTCTCCTGCAAATGTGCCTCTAACACGAGGTTTTCACTGGCGTTAATTTTCAGACCCTGATTTCACAGCGTTAGTGTGCCTGGAGCATCTCCCCACCCACTCTCCGCCCACTCTCCGCCCATTGACCCCTTCTTTCCGCCCTCTGGAATGACTTACTCCACCCTCTGTGTGCCTTAACGCCGCCGGAGATGTTATCGCGCAATAAGTGACTTTAGTGCTCTTTAGTAAACATACCCCATAGTATTTGATTCAAGTGATATATGTGGATTGGAGAAGTAGCCTAATGGTTAAGAACACTGGCTTGGAAACCCAGAGACCACTGTTCAATTTCTGCTAGCATGCCTCGTGGCCTTGGGACGTCACTTAACTCTTCATTGCCTCAGAAAAATCCAAGTTATCAATGTGCCTGTTTATTGTACATTACCATATTTAAGTTTCAATATAAACTGCTTTGATTGAAATGATAAAGCGGTATATAAAAATAAGTAAATAAATAATAAAGATGTATGTCCCCTTTTCTGGAGGCCCAATCACTGAGGCTCCTGCCAGGTGTCTATACCATACAACCCAGGTCTGGGTGCGCATATTTCCTCTGTGTACATGCAATATAGATTGGCTAGCGGACTGTCTGCTGTTAGTTCGTGCATGGCTGGAACACCTGGCGGGGTGCAGCAGGTACAGTCCTACTGTGCCTGCTGCTGGTGAATGTAGCGGAGGCTCCCAGTACCACTGTGGGTCTGCCAGTGCCCTAGCAAAAGGTCCAGATCTGGCTAACCCCCCTGATGACATCCACAATCTAAGGCGCCTTTGGTTAAGGTACCGTAAGGACTGTAAGATGCAGCCGGTTGACAGGCATGAGCTCTAAGGCGGAACACAAGATGTAACCCTAAAACTGGAGAGAGCAAAAAGGAAAGACAATGAACAGATAGTAAGGTGCCTCATCCTGTCTACTGTAGTGGGCACGTTACATCAAGACGCAGTACTGTGGCGCGACGTATGTTGCAGTGCTGCAGACATGCTGTGCACACAATAACGTGTGTGAAAAGAATGTCATGCGCGTTATTGTGCGTGCTATGCGTCTGCTACACTGCAACACGCTAACAGCTGAAAAATGTTCCCTTGCCAGTGCTAACGCATGTTATTCCGCATACTATGGGTGTGTCATTATGCAGCACATGTTGTAACGCGTGTTACTGCATATACATGACTGTTCTGCATCATGAGGCTGTTCACGCTAGCATAGCGTATTTAGTAGTTAATATTTAGTGGTATACTGTTGATGTACATGGCCCACCTGTGCTCACATCCTTGAACGGTGGCAGCTGTCTGTGTGCCAGCCGTCTGCCTCCTCACAGGGTGCTATGGGTTTCCATACACACATTCCCTTGGTGGAACATATTTGCATTGTTCTTGTTGTGGTTGTTTGGGATAGTGGTTACAGATGTGCATTGAGTCACTATATGTTGTGGGTTTGATTCCCACATGTTCCTTTCCTTTTCTTTTCTTTTGTTCTGCTAAGCTTACCATACAATGGCTCCAGCTTCGTCACTTCTCCACATACCCTTCCGTCTCTTCACTGTGCACTGCAGTGTCCCCTCCATGCAGTCTATATGTCACATATTAGCTGTTACATATGGTCCCTTTCTTTAGGCTGTCTGTGTGGGCAGTTGGCTCAGTGGTTTGGTATTGGTGTTGGTGAGCTGGGTTTGGACTTTTCAGTGTACTAGTTCAATTCTCTCATGCTCCTTTTTGGATCTTTTGCCCTTGTACACACACCATCCACACAGCTGGCCCTTCAGACACCCTTTCTGTTTAATTTGTTTACTCTTCTGCATGCTGTTTTCACTGCACACCATTTCATGGTGTATGTGCATGTGTTTATCTGTGGCTCTCATCCCCATTACAGACTGTGATATCAGCTGCCTGTGATCTACGGCCTTACACCTATGGCTCCGTTTCTTATGTGGCACTATGTCTGCACATCCCTCAGCGCATCTTCTACTGTCTGTGCGCCTTTGATTGCAACCCCTTTGTACACGCTGCTTCTTCCCGTCGGCTTTGACGTTAATGTGCGGTAATCCAGGGTGCCCTATACTGCACGTTACATGGACAGGGCGCCCTGTACCGCGTCTTACCGGATCAGGCTTGCCTTAACGCTGCACCCGTAACATTAGTGTGGCACTTATCGATGGTAACATTACCGCGCCTTAGTAAACATACCCCATAGAAATCTAACAGCACCATAAGAGAATCAAAAGACATGTTGAGTGGTAGAAACTACTACCAGAACACCCCCCCCCCCTCCCCATCAGAAGGCCAAAGTGATACAGAGTGGAAGGAACACCCCAAGATAGTCAAAGAGGGACAAAATTGGTAGAAGCACACCAAGACACTTTGGGGGTTATTCTGAGCCACGAATAAGCCGGTTACATGTATAAGTTGGATGTTTTCGGCACTAAAACATCTAGATGTGATTTTGAAAGAAAAACGTCTTACATGTATAGTCGAGAAAGAAGGGTAATCTGGACATGGGCGTGGAGCAGAGGAGCGTGGGCATGTCAAGCCGCTTAAACATCTAAACCGTATTTTGATGAAAACGTGCATGTCCAAGCTAGACGTTTAGGTTAGACCTGCTAAAAGGTGGAATAACTGCCTATGTCGACTAAAATAGCACTATATTGTAACAACACAGAAGGACATCTATGTTTAAATACAGCATAGTTGTGTCATAAAATGATCTGAACAAGTTCCTGAAGGAAAAGTCCATAACGTAGACATGGGGAAAACAATTACGTACCCTGGGGGTAAGCAATATAGTATGTTGCTATTGTTCAGGGATGCTACTCTGTAAATGCGATCTAGATTGTCTACGTCTGGAAATATAATAGCCCGAATGGACCTTTGACTGAAGGGAAACAAACTGAACCATGTGGAAGCAGTAGGAGTCCAATGGTAGTCTGTAACAGATGGCATTTTCACAGATAACACAGCTGATTAGTGTGTAAAAATGTCTACGTCATGCAGATAAATTTTTATGCATATGACATTTGCCAAACCTAAGTGCAAACCAATAACCTCTCTCCATCTAAAACATCTTCCCATTAAAAAACTAAGCACCCACTGTTATCAAAGGCCAGTTCACTGTTCTATCAAGTGCTTATACAAAGACCAAATAAATTTCCTGGGGGAATGATAAAGAATCGAGAAGCTGATCTCTAAACTAGTATTATATCTCAACAATGGGTATATCTCAATACTGGGATGAAAGTGTCTCCCTTTCTGACCCACTTACTGTGAAGGTGGTTAAAAATAAGTTTGAAGACGCTTTTGGAGCCATATATTCACATGTCAGAACACTGAATAGTGGTACTTTTCCGGGGACGTGTCATCGCCGGAGTTACACATGTACATCTAGATTCACGTGTACGTCCGACTTCCATGCTATACGTGGATACCCACTACAGTTGAAAACGTGTAACATTTCCTGTGTGCTACACCTCTTGGATATTTTGGGAGCTTATTTTGTGCAACATATCAGCCTCTACAGCAACACTGCCACTGACACGGTAGGTACAAATGGTCTCTAATGTAACTGCGATGGTATGTGTGCTGGGGCCTGTGCCCCAGATGCATATCTGTGGTACATGTGGCCCTGTGGGAGACAGTGGTATGCATGGACGGGTGCAGAGGCCAGGTGCCCTGTGCAGACTCCCACCACAGGGCAGGCAGGTGTGGGCATGTAACTGTCCAGGACAGGGACTGACTGGCTTGCATGTGGGTGTGGCAGGTCCTTCCCCAACACCACATCCCCAGTCCCATACTGTGGTCACTGTACAGGGAGTGCGCATGTTTGGCCCCCACAGTTGCATGCCTGTAGGTGTTACATAGATGTTACATAGCATATGATGGCAGATCAAGACCAGTATGCTCCATCTGGTCTGCCCAACAAGGCGGCAAGAATAGGTGCACACGCCGCTCCGTGTAGGTCACCTCTATTGAGATGTAAGAGATGGTTATGTTTATTGTGATGTTATCCTATTGCTATAAAGGGATCCACTGTGTCTGTCCCATGCCAATTTGAGTTCTGTTACTGTGTTTGCCTCCACCACTTCCATCGGGAGGGCATTCCAAGCATTCATCACCCTTTCAGTGAAAGAGTATTTCCTGCCATTGGCTTTCAGTTTACCCCCTTGCAGCTTCATGTTCTGCCCTCTAGTTTTACAGCTTCCCCATCTTTGGCAAAAGTTTGTTTGTTCCTTACCACACTGTAAGTATTGAAAGGTCTGACTCATATCTCCTCTGTCCCTCCTCTCTTCCAGAGGGTACATATGTAGGTTTTTAAGTCTCTTCACATAGGTCTTCTGGCACAGGCTCCAAATCATTTTGGTCGCTGCCCTCTGAACCGCTTCCAGCCTTTTCATATCCTTTGCGAGATATGGTCTCCAAAACTGAACACAATATTCCAAGTGAGGCCTCACCAGCAACTTGTACAGTGGCATTAGTACCTGTACTTTCTGCTGGTAAGTCCACTCTGTATGCAACCCAGCATCCTTCTGGCTGTTGCCACTGCCTTGGCACACTGTTTTGCCACCTTGAGATCTCAAGAAACAACCACCCCGAGGTCCTTCTCCTGGTCCATGCACATCAACCTCCCACCCCCTATCGCATACATTTCTCTTGGATATCTGCTTCCCAAGTGCATGGCACCACACTTCTTCACATTAAATCCTAACTGCCAAGCATTAGACCATTCCTACAGCTTTTGTAGACCTTTCCTCATTTTATCCACACCCTCAGGGGAGTCCACCCTCAGCCTGCTTCTGTCCTGGATGTAGATCTCCTTTGTATGTCCAGGCTGAGCCAGACGTACAAAGTCAATTGCGATTCCGATCCCATGGGGCACGTGTTGCCACATGGGATCAGAATCGCAAACTGGCATATACGTGCAGGCTGGGACTGCCATTCAGTCCTGGCCTGCATGTACAGCCACAGCCCGACTAACTCAGTCAGGGCATTTAAATGGAGACGCGGCACCATGGTGTCGTGTTGCCATGGCGCTGCGGCTCCATTTCAAGTTCGCAATGCCGGCCGCCACGAAAGAGTTCATTCCCCGCAGCCCAACCCCCGATCCAGCCTCCTAAGGCCAGGGTTGGGCTGCGGTGAATTAACACCTACCCCCCCAGCCCCATCCGCGCCCCAGAGCTGAAAAAAACAAAATACCAGGGAGGTTATTCCGCCCAGGGGTGGAATAACCTCCCCTGACATTTCACTGGCCCTGGACGTACGGGGCGACATTAGAATTGGCCCTGCACATCCAGGGCCAGTGACAGCCTACTGCTTGCCCACTCACCGCCCCCATGCCGCACCTTCCCTGCCCCCGTCTAACGTCCCTGCACAACTGGCAGGGGTGTTAGTTGGGAGGGGAAAGCCGGCACGAATAGCAGGGATGGACGTCCCATTGAGACGCCATCCCCGCTAGTTGTGCCTCAGAATAACCCCCTCTGTGTTGGCACTAGTGCCTGAACACCTTGCTGCATTTGTAGTGCAAAGGACACCCCAGTGGTGCACACATGGGGGAGCACCCACCCCTCATGGGCATGCTCACAGGTAGATATGCAACCATGCAGCATTGCATGGTGGACAGGCCACCCACCGGGTGCCTGGGCACATGTGCATGGTGGGAGGGTGCAGCACCATTGGTGTAGTGCAACACCTGCCCTCCCGCCACCCACAGGGAGCTTGGGGGAGACATTTGGTGGTACCCCAAGGCCCAGACTGATCCCCTATGCGGATGTACACACGGACAGAGTGTTTGAAAGTAATGCATTTTATCAAACTATGTACATTGTCGATGGCCCCGTTGTCCCACCCGCAGGCGGGCAACCCAGGGGTCCTCATTGCCGATCACCTATGTGGGGTCAGGAGCACCTCCACAGCCCATGTGAGGACCTGGAGTTCACTCCTGATCCTACATAGGTGATCAGCAATGAGCCAAAATGGCCCTGCCTCGGCTGCCTGCGCCACTGTCCCATGCCCCCTCCCATCCCCTCCCTCCACCCCCTGTCCCCACTCACCACCCTCCTGTCCCCTCCTTCCAACCTCTCCACCCCCCCATCCCCACCCTCCACCCTCCAGTCCTGGCCTGTACGTACAGCGACAGCCCGAGTAACTCAGTCAGCGCATTTAAATGGAGCCGTGGTGCCATGGTGTCATGTTGTCATGGCACTGCGACTCTATTTCAATGTCGCAATGCCGGCTGCCACGAAATACAGTTCATTCCCCGCAGCCTGACCCTCAATCCAGCCTCCTAAAGCCAGGGTCAGGCTGTGGGGAATTAATACATGACCCCCCCCAGCCCCATCCACACCCCGGAGATTAAAAAAACAAATGTCCAGGGAGGTTATTCTGCCCAGGGGTGGAATAACTTCCCCTGATATTTTACTGGCCCTGGACCTACGGGGCCGACATTAGAACATCCAGATTTTCATTGGGGACATCATGAAAGCCAGGCTGGGTTATGTTGTTTCAGTGTTAGCCTGCAAATGTGCATGATGCGGAGCAAGGTATTGTGGGTATGGCCTGAAACAGGGCGGATTGGCCAGGATGCATCTGCATCAGGAGTAGGGCAATGACTGGGACGTCGTGGTACCCAACTGCCACCTACATGGACCAGGTGGCCACAGCATGTCATGCAGGGAGGGTACTCTCACTCTGATCGAGCAGTGACCATGGTTTGGCTATGTATCCACATAGTGCTATATACTGCCTAGTTTTAGTGATGTGGGTGCATGTCCTGTCCTGTCTTGGGGGGCCCAATCACTTGACTAACTGCTGGGTGCACATGATCGCTCTGTGCACATGCAATGTGTACTGACCAGCAAACTGTTTGCAGTTGGTATGTGCATGGCTGATAAACCCAGTGGTGGGCAGCAGGGGCAGTGTAACTGTGCTTGCTGTGGGTGACTGTTAGACCGTGATTGGGACAGTGGGTGTTCCAGGCCTACTCCCAGTTTTATTGGTAGGGCTATGATAACAACCCCATGCAGGTCTAGACAGACAAATCACCCCCTTCCCCTGGGGTAGTCAGTATCAGCATTGTACCACTAGGTATTTACATGGACAGTTCTAGGTGGGTCTCTGCCAGAAAGGAGCATAGCACACTGCAGACAACACCTACCACACACTGTAACTGATGGAGATCTCCGGCACGAGCAGCAGAAAATGTTTCTAGCACTGCAGGTACTGGGGACCTAGTGCTGGGCGCCCGTCCTCACCCTCAAGCTTACCGCAGAAACTGCTTAGTGGCATGGTTTGTGTCTGCTATGTGCTTGTTTCACACACTGTCAGTGCATTTTACATATTGCCTAAGGTGATGGATATGTGCATTCTCCATGAGGGAATCAGCTGTAGACTGATGTTGGGCATCTGCACTGCATCATGGGTACTGGTGGGGGCTACCCTATGCCAGCACACACAGCAGATGTTCTAGGCAGTGACCTGCAGTCTCTTCATATCCAGCCATTGCTATTCTGTGAGGCATGGAGGTGTAGGCTACTGGTTAGTACAATGTCTCCATGGACAGGGGTTTGATTCCCACTTGTTCTTTTTTTTTAATGACTGTGCTACTCAGATCATTTCCATGCCTGTAACTTCACATCAGGTAAACAGTGGATACGGAAGGAGAAAAAAGCCTCAGAATCTAAGGAGGTAGGGGCGATGGTAAAAGTTAACTTTAAACCAGGCCCGATCCTCCTCACATCAATGGCTATAACATATGTCTACCAATCTCCTGTTCGATATAACTCAATTTTATTGGAACAGTGATTCTACATCAGCATTGGCGGTAGTAGCTGCCCCCTGCAAACTCTCAGAGCATATCACATGTGAGAATAACCAAATAAAGGTACACCTGTCTTCCCAGGCCACTGCCGTCTACAGGCTCCCAGTCACTGCTGATACTCCTGCTTCTGGAGTATCAGCAGCAATATTTTCAGCAGCAAGGATCCTCAGCGGTGATTGGGGGCCTGTAGAGGGCAATGGCTTGGGAAGACAGGCGTTCCTCTTTTTTTGGTTTGCTCACATATGTTACGCTCTGTGGGTTTGCAGGGGGCAGGTACTACTGATACTGTTGATGTGGACTCACTGTTTTAAAAGACTGGAATTATATCAAACAGGCGACTGATAGGTGTAGGGTTGCCAACTGGCCGGTTTTCAGCCGGCCTGGCCGGTTTTTCCATGGCCAGGCCGGCTGCCGGCACAGATGTCAAACCGGCCGTTGAAAAGCCGTTTTTTTGCTCTGGCCGCAAGATCGGGAGCGGCCAGAGCAAAAAACCGGCTTTCCTCCCGAAGTCCGCGGCGCGAATGCGAACGCGAACGCGATTCCCCATAATAGTGCAGCCACTGCTTCTGCTTTGTACAGAGCAGTGGCTGCACTACACTTACTTTGAAAAGTAAATAAACTGTATGAGGAGCCCTCCAGTCATGGCAGAGCCCGAGGAAATGATGTCATGGGGGCGGGTTCCTCACAGGCTGTCTTTCCTTTCAAATTAACTTTATTGCAGCTAAAGTTAATTTGAAAAGGAAAGACAGCCCGTGAGGAGCCCGCCCCCATGACATCACTTCCTCGGGCTCTGCGATGACCGGAGGGCTTCTCACACAGTTTCTTTACTTTTCAAAGTAAGTGTATTGCAGCCGCTGCTCTGTACAAAGCAGAAGCAGCGGCTTGGGCGGGGCAGGGGTGTGTGAGTGAACCAGCAAAGGGGGGGGGGGGGGTGATGGTATGATTAAACCAGCAGGAGGGAGGGAGGAAGGGGGGGGTTGGTGTGAGTGACCCAGCAGGGAGGGGGTGAGTGAGTGAGTGACAGGGGGGTGGGTGAGTGAACCAGCAGTGGAAGTGGGGGGGTGGTGTGAGTGAACCAGCAGTGGAGGGGGGGTGAGTGAATCAGCATGGGAGGGGGGTTGGTGTGAACCAGCAGGGGAGCGGGGTTGGTGTGAGTGAACCAGCAGGGGAGGGGGGGTGATGGTGTGAGTGAACCAGCAAGGGGGGGGAGGTGAGTGAGTGACACGGGGGTGGGTAAGTGAACCAGCAGGGAGGGGAGGGGAGGTGAGGGGAGGTGTGAGTGAACCAGCAGGGGAGGGGGTGAGTGAGTGAACCAGCAGGGAGGGGGGGGCGAGTGAGTGAACCAGCACTGAGGGGAGGGGGGTGAGTGAGTGAATCCTCGGTAATTTTTGTGGGTGGGGCTGGGGGCGGGGCAGGGGCGGGACTGGGGGAGGAGAATGGGTGGAGCATGGCGAGCCACAGGTGTCGGGTTATTCTCGGTGAAAAAGTTGGCAACCCTAGATAGGTGCAATGTGGAGCTGTTGATTTGAGGAGGATTGGGCCTGTTGACTTTTACTATTGCTCCTATCTCCTTGGATTATGAGGCTCTTTTCTCCTTTCATATCCACTGTTTACCTGATGTGATGTGTGACAAATGTTACAGTGATACATCTTGCAGAATTTGTATGATTTACATTCTAAAGGTGACCTTTTAGGGTTTGTGCATGCGCTGCTGCACAGTGTCATGGAATGGGGGTGGTGGGTTAATACTCAGGCGTCATCTGCAGGACTGTTTCTTTGGGGTCACAGTGGTGGCTGCATGTGGCAGTTTCCCATTGGAGGTGGTGCTGTTGTGGACAGTATCAGATGTCATGGGGCAGTCATAGTGTTCCCTCAGGGGACTGGTGTGGTGATTGGTAGTGGGGGCAGCCTAGGTCAGCCATGTGTTGTGCGCAGGGTAAGCCATACCCCCAATGAAGCGGAGTTCCTGCAAAAGGGAGATCTTTGTAGGGTGGAGGTTGAGTGATATGCCCTCAGGAGAGGCCTCCCAGGTTGATACATCATTTGGAGACTCCCCGTAGCTCTGGATGTTGTTGTTGAACGTGTATGTCTGGCTGAGTTCTACTGTATTTTGTTTCAGATGGCGGTGGAATGCTTGCTCTTCAGCATAGCGCCTATGCAGTTCATTTGATTTTACTGCTACGGATTATGTGTATCTGAGGCTGTGTAGTAAGATGTTTACGTGATGCTGGGATGTGTGACTTTTCAGGGTTTCAATATTTTGTAATGTAACAGATAGTATAACAGATAGTATAACAGATAGTAATGTAACACTGTATTCTTGTCAAACTCAAATTTTGATGTAACCTATCTAATGTATATATAATTATGTATAATTATGTAGATAGTTATCCCCAGTTTACACCCAGTTTATCCTCCCTGTTATCTGTAAACCTAGATCAGTCATGTATTGACAGGTATGTTGTTGTTCAATGTAAACCGCACTGATGATGAATAGTGCGGTATATAAAAAATGTTAAATAAATAAAAATAAAATAAATAAAATAAAAAAGATAGGGTTTAATGAACTTGATTTAGGGAACAGGAGGGGTTTTTTAGACCTGTGATGGTGTGATAGGGCGCATCCCCTTCAGGCAAGTCTTCTTCTTGCTGCATAAAGGGAGAAATAGCCTTACCAATGTCGTTTCTCCTCTGCTTGGAAACTTTGTGAAGGGACAGGTGTTGTACTATACTGGTGAGTTTAAATGTCCATTTATTTATTACATAAGTTATTTTTGTTTGGGTAGTTGTCTTTACTAGCACCATGTCTCTATGTTTGGGCCATGTTGCTGCACTGTTACACACAGCAGGTTTTTATCCATATGTGCTTTCCCTTTTGTCCATTCTGCATTTTTTCCACCTTGCTTTCCTCTTGGCCATTGTTTTTCTGTTTTCCTGTTTCCTGTGTGGGCCCTGTTTTGTGGGTTTACTGTCATTTGGTTGTGTGGTGGGTTCAGCTTTCCCCCTGCTCCTTTTGCCCTTTCGCTTTGCAGCTACCTCCTGGCTCTTTGCACTGTTCTTGTCCCACCACATGCTTTTCCCCTGCCTCTTCCCTTTCCTGCTTTGCCCTACTTACTGCGCCAGGGTGGTCCTAATCCTTTCCCAGCCCCTGCGTGCTGCAGCTAGGGCTGCCCATGTGTGTCCCATTGGAAGCAGGACATGCTCGTTGGCGGCAGAGGGTGGGGCGACATGCCAGTGGCGGCAGAGGGCGGGGGGAATTACGGTATCCTATTTCCTGTTGCATGTGGACAACAGTGCAGGTGGACACGTTTTTGGAACTATACGCCCATTTCTTGTCATGGGTTAAACGTGTTACTTGCACCTAAACGGGGCGCCGCTCTTTGCGAGTTGCACGTTTAGCAGCTAGATGTACAACTCCATATTCTGTCGCACGGCAGCACATCTAACCTAGCGAGCAGGGAATCACATCTACATTTCGGACATACATATTTTAGACATATACAGCGGCCCTGCATGTCTTTCTCAGAATAGGGCCCCTTGAGAAGAATAAAACAGTATCAAAATTGTCAGGAAGACTGCAAGGCATAGACAGAGAATGAAGCACATCACACAAAATAGAAATAGCATCTCCCACCCAACCCCCCAACACACAATAGATAAACATACAAAACAGACAAAATATGTGGAGGCCGTTTCTGATTTCTTCAGGTCTGGGCCGTCCGGACGTGCAGAAACTGTATGGCTCCCAGATATACCTACATCTGCAACCATGGGAGCTATACATTTCTGCGGTTGCAAAATCAAGGCACTTGGATGGGCCGGCATGAACAGCATTCTGTGCCAGCCAACATCAAAGTTCCTGCCCGTCCTTCCTGCACAGGGCTTCTGCTTGTGTGCCAGTGCCATAGCATCCCGTCGCCATGGCACTGGGACGCACAGCAAGAGCTTCCATGGCCTGCCAGCTATCACACTCACCGTTCCCCACCACCTGACCCTTGGCAGGGTCTGCCAGGGCCGGGGTCAGGTGGCGCGGGCCTTCCTGCATCTGAACCTCCTTTTTGGTGGCGCTGCCTAGGCCGATTCCCTCTGTCAATGGGAATTATTTCACCTCCGAGGTGGAATAAGTCCTACATCTAACCTGCCGCCTTTGGACATACAGGGCTGTGACCTGAATTGGCCCTGTACATCTGGGTGCATTGGCCCACCCCCACTCTGCCCACCCTCCGCCTCCGGCCCTCCCCCTGCCGCCCCCATTCAGCGCTCCCCGCACAAGCCCTCTATGCATGCAGGGAGCCTGAGACACGGAATTCACTCCTTGAGAATAGCAGGGGTTGGACGTGCACACACACACAGGCAATGCAGATAGAAGCAGATGGATATGTACATGCATATACACACACTGATGGATGGGAAAGAATTCCATGAGCCCTGTTCTGCATGCTACTTGTTTGCTTTTATTTATTAAGATAGGTCTTTGCAGAACCATATTGGTTTACTTTTCCTTTAGCTTATATTCACTTTCTTTACATAGTTGCCTTTTTATAGTGGTAGAGTGGAGGAGTGGCCTAGTGGTTGGGGCAAGGTACTTCAGGCCAGAAGGTTGGGGGTTCAAATCCCACTAGAGGACAGCAACCTTGGGCTGGAAGGACTGGGGTTTCTAGTCCCACAGGTGCTCCTTGTGGTCTTGGGAAAGCCACTTAACCCTCCATAGCCCATGTTCCCTGTAAAATAGTTATCTCCAAGTTATAATGCCCTGTTCAATGTAATTTCAGTTTGTTCAATGTAAACCACACTGATGCAGAATAGCACGGTATGTAAGAGAATGTTAATTAATAATAATATAGCTCCTTTTAGTTTGGTCCACTGTCTTGCCACTTCCCTTATCTTCTCCCACCTTGCCAGCTCCTCCTTCAGGTACTCATCCAGTTTACTAAAGTCAGCATGTTTGAAATTCAGGACTTTGAGTTTTCTGTCTCTGGACTCCATTTTCACTTTACATTAAACTATACTGTGTAATGATCACTACAGCTCAGATGAGCATTTGCCTGCTCATTAGACACACTTTCTCTGTTTGTGAGTAATAGATCCAGCATCAACCCTTTCCTCATAGGTTCCATTACCATTTGTCTGAGCAAAGCACTTAAAAGGCATCCACAATCTCTCTACTTCTTTATGATTGTGCAGATGGATATTCCAGTCCATATATTTATTTATTTATTTTATTTATTTGGTTTTATATACCACTTTGTCTTGAAAATCAGAGCAGTTTACTGTAACTTTTGAACTACTGCGCATGCAGTTTACAAGAAACAATAAACAATTACAGATAACAGTTGCAGTTAACAATAACAATAAAGTAAGGTAACTATTTACATATTTACGTTTTTAAGTATTCTTATTACTTTACAAGAGAATGTGTAGCAACAGTGAGAGAATGGTGAGAGTCCTTGTGATGTTGACTGGAGGTATATATGAAATTTATAGTTGTTGATCACATTTATAGTAGTCCAATAAGATGAATGTTTTGAGACATTTTCTAAATTGAGTGATGTCTTTGATTTCTCTTAGAGTATTGGGTAGGTTATTCCAAAGGACAGGTGCGTAGAATGAGAAGGCTCTATTTGTGGTTGATTGATTAGCTTTTCTTACATTTTTTGAGATGGATAGAGTGTTTTTCAAGTTTTCTCTTGTTGTTCTTGTGTGTTGCTGCATGTTTATCAGTATGCTGAGGTATGTTGGTGCAATGTTGTTTATAATTTTGTAAATGTTTGTGAGGGCTTTGAATTTGACTCTTTGAAGAATCAGGAGCCAGTGGAGTTGTAACAAGATGGGTGTTATGTGGTCGGATCTTTTTGCATGCATAATTGTACATGCAACCATGTTTTGAGCAAGTTGTAATGGCTTTAGTGTTTTCTTGGAAAGTCCATGAAGTATGCTGTTGCTGTAGTCAAAATGTGGACAAGTCAGTGCTTGAGCTACAGTGCGGAAGTCAGTGTGGGAGAGCAGTGGTCTCAGGTGCTGTATCATTTTGGTTTTATGATATTTGCACGGATAGTCATGTGGATGTGTTTGGTCAAGTCAAGCTGTTGATCTAGGTAGATTCCAAGGTATTTTATTTCTTATTTTATTTCCAGTGTGGCATTGTTTACATGAAGTGAACAGGGAGGGTTGAATGCTTTGTTCCTAGTAATAATGAGTGCCTCTGTTTGCATCAGGTTGACTATGAAGTTAACTGAAATGAGCCATATAGCGACGACATTGAAGCAGTTGGCGATCTTATACAAAGGGGTATGTTTACTAAACTGCGTTAGTGTGATTCGCATTAGGAGCCGCGTTAGTGGAAGAAATGCCAAAAAGGACATGGGCAGTACATCGTTACCGATAACTCGCGTTATAAGGCGCTGCGCAGCAACGATCGTTACAGGGCGCGTTACTGCGCGTTAAGCTTAAGAAGGCGCGCTGACACCCAAATACAGAAACAGAGCTGTAGTACAATGGTTACTACACAGACTGATGGTACAAGGGTCATGGGTTTGATTCCCCAGTGTGCCTAATGAGTAAGGCTGGCTGAGGCATCATGTGTAACCCTTTGAAGGCCTACTATAATATTTTATTCTGCAGCCGGGTTAAAGTTTGCATATGTCAGGAAAATTGTGCCCGTCTTATTCAATATGTTCCAATAGTGACGTTCCCTCTGCCATGGTCATGTATTATATACCATTTGATAGGAATATTTAGGCAGACGTTTGGATCCCGAAAGTGTTGGGCTTGGCCTGGAAAGGGTTAAGTATTGGGCTGTGAGGAAGTTTAGTTGTACTTTAATAGTGCTGCCAGCAAACACACCCTCACAGTGGCGTAACCTAAGGTGCCACATAAGGCACCCTAGAAGGCACTCCATAGGGCACATTATAAAGTGCGCTGTCTGCCAAGGCACCCTATAATGTCCCCTATAGGACACCATATAAAGCACCTTATAAGGCGCTTTATAGGCCACCGTATAAGGCGCCTTATAGGGCACCGTATAAGGCGCCCTATAGGGCGCCTTATGAGCCACCCTAAGGTGACAGTACCCTGAGGGTGGTTCTGCTGGCAGCACTAATATACAATAAAAATAGACCATGCCTAAGACAGCCCTATCATTGAACCCCACTGTGGGTTTTGAACCCATGACCTCTGGCTCCATGGGCAGTAAAGCAACCAGTGGGCTAGAGCTGCTAATAAACACCTGGCTGGCTACAGGAGGACTGCACGACACCACACCCACATTCTGCTGTGGTTACCAGGATAGGGTCAACCCATCCATACCCAGAATGCACAGCATATGTAAATCAGCAGCCTACAGATGATCACAAGATGGGTTATGCACCCCACAGCACCTCAGCCTGGTAGGGGGTGCCGATGGTGTGTGTTAGTGGCACAGAGTAGCTACAGAATGTCACAGTGTGCGGGTCCTGTACTCATCCTGAGGGAGAGGTATGGTGCCCAGCATCATTCACACAGCACCTGGCTGTGCTGAGATAGGCTATGCTGCAGGTCCCCATCAGTGCCAATGTTTAGTCCTTGCAAACACCCCTAGGATATGCCTGTGTTCATCTGTATGTCACATCTAGCCCTTGTGGACTATGATGCACCCAGAAACGTGCATACCCTGTGTGGGTGCCATGGTCACATGATGTAAGTGAAGGGGGGGGGGTGTTGGGACCCACAGGGAGATTACATACCACCACCCAACACACCCTCTGGGGCTCAGGGTGGGGGAGAGGATCTCCCGCCAACAGATCCACTTTCTACCCCCATGCAATGGTGGCAGTAGAGGGGACCATCACCCCAGTCCTGATAGGAATCAAACACCCTACAGGGCAGGCAATGCAGAGCAGTACACATCCATAATGCAATAGCAGACAGACGACAGGTCTGGAAATGCTCAGCTGCCCCCCCCCCTCCATTATCTGACATTCTCCAGCAGTAAGCCTACAGCCGCTGCACCCTGCAAGGTGTTCCAGCAAGACACATACTAGCTGCAGACAGTCCGCCAGCTAGTCCATAGTCCTGGAGGAGATGCATGTACCCAGAACAGGAATATCAGAATACACACCAAGCAGATAACTCAGTGATTGGGCCCCAAAAGAAAACCCATAAATATCACATGAGAAAAACGCTATATAGCACTATGGGGGAACCTAGCCATGCCATGGTCACTGCTCAGTCAGGGTGAGAGTGACCTCCCAGCAGGACATGCTATGGCCACCCTGTCCGTGCAGGTGGTCCTGGGCACTACAATGTCCGAGCCATTGCCCTATGCCCTGTGCAGATGCGGCCAGGCCACCCTATCCAGGCTATTCTCACGGTACCTTGCTCCTCATTATGCACATTGGCAGGCCAATACTGGCAACAGTGCTAGCAGTGTGGGCTGTGGAGGGTGTTGGCAGCCACCACACACTAGATAGACAGACACACACTCCCCACACCTATGCCAGCATTGTGCAACTATAGAGGTGTTGGGCAGCCCAGGCCACCACACCAGTCCTGGGCACAGTGCAGGCATGGCTATGGTACGCAATACTGTAGGAGTCACTCCCCAGATTGGTAAACACTGTCAGACACAAGACCTGTAGCACACTCCACAGACATCAGAAAGGTTGCTATGATACAGCTCACTCCGAAAATTGTACTTAACCTAGGAATTGCTATCTGCCAGTAATCATAGCAACCTTTTGATTGATTGATTGATTGATTGATTGATTGATTGATTTAGCGTACAATTTGTATCCCGCTGCTTCCAGTGATCAGCAGCGGTTGCTATACAAGGTAAGGTTGGCTGTACCGGCCAGTAATTAGGGATATGTACAATGCGATTAGGGAGGGGGAGGTAGCACACAGCAAATAATAGGGTTACAGATTTACAGTTGATTGATGTTAAGACTTCACACAGAGTACTTATATACATATTTACACATGACTGACTGTTAGGACTTCACATAGGATCCTTATATACATATTTACACATGCCTGAAAGCATATCATGAGGTTTAATTGTAATGCGATTGGAAGAGGTGCGTTTTAAGTTTCTTTCTGAAGTCTTTTAGATCACAGATTGCACGCAGTTCACTCGGCAACCGGTTCCAGAGTGCTGGAGCTATAAATGAGAAAGCCCTGTTACTGGTACATGCATTAACCTTTCTGAAGCACTTCGGGAGACAGAGAGTATTGAGGTTTGCTGTTCTTCTGCTTCTGTTGTTGGGTAGATTGGATAGTAGGCTATTGAGATGTGAGGGCGCTACATTCTGGATGAGTTTGAAGGTAGTGACTAACATTTTGTATTGAATGCGGGCCGTGATGGGGAGCCAATGCAGCTCAATTAGGACAGGTGTAATGTGGTCAGAGAGACCTTTTTGCATAATGATTCTGGCAGCAAAATTTTGAGCCATTTGCAGAATATTTATAGTTTTTCTTGGTAGGCCTTGCAGTATGGCATTGTAATAGTCTAGGTGTGGAATGATGAGGGCTTGAGCGACAGATCTGAAGTCGGCATGATCGAGTATGCTTCGTAAGGGCTGCAAGACTCTTAATTTGTGGAATATAACCCGGTTGGTAATTCGAAGGTGCTTGTCCATATTTAGGTTGCTGTCAAGCATTACTCCTAGGTATTTTATCTCTGTTTTGATGTTGTAATTGTTATTGTTCATGGTGACCGTTGTCGGGGGCACGAATCCCGGTTTCCTGGAGATACACATTGCTTCTCTTTTCTTGTGGTTAATGGACATATTATTGCGTTGAAGCCAGATTTGAAGCTCGAGTAAGCATTTTTCGAGGTTGTTGAGGTTTGGGTTGTTTACGTCTAGTTGTGTATAAAGCATTAGGTCATCTGCGTAGATATGATAGTTGATGTCGTGGCCCTGGAAAATCTTGCATACTGGTTGTAGGTATAGGTTGAATAGGAGGGAGGAGAGGGCGGAGCCTTGTGGAATGCCTTGGGTTTGCATGAAGGGGGCTGCTTTGTCATTGTTGAATTGGACCTGCTGCATTCTGTTTGTTATGTAAGAGGAGAACCATTTTAGTGGGGTTCCCGAAATGCCTATGGACTCGAGTCGCTCCAGTAATGTGGGGTGATGCACTGAGTCGAAGGCTGCTGATATATCTATGAATATGAGCATATACATCTTGCTCTTGTTTTCCAGACCTTTGAGTAGGTTGTCCAATAGGGCTAACAGGAGTGTTTCTACGCTGTGATGTTGCCGAAACCCGTATTGATGCACATCAAGGGCATTTGTGTCATCAATGTGGTCCTGTAGCTGCTGCTGTACTGCCTTTTCTTTTTTTTTTTTTCTTTTTTTTTTTTTAAGCTTTACACCTTTATTTATTCATTCATTCATTTATTTGTGTTTATATAGCGCTTTTCTTTTTTTTTTTTTTATATACTTTATTTTCATTTTGCAAAAGGCAGATACAAAAAAAAAGAATAAGACAAAACACACAATATCCCGAGCCCCAACACAAACCTCCCCCCTTGAAACCCACCCACCCCAATCCCCCCTCCCCTCTCCTCCAGAGCCTTTACTGAAGACACGGCGCGTATAAAACCTCTGGGACAGTGTGCAGCCGAAAGCTTTCCCCACGAATCCTCTGTGTCAATACCGACGGCCAAGTGGCGAAAATCACATCTTGGCTGCCTGTACGAAATCATTTAGCAATTTCCATCTGAGAAGTTTCTGAGGTGATAAGCACTTTTGTTGAAATATTTGCTCATAATGACTATATAGACATACACGATTCCACCACTCCTGTGCACTAAGCTGAGAGGTACTTTTCCAATTGCCCACCAGCAGAAAAATTGCAATCCCCATCATAAAGTCAAAGAGAAAGGAGCCATCGGAAGGTAACGAAAACGGCTGTGCTGCCGATCGTAAGCAAATGAGTCGCCACGACAAGGCTTCTTTAAAGTTAAGGATAAGTTGGATTCGTTTCCACACCCAGTCCCAAAAATCTTGTACCCCGGGGCACTTGTATAAAATATGCATCAATGTGCCAACCTCTCCACCACAGGTCCAACACAGAGAGCCACTGTTTTTATCCCACTTTGCCACCCGGACAGGGGTGTAGAGACTTCGATGTGCAAAGAAAAAGAGAGTCTGTGTTATCGAGGCCGATCTCGAGACTCGCACCTGCTTACACCAGAATTTCTCCCATTCTAGGGCGGTAAGGTGTACCCGTGTTTCCCGTTCCCACTGAAGTTGGGTTTTCTGAATCTGTGTCCCCGGAGAGGAGGTTAACCTCTTGTAGAAGCAAGAAGCCACCCCCGCTCCTGATATATCGGCTTGCAATATATCACGAACTCCCCCTGGTTCTTGCCCTTTGGACAGAGTTACGCCCGCAGCCTCCAAACAATGTCGAAGTTGCAGCCATTGAAAGTACCAGTGAGCAGGGAGGCCGAATTCGCGTCGCAGCTCACTGAAATCCTTCCATTTGAGCCCCATGATTAATTGAGAGACTGTCCATATCCCTTTCCGATACCAATGCCTCCAGCCAATAGGTTGCTTTTGGATTCTAAAGAGAGGGTTGTGCCAAATAGGCAAATGAACTAGAGGACACTGATCCTGTCCACTAGCTTTAATTAAGGCCCGAATAGCATGCAAGGTGTCCACGAGCATATGAGGATATTTTACCCCTTGTTCTAGTTGCATCCCTAAAACATGCGGGAACAGTAGCGGAGCGAGAATCCGCTCCTCAACGTCGACCCACACGGGTCGAGAGCCATCAGTATCCTGCAACCAACAGGACCCCTGTTTAAGGAGAAAAGCCTCGTGATACGCATAAAAATCCGGGAAATTCACACCCCCGTGCGCTCGGTCAAGTTTTAGCTTTACTTTCGCTATTCGCGGGGTCTTGTTGTTCCAGAGAAACTGGATCAGGAGTCGCTCTATTTGCCGATAGACGACGGGAGAAAACAGACAAGGAATCATTTCTAAGATATAATTGATCTTGGGGGTTATCATCATCTTAATGGTTTCCAATCTGCCCCACCAAGACAGAACAAGAGGAGACCACTTTAAGAGCAGGTCCCGAACCATCTTAACTGACCCTTCCGCGTTCCGCCGAATCGTCTCCTCTAGCGGGTATGTATAATATACACCCAGATATTTAACCGAGCCGGGCTCCCATGCGAAAGGATAGGCGCTAACATCCGCTTTATGTGCTAGGTTATTCAAAGGAAAAACAACCGATTTCGACCAGTTAATTTTATAACCCGAGAGCAACGAGTATCTCTCAATTTGTTTGAGAATTTCAGGGATGGAAGTGGGCGAGGTAAATAGAAGTAAATCATCCGCGTACGCGGAAAGCTTAATTTCAAGGCCCTCGATCATCACTCCACGAATGTCACTACACTGCCGAACGATCAGCGCCAAAAGTTCTAGGGCTAAGTTAAATAACAAGGGGGAGAGCGGGCATCCTTGCCTGGTGCCGCGCCTCAACGCAAACGGCTGAGATTCGGTCCCATTGACACTGATCCGCGCCTCTGGATGAGCATATAATACCTCCAACGCTTGCAGAAAGCCTTTTCCAAACCCAAACCAGCGCAAAACAGCAAACAGAAAAGGCCACTCTAGCCGATCGAAAGCCTTTTCAGCGTCAAGAGAGATACCAATTAATGGTGTTTTCAGATGCTCAGCGCCCGCTAGCACATGGCAAAAGACTCTAGCATTGTCAGCTGTCGATCTACCCTTCGTAAAGCCACATTGATCGGGATGAATTAGGACGGACAACTGCTCGGCTAGTCGGGCTGCTAGCACCGATGCATAAATTTTATAATCCGCATTTAATAGCGAGATAGGCCGGTAGTTGGCCGCCGACCGCGGGTCTCTGCCGGGTTTTTCAAACACTACCAGATTGGCTGTAGCAAAGGCTCCCGCTTGCTGTGTATTATCCACTAACAGATTAAAATAATACACAAGGGAGGGGGCCAATTCTGTCGCAAAAGTCTTAAAAAATTCTGGCGGTAGGCCGTCAGGGCCCGCGGCCTTACCAGAGGCAACAGAGGTAATCGCAGCGCAAATTTCCTCCACTGTGAAGGGGCGATCAAGCGCGTCCTTGATCGAGTCACTCAGAGTGGGCCTTTGGACCCCGGAGACCAACTGGTCAAAGTTTTCCTGTGAAAACTCACACTCAGAGGTATACAGACCAGTGTAGAAGTCCCGAAAAATATCTGCAATCTCCACGTCTTTGACGGCCAGCCCTAACCCGTTTCGATTCCAAATAGCGGCAACTCTCTTGGCCTCCCTGTTGCCTTTAAGCGCATTGGCTAGCATTCGGCCCGCTCTATTCCCCTCTCGGTAATAATTCCCTTGTTGCATTTTGATACTTTGCGCGGCTGCGGTTGAAAGTATCTCATTATATTGGAACCTTAACCGTTGAAGTCGAAGCAGGATACAGGCATCGGTACGGTGACTTAAGACCCTCTCTCCAATTTTAATCTGTTGCTCAAGGAGGAATAGTTGCTGTTTCCGCGCTTTCGCCTGCTTAATAACATAGCTGGTGATGACTGCCCGTATTACCGCCTTAAAGCCTTCCCACCAGGCCCATCCCTCCGTGGCTTGCGGGGGATTAAAATGAAAGTACTCAGCGATGGCCCCTTTCACCTCGATACAGAATGCAGGATTATTAAGAAGAGTTCGATCAAATCCCCACTTAACAGAGTCCGCTGTCAGTGGATCTCCGTGAAGAACCAAGGATATGGCGGCGTGATCAGATACATGGGTGGCATAGATACTCGCCTCTATTATGTTCGGTAACAAGGTTTTGGAAACTAGAAAAAAGTCAATTCTTGATTGTGATAAATGAGGGGCTGAAAGGTAAGTGAACTCCAATTCCGTGGGGTGGAGCAGCCTCCATACATCTATCAACGCCACATCCTTGATTAAAGAGGCTAACATGAGCTGCCCTTTAGATGGTGTAAGGGTACGCGGCGGTAGCCGGTCTACAAGAGAATCAATGACCTGATTAAAATCCCCCCCAATTATGAGAGGCTTAGCCGCCTCCAAGTGTGTCACCTGTGCTATTTCAGCATAAAAGTCAGATTGATCAGTGTTGGGGGCATAGAGGCAGAGAACCACTATCTCCAAGCCCCCCACCTTCAGCCCGGCTTTGGCCCAGCGACCTGCCGTATCTGACTGGCTATGCAATAGCGTGGCATTAAGGGACTTTCTAATCAAAATAGCCACACCATTCTTTTTGCCGCTAGCCGCCGAGTAAGCCACCACCTTATAAGGTTTAATATTCAGTTTTAAGGATTCCCTATTATTCAAATGAGTTTCTTGCAACAATAAAATATCGGCTTTCTTGTGCCGGGCATACTCTATAATTTTTTTACTTTTAATCGGACTATTGATACCTTTCACATTAATCGATACAATATTATAGTTGGCCATCATATTGGGTAATTAGGATTCGCACCACTTCCCAGTAGGAGATATCCTCTGTGGCGATTCCCAGCCCAAAGAGCTGGTATGGGAGGACCGCTATGCGGTTACTGCAACTCCTTCCCAAGCGCTCTCTGACACGATATTTGTGCACATATGTAGGCTCTGGAGGAGAAAACCCTCCCAAACAAAACATAGGTGAGCTTAAGGCAGCAGGATTGGCCCGGGAGTCCACTCTTAAACAAAGAACAAATAAAACTTGCAGAAGAATGACTTAGCTAAAGGAAAGGTACAGACCCATTGAGATAGAAGAAATTAATCACAGCCTTCACAAAGCTACAACTACCACCGCACCCCTTAAATCAATCTAAACAAAGTATTCCAGGATATGTATTAACAATAGACGCTGAGACCCACAGTTCCTTCACTGCAGGCAGGAGAGAAACTTGCAATATCTTTGGCATTGAGAAAATACAGTCCCAGGGATAGTCCAAGGGTAGCTACAACTGCCCTCAGCGCATTTGCGCGGCTTCTTTCTCCTCTAGGAAGGACAGCAGGGCGTCCGTATCCTCGAATGTCCGGGTCTGATTATGCAGGGTAACGCGCAGTTTCGCCGGATACATCAGCCCGAAGCGCGCCTGCAGCTGCTGCAGACGCGGTCGCAAAGCAAGGAACCGCTTTCGTCGATCCACTGTGCTTTTGGCCAGATCAGGGTAAATGTAAATCCGCCGGCCCTCGTGTTCCAGTTGCGCACGTGCTCGCGCTGCAGCCATGATCTGGGCAACTTGCTGAAATCTCAGCAGCCGCAGGATAACTGGCGTGGGCCGCGGGTCCCGCTGAGAAGTTTGAGTAGGTATGCGATGAATGCGGTCTATTTCGAGCTCCTTTTCAAAAGTGATGTTGAGAAGAGTGGGAAGAAATTTCGTAATGAAAGCTCTTAGATCGGGGCCCTCTGCTCCTTCAGCCAGGCCGACAATCCGTATATTATTCCGGCGAGCGCGCGGTTATTGCCTTCCTCTACATCTTTTTGCAGAGCACGCAGCTGCCTCTCTAGCTTCTCAATCTTTCCCAAACGGGCCTCATGCACTGAAACTATTCCTTCTAGTTTGTCTTGGCGCAGAGACATACCTTCCACTTTGCTGTGCAGGGTGCTTAATTCCTCTTGCATCGAGTGTAAGGAAACACCGTTTGCTTTCACTAGCTCTTTCACTCCCTTTATTTCGGTCAGGAGTTCTAGTTGCAGATCAGGCCCTTCTCGTCCCGACGCCATCTTTTGTGGGGAGATGGGCTCGGTCTTGGAGCGCTTCGCGTTGCTATTCAGCGTACCGGCGAACTCCAGCCGAGTCGGTTTCGAAACTGCCATCGCAGGTCGTATTGCTACGGCTATAAGTACCTCGCTAGAGCCAAATTAATAAGTTATTTGCCGGATTCTTGTCGGGTCTCCCGGGAGCCTCCACGTTACGCGGCTGTCCTGCTCGACATCAAGCTCCGCCTCCGCTGTACTGCCTTTTCAATGATCTTGGCGAGGAAGGATATGCTTGAGATTGGGCGGTATGAGGTTGGGTCGTCCTTGTTGAGTGCCTTGTTTTTCAAAATGGGGCATATGAGAGACTTCTTGAGAAGTGATGGCATGAGCCCTTGCAGTAGTGAAAGGTTCACTATGTGAGAGATGTGCTGCGCTAAGTCTTGCTTGGTTGCCTTGATCCAGGAGGCTGGACAGGGGTCAAGAGGGGAGGTAGTGGTTTTTAGGGTGGCAATTATGCCTTTTATCTGCTGGTCATCCACTCTCTGGAAGGTTGACCATTTTCTGCCCTGGACAGGTTTTCCCTGGGTGTTGAGTTTTTGTAAGGAGTTAGCTGTGTCCAGGTTTGGAGTGAGGAGGGCAGGTGCTGTGGGACTAAGTTTGTTGGCATAATGATCTGCTAGCCATTGGGCCATTATGGAACCGCTGGGACTGTTGTCCTCCGGAGTCTTAGTGAGCGATTTGACGAGTGCGAAAAGCTCCCTGGGTCTGTTGAGGGCCTTATTGAGTGTGTTTGTGTGGTGCGTTTTCTTTGCCTGGTTGACTTCATTCTTATATGTTGATAGGAGGCTGAGGTAATCCTTCCTGTGTTCCTCGGTTTTGAGCTTTCTCCATTTTCGTTCTTGCTTTCTCAAGTTCTGCTTCAGTTCCCGTAAGGTTGTGGTGTACCATGGTTCAGATGTGTAACATATTCCCAGGTTTAGGGTGGCATTACTAAGGTATGCAAGTGCTAGTATTGGGAGATGCACGCAGAGCCCAAAGTCCTGCCTCTCCAGGAGGCTTTGGATAATGGGGCCTGTGGGTGCGGGTGTGTCTGCCCCTGTTGGCTGCTGCTTTACGGCAGAGGTTCCCAACTCCAGTCCTGCGGTGCAAAACACTGTTCGAGTTTTCATGCTCTCCCTCATGAATATGCATAAGATACATCTGCATACCATGGGGGTGGCGCATAGAAATGCAGCACAGGCATCTTTATCAGAGGCAGCATGGAACCTGAATGGTGTTTGGCCCTCCAGGACTGCATTTGGGAGGCTCTGCTCTAGGTAATGTGCATGTTTATGGTGTTTGTGCTCTGTAGGGTAAAATGTAGGTGTTTTGGGCATGTTTACGTCATCTGCAAGAAAGGTTCTGTCTGTATTAGCACGTTATAGTAGTGGGTAAAATATGAGGACTCGGTTGGCGGAAACCACAGCTGGGACTTGAACCTGTGATCTTCTGCTTCTGAATATACTGGTTTTGTGCACTGCACCACCATGTTATCACAGAGATGCTGCATTCCCTGGTGATACCATGACTGTTGGTCAGACAGGGCCTGTCTGTTGCAGTGCATGGCACCCACCTACACAGGGCTAGGCCACGGTCTGCTCTGGGCAGCTGCCACTGCCCCCTCCACCACCAGTATCCCTCAGCCACCATGCTGACATGCCCTTCTGCTGGTGGAGCTGGTGGTGCGCAGTCTCAGGCCATCCAGTGTGCAGGTAGGTGGCTGCCTATGGTGCGGGTTCTGGGGTAGGGGTGCCTGCATAGACGTCCACGCTCCCCCCCAGCCCCGCCTGCCAATGTTCCGTGCCCTTGGGGGTGGCTGTTGGGTACTATCCCCGTGACACTTTGGGAAACACACTCATGCCCATGTTGGGCCTTCAGCAGTTGCTGTCTGGCTGCTCCACTGTTTCAGCATTCGTATGGGCCACCTAGGCATCACCCTAGTCCGCACTGTGGCCCAGCTCCACCACAGCATGTGCCGCCTGCAGCCCTTTGTATCCCCTTCTCCGGCATCTGTCCAGTTGCCGTTCCGACATGCCCGCCCTGATGTTGCGGGACATGTGCATGCCATAGGAACCCTGTCCGATGGTGGGGAAAACCCTGAGCAGCGCTATTTCACTGTGGGCTCATTCACCTTGTATGGGGACGGCGTATAGACCCTTCCACGATTTATATATGTTCTATGGAGGTTACTCGGGGGGGGGGGTTGATGTTTATCATTGATACCACTATTGGCCAGCTTGGTTATTGTTTTTTTCCAGTTTGTTGGGGTCATTTTCAGTGTTTCTGTGCCCTTTTGTTCTGTGCACATGTATCACACTTATCACTGTTTTTTGGTTTCCCTGCCTGGGCTGTACATTGCTGACACTGAAATGGTTTCTCTCCCCTGTAATGTGCATTTAACGGCAGGTTTTCATTCGCGTTGGAATTCAGCTCTGAAAATCAGCACGTTAGTGTGAGGGAAGCCTCTCCCCGCCCACTCTCCACCCACTGACCCCTTCTCTCCGTGTTTTACCGCGCCGCGGAGCATTATGATCGTTAGCGCATCATAACGCGCGTTATATAACGTTAATGATCGTTAGCGCATCATAACGCGCATTATGTAACGTTAATGATCGTTAGCGCATCATAACACGCGTTATGTACGATTACCGCAATTTAGTAAACATACCCCAAAGTGTCTGAGGTGTCAAAGGTTGTGAATAACATTATATCATCTGCATAAATTCTGTAGTCAACGTCATGTGATTGTATGATTTTGCAGATAGGTTGAAGATATATATTGAAAAGCAATGCAATTAATGCAGATCCCTGGGGGATGCCCTAAAGTTGGGTGAACAGGTTGGATAGGTTGTTGTCGAAGTACACTTGTTGGGTGCGGTTGGACAGGTTATCTTGGAACCATCGTAGAGTGGTGCCACCTATACCAAGGTGCTTTAAGCGGTTGATTAGGATATTGTGGTTTATAGAATCAAAAGCCGAAGATATATTTAGAAAAATGAGGATGAATGCGTGTCTCATGTTGTCAATTCCTTGTATGATTGTGTCAAGTAGTGATGCTAATAGTGTTTTGACACCATGATGTGCTCTAAATCTGTATTGATGAGGGTCAAGTGGAGCACTTGAGTCGATGAAGTCCTGGAGTTCAATGATTTTGGATAGGAATGGTAGGTTAGAAATTGGTCTGTAAAATGTGGGGCAGGATTTATTTTGGGTGTTTTGTTTCAAGATTGGGCATATGGAGGTTCTTTTCAGGTTGTTTGGTAGTTGATCTTGAGATAGTGAGAGGTTGACTATTTTTTGTATATGTGGTGTGAGTTTTGATTTTGTTGATTTGATCCAGCTGATGGGACAAGGATCTATGATTGAGGTAGTGGTATTCAATGATTTGATGCAGTTATCTATATGTTCCTTGCTTCTTGGTGAGAATGAGATCCAAGTTGGAGGGCTGGTTGGTTCTGGATCATGGGAGGTTGTGTTGCAGATTGACTTGTGTTTGGATTTTTCTATGTAGTGATTTGCGAACTGTTGAGCACTTAGATTACTCATTGTTGGGTTTTTGTCATTTGTTTTTTTATTAGGTTTTGGATTATGAGGAACAATTCCCTTGGCCGGTTAAGGGATTTTGATAGGAGTTTTGAGTAGTATTCTTTATTTGCGTCTAAGAGGTTCTGATGGTATATTTTTAATTTGTTCATTACTTAAGCCTGTCTTCATCAGTTTTGGTGACTCTCCATTTTCTTTCAGCCTTCCTTAAGGTTGGAAATTTCTAATTTTTTAAAATCGGTTGCTTTGATGGTTTACTGATGCTGCATTTAAGGCTTTGTTCCATGCTGAGGTGAGGACGTCGATATTGTCACTGTTGGTTGAGAGATCTGGACTTATTTTGATGATGAATTCATCTTTGTTGAATTTTTTAAATCTATTACATGAAGATGTTTTGTGGTTATCCTTGGTTGGCGAGGTGTCTAGTTTAATACTGAAATATATGAGGTAGTGATCAGACCATGGGACTAGTTGAATATTTCTAATAGATATGTTTCCATTCTGGGACCAGGTTTTAGGGTAAAAGATAAGGTCAAGGGTGTTGCCTTTTGTGTGTGTTGCAGTATGGCATGTGAAATCTTCTAGCAATAATACCTTCCCTCTTTCATTCCCAATATTTGCATATCCATAGCCAGACCTCTTTCTAGTTTCTCAGTTTGAGTTGGAGGACTGTAGGCAACACCTTGTGGATGGAAGATCCATCTTCTCTTTCCAGGGTGACAGACTTCGCTCATCTGCTTCCATGCACCACCTCCATCCTCTAGTTTAAATGCTTAGCAATATATTGCCTAAATTTCTTGCTTCAAAAGATGGCCATCATTACTAAATACATTTTTGTTTTTTCATACCTTGACCCATCCTCAAATGTATCTGAAACCTTACTGATACTAGATTTTTGAGTCATTTATTGAAGTTGTCTTCATAATATAGTCTCACTTCTCCCTTACCCCAGGCAGATAGTACATCTAAAGGAAATCTACAGTCCTTGTCATGGAAGTTAGCCAAGTCATTTGTCCCCATGTGAATCATAACATAAGTTTGAGGGTCTTTACTTTCTTCTAGGATTAAGTCTAGTAGCAAAGGAATTTTGTAAAGGCAACAGATGGGAAAGTGCTGACTCTATGTGGTAGATTGTAATCTACCTGAGCTCCCTGTAATACATCTATTCCTGAGTTGTCTAATTCTCTGGGGGGGGGGGGGGCAAATTGTCTGGATGCTGCATAGTCTGGGGGGGGGGGGAGGACTCCTTTAACTGCAGCCAATTCTTGTGCGAAAAAGAGATAACAACGCTTTGACTGTACACGTCTGAAAGAGAGAGTGAGTGTCAGCATATGTAGAGAAAAATACAGGAATAAGGAGAAAATCCTCCTACCGCCCATCAATAATTTGATGACCCTCCCCTCCAAAGTAGGCAAACTAGGCCCATGCTCACAATTGTCTACATAGATTAGTGAGAGACTGAAGAACTTGCTTTCTATGAATAATTGTGGATGAAATTGCAGATACTATCACAAAGGAGCAGGTTTAATTTTTCTCTTGCATTGTCACAGAGGATGGGAGTTATTTTAGAAGCTCTATTTGTGAGTTGAATTTCTGTAAATGGGCAGATAGACATGTAAATTTATTTATTTATTTAACGGGGGGGGGGGGAGGTTTATACCACTTTATCATTTAGTCAAAGGACAGAGTAGTAGTGGTGCCATGCAGATCGGGCACAGGAGAGGCGAGCACGAAGAGCTGTAATGCAGAAAAGGGTACCAGTGTAGGTCATGGGGGTAGCAGCCTGCACAAGAAGACAGGACTGTACATGGCTGACAGAGGCAGATAGATGGGCTGCAGGACAGATGTTGGCTGAGGAGAGGGTATTATGGGCTGGCAGCATAGATCTGCAGAGCCCTGACTGTTACAGGCATGAAAATGATCTGAGTAGCACAGTCACAAAAAGAATAGGTAGGAATCAAACCCCTATCCTCTGCTTATGGAGACCTTGAACTAACCACTTTTCTGCACAGCAATGAATGGATCAGGGGCGGCCCAAGGGGGGTGCGGGGCCATGTGCGGAGATTCATTGCGGGGCCTCATTTGATAAGGAGCCTTATTTGCATAATGCACTTTTAGTAAACATGCCTCTTAATGCGTGTCTGAATAAAGAAAGACTGTTGTTAAGTGCCGTCGAGTCGGAGTCGACTCATGGCGACCCTCTGGATAGCTATCCTAAATTGTGTTCGGTCTTCAGTCAGACGGCTCATTGTTGACAGACTGGTACTCGTAGCTGCTGTTATTGTATTGATCCATTTCATTGCTGGCCTTCCTCTTTTGCGTTGACCTTCTATCTTGCCAAGCATGATGTCTTTCTCTAATGATTTCTCTCTTCACATGATGTGTCCAAAGTATGAAAGTCGAAGTCTTGTCATCTGAGCTTCTAAAGAAAGCTTAGGTTTGATCTCCTCTAGTACCGACTGGTTTGTTCTTCGGGCAGTCCATGGTATACACAATATTCGCCGCCAGCACCATAATGCAAAGGCATCAATTTTCTTCCTGTCTGTCTTTTTCACTGTCCAGCTTTCACATCCATATGATGTTATTGAAAATACCATGGCTTGAACAAGTTGAATCTTTGTATGGAGAGAGACATCTCTGCTCTTGAGAATCTTATCTAGGTCTTTCATAGATATTCTGCCAAGAGTAATGCGTCGTTTGATTTCTTGACTGCTTGTTGCTTCTTTATTGATAGTTGATCCAAGTAGGTTAAAGTTGTTCACAATTTCAATTTCTTCTCCTTCAACGATGAAGCTGTTAATTATGCCAGTTGTCTTGATCTTTGTCTTCTTTACATTAAGGTGCAGGCCCATTTTGAGACTATGTTCTTTGATTGTGAGAAGCAAATGTTTCAGATCATCTTCACTTTCAGCCAGTAATGTAGTATCATCAGCATAGCAAAGGTTGTTGATGAATCTTCCACCAATCTTCACACCTCTGTTGTCTTCATACAATCCTGCTTCTCTGATGATTTGTTCTGCATATAAATTAAACAGGTAGGGGGAAAGTATGCAGCCTTGTCTTACACCTTTGCTTATTTTAAACCATTCTGTTTCTCCTTGTTCCGTTCGAACTGTTGCTTCTTGATCAATGTACAGATTGCGCAAGAGAACGATCAGGTGTTCTGGTATAACCATGCTTCTTAATGTGGCCCAGAGTTTCTCATGGTTTACACAGTCAAAAGCCTTGCTATAGTCGATAAAGCACAAATAGATATCCTTTTGGTATTCTTTAGTCTTTTCAAGGATCCATCTCACATCCGCAATGATGTCTCTCGTTCCTCGCCCTTTCCTGAACCCTGCTTGCACTTCAGGTAGTTCTTGTTCCAGGTATGGTTGTAGTCTCTTTTGAATAATCTTCAGTAGAATCTTGCTGGCATGTGGGATCAGAGCGATTGTTCGATAATTTCCACAGTCAGTTGGATCACCTTTCTTTAGTATTGGTATAAACAGAGATCTTTTCCAGTCAGTTGGCCATGATGTTGTCTTCCATATTTCTTGGCAGAGCCTTGTAAGTATGGTTACAGATGCATCAGATTGCTGCAATACTTCTATAGGAATGCTATCGATGCCTGGTGCTTTGTTCTTTGATAAGGCTTTCAATGCTGCTTCAACTTCTTCTTTCATCACCAATGGTTCCTGATCATAAGGTACAGGATGAAATGGCTGTTGGTCCACTTGATCTTTATCATATTAAAACTCTATATATTCCTTCCACCTTTTCTTGATCTTCTCAGTATCATTCAACATAGAACCTTGAGCATCTTGTAATATTTCAATTCGAGGCTGGAACTTTTTCTTTAACTCTCATAGCTTTAGGAAAGCCGATCTTGTTCTTCCTCTAATAGTTCCTGCTTCTATTTCCTTGCAAGTGTCATTGTAGTACTTTTCCTTGTCCTGTCTTGCTGCACGTTGGAAATCTCTGTGGAGTTCTGTTATTGTCTTTCTCCTCTGGCTTTAGTTTCTCTGCGTTTCTGGGCAATTTTCAGAGTTTCTTCCGTCATCCATTTTGGCTGTTTTTGCTTTTTCACCTTTTGTAGAGACTTCTCGCTTTCTTCCAACACAGCCTTCTTGATGTCATTCCATAACTCTTCCGGAGCTCTGTCTTTTGTATCTAAAGCAGCAAATTGATTTTGCAGACAGTCTTTAAATTCCAGTGGTATATTCTCAAGGTCATATTTTGCTGCATTCATGAGTGGTTTGCTCTTTTTCAACTTTAGCTTGAGTTTGCATACTAGTAGTTGATGATCTGTACCACAGTCAGCTCCAGGTTTTGTCTTTGTTGATGTTATAGAGCTTTTCCATCGTTGACTTCCACAGATGTAGTCAATTTGATTTTTATACAATCCATTGGGTGAAGTCCATGTGTACAGTCGCCGCTTGTGTTGCTGGAAGAAGATGTTTGAGATGAATAGATCATTGGTCTTGCAGAATTCTATCAGTCTTTCTCCAGCTTCATTTCTGTTGCCAAGTCCATATTTTCCAACTACTTTGCCTTCTTCTTTGTTGCCAACTTTTGTGTTCCAGTCACCCATGACTATCAGGATATCCTGTTTGCATGTTCTGTCAATTTCAGCTTGTACTTGTTCATAGAACTCTTCAATTTCATTCTCTTCTGCAACTGTTGTTGGGGCATATACTTGAATTATAGTTGTGTTGATAGGCAATCCTCGTAGACGAATAGAGATTAAGTGTTCGCTGACTGCATTGTATTTCATTATAGTTCTTGCAAGTTTCTTCTTTATTATAAATGCAACACCATTTCTTCTTTGTCTTTCATTTCCAGCATAGTAGACCATGTGATCATCTGATGAAAAGTGCCCGATGCCAGTCCATTTCAGTTCGCTGATACCCAACAGATCAAGTTGTACACGTTCCATTTCATTCTTGACCACCTCCAACTTCCCTTGGTTCATGCTTCGTACGTTCCATGTTCCAATGTGTAAGACATCTTTACAGCTTCTGACTCTCATTTCATGCACAGCTACATCAGCAGTCAGACTTCCTGAGGGCTTTGATCCAACACACATCATAAATGCTGGCTTTACTCTGAAAAGTCTTCAGCTCTTCCCCAGTAGCTAGTTGAGTGCCTTCCGACCTGGTGGTCTCATCTTCCAGCACCATAGCACAATTTGTTTTGTTGTAACTATCCATTGGGTTTTCATGGCAAGATACAGAAGTAGATTGCCGGGCCTTTCTTCCGCGCAGTTTTAGTTTGGTGTTGTTGCCATTGTCACAAAAATGTGATCCTCCGCCGTCAACACTATCCCATTCTGCTGCTGCCCAGATGGGTGGTTTGTCTTGGTCTGGCACCTCAGCTGAGACCTGTCCATCTTGGGAGACTCTGCCAATAGTTAAACTACCGATAGTTTAGCTCTCAGCATCACTGATGCACGCAAGCCCTCACAGCACGACAAGCTGCAAACCAAGTGAAGGAAAGAAAGACTACCAGATTTCTAAATTACTATACTCCAGTGCCAACAGCCAGGCCAATTAGGAAGTATTATAAACACTGACCATTTAGAACCTATAGCAAACCCACCATATCATAACAGCACTACCAGGACTCACAAAGAACCAAACTGTACCTATCAAAAAGGCAACACTGCAAATATTAAACCAATACATCTCGGAGAATACCAACACATCACAATGGGGGAAAGAGAACAAATGGGACTGTCAAATAGAAGCTACTGTACATGAACAGAATACCTCAGCTTAGTTACACATGCAGAACATAGACCGTCACCACACAAAGAACAAGGGATCACAATTTAGAAATAGGAAGATAATAATTAAATTAGGAACCCCAAAGGCCAAACATGAAATGTACAACAACACTGGAGAAATAAAACTATAAATTAATTTCCTCTTGCACTAAACAAAAACGCAAAGATGTTAGCGATACACATTTCCCAGACCTGACATATTCCAGTTAATGAAGTCAAAATAAAAAGTATTTTTCTGTCTTTTGCTTGGGCATTTTATTTTTTAGTTGCAATTGCTCCAGTCACTTTCTTCTGGTTTCTTTGTGTCTTCTGCGAGCTGTCCATTTGTCCTTTCTTCTCTCTTCTAGATTTTTTCCATTCTCTCTCTATATCTGCTTTAACATACTGATCTTTCCCCTTTTGCTCTTTCACCCATTTCTTTCTTTATTCCTTTATCATCCACTCAAATTTCACCCTTCCATTCTCAATCCCCACTTACTTTCCCAATAACTGGCCAATCGTAGATTTTTCTTCCCTCCAACACAAAATATCTTTTCCCCTCTCCATCCTCATTCCCCATCCCCTTCTAGTCCTCTCCCAAAATCAGCTCGCTTCTAGTTCTAGATCCACCCAGCATCCGCTCCCTTCTAGTCCCATTCTTCCATGCCCCCACATAGCCCATTTCCAGTCCAAGCTCCCCACATAAGCCCATTTCCAGTCTTAGCCCTTCCCATCAGCCCATTTCCAGCCCCATTCCAGCCCCCCATCAGCCCATTTGCAGTCCAAGCTCCCCCCATCAGCCCATTTCCAGTCTTAGCCCTTCCCATCAGCCTTTTTACAGTCCTATTTCAGCCCTCCATCAGCCCATTTCCACTCCAAGCTCCCCATCAGCTATTTCCAGTCCTATTCCAGCTCCCCATCAGCCCATTTGCAGTCCAAGCTCCCACCATCAGCCCATTTCCAGTCTTAGCCCCCCCATCAGCCCATTTTCAGTCCTATTCCATCCCTATCAGCCCATTTCCCATCCTAGCCCCCCCCATCAGTCATTTCTAGTCTAAGCTTCCCCTCCATCAGCCCATTTCCAGTCTCAGCTTACTCTTCCATCACAGCCAATTTGCAGCCCAAGCTTCCCCCCATCACAGCCCATTTCCAGTCTCAGCCCCCCCCCAACCACATCCCATTTGCAGTACCAGTTTACCCTCCCATCACAGCCATTTGTAGTCTAAGCTTCCCCCTCATCACAGCCCATTTCCAGTCCAAGCTTCCCCTCCCATCACAGCCCATTTCCAGTCCTAGATCCCCCACCCACTGAAGAGCCCCACAGCCATCTCAGGGGATTCAGAGGGAGCCGGGAAAGCCCATGTGAGGCCCCGGCTCACTCTGCACAGCCGCCAGCGTGAAGAGTATTTTTCCTCACACTGGCGACTGTTTCTGTGAAGTGCGCTGAATGCCGGGAAATGCCCTTTAATCTTTCCCAGCATTCAGTGCGCTTCACAGAAACAGCCGCCAGCGTGAAGGAAAACACTCTTCACACTGGCAGCTGTGCAGAGGGAGCCAGAGCCTCGCGCGGGCTTCCCCGGCTCCCTCTGAAGCCATCCATTTGTGCTAGTATGAAGTTTGCGTGGGGCCCCCTGAAGCGCAGGCAAAGTGCAAACAACATTCTTGCACAATGGATGGGCCGGCCCTGGGCTGGATGCAAAGAGACTGCAGGTCACCGCCTAAAATGTCTGCTTTGTGTGCTGGTATAGGGTAGCCCCAGCAGTACCCATGATGCAGTGCACATGCAGAACAGCAGTCTACAACTGATCACCGAATGGAGAATGAACGTATCCATCACCTCAGCTCAGTAAGAGGAACTGACAGTGTGTGATACAAGCACAGAGTAGCTACAAACCGTGCTACTGAGCAGTTTCTCTGGTCACCCTGAGAGTGAGAATAGACACCCAGTACCAGGTCCCCTGTACCTGCAATGCTAGAAATGGCTTCTGCTGCTTGTGCTGCAGATCCCCCATCACTACCAGCGTGTAGTAGGTGCAGTGTAATATGTTAGCCACCTTGTGTCCTGCTGTATGTGCTAGTCACATCTGGCTCTCTTGGACCTTGACCCATCTAGAACAGTGCATAGCTGCTAGCTACCAGGGAAAAAGGGCCTCTAGATGTGCATGGGGTTATTATTAGGGTCCTGCTGACCCTACCAGTAATACTGGGAGTAGGCATGGAGCACCTAACTTCTCAACTTTCTAGGGCTAACATTCACCTGCAGCAAGTACCTGCTGCCCGCCACTGGGTGTCCCAGCCATGCATATGCCAACTGCAGACAGTCTGCTGGCCCATACACATTACATGCGCACCCAAGTTTGGGATATACAGCATAGATACCCAGCAGTTGGTTTAGTGATCACTGCCTTTGTACATGGCAGATAGGAGTTGTTTTTACTTTTTCTAATCACCACTATATATCGTCCAAACCAGTGCAGGGGATCTGTATTGCATCATGTACCCATGTATTTTGCTCTATTTTTGAAGCACAGTCATTACAGTACTGGCTATAGGACAGCCAGAGTTTCTTGCTTCTGCTTTGGCCCATTACAGAGTTGACAGAAAAAAATATTTTCTCCCAGTAGTCTTAAATGGGTTATACTGTAGCCTCATTGCATGTCCCCTAGTCATTGTACATTTTGATGGTGTAAACAATTGATCTACTTTTACCTGTTCCACTCCAGTCAATAATTTACTGTATAGACCTCTATCATATCTCCCCTCAGTCATCACTTCCCCAGGTTGAAGAGCCCCAACCTTTTTAACCCTTCCTCATAGGGGTATCCTGCCATCCGCATTACTATTGGTAATGTCGATCATGATCCCACCTTATAAGGTGCCTTAACCTAAGGTGCCTTAACCTATGGCACTTTAAAGCCCTTAGGGTGCCTTGCATTATGGCGCCTTAACCCAAGGCGCCTTAGGTTAAGTTGCCTTAATTCAAGGCGCCCTAAGGGCTTTAAGGTGCCCTAACTTAAGGCACCTTAGGTTAAGGCACCTTACAGCCCTTAGGACTCCTTGAATTAAGGTGCCTTAAGTTAGGGCACCTTAAAGCCCTTAGGGTGCCTTGTCAGCCTTAATGTGCCCTGTTTGTCAGCTTAACATGCAATGTCCCGTTAACATGCATTAAACGCCAAGGCGCCTTTTAACGCACGTTAAACAGCCCATTGCTACCTTTACACCGGAACGCCCCCTGCCTGCCCACTGCCTTATATGGCGTCGGTAACATTAAAGCTGCACTTTTCACCGGTGACATTACCGCCGCTTAGTAAACATACCCCTTAATGTCACCTGAGAAATTTTTCACTACACAGAGTTCTTCTGCTAATTGTTACTCACTGGAACAGTAATCTACAAACAGTAAGGAATGTTACTTCTGGGTTGTTACCATCTTTAAGATGAAGGCTGAATCCATATGCAGGCACCCTGTATAAAACAATAGAAAATGAGAAAACAATGATGATACATTAAGAAAAAGCATTTTTTAAATTTAAAGCATAGAAAATATTTTTAGAGTTGCGGGCATCATTTTCATAATTTATTGAAACCTGATGCTGAAAATGCCATATTCACAAGCCTATTAAAAATAATAAGATCTGTGTGCAGGAACATTGAAGGTGGAATGATTTTATACTGCAGTTTAAGTACAAATATATTTTGTAGTATTGTTTAACATGGCTTGTTGTATTTCTGCTATGGTCAGTATTTATTTATATTCTCTTATATACTGTGCTATTCTGCATCAGTGTGGTTTACATTGAACAGGGCATTGTAACCTGGAGATAACTATTTTACAGGGAACATGGGCTATGGAGGGTTAAGTGGCTTGTCCAAGACCACAAGGAGCCCCTGTGGGACTAGAAACCCCAGTCCTTCTGACCCAAGGTTGCTGTCCTCTAGTGGGATTTGAACCCCCAACCTTCTGGCTTGAAGCACCTTGCCCCAACCACTAGGCCACTCCTCCACTCCAAGCATAAGATTCAGCACAAATTAATTGTAAATAAAAAGAATTAAGATGAGGCAGAGTTAAAAACTGGGACATACTGCAAGGACTCAAGGATTCCCCTCTCTTGACCATTAGGCTAGACAATACTCTATAAATCCACCTGCATGGCATCTGGATACATCATTTCTTTTTGTTACTCTTCAGAGACCTTGATTCCATAAGATAATGGTGTGTAAGACTGAAGGGCACAGCTGCTGGGTTCTCAAACAGCTAGAGATGCTGGCATTTTACCCAGTGAAAAAATAAACAATTCCAGAGCATTGGATGAGAGAAAAATTCAAATGAATGCATGTCTGCAAGCGAGGGATAATTATATAACAAAACACCTATGTGGAAAGTGCAAAAAGGTGCCTATTTTAGGCTGATATTTTAAAGGCAGCATATGCACCTATGTGCTTTTTTTAAACAGGCTCCCAGAACCAGCCATAACAGTGCACAAATGCTCCTGCATAAATTTACTAGGGATATGCATGCCGAAAGATTTCGTTCTGCTTTGTGTTCCTCCAAATACCCCCATTCAGTTAGTGTTCAGAAGACAACTCATACATGCATGTGTCCCATTAGTCCCCATTTTTTTCTGTATTTAACTTTTTATTGGCATTTCAAAACAACATTCAAAGAATTCTATGAATGCAGAGATGCATAAAATCCAGCACATTACAAGCAAAAAAGTATAGAATAGACATGCATCTACATTTAGACCACAATCAAAGAAAGAAGAGGCACCAAGAAAAACTATTATTTACACACAGAAGCTATATAATAGACAGGCAGAGACTTACACGTCAGCCGAGCAAGAAGTCACAGAAACTTCAATATCAATACCCTCCCTAGCAATAAGGAATTCCAAGAACTGTTTGGGTTCAAAAACAAAAAAATATTACCTTGATAGGAAACATAACAACGAGAAGAACATTTTAACAAAAAAGTGGCCCCCAAGGTCTGAGTCCTAGCCCGATAAGATAGGAACTCCTTCCACCTGGCCTGAGTAACCTTTGAAAGATCTGGGAAAATATGGACCTGAGAGCCCAAAAACTGCTCCTTAATATTCCTAAAATATGAATGAAGAATCGGAGACTTATCAGATTCTAACTCCAAGGTTTCAAGCATAGTGGTTCTCTCAGTAATTACATCCAGGGAGCTTTCCAAATACCCTATTAACTGTCCAGCGCCAAACGGCACATTCGGTTGGACTGATCCCTTACCTAGAGCTCCCCCCCCCCCCCCCAACAAGGATAGGTACTGAGCTCTGGTCAGGGGAGGCATATGCTCCTGCGAGATCCTTAACACCTCACAGAAGTGTTTCCTCACCATTTCCAGAGGAGATAAGACCGGTGACTTAGGAAAATTCAACAACCGGAGGTTATTCCTCTGGGTTTGATTCTCCAGATATTCTATCTTTCTAGTCATCAATACTCTGTCCTTGATTGGGTCCCATGGACATCCTGAAGGTGATCAATCTTCACTGTAAGCTGAGAGATAAAATCAGCCTGTTGTTCTTGAGTCGTAGAAATCAGGGAAACAGCTTCCTTAACAGACAGCAAATCAGCATTAACAGTACCCACTACCATAGTTAGAGAGGAAGTTAATGAAGTTATGGCTTCCCACAGCGATTCCAATGTTATCACAGCGTAGGGTTGTCAACTGGCCGGTTTTCAGCCGGCCTGGCCAGTTTTTCCATGGCCAGGCCGGCTGCCGGCACAGGTGTAAAACCGGCCTTTGAAAAGCCGGTTTTTTGCTCTGGCTGCAAGATCGGGAGCAGCCAGAGCAAAAAACCTGCTTTTTTCTCCCGACTCCAGAAGTCCAGATGTCTTTGCAGCAGCGGCAGCGGCACCGCCAGCATGAATGCGATCGCGACGCCGATCCGATGGATCCCCCGTGGCACAGTGCAGCCGCTGCTTCTGCTTTTCACAGAGCAGCGGCTGCAATAAAGTTAATTTGAGGGAAGACAACCTGCGAGGAGCCCACCCCCTATGACATCACTTCCTTCCTCGTGCTCTGGCAGCTCTGCGCTGTAGAAGGACGTCCAGACTTGAATCCTTCCAATCCTCGTGCGCTGCGCTGTAGAAGGAAGGACATCCAGAGGGCTCCTCGCAGGTTGTCTCTTGTCTTTAATTTGCAAAGTAAGTTTATTACAGCCCCTGCTTTGTAAAAAGCAGAAGCAGCGGTTTCAGCAGGGGGAGAGTGAACCAGCACTGACTGAGAGGAGGAGGGGGGGGGGTCAGGGTGAGTGAAGTGAATCAGCACTATGGGGGGGGGGGGAACCGGGACTGGAAATGGGCGATGGTGGAGGGAGGGGGAACTTGGACTGGAAAAAGGCTGTGATTAGGGGGACTTGGACTGGAAAAGGGTTGTGAAGGGGGGGACCGGGACTGGAAAAGGGCTATGGGGGGGCATTGGACTGGAAAGAAATGGTCTGAGATGGGGAGGGGGACCTGGACTGTAAAAGGGCTATGTGGGGGGGGGGGACATGGACTGGAAATGGGTTTTGATGGGGAGGGGGACCTGGACTGTAAAAGGGCTATGGGGGGGGGGACATGGACTGGAAATGGGTTGTGATGGGGAGGGGGACCTGGACTGGAAAAGGGCTATGGGGGGGGGGGGGAACTTGGACTGGAAATGGGCTATGGTGGAGGGAGGGGGAACGTGGACTGGAAATAGGCTGTGATTAGGGGGGCTAGGACTGCAAATGGACTGTGATGGTGGGGGGGGGGGGCAAGGACTGCAAATGGGCTGTGATGGTGCGGGGGGACTCGGACTGCAAATGGGATGTGATGGTGGGGGGGGGGGGCCTAGGACTGGAAATAGGCTGTGATGGGGGACTTGGACTGGAAATGGGCTGTGATGGGGGGGGGGCTAGGACTGGAAATGGTCTGTGATGTGAGGGCTAGCACTGGAAATGGGCTGATGAAGAGCTGGAATAGGACTGGAAATGGGCTGATGTGGGGCATGGGAGAATGGGACTAGAAGGGAGTGGATGCTGGGTGGGTCTAGAACTATAAGGGAACTGATTTTGGGAGAGGACTAGAATAGATGGGGAATGAGAATGGAGAGGGGAAAAATATTTTGTGTGGAAGAAAAGTCTATGATGGGCTGGGTATTGGGAGAGTAAGAGGGGCTTGAGAATGGAAGGGTGAAATTTAAATGGATGATAAAGGAATAAGGAAAGAATTGGGGGAAAGAGCAAAAGGGAAACAATCAGTATGTTAAAGCAGAAATAGAGAGAGAATGGAAAACATTTAAAAGAGAAGAAAAGACAAATGGATAGCTCGCAGAAGACACAAAGAAACCAGAAGAAAGTGACTGGAGCAATTGCAAGTGAAAAATAAAACGCCTAAACAGAAGGTAGAAAAATACTTTTTATTTTGAATTTATTAGCTGGAATATGTCTGGTCTGGGAAGTGTGTATTGATAACATCTTTGCGTTTTTGTTTAGTGCAAGAGGAAATTACTTTATAGTTTTATTTCTCCAGTGTTGTACGTTTCATGTTTGGATTTTGGGGTTCCCAGTTTAATTATTATCTGACCAAGGAAGTTAGCCTACACGTATCCTCGGTAATTTTTGTGGGTGGGGCTGGGGGCGGGGCAGGGGTGGGACTAGGGGCGGAGAATGGGTGGAGCATGGCGAGCCACAGGTGTCGGGTTTTTCTCGGTGAAAAAGTTGGTAACCCTATCACAGCGGGTCTTATCAGCCCTTGAGTGACCAGCAACTGGCCTCCTCCTATCCCAACAGGCTGTTGCCCAGCCGCTGCAGTAGTCTCAACTCATACATGCATGTGTCCCATTAGTCCCCATTTAATTCTATGTTTAAGTCTATGGATAAACCTATTATACAATGGAACAGAAAGGCTTGCCATCCTTTTTCAATCAGCACTGCTTGAAACTTACTGGCAGGCACCTGTAATGGAAGCAACAGCACTACAGGCCATCAAGATAGTCATAGAAACCTAAGAGCACCATAAGAGAATCAAAAGACATGTTGAGTGGTAGAAACTACAATCAGAACCTCCCTCCCCATCAGAAGGCCAAAGTGACACAAAGAGTGAAAGGAACACCCCAAGTTAATCAAAGAGGGAAAAGATTGGTAGATGCATACCAAGACACTTTGAGAAGAGTAAAACAGTATCAAAATTGTCAGGAAGACTCCAAGACATAGACAGAGAGTAAAGCACACACACAAAGTAGAAATAACACCTCCCCCTCCCTCCCAACATACAATAGATAAACATACAAAACAGAGAAAACACGTGGAGGCTGATTCTGATCCCTGCACATCTGGGCCATCCAGACGTGCAGAGACTGTATGGCCCCCAGATATACCCGATTCTGCAACTGCGGGAACTATACATTCCCGCAGTTGCAAAATCAAGACACAAGGACAGGCAGGCGTGAACAGCATTCTGTGCAAGCCGACATCAAAGTTCCTGCCCGTCCTTCCCGCATAGGGCTCCTGCTTGTGTGCTGGTGCCATGACATCCCATCGCCATAGCACCGGGATGCACAGCAGGAGCTCTCATGGCCCGCCACCAATCGCATTCACCGTTCCCCGTCACCCGACCCTCGGCGGGGTCTGCCAGGGCAGGGATCGGGTGTTGGGGGCCTTCCCGCAGATGAACCTCCTTTTTGATGGGGCTGCCCAGGCCCATTCCCTCTGTCAATAGGATTTATTCCACCTCCAAGGTGGAATAAGTCCTACATCTAACCTGCCACCTTTGGACGTACAGAGCCGTGACCTGAATTGGCTCTGTACATCTGGGTGCGTTGACCCGCCTCCCACTCTGCCCACCCTCCACCTCCAACCTCCCCCTACCACCCAGTCCAGCGCTCCCTACACAAGCCCTCTGTGCGTGCAAGGAGCCTGGGACACGGAATTTACTCCTGCGAATTGCAGTGGTTGGACTCCAAATCGGATGTCCATCCCTGCTATTCGCAGCTCAGAATGACTCCCATACAGAAGGTACATGCACACCCACACACAGGCAATATAGATACAAACAGATGGATGTGTGCATACATATACACACACTGATGAACTGGAAAGAATTCCATGAGCCCTGTTCTGCATGCTACTTTTTTTGCTTTTATTTATTAAGCCAGGTCTTTGCAGAACCATATTGGTTTACTTTCCTCTAGCTTATATTTACTCTCTTTACATAGTTGCCTTTTTATAGCTCCTTTTAGTTTGGTCCACTGTCTTGCCACTTCCCTTATCTTCTCCCACCTTGCCAGCTCCTCCTTCAGGTACTCATCCAGTTTACTAAAGTCAGCATGTTTGAAATTCAGGACTTTGAGTTTTCTGTCTCTGGACTCCATTTTCACTTTACATTAAACTATACTGTGTAATGATCACTGCAGCTCAGATGAACATTCGCCTGCTCATTAGACACACTTTCTCTGTTTGTGAGTAATAGATCCAGCATCAACCCTTTCCTCATGGGTTCCATCACCATTTGTCTGAGCAAAGCACTTAAAAGCTATCCACAATCTCTACTTGTTTATGATTGTGCAGATGGGATATTCAGGTTTCATTTTCTCTTGCATTGCCACAGAGGATGGGAGTCGTTTTAGAAGCTCTATTTGTGAGTTAGACGTCTGAAAATGGGCAGATAGACACATTTATTTAATGGGGTTTTTTTTTGTTTTTTTTAATACCGCTTTATCATTTAGTCAAAGCGGTTCACATTGTAACTTAAAACTGGTAATATACATTAAACAGGAACATTGATATCTTGGATTCTTTTGAGGCCATGAAGGGTTAAGTCACTTGCCTAAGGACACAAGGAGTGCAAGTGGAAATAGAACCCTGGTCTCTTGGTTCCCAAGCTAGTAGGAAACCACCATCAAATCACCAGAGAGCCCCTGGAGCCAGTTTAGAAAGCTGTATATATGGATGTCTCCGAGGCAAGCACTTCCATTTTTCATTGCATCATGCTTCTTATATTGCAATAGCAATTCCCGGTGAGCATAATATGCTCACAAATGTGTCTTTACTACTTCTTTAGGAGAATCCCACTGGAGAAAGGGTTCAGCCAAATCCCTAGCATGAATCTTAAAATCTTGAATGGAAGAACAAATCCAACATATTCTTAAAAATTGACTCACAGGTAAGCTTGTTTTTAAGTGAAATGGATGATGACTGGCAAATTTAAGTAAATTATTTCTATCTACCTCATTTTGATGGAGGGATGTTGAAAGCTCAGTGTCATGACTTACAGTCAAGATATCCAAAACACTACTGAATGGTCAGAAATCGTTCAAATTCTCCTTACATCCATTCAGCCATAATAAAATAGTGTCCAATAAGGGATATGGTCCAGTCCAGATCAACAACATTTCATCCAAGAATCGCTTCCATAACCTAATGTGACTCATCCATTGTGATGGATACACATATTGTTCTTCAAAATTGGCTACATATAATGTGGCCACTGAAGGTGCCACTGTCACTCCCATCGCTATCCCTAAATGTCTGATGATAGAATTCTCCTTGATCACAAAAAAAAAGAATTGTTGCATAAAACAAGTTCAGGCATTTGCATCATAAACTCCTTAGGGATACAAAAAGATTCTCACTCACCCCAGTCCAATGATCCTATAATTTTTAAAGCTTCTAATTAGTTCACATTAGTATATAAAGAATTAATATCCAAAGTCCCTAACCAGCTATGCTCAGGTAAATCATGAATCTCAGAAGGCACATTCAACTAGTTTGTGGTATCCATCGAATATGACTTTGCAACTGAGAAACAATTTTGAAGAATTCTGGTCAAAAACTACCATGAAAGTGATTAACTTACGGGTATGTTTACTAAAATGCGGTAAAGTCACTGGTGGTAAGCTCAGTGCTAATGTTACTGACGCCATATAAGGCTGTGGGTGGGTGTGGGCGGGCCAGCATAAAGGGAGCTATGGGCCATGCACCACATGGAATAGGACGCCCTGGCCATTTACTCTGCAGAACAGGGCACCCTGACCATCTAACGCGTGGTAACGGCACATCTCATGTCAAGGTGACAAGCGTTAAGGCGCCCAATGGGTTTAAGGTGCTTCAACCTAAGGCACCTGAATGTAAGGCGCCCTGATAGGTTAAGATGCCCTGAGGGGTCAAGGCACATGAAGCTAAGGCATTCTTAGGGTTCTAAGGCACCCTGAGAGGTTAAGGCGCCCTGAGGGGTTAAGGCGCATGAGATTAAGGTGCCCCAAGAATGATGGATGGATAGACCTTTGCCAACTGATATTGTAGTCAGTAAGTGGGATGTGGGCCACAGCTGAGGCCATGCACCCTGCCCATCAGATAGCCTGGTTTGAAAAGTGCATGCATAAAATAGCTCACACTGAATATATGCAAGGGTGCCAGGGGCTGGGCTGAACCTGTACTCTTTTGGATGGTATGTGCACCAGTCCAGAACAAAATGAACAGAAAAAAAAACCTGTAGGCATTGAACCAGCCCGCTGGGGTGTCCAAACACAGTGCATGAACAACTATGCTAAAACTGCAAGGTATCTGCTATGGCAGGAATTACCAAGAAAGGGATTGTATGTATCTGGCAGCAGTGTAAAAGCAGGTTGATAGATCCACATCGCCCCTGTAGGGTGTGGCTGTACGTCCAGTATATATGCGATGGAGGCCCAGACTGACTTCTACAAACAGGGTGCAGTCCCCCAAGCCTGCCCACTGTGTGGGTTATGCATCTGCTGTGGTCACATTACCAACTCTCTCCAATGGGCCACAGCTGAGGCAACACACATTTCCTGCCTGATAGCTCTGATTGAAATGAGCATGTATGAAATGTCACGCAATGAACAGGTACAATGATGCCTGCTGCTTTGCTGAACTTGTACCATTTTGGATGGTATTTGGATCAGTCCGGAATAAAATGAACAGAAAAGAACCCATGTGCATCGAACCAGCCCTTAGGGTGTCCAAACACAGTGCATGAACAACTATGCTAAACTTGTAAGGCATCTGCCATGGCAGGAATTACCAAGAAAGGGATTGTATGTATCTGCTTGCAATGTAGAAACAGTTTGATAGATCCACATCAACCCTGTAGGTTGTGGCTGCAAGTCCAGTATATATGCGATGGAGGCCCAGACCAACACCCACAGTCAGGTTGCAGTCTCCCAAGCCTGCCCACTATGTGGGTTATGCATCTGCTGCAGTCACATTACCAACACTCTCCAATGGGCCACAGCTGCGGTCGCACACTCTGCTTGTCAGATAGCCTGGATTGAGAAGAGCATGCATAATGTAGCACACACTGAATAGATGCAAGGGTGTCTGGGGCTATGCTGAACCTGCACCCCTTTGGATGGTATTTGCACCAGCCCAGAACAAAATGAACAGAAAACAATTTGTAGGAATTGAACCAGCCCTCTAGTGTGCTCAAACACAGTGCTCTAACCACTATGCTAACCTTTATACAGGGCTGGCCTGTCCATTGTACAAGAATGTTATTTGCACAGGGCCCCACGTTTCAGGGGGCCCCACACAAACAACATTCTGCATCTGCTGGTAAATTTAAAAAAAAAAAAACTTGCTGCTGCTGCCGCTGCCGCCATAGCAGCGGCAGAATCGAGCGTCCCACGGGGCCCCCCCTGCCAGGCAGAGTCCTCCATGTGGCCTCAGCTCCCTGAGTGCCGCCTTTCAGAGCCGAAAAGGGAGAGAGCTTCTCTCTCGCGGCTCTGTTAAGATGCTGGCGCTGATGGGAAACAGGATTTCCTGTTTCCCATCAGCCCTGCGGGTTTAAACAGAGCCGCGAGAAAGGGAAACTCTCCCTTTGTGGCTCTGAAAAGCCCGTGCTGAGGGAGCTGAGGCTGCATGGAGGACTCTGCCGGGCAGGGGGGGGGGCCCCATGGGACGCTCGATTCTGCAGATGTTTTGTTTTAAATCTACCTGGGCTATGGGGGGGGGGGGCTAAGACTGAAAATGGGTTGATGGGGGTTTTGGACTGGAAGTGGGCTGATGGGGGGGTAGGACTGGTAATGGGCTATGGGGAGGCTAGGACTGGAAATGGGATGATGGGGGGGCTAGGACAGGTAATGGGCTATGGGGGGGTAGGACTGGTAATGGGCTATGGGGAGGCTAGGACTGGAAGTGGGCAGATGGGGGTTTAGGACTGGTAATTGGCTATGGGGGGACTAAGACTGAAAATGGGCTGATGGGGGGTTAGGACTAGTAATGGGATATGGGGGGGCTAGGACTGGAAATGGGCTGATGGGGGGCTAGGACTGGTAATGGGCTATGGGGGGCTAGGACTGGAAGTGGGCTGATGGGGGGGCTAGGACTGGTTATGGGTTATGGGGGTGGGAGCTAGGACTGGTAATGGGCTATGGGGGGGCTAGGACTGGAAATGGGCCGATGGGGGGTCTAGGACTGGTAATGGGCTATGGGGGGGGGCTAGGACTGGAAATGGGCTGATGCGGGGGGGGGGGGGCTAGGACTGGTAATGGGCTATGGGGGGGCTAGGACTGGAAATGGGTGATTTCAATTACTCCGGTATCGACTGGGTCAGTGTCACAGCAAGACATGCTAGGGAGATAAAGTTCCTAGATGAAATAAATGACTGCTTCTTCGAGCAGCTGGTTTATGAACCGACCAGAGGGGAAGCCATATTAGACCTAGTCCTGAGTGGAACACCAGATCTAGTGCAAGAGATAAGGGTGTTGGGGCCACTTGGCAATAGTGATCATAGCATGATCACATGTGATTTAATTAGTGGAGGAGGGATAGTAAGGAAATCCACAGTACTACCTTTTAACTTTCAAAAGAGAAACTATGATAAAATGAGGAATATAGTTAAGAAAAAACTAAGAGGAGCAGTTGCAAAGGTTAAAGACTTACATCAAGCTTGGGTGCTGTTGAAAAATACTATCTTGGATCCTCAGACCAGCTGTATTTCATGCTTTAAGAAAAGTGGAAGGAAGTCCAAAAAACTGCCAGCATGGTTTAAAGGTGAGGTCAGAGAGTCTGTTGTTGTCAAAAAAGCATCTTTCAGGAAATGGAAAAAAGAGCCAAACGGCGAAACCTGGAAACAGCACAAGCACTGGCAAGTCAAATGAAAGGCAGGCAAAGGGAGAATTTGTGAAGAAGCTTGCTGAGGAAGCAAAAATGCGAAAAAGACTTTTTCAAGTACATTCGTAGCAAAAAACCTGTGAGAGAGTCAGTTGGTCCATTAGATGATAGAGGGATTAAAGGGGCTCTAAGAGGCGACAAGGCGATAGCGGAGAGACTGAATGAATTCTTTCCTTTGGTCTTTACTGAGGAAGATGTAGGGATGTTACCCATGACTGAAGTGGTATTTAAAGGTGCGAAAGAATTGAAAGAAATATCGATACATCGGGAAGATGTATTACAACTATTAGATAAACTGAAGAGTAGCAAATCACCTGGGCCGGATGGTATATATCCAAGGGTGTTGAAAGAACTGAAATATGAGATTGCAGACCTGCTATTAGTAATCTGTGAACTTTCATTAAAATCATCTGTAATACCTGAAGATTGGAGGATTGCCAATGTAATGCCACTTTTTAAAAGGGGTGCCAGGGGTGATCTGGGAAACTACAGACCGGTGAGCCTGATGTCAGTACCGGGAAAAATGGTAGAAACCATCATAAAGAACAAAATTACTCATCATGTAGATAGTCATGGCCTAATGGGAGACAGCCAACATGGCTTTAGACAAGGAATATCTTGTCTTACTAATCTCTTATGTTTTTTTGAAGGTGTGATTAAACAGGTGGACAAAGGTGAGTCGGTTGATATAGTGTATCTGGACTTTCTGAAAGCCTTTGACAAGGTCCCTCATCAGAGACTTTTGGCAAAACTAAAGAGTCATGAGATAGGAGGCAGTGTACTATTGTGGATCAGGAACTGGTTATAAGATAGAAAGCAGAGGGTAGGGCTAAATGGCCAATTTTCCCAATGGAGAAAGGTGAATAGTGGTGTACCCCAGGGATCTGTGCTGGGTCCGCTGCTTTTTGATATATTCATAAATGACCTGGAAAAGAGAATAACAAGTGAGGTTATCAAATTTGCAGATGACACAAAACTATTTAAAGTTGTTAAAACCCAAGAGGATTGTGGAAAATTGCAAGAAGAACCTGATAAATTGGAAGACTGGGCATCAAAATGGCAGATGAAATTTAATGTGGACAAGTGCAAAGTTATGCACCTAGGAAAGAACAACCAAAACTATGGTTACACAATGCAAGGATCCACATTAGGAACCACCACCCAGGAAAAAGATTTAGGAGTCATTGTGGATAACATGTTAAAACCGTCGGCCCATTGTGCAGGGGTGGCCAAGAGAGCAAATAGAATGCTAGGTATCATAAGGAAAGGAATGGAAAATAAAACAAAATATATTATAATGCCTCTATATGTTTCCATGGTGAGACCGCACCTTGAATATTGTGTGCAATTCTGGTCGCCGTATCTTAAAAAAGGATGTAGCGTTATTAGAAAAGATTCAGAGAAGAGCTACCAAAATGGTAAAGGGGATGGAAGGATACTCCTATGAAGAAAGGCTAAAAAGGTTAGGGCTCTTTAACCTGGAAAAGAGACGGCTGAGGGGAGATATGATAGAAGTCTATAAATTAATGAACGGAGTGGAACGGGTAAACGTAGATCGATTGTTTACGTTATCAGAATATACAAAGACTAGGAGACATGCAATGAAGCTACAGGGTAAACTATTTAAGACTAATAAAAGAAAATATTTTTTCACTCAATGTGTAATCAAACTCTGCAATTTGTTACTGGAGGATGTAGTAAAGGCTATTAGTGTAGCTGGGTTAAAAAAGGTTTGGACAAGTTCCTGGAGGAAAGGTCCATAAACCATTATTAAGAAGGGACCCAGGATATCAATGCTTGACCCAGTACAAGCATTGTGGAACCTGTGTCTTTTGGGGAAACTGCTATGTACGTATGACCTAGATTGGCCACTGTTGGAAACAGGATACTGGACCTTGGTCTGACTCAGTATGGCATATCTTATGTTCTTATGGGCTGATGGGGGGGGGGGGCTAGGACTGGTAATGGGCTATGGGGGGGACTAGGACTGGAAATAGGCTGATGGGGGGGCTAGAACTGTTAATGGCCTATGGGAGGGTAGGACTGGTAATGGGCTATGCTGGGGGGGGGGGCTAGGACTGGAAGTGTGCTGATGGGGGGTTAGGAATGGTAATGGGCTATGGGGGGACTAGGACTGGTAATGGGCTGGGGGGGATGCTAGGACTGGAAATCGGCTGAGTGGAAGGGGGGCTTGAACTGCAAATAGCTGATGGGGAGGGGCGGCTTGGAATGGAAATGGGCTGTGAGGGAAGGAGCTAGCATTGGAAATGGGCTGAGTGGGGGGGAGCTAGGACAGGAAATGGGCTGATGGAGGGGCTAGGATAAGACTGGAAATGGGCTGTTGGGGGGTGCTAAGATTGGAAATGGGCTGTGGTAGGGGCTTGGATTGAAATGGACTCAGAGAGGGGCTAGAACTGGAAGTAGGCTCATGGGGGGCTTGGATTGGAAATGGGCTGAGTGGAGGGGAGCTAGGATTTGACATGGGCTGATGGTGGGGCTAGGAAAGGACTAGAAATGGGCTGATGGGGGGCTGGGATTAGAAATGAGCTGATGAAGGGACTTTGATAGGACTGGAAATGGATGGGGGAGCTAGAACTGGAAATGGGCTGATGGTGTGGCTAGGATAGGATTGGAAATGGGTTGATGGGGGGCTAGGACTGGAAATTGGCTGGTGCAGAGACTAGAAGGGAGCTGATGCTGGGTGGGGCTGGAACTAGAAGGGAGCTGATGTTGGGGGAGGATTAGAATGGGATGGAGCTGGGAGAGTGAAATGGAGAGGGGAAAAATATTTTGTGTGGGAGGGAAGACAAATCTACAATTGGCCGGGTATTGGAAGAGTAAGTGGGGATTTAGGATGGAGAGGTAAAATTTGAGTGGATGAAATAGGAATGAGGAAAGAGCAAAAGGAGAAAGATTAGTATGTTAAAGCAGATGTAGAGAAAGAATGTCAAAAAAACTAGAAGAGAGAAGAAAGGACAAATGGACAACAGACGACGGAGAGTTAGCAGAAGACACAAAGAAACCAGAAGAAAGTGACTGGAGCAATTGCAACTGAAAAAAATGCACAAAAGGTAGAAAAATATCTCTTTATTTTGAATTTATTAACTGGAATATGTCAGCTCTGGGAAATGTGCATCATTAACGTCTGCGCTTTGTTTAGTACAAGAGGAAATTAATTTATAGTTTTATTTCTACAGTGTTGTTGTACATTCCAAGTTTGGCTTTTGGGGTTCCCAATTTAATTATTGTCTTCCTGTTTCTAAATTGTGATTCCTTGTTTGGTGATGGTCTATGTTCTGCATGTGTAACTGAGCTGAGGTATTCTGTTTATGTAATTCCTATTTGGCATTGCCACTTGTTCTCTTTCCCCAGTAGGTCATGTATTGTTATTATCTGAAATGTATTGGTTTAATATTTGCAGTGTTGCCTTTTGGTAGGTAGAGTATGGCGCTTTGTGAGTCCTGGTAGTGCTGTTACGATACGGCGGGTTTGCTATGGGTTCTAAATGGGCAGTGTTTATAGTAGTTCCTAATGTGCCTGGCGGTTTGCACTGGATTATAATAATGTAGAAATCTTTTAGTCTTTCTTTATCCATACACTCACAAAGAGGCATGTTTACTAAAAGTTAGCTTATGGTAACATTATGCAAATATTTATGCAAATGAGGCCCTGCATCCAGTCTCCACACATGGTCCTGCACCCCCCTTGGGCCGCCCCTGCCTTTACAGTAACTGCAATAAAAATACTTACCTCAGCATTAATCTTAAAAAAACTGAAGCTATGTTTGTATCAAGAAAACCCGATACTACCTACCCAAAATAATCGTAATCAACAACACCACTATCCCTGTAAAACATGAGGTAAAATACCTAGGGATAATACTAGATAACACACTCAGTATGCTCCATCACATAAAACAAACAATATTCTACAAACTAAAAACAATACAACACCTAAGACCCCTCCTCAACACCCATGATTTTAGATTTGTAGTCAACGCACTCATTACCCCACACTTTGACTATTGTAATAGTCTACTAAATGGCCTACCACTCAAAAATACAAATTTATTCCAAAGAGCCCAGAACATCAGCGCCAGGGTAATAGTAAAAGCACCTCTAACTAACCACATAACAGCCGTCCTACATGAACTACACTGACTCCCTATAAATAGCCGGATAAAATATAAAATACTCTTGACAACATTCAAACTCCTCAATGACATCCCCCCTCACACCTTTCCACCCTCTTACACTCCCTACCAGAATCCAGAACACGCAGGCAAAATGTAACTTCCTCACTCGACATATACAAAACAATCTGCAAGACAAAGAAAACTATTAGCTCAAGAGCCTTTTCATTTGCTGCCCCTACCCTCTGGAATGAACTACCACTAGCCCTCCGCATGACAAAAGACCTTCAGCTATTCAGAAAAGGACTTAAAACACCCCTTTTCACTGAATATTTTGAAAACCTAACTGAAATCCCTTACACCCCACAAGCTGCTCCCCAGCAATCGAAAAAACAACATACCAACCTCCAAAACCCACAACCCCCCCTAAACCCACAACCCCCCTCTAAACCCAGAGCTTCACCCCACCTCAGCCAAATTTAGAACATAACTCCAAAATCGACTCAAGATTATTTATACAATATGATATTTTATTTGTAAATAGTAAGCACCACATTTGTAAATAGTTAGCAACACAGTTTCATACAAAAGTTGTTTGTAAATAGTTTTAATTTGATGTTCCATGTAAAAGTTGTTCAAGTTTTACAACTGTTCTCTGTAAACCGCCCTTGATCTCTGGAAGGGGCGGTATAGAAGAAAACCATAAATAAATAAATAAAAATAAAAAAAATATTTTCTCATATTAGTCTTAAATGGGTTACCCTGTAGCTTCATTGCATGTCCCCTAGTCTTTCTATATTCTGATGACGTAAACAATCGATCTACGTTTACCCGTTCCACTCCATTCATTAATTTATAGACCTCTATCATATCTCCCCACAGCCATCTCTTTTCCAGGTTGAAGAGACCTAACCATTTTAGCCTCTCTTCATAGGAGTATTCCTCCATCCCCTTTACCATTTTGGTGGCTCTTCTCTGTACCTTTTCTAATAATGCTATATCTTTTTAAGATACGGCGACCTGCCCAGCGCAGCCAGCGGTCTTGCAGTCCTCCCAGGTGGATGAGTCTGGTGAGAGCAGAGGGTTGACTGCAGGGCTAAGTAGTGGAGAGGTTTCTTCTTCTACTCCTCACTGCCCAGGTGCTTTACCATTCCGGAGGCAGTCAGAGGGGTCGGCGTCGATCCTTCCTGTTTCTGGGAGCCCAGCAATGGCACGGCAGTCTTCGGAGGTCGGTGCAGGAGTGGCTGAAACTGTGGTAACTTTTTCCTTTGAACGACCAGCTGTATTCACCTTGGGGACTATTTGGTCAGCTATTGTGAAGCTTGGGGAACTGTTGGCTCCACAGGTCTCTGCTTTGGCGGTCCAGTCTCAGTCCCATACTAACTTGTTGCAGTTTGGAAGTTTGTGCTTTACAATCTTCAGTGACTGAGTTACAACAAAAAACTGTTCGGTATGAGGATGGAAGTCTATCTTTTCAGAAGAATGTTTTGGCTTTAAAAACAAGGATTGAGATGTTGGAAAATGTATCAAGATATCAAAATCTTTGTCTTATAAATTTCCCAAAGTCTACTCTAATTGATGCAGCATAGCTGCTGAAAAAGCTCTAATTCTCTCACTCACCCACAGAAGGAAAACACACAGACAGGCTGGTATGCAAACAAGAACTTTTAATGTGCGCACAGGCCCAGACAGAGAAACCAGCAATCTCCACAAAAAATCTGAGCCTCGAGGGACATCCTACAATACCTTATATACTATACATTTTCAAACTCATTCTACAATCCCATTTGCCTCAGGTATTTCCTGTCCACCAATCAGCAGCCCTTGGGGAAGGTACCTGGGTGACCTGTCCAAACCGGTGTGCTCTGGTCTGCTGATTTCTGGGCAAAGGGATATTGTGCTCAGACCTGGAGTGGGGGAAGGGTGCCTACTGAAATCTTAATGTCTTCTCTTAGCAGGCTGATCACTTATGTAAGAGCCTCATGGCTTGGGGGAAGGGTCAGGCTGATCACTTATGTAAGAGCCTCATGGCTGCCTCACTCCCCCCTTTTTAAGTGAGACCTCAACCGCTAGGGGTGGTAGAGGTCAGTATTTCTGGAGGCAAGCCGCAGAGGAGTGTATTGGGTCAGGGCCATGACAGTGGTAGCCGCCTTGCGTTCTACCAGGGTATCAAGGGTGGTGGTAATGAAGCGGTAAAGAATGGGGTTACAACATGGCAGAATGGCACATAGCAGTAAAATAAAAAGAACCCCTACCACTGGGATTTAAGTCCCCCTAGCCAACTGAACCACTTCATAAACCACCCAGGACCCATGGACGGGTAAGTAATATGATTAACTAGATCACGTAGGTCTTGGATAGAGTGTTCAATGGAAACACTTGCATCAGTGAGTTTAAAACAACACATACCCTATACCCTCTGTAGCAACTCCTGCACAAAAGTTTTGTTCCGTGTGCAAAAGTTGCTGTACTGTCTGTAAAAGGTTGCAGGGCCTGCAGAGGCCTCTTTCCTTTGGGACAAAGGCTCTTTCCCTGGGATCCACCCTTATCAGCATATTAATGGCTTTTATTCTTGCTAGTGTTGAGTCATTCTGGCTGCACCCTGCCATTCCCTTTGCTTCATTAATCACTGGCACTGTAGTCTTCAGGGCATATGAGTACTTTGTATCACCAGCTTTGTTTGGCCTGTTTAACTTGTCCAGGCTTGCCCAGCTTGCTCAGGCCTGTTTAACCTGTTCAGGCCTGGCATGTCTTTTCTTGTGCTGGGTCCATTTTCTGTGCACTTTCAGGCCTGACCTGTTTCTTAGCTGGGTCCATTCTCTGTGCACTTCTGTTCAGAGTATGGTTCCCCCTGGCTTTACTCTTGTTGTGCTGGGCTCTGGGTACTCATTTTCTTAGCCCACATGTTTTTTTCCGTGCCATCATAATGTATTACAGCCTCAGGCAAGGATGCAGCCATACTGGACATACCTATCAGCCAATTTCCCTTCATTCCCAATTTTTCTTTTTTTTTCTTGTGAATGGGGCAAAGGTAATCCCACTAAGGGCAATGGACAAGCAACCATTTGAGACAGATAGGGGTCATCAGAAAAGCAGCTTCTGGTACTGTTCCCTAGAGACAACATACATTGTAACATCATTTTCTTGCAGCTGGTCAATAATATTGAAAACACATAACATGAAAGTATGTCAAAAGCAGCAGTGCTTAATAATGTGATAAAGAAAGCTCTGAGAATAGTACAGCAAAAACTTGAGCTGGTGTGGGTATTGCAGTTGCTGAAGCCGAAATGGCTTGTAGATTTCAGTTACTTTCTAAGAAAACAATATTAAAAGGATAACAATACAATCATTCACAGAAGCCCCCCAAAACCCCCCAGTCAGTCCAATAGTTCTTTTTCCTGCCTCTCAGCAGTTCCCCAGGACCTCGCAGTGTGCTTCACCTTTCTCTGAAGTTTAAGTTCTGTTTCTCTCAAAATTTGAACCTCTCATTCTCATAGGCAGATATCTTGGCCCTTTTTCAATGTGACACACTGATCCAGATAGGGACTCCTTCACACATTTCAGCGGTGGGTAGTTCTGAGTTCTTGGGATGGTCTATTCCATCTGGACTCTGGCCATTTTTCTCTGCTGGACTCTCTGGATTGCAATTTGGTGACATGGCTCCAGGCCTTATTCAGGAATAAAATGCTCATCTCTTTTTTTCTTTTTTTGTTTACATATTCATTAGCCAGATACATCACTTCAAATTACCTTCATCAGTTTAATGTCCATCAAAGTCCTTCTTCTTAATATCCCACTTCATCCCTCACAACACTCCCCCATCACCTGCATCATTCCACTAATCACATACATAGGTACTAATGTATCCTTATTTGGCAAGGCTGCTTAGAATATCTTTCTCTCATTCTTTTTCTCAAACCTTTCCTGGACCATTGCTGACGAGCAAGATTTGGTTTTGTCCAATCAACTCAAGTTAATGTTATCGTTATATTTGTAAATAATTTTACAAATATTTCCATATTTTCTGGGAACTCAGTTCCATCTTTCCACTAAATGTGCTCTATATACTTGGGAATAAAGCAATTTCAGATCAGCCTCTTTCCAAAACTTTGGCAAAAAAAATAATAATAATATTTACTCATCTTATTATTGCTGTGTATACTGGACCTCTACATAATGTACTGCTACCAGTATATTTGGTAACAAAGTGCAAGTGTATAAACTAAAAAGATTTGTTTCTCACAGTGCTATAATATACTGCACTCCTGAAACTGAAAACCCTCAAAACAAGGTACACTTTTTCTCTGGACCCCAATGCGTAAAATTCAAATACAGAAAAACAGGTGAATTTATTCCAAAATCCAATAGTATAGCATCTATGATGTTACTGTTCTGTTCATCATTTGTCAGCACAGTGCTTAACAAGGCAAAGTAATTACCTTGAATCCTACAGTTCAAAACAAGCATGAAACTGATACTTTTCCATAAAAAGGTTGGTGGATACCTGGAATGCAATATCATTGTAGTATCAGAAAAATGAATACAGTTGATCAAGGCAGTTTAATGTACCAAGCAGGAAAGAATGCAATCATCAAAACAGCATTTACTGTCTGCAGAATAAAATGTCAAAGATGGCATATCATGCAGAAGTATTACTTGTTTAATTTTGTATGTGCAGTCAAAACCAAATATATGTACCAGAGATAAAATTCAGGCTTTAAAAAGACAAGTAAAAAAATCTTCATTTCTTCATAATCTTATAAGGATTTTTTCTCCCTTATTATAAACTGTAACAAATGTGTTGCAGCTAATTTTCACACATCAGCTTTGCCCTACAGATATTGCTAACAGTAATTTGACAGTCCTTCTTCAGCCTTTGTTTGCTTCCAGCCTTACACAATCAAGATGCTGGTCAGACATTTGAGGATGCTCTAAGGAGGCACCCCCCATGGTTCTAGAAGCTTAAAACTCCACAATTAAAATTGATGACAAGAGGATTGTTTGGAGGCTAGGTGTGGCTAGGTGAATTGGGGTCTTTGTTTGCTAGGAGAAAGACTCCTAGGTGATTTTTTTTCTTTTGTCTTCTCTAATGGGCCTCCATTTATCTGCTAGAAGAAGGAACTCCTCCCAGTATCTTTCTATAGCTATGCAGACTATCTCAGCAGTTTCAACCACCCCTTACTTACTGCTGAGAGGTGTGACCAAAAATTTGGTTCTTTGACTATTGACTATGCATGAAACATAGTAATGAAACTGGATATGCATTAAATAAAGCAATTGTCTTCCTTCACTCTCTAATGGGCCTCCATTCATCTGCTAGAAGAAGGAACTCCTCCCAGTATCTTTCTATAGCTATGCAAACTATCTCAGCAGTTTCAACTACCCCTTACTCACTGCTGAGAGGTGTGACCAAAACACTTTCTAAACTGTCCCTTTCCCTGCAATCAGTAGACCTGGTGTTTTTCACTGTTTGGGGACACAGGGGCGATTTGTTAATAACTTCACCTTTTACTGATAGAGTATCAAAATCAATCCTGAAATATAAAGACCTAATGTCTGGACAAAACCTTTCTTTCCCTAATCTTTCCCTAATGTCACAACTAAACACAGAGACACTCTAACATTTACAGAGACACTCTAACAGTTTCTACATAACAGCACATTAACTATATGGACCAGCCATGAATCTATATAGGGAAACTGGTCCGGATGCTGCTCCGCTACAATTTAGCCTCCGGACCCCATGCTTTAATCATAATTTACAAATCACAAGTTACAGTGTAAATCTTCTAATCTCAATTCAAGGAATGCAATGTTCAGTGTAAATTTTCTAATCTCACTTCTGGGAATACAATATACAATATAATCCAGGTAACAGGCAAAGTTTTGGTTGCGCAAAACACACAGGACCACAAAGGGAAAAAGAAAGAGGGAAAACAGAAAACAGAGACGTCTCAGCAGCGAATACTCATATACTCTCTTTCCTCAGTAGCAGCTGTTACAAATACACATTACACACACACTCTCTAGCTGTACCATAGGATTTAACTTTTACCATGTGGATAATAGTAATATGAGAAATATAGCTAGCTATTTTTCTAATGTCCACTAGATGGAGCTCCAGGATCACTAGCACAAAAGAAACCCCCAACACTAAAAGCACATGGCAACACAAAAGAAACCCCCAGCAACACAAAAAAAGAAAGAAAAAAAAAGCCCCCAATACTATAGGAGCACATGGGCAAAGGCTCTAAATAAATCGCCCCGATCATCGGAGATTTGCGTTCAGCGCAATTATTCTTGAAAGGCACACTTAAGGGGGTTAAGTACTAATATTTTAGGCAATTTTTAATAGCTTTGGCAGCGCTGCACTTTAAATACCTTTAAGGGGCCCGAAGTGGCAAAGTTAAATTTATACTGCAGTTATTTACCGGTACTCGCAAGCACCCCCCCCCCTATTCCTACCAGATTTACCAGATACCAGATACAGACAGGACGAGCAATGGTTTCAGAGCCTCTAGGACCCTTATTCGGACTGCTCATTGCAGGTGATCATGCCGCTACAGGTTCACAGAAATTACCAGATACCAGAATTACCAGGATTTATACCAGAATTACCAGGATTTCCAGATACAGAATACAGAACTAGCCAAAACAGTAAAACAGTAAGGTAGCAGTACTCACCAGAACTCTGATCAGACAGAGAGTTTGGATGCCAGTCTATCCAGCCGGTTTTCAATCGGGGGGGTCAGCCACAGGGACCGACCAACCAGATGAGTCAAGGTGTCCTTCCGGAGCACAAAAGGGGGCCCGGGGCACCAAGGACCGTTAATCACCTGGAGGGGCCTGGTCCCTGACTGGCGGAGGCCCGATCCTGCAAAAAGCAGTAGTCTTCCCACCGTGGGTGTGATGAGAGAGGCTTTTCTTTTAATTTAATTTAATTTCGTCCCACCTGGGGTGCCAGAAATGATGCAGCATAGCTGCTGAAAAAGCTCTAATTCTTTCACTCACCCACAGAAGGAAAACACAGACAGGCTGGTATGCAAACAGGAACTTTTAATGTGCGCACAGGCCCAGACAGAGAAACCAGAAATCTCCACAAAAAATCTGAGCCTCGAGGGACATCCTACAATACCTTATATACTGTACATTTTCAAACTCATTCTACAATCCCATTTGCCTCAGGTATTTCCTGTCCACCAATCAGCAGCCCCTGGGGAAGGTACCTGGGTGACCTGTCCAAACCGGTGTGCTCTGGTCTGCTGATTTCTGGGCAAGGGGATATTGTGCTCAGACCTGGAGTGGGGGAAGGGTGCCTACTGAAATCTTAATGTCTTCTCTTAGCAGGCTAATCACTTATGTAAGAGCCTCATGGCTTGGGGGAAGGGTCAGGCTGATCACTTATGTAAGAGCCTCATGGCTGCCTCATAATTAGTGCTGAAGATATGTTTAAGAAGTATTTGGTTGAGGTCCTGGAGGTTCCAAATGAGTCTCATCCCCCGTTGACTTAATTGTATTATCTTCCTCCTAATAAAAAGGGAGTTGGTGGTGGGGTGATTCCAGGGGTTGAACAAGCTGACTCTTTGGATGTATCAGATATTTTGCAAACTTTGTTAGTTGATTCTGTTTCTCCATCTACTTTAATAGCAACCTTCACTCTTTCCTCTGATCGGGATTGGTTCTTATGAATGTTTTTTCGTAAGTGTAGTTTGTTTTTCCAAGGGTTATCTATTCGTGTGTTCCCTGATTTGTCTAAAGAGACTCAGAGAAGAAGAAAAGAATTTCTGTTGCTTCATCCTGGAGTTTTGCTTATAGGTGCTCAATTCTTTTTGAAATTCCCATGTAAATGTATGGTTAAATTGCAGTCTGTTTCTTATATATTTTTTGAGCCATTACAGTTGCTGGCCTTTTTGAATTCTCGCTGCTTGGCTGAGGTGGTCTAGATTCCACTGCAAAAGGCTTTTGCTTGATTGCTTGACACTTGTTTATATTTTCTTCACAGATTGGGTTAAATATTTATGTACTTGGTTTTCTCCTTTATGGTGGGCTGTGGTAGGGGCAGACCAGGCTTTATTGCCTTTTTCCTATGTTATATTTTCCTGTGTTTCATTGTATGTTGCAATGATGTTTTCAGTCTGTACCCTAATTTCTATGCAGGCGTGTTATGCTTGGATTTATTGTAAAATGATAAAGAGTAAATTAAAAAAAAAAAAAAAGATATGGCGACAAGAATTGCACACAATATTCAAGGTGCGGTCCCACCATGGAACGATACAGAGGCATTATAATATCCTTTGTTTTATTTTCCATTCCATTCCATGTACGTTTGTATCTGCCTGCAATGTATCAGAAGGTTCGCAGCTCATCCTCACTGGACTGTGATTGACCTGTGTGTTTTGCACATATCTGTCGTGGTTTAAAGTATCTGCGGTCATGGTTTGGGTATCACACATGACTCATTAAATGCATGCTTCTCTCAAACCAACAGACCCTGTGCAATCTCCCAAACCTCACCCCAAACTGAAATGGCCACAAATGCATGTCTCTGCCCTCTGCATGTTATGAAAGAGATCATGGGAAATGATCTTTGTTGGCAGGTACATACAGATGTGTATCATCAACTGTAATTTCCACTGGATTTTTCTGTGTACAAGGACAGCACAGGAATCCTGATGCAAGACCCTAAAATGATTAACTGTGGAAAATCAGCAAACAATGCAACAGCATGTGCCTGCCTGCAATGTGTGTACATATAAGTACCTCCCCATGTCAGCAGTTGATGGGCTCGTGTGTAGTGAAGATATGGGAAGGACACAAGGTATGTTGATGTTTATGTGCATGTTTATTTGGAATTGTGATATACCGCCCTTCAAAAATATACCAGAGTGGTTTACAATGATTCAAAACACACTGCCAGAAAAAAGAAAAGAATGCCATAATCACAACAGGAAAGAGACAGAAGGAGAGATTAGCAGAGAGGAGACAGGACACAAGAGAGAACAATTGGGGAAGAGATACCTCAGCTGGGGGCAGAAGGGACAGGGAGGTCAAAAGCAGTGCAAAAGAGGCGGGTCTGTAATAGAAATTTAAACCTGTTAAAGGAGAGTCCCAGTCGAAGGTCTGGGGGGAGGGAACTCCAGAGTTTGGGGCTGAGAAAGAAGAAAGAAGAGTTTTGGGTGGATTCCAGATGTGCGAGGGAGGTGGGCAAAGAGATGTACGGTCAACATGATTATGTCGGAGCATACGTTGGGGAGTGTGGAGAAGCACCATGTTAGAGAGGTATGTTTCAAACAGGTTCCATGTACATTCATTGCTATGTCCACAGCTCATCCCCAGGACAGATCTTGTGTAGGAGCTGGATTATGTGCATTGTGCAGTACACCCCTCATTGCAGTCCTACAGTCTGCAGGCCTGATTCTCATGAGCAAGTGTGTAGACAGTATGTGGTTTATTATGAGCCACCAACACTCATGCCATGCCCTATATCACATTCCTACTTGTTAGCATAAGCATGATAATCCAGCACATGCTTACCCTGTAACAACAGTGGAGGTGTAAGGAGAGTCTCAGATGCGGTTGGGATGGTGTGTGTACAAGGAGGTGCAAGTGGGGGCTGTCTATCGCTTATCAACCTGGATGTCCAGTGCTGAATATGTCATAGGCTATCTATATCCTTGATAGATAGGCCTCTCAGATGGGGATGTTATGCTATCAGCATGTTGCCCCAGGTGAACCTGGCTGTGGTATACTATTTGTGGACAACATGAAAACAAGACAGGAAGGGATGCAGGAGCTGACATGCAGTTGAACCTTGCCTATGGGCTTCCATAATGTGGCTTTGGCAGCATGCCAATAACAGTGTCGTTTGCTGGGTTGGGATCTGAGCCCCATAATGGAGCTGCACAAACATGGAGACACAACCCCATGCAATATCCTTTGACATTATGGGGCCCTGCTGCATCAGCTGTGAATCTGCGTGCTGTGGACCTCATGAAAATTGTGCCATTGGAATGCATTTTGTGTCTGTAAGGCCCATTCTGTGCATGTGCGCACAACATACACCTGTTGTATTGAGGCAGCCAGAAAGGCAGCTGTGAGAGAAACCCCCCCTCCCCCACCTGGGTTGCAGCGAAACAACACTTACACATACCCTTTCGCCCAGAAAACCAGTAGACCAGAGCATACCAGTCTAAACAGGTCACTCGGGAATGCTTTATGATAGCCCACTGTCCCCCCCCCCCCAGGGGCTACTGATTGGTGAAGAAGAGATACCTGGGATGAATGGGAAGGTAGCAAGGGGGTTTGAGAATGTACTGTATATAAGACAGTGTGGGACGCCATTTAGGGGCTCAGATCTTTTGTCCAGGGTGCCGGCTCTGTCTGAGACTGTGTACACAATAAAAGATCCTGTTTGCATTCTAGTCTGTCTGTATGTTCCTTCCGGGGGTGTGGGAGACAGGGTTCCTGCTTCATTTGGTGCATTGGCCGGGAAGTCCTTTCTCCTCGCACCCGTGGTGGGAACCTCTCTGCGGTTCTGCAGAACCGGGCCTTGGCCGGCCGGTGACCGGCCCCCGAGTCGTCGACGATCCTCGGCGCCACCAGGGCCCCTTGTGCTCCGGAAGGACTCCTTGACGCGTCTGGCTGGTCATAGAAACATAGAAATATGATGACAGAAAAAGACCACATGGCCTATCTAGTCTGTCCTTCCATAACAACTACAACATTCCCCCTTTTTCCTTTAGAGATCCTCTGTATTTGTCCCATGCTTTTTTGAATACAGTTACTGTCCTCATCTCTACCACCTCCACTGGGAGACTATACCACGGATCCACTACTCTTTCCGTAAAGAAATATTTCCGCATATCACTCCTGAATCTATCTCCCTTCACCCTCATCCCATGTCCCCTCGTAGCAGAACTTTCTTTCAATTGAAAGAGGCTCTCTCCCTGAACATTTATGCCATGGAGGTATTTAAACATCTCAATCATATCACCTCTATCCCGCCTTTCCTCTAAGGTGTACATATTAAGATCCTTCAGTCTGTCCTCATATGCTTTATAATGAAGACCACTAATCATTTTAGTAGCCACCCTCTGCACCGACTCCATCCTGTCCACATCCTTTTGAAGGTGCGGTCTCCAGAATTGCACACTATACTCCAAATGAGGTCGCACCAAAGACTTATACAGAGGCATTATCACCTCCTTTTTTCTGCTAGCTATTCCTCTCCGTATGCACCCAAGCATCCTTCTAGCTTTTGCCGTCACCTTTTCTACCTGTTTAGCTACTTTAAGATCATCAGACACAACCACGCCTGGTCGGTCCCGGCGGGCTGATTACTCCGTTGAAATCCGGCAGGATAGACTGGCATCCAAACTTTCTCCGGCCGGAGGTCTGGTGAGTACTGCCTTTCTGTTTTGGGTAGTTCTGTAATTCTGGTAATCCTGGTAATCTGTAAACCTGTAGCGGCTTGATCACCCGCACGAGCGGTCCGAGTAAGGACCCCAGGGGGGGGTTCTGAAACCACCACTCGTCCAGTCTGTGCTGAGGGGGGGGGGGAGAAGGAAGGAAGGGTATCTGTGTACGTATATGTGTACCTGTTGTTAATGTGTTTCTGTCCTCCCCTTCTCCCTTCGTTTCCTTTGTTGTCCTGTGCGTGAGTTCTGAGCAACTAGGCTCTCCAAGTGCTCCCTCCTCCCCTTGGGAAGGCGGAGTTCAGGTTCGGGTATGCATTTCTTTTTTTTCTCCTCTCAAATGTCCTGTTCGGTGTTCAGTGTGTCTGTCTGTTTGTCGGTTTAACCCTGTGTGAGCTGGAAATATTGTCAGTGTTACTGCATTGAGAATTGTGATTGTGATTAGCAGCATATTGTGATTAGAGCATGGGGTTGGGAGACTCTAAAGGGCAGACACACCTGCAGTGCATGCTCTGTAATTTTAAGTCTGGGTTTGGAGAGGATTACGGGGTTTCACTCTCTGCCTCTCGATTGTCTGTTTTATGTGAACGGGAGTGGCCAGCCTTAGTGAAGCTGTGGCCTCCCGAGGGGGCCATTGATCTGCCTACGGTGCTTTTAGTCCATCAGATTATAGTGAAGGAACACCCGGATCAGTTTCCCTATATTGATTCATGGCTGGCCATATGCCAGAAATGGCCAAAATGACTCCAGCACTGCCATGAGGATCAATGTAAAATAATGGTGGCGGCTGCCAGTCGCCGGAAGGAGCGAACACCGGCCCCTGTCTACCAGGGGTGGGATTCCCCGGAGGTCCCTGCATGCCCCCTCAATCTGCTTTACCCCACTGTCCCGTCCGCGCCCTTATAGGATCTGCCCTAAGAGATGAAGTGTCAGAAGAACCTTCCCCCGGGGCGGGTGAAGCAGGACTTGGGGAGGATTCTGCAGATTCCAGCGCCTCATCAGATTCCTTTCCTCATAGTGATACGCCCCTTCAGACCCCTCCATCATCCTCCTCTCCTCCTATTCCCGGTATTGTCTCCAGTGTTACAGCCTCACCCCCTGAGAGCACTCTGGCTGAGCTTAAGTCATCTACCCCGCTGTCCCAGCGCCTGCGGTCAGCTGCTGCTTAGAAGCAGACAAAACGGGATTTCCAACTACCTTTACGACAAGTACAGGGACTCCCGTACCTTGATGCTGCTGGGCGGGTGGCAGTAGGGCCTTCTAGTCTGATATATGTTCCTTTCTCTACCACTGACTTGCTGAATTGGAAAACCCATTACGCCTCCTATACTGAGAAGCCTCAGGAATTGACAGACCTTATGACCAGTATTATGCAAATGCACCAGCCTACTTGGTCAGACTGCAGACAACTGCTTTCCACCTTGTTCAGCACAGAAGAACGAGCACGTATTGTGCAGGCCACCCTCACGTGGCTGGAGGCACATCCTGCAGACGCTGGGGTTATAAATCCCCGGCAACAAGCAACTGTGGATTTCCCGAATGAAGACCCTGAGTGGAACCCGAACAATCCCGAAGGAGGACGGGCTTTCACTCGCTTCCGGACCGCGCTCCTTGAAGGCCTCAAGAAGGGAGGGCAGCGGGCTATGAATATCAGCAAGATTGCAGAAATCCTCCAGCTTCCTGATGAGAGCCCAGCAGCGTTTTATGAGCGTCTGTCTGAAGCGTATCGACTGTACACCCCTTATGATCCAGCAGCTCCTGAGAATCTCCGTATGGTGAATACCGCTTTCGTAGCACAAGCTCAGGGCGATATACGGCGGAAGCTGCAGAAAATGGACGGATTTGCGGGCATGAACGCCGCACAATTGATGGAAGTGGCACAGAAGATCTTTGTAAATCGTGACCAGGAGCAGAGGCGAGAATCTGAGCGTCGGATGAAGAAGAAGGCAGACTTCCTAGCGGCTGCCCTGGCCGAACGGCCACCGGTATAAGCCTGGGCCAAGGAAGGGAGCAGGGGATGTGGACGAGGACAAGGACAAAGGGGACCGAGGTTTCTCCTGGGCCCCAATCAGTGTGCATACTGTAAAGAGGAGGGACATTGGAAGAATGAGTGTCCAAATCGGAGGGGGCAGTATCCGTCCATGAGGGGCACAAGGGTACCCGTACACACCACACGAGGGCGGGGCCAGCCCATGGTATATCCACACGATACCTTCCCTCCTCCTCCACCAGACCTTGAAGGCCTCGCAGCCGTGGAACATTATTACTCGGACGAAGACTAGGCTAGACCGGGCTCCAAGTTTCTGTTGGGTCCCCAGGAGCCTATGGTCAAAATGAACTTAGGGGACCAAGAAATGCAATTCATGGTTGATACCGGGGCAACACACTCAGTGGTTACCCAGCAAGTGGCCCCGATCTCCTCCCGGACAGCAACTGTAGTGGGAGCCACGGGGGAAAGAGTTCAACGATCCTTTCTACAAAACCGCATGTGTCAGTTGGGGGGATGGACTATCACCCACCAGTTCCTGTATATGCCTGATTGTCCTATACCCCTATTGGGGAGGGATGTCCTGGCGAAACTACAGGCCCAGATATCGTTCGGGCACGGGGGCCAGGCTGAGCTCGAAATACCCAGCCTGGGCCCAGCAGTTTTGGTATTGTCCGTCCCCCGGGAAGAAGAATGGTGGTTGTTCGAGGACACACTCAAGCCTGATGTGATTGCCCTGGATAAGTGGGATGCAGTACCCCCAGGAGTATGGGCAGAAGGCAACCCCCCCGGAATGGCCATCAACATCCCTCCTGTTTGTATCGAGTTGAAGCCAGGAGTCTCCCCGGTACACGTGCGGCAGTATCCGCTGCCGCGGGCGGCGGTGGAAGGAATTCATCATCATCTGGAACGGCTCCTGCAGTATGGTATCCTGCGGCCCTGTCAATCAGCGTGGAACACACCTTTGCTACCAGTCCGAAAGCCAGGTACCACCGACTACCGACCTGTCCAGGATCTCCGCCGCGTTAATGAAGCCGCTGTGACTCTGCATCCAGTGGTACCCAACCCCCATACAATGTTGGGTCTCATCCCAGCGGCGGCTTCCCATTTCTCAGTACTAGATCTGAAGGATGCCTTCTTCTGCATACGCTTGTCGACAGAAAGCCAACACCTCTTCGCCTTTGAGAGAGAGGACCCTGCCACTGGCAGTAAGACCCAAGTAACCTGGACTCGCCTACCACAGGGGTTCAAGAACTCCCCCACTATCTTCAGTACCGCTCTGGCCCAGGATCTTGCTGGTTACCCCCCGGGAGTGCCTGGGAGACGAGCCCTCCTGCAGTATGTTGACGATCTGTTGGTTGCTGCTGACTCTGAGACTGAATGTATTCTGGCAACCACAGAGCTGCTACAGTTATTGTATAATGCTGGCTACCGTGCATCGAAGAAGAAGGCTCAGTTATGACAGTTAGAAGTGAAGTACCTGGGATTTCATCTTTCAAAAGGAAGTCGACGGTTGGGGAAAGAACGGAAGGAGGCAGTGTGCCGGATCCCTGTGCCAACAACTCACAAGCAGGTACGCGCTTTTCTCGGGGCTGCGGGATACTGCCGCATCTGGATTCCCAACTTCGCCAAGATTGCGAAACCCCTCTATGAATCTACAAAAGGCCCAGAGACGAGTCCCCTTGAATGGGGACCAGACCAACAGAGGGCCTTCGAACAGTTGAAGAGGGCGTTATTATCTTCACCAGCCCTAGGCTTTCTGGATGTCACTAAGCCCTTCACTCTCTACGTGCACGAAGCAGCAGGTACAGCTCTAGGGGTCTTGACTCAACAGCTGGGATCTTGGCCACATCCAGTCGCCTACTTGTCTAAACAGCTGGATCCAGTGGCTAAGGGATGGCTACCCTTTTTAAGAGCAATAGCAGTAACAGCCCTATTGGTGGAAGAGTCGGATAAACTATCCATGGGCCAAGACCTCTTAGTCACCGTCCCACATTCTGTCCAAACTTTACTGGAACATAAAGGAAGCCACTGGTTCACTAGCTCCCGAATGCTAAAATACCAGAGCATGTTATGGGGAAATCCCAGAGTACAGACAACAACCAGTCAAGCCTTAAATCCTGCCACATTCTTGCCTGTTGGCCCAGGACCACCAGATCATGATTGCCTGGAAGTAATGGACACAATCTTCTCCAGTCGCCCTGATCTGACAGATGTACCACTAAGCAGCCCAGATGAGACCTATTTTGTGGATGGAAGCAGCCTGGTATTGGAAGGACGCAGGTGTGCAGGGTACGCGGTGGTGGTGATGGAAGTGATAGTCGAAGCTCAGCCACTGCCCCCGGGCACTTCCGCACAGAAGGCGGAACTCATTGCCCTCACCCGTGCCCTATCCCTTGGGACAAACCTTCATGTGAATATATACACAGATTCCCGATATGCCTTTGCCACTCTCCATGCCCATGGTGCTCTATACAAAGAAAGGGGGTTGATCACTGCAGCTGGATCTGAAATCAAGAATGGTCCCCAGGTAGTGGCCCTGTTAGAAGCAGTCTGGTACCCCAAAGCCATAGCAGTCATGCACTGTAAAGGCCATCAGAAGGGGAACAACGGGATAGCCAAGGGCAATAGATGGGCTGATGCGGAAGCCTGGCGGGTCGCGATTGCCTCTTTGTCCCAGCCCTACCCTGAGAGCTCCGAAGATTTGCAAGTCCCCCTGTTCCCGGTCCCGTTAAGCCAATGGGCCAAAAGATACACTACACGTGAGATGGATTTCTTCTGTCAGGAGGAGGGTGGGGTACTACACTCCGATGGTTGGATAAAATTACCTGGAAAGGGAACAGCTCCAGTGATAGTCATCCCAGACAGCCTTGCCCCAGCTTTCCTGTCCTCCTTCCATCAGACTACTCACTTTGGCAAGACAGCCATGGAGACTACTCTCCTCCCATATTTCTTTATTTCCTGCTTATCTTCCTTGGCAGCCACAACCGTTAGGCAATGTACCACATGTGCTAAAAACAATGCCCGTCAGGGTCCCCGCCAACCCCCAGGAGTTCAGTCATATGGGGTCACACCCATGGGGAACATCCAAGTTGATTTTTCAGAAATGCCCCGAGCAAATGGATACCGGTATCTGTTAGTTTTGGTTTGTACCTTTACGGGGTGGGTGGAGGCATTCCCAGTCCGTACATAAAAAGCCAGAGAAGTGACAAAGGTGCTACTGCATGAAATCATCCCCCGTTCTGGGCTTCCAGTAGTAATGGGATCAGATAACAGACCTGCATTTGTGGCCCAAATAGTACAACAGGTAGCCAAAGCCTTGCAGATTGATTGGAAGCTACATACAGCTTACCGTCCGCAGAGTTCAGGGAAGGTGGAACGTATGAACCGTACCATTAAAATGCATTTAGCAAAACTGTGTCAGGAAACTTCCTTGAAGTGGCCCCAATTGCTCCCCATAACCCTGCTTCGTATATGCTCAGCCCCAAGAAAGGGTATTGGTGTTTCCCCCTTTGAAGCTGTGTATGGCTGCCCTGCACCCCTCATACAGGGCGTCCATGGAGACTTGATTCAGATAGGTTCACAAATAACCCGACAGGAACTGTTGGCTCTCAGTTCTGTTTTGCAGGAATTGCACCAGTGGGTTCAGGAGCGGCTCCCCATCAACCTGACGGAACCACTCCATACACATCAACCTGGTTCACGAGTGTGGGTCAAGGAGTGGAAGAGGGATCCGCTGACCCCCCAGTGGCGAGGCCCATATACCGTTCTGCTGGTTACCCCGACGACTATCAAGGTGGCTGAGATAGCTCCGTGGATTCATCACACCTGTGTCAAGGCCGCAGCGCCAGAACCTGTTCCAGCCTGGACTTCTGTCACGGTTCCAAACCAGACTCTGCGTTTGACACTAAAAAGAGATACGTCTGCCTAGTGACGGCTAACGCTTCCGGACTGCTTAAGAGACGAACCCACCCCAGAATGCATAGAAGTGCCATATTTTTACTGCTTTTCTTGATGTGGGCCTGTTTCCAGCCGAGCACGAGGACTACTAATGCAGCGATATTACTTGCCCAAACTGCCTTAAACATGACAGACTTTTGCATAGGTAACTCTCTACAAACTGGGGTTTTTCTGTCAACCTGTCTCATTGCTGTACCCTCCAGTTTATGTGAACTGCTGAGTTTTACCATATAAGAACATAAGAACATGTCGTTTTCTACCCTCCTCTATAGTATTGGAGCCACCCAGCCTACCTCAGCTTTTAACCGAGTTCCTTTCTCCCTGCAGGTAGTCTCCACCCTTAATGCTACTGATTGTTTTATTTTTGTAAATACTAAGACAGGAGGGTTTAATGTGTCTAATACTGAATTATCATGCAACTCTGTTACAAAGGTATCTTATGTGTACTCAGAAATGTATCTACCCTTAGGCTGTTTTTTGATATGTGGGAGGATGACTTATACCTATTGTCACCAGCAGTGGCTGAACTAGTAGTATATAGCTAGGCACACTGCTGGGCCTGACCCTTCTATGAAAGAAAGTGTAGTTGAGACGGAGTGGTCAGGTTGAAATAAGGATTTATTCCCCTCCCGGGGTTTGCTGGATTTTCAAAACAGTACAAAAATACCAAACTTAAGAGGCAGCCATGCTTCTGGCAAAAACAAAAGGTGAAAGGAAAACACAGCTTCTTGCTTGAACAGAACCACTAATTATAACAAACAGAAATCAGGTAATAATGTTGGCAGTTCCCTCTGTGCACGTTTATCCTTCTCCTAGGCACACTTATCTTCTACTAGCGTAGAGAAGTTTCATCAGTTATTAATAAAGAACAGTCCATGTCCTCAACATAGGGAAAGCATTCACTTTGCTCCGTGCACATCGGTTCATCAACTATCTTATCTTCTTTAGGGCAGAGAGTCTGGAACTTTCTCCAATCAGTCCCTAGCTTCTCTTCACCACTCTCCACAGTATGGCAAATAATTATCAGATAGTTTGTAAAACTGCCTTGTTCTGTTTCTAATAGGTCTCTCTCTTGGCAGTTTTCTGCCAGGCTTTAAATACATGCAATCATCTTCTTCACTCATACATATGTCCTCAATCACCTTACTTTCCTTTTCCCAAGGTTGTAAATATCTTAGGCCATTCTGCCTTTCAGTAATACAGAGTTCCTTACTAGCTGCTCTCCGTTCTCCCCACTGACCTCTGTGTCTGGGAAATTCTTCCTGCGTCACAGGTGAGGGTTTCCTGCAGTTAATCCCTCTGCTGGTAAACGGCTTTCTGTCTCTTTTCAAAGCCCTGCTTGGCTTTCTGTTCCAAGACTCAAATGAAACAGCATTAGGCTGAGAGTATTCTGACCTTCTGTTAGAGAGCTGCAAGTCTTCCCTTACTTGCCAAGTTTCCAAATCACTCTCAACTTCTGAGTCTCCAAAACCACCGTCAGAATCAGCACATGAATCCAACTCAGCCTCTCTCACTGCAACTCCTGCTGGATCTCCTACCAGCTTTCTTCCTCGATCTAACTCTGTTTGCCTACCACGTTTCTTATACATGGTTAGGGGCGTTTTCCTGCACATGTGCAAACTGTTCTCTTCATTACTTGGGGAGTGTTTGTTGGCTAGGCGTGCCCTCAGACCTCGTGTCTCAGCCTGCTTTGGTTGCCTATGGTAACTGTGAAGCTTTTGATCTCCCTTCCTGTCAGAATCTGTGCCAAACTCAGCAGCTTTCTGTGTTTTAAAGGTATAGGGCAGAACTTCGGTGTCACACATCCCCCTTCTTAAGATATTACGAGCTGCGGACGTCCTCGTCGGATAGCGCGTAATTCTATCTGAGCGGAATCTTTCGCTCACTACCTGCACTAATCTCACTTCTGCTGATCTGTCCCGCCAAGGCTTCAGCAGGTTTAAGTGGTATACTTGGTGGCGCCCATTTTCGTGTTCCGTCCGGTTTTGGGACGAGGACTATAGGACTAGACCATGGACTATGGGACTCCTCGATCACCCCCATTTCCACCATTTCCTTAACTTGGGCAATGACTTCGTTTTTCTTTGCCTCCGGAAACCTATATGGGCGCTGTCTAATGATTTTCCCCGGGATCGTGATGACCTCATGTGCTACCAAGCGTGTTTCGCCGGGCACCGCTGTCAAGACATCGGAGAATTTCCGTAACAGCCTGGCTAAATCTGCCTGTTGATGTTCTGACAGGTCCGTACCTGTACGTATCTCGGGTTGTTCCCTCCAATCTGAGGGCTGAGGGCCTAAGTCTTCCTCTTTCTTTTCCTCAGCAATGGCTGCTAAGCCCTTAACATCCTTCATGCCCGTGGAGCCAAACCCTCCAGACCCACGGCCTGTGGAAGTTAATGAGGATGTCTCTTCTAACACAGGGAAGCCCAACCGTTCACAAATCAACTGGGCTATTCTTTCACCCCTTTTTATTGCGAAATCCTCTTCCCCGAAGTTAAACAGTAGGGCCTTGACCACACCACGATAATCCGGGTCTATTACCCCTGCCCCAATGTCAATCGAATAATTGACCGCTAGGCCAGACCGCGGTGCTATGCGGCCATAGCATCCTTCAGGGATTTGAATTCTTATCCCTGTATCAACGAGGGCCTTTCCTCTCTTGGGAACTATTATATCCTCATTACTGAACAGGTCATAGCCTGCTGAGGCTTCGGTAGCTCTTTGGGGACTTTTTGCCTGCTGGGATGTTTTTGTGAATTGCAACACAAACTTTTTTTTAACCGGGGGTCTCCCTTCTACCCGGGGTTTCCCAAATAAAGCACTTGGGATCTTTTGTGCAATAGCTTCAGTTATGTGGGTCTCAGGCGGTGCCTTTTCTCCTAGAGGTTCTTTAGGGCCTACCTTCCCCTTGAGGCCTTTTCCCATTTCTTCCTTAAATGGGGGCCAGTCACGCCCTAGGACCACCTTAAAGGGAAGTCGGGGGACAACTGCCATGTGTACCTTCTCCTTAGTATTCAACCCATTCACACTCATCTCATATATCGGGTAAAAAGAGGAGGCACCATGCACGCATCTAACTTTCACACGTCCATCCACGCTATTCCACTGGGTAGGGTTATGGGCCTGAATGGCCTTCCACATTTCTTGTGAGACCATACTCTGATCTGCCCCGGAATCCAGGAGCGCTACCGCATCTATACCCTCCACTTGGACGTCTATAATAAATTCCTCCCCACCGTGTCTCTCCCTTCCTGATACAAGGGCTACGTGCTCTTCACAGTCCCTGCGTATATGACCGTTTTTCCCACAGTGAAAACACTTTATCACATCATTATATTTTTTTACATTTTCTCTCGGGACTTTAGAAGTATAAGCCTTCTTTATACCAGGCATTCTTTCCATGCCGGTTACTCTCAGCAGACTATCCCTAGAACAGAGGTGTCCAAACCTGTCCTGGAGGGCCACAATCCTGCCAGGTTTTTGGGATAGCCCTAATGAATATGCACGAGATATATATGCATTAGAGATATCCTGCCAACCTGACTGGTTTGTGGCCCTCCAGGGCTGGATTTGGAGACCCCTGCCTTACACCTCTGTCATTTAAGATCGTGAGTGGGCAAGGTACAGATGTCCTAGACATCGAAAGGGTATATAGAATGTGTCACAGTCCTCCTCGATTCTCACCACCACCAAAAAGTTGTCTAATAGACAATTTTTTGGTGGTGGTGAGAGGTGAGGAGGACTGTGACAAATTCTATCTAACCATTTTGATGTCTTGGACATCTGCACCTTGTCCACTCACGATCTTAAATGACAGAGGTGTAAGGCAGGGGTCTCCAAATCCAGTCCTGGAGGGCCACAAACCAGTTAGGTTGGCAGGATATCTCTAATGCATATATATCTCATGAATATTCATTAGGGCTATCCCAAAAACCTGGCAGGATTGTGGCCCTCCAGGACAGGTTTGGACACCTCTGCCCTAGAAGCTCCGGCCAATTCAGTTTCAAAATAGCATTCCGTCATTTCTGCTGCTTCTCTAGTAGACTTGCATTTTTGCAATAGCAAGAAAGCTTTTACTTCCGGAGGTACAGCCTCAAAGTACTGCTCAAGGAGCACAGCATCCATCAAGGATTCTACTGTGGCCTTCTCTGGAGCCAACCACTTTGCTGCCAAACCTTTAAGTCGCTGCATTAAAGCTTTCGGCGTCTCTTTAGGCAAGAGCCTTGCCTCCCTAAAAAGATGGCGATAGTGTGTAGGTGTTAAACCTAACCTATCTTGTACCACTAGTTTTACGTCCGGGTAATTAGACGCTAGGCCCGTGGGCATCGCCTTGTAGGCCGCCAATGCCTCTCCGGTTAAAGACATGGCGAACCTAACTGCCCACTGGTCTAGTGGCCATTTAGCCGCCTCAGCAATCCTCTCAAATGCATCAGAGTAATCGTCGAAACTGTCAGTCTTTTGTAAAGGTCCTAGTGCCAATGCACCATAGTGTTGTACTCCTACCGCCGCTGGTACCGGTACACCTTCCTCCTCGGCAGTGGATGTCCGCTTCAGTAGCACGGTCAGCAAGTCCAAGAGTGGCTTCTGCTGCGCAGCCAGTGCTGCCATAGTCCTGTCCTGGGCTTGTCGTGCAAGCTCATCCTGGGCTTTCCACTGTTCCTCCATCCAGCGAAGCATGTCCTGGGGATCCATCACGGCATTGAGGTATACCTGTATGGTGCGAGAAAAAAACAGGGCCCACCAAGTGCGGCACAATATATAATTTTTTTCTCCCTATCTGCCTTTGCAAGGTATCTCTCTGTTCCCCTTTCTCCACAATCCTTACCACCCGTGCCCAGCCACTTGTACCTCAGCACGGTGTAGGATCTTGTATTGAGAAAGGTTCTCTGCATGCCTCCGTCAGGTCAGCCTGTGAATGTTCACACTGTGTCAGGATTTCCTCTTTCAGGATTTTCCTTGCTGCTGTTTTTCTTCCTTCAGCCAATTTGTATCCTCTCAGGAAAAAAAACTTTGGGTAGTAGTATTTCTTTTTTTTTTTCAAAAATCCAACGTGCTACGCCATTTAATGTCACCAGCAGTGGCTGAACTAGTAGTATATAGCTAGGCACACTGCTGGGCCTGACCCTTCTATGAAAGAAAGTGTAGTTGAGACGGAGTGGTCAGGTTGAAATAAGGATTTATTCCCCTCCCGGGGTTTGCTGGATTTTCAAAACAGTACAATACCAAACTTAAGAGATAGCCATGCTTCTGGCAAAAACAAAAGGTGAAAGGAAAACACAGCTTCTTGCTTGAACAGAACCACTAATTATAACAAACAGAAATCAGGTAATAATGTTGGCAGTTCCCTCTGTGCACATTTATCCTTCTCCCAGGCACACTTATCTTCTACTAGCGTAGAGAAGTTTCATCAGTTATTAATAAAGAACAGTCCATGTCCTCAACATAGGGAAAGCATTCATTTTGCTCCGTGCACATCGGTTCATCAACTATCTTATTTTCTTTAGGGCAGAGAGTCTGGAACTTTCTCCAATCAGTCCCTAGCTTCTCTTCACCACTCTCTCCACAGTATGGCAAATAATTATCAGATAGTTTGTAAAACTGCCTTGTTCTGTTTCTAATAGGTCTCTCTCTTGGCAGTTTTCTGCCAGGCTTTAAATACATGCAATCATCTTCTTCACTCATACATATGTCCTCAATCACCTTACTTTCCTTTTCCCAAGGTTGTAAATATCTTAGGCCATTCTGCCTTTCAGTAATACTTGGCTAGAAAATAATAACCTCAGCATCAACCTAAAAAAAACAGAAACAATGTTCGTATCAAGAAAACCAGATACTACTCTCCCTGAAACTATAACAATTAACAACACAATAATCCCAGTTAAAAAAGAAGTAAAATACCTAGGCATCATAATAGATCACACACTTAGTATGCTCCCTCACATAAAACAAACAGTGAAAACCATATTCTATAAACTTAGGACCATTCAACACCTACGACCAATACTAGACACGCATGACTTCAGATCTGTTATCAGCACACTCATCACTCCACACTTCGACTATTGTAATAGTCTACTTATTGGCCTCCCTCTCACAAATACCAATATACTCCAACGAGCTCAAAACATCTGTGCTCGAGTAACAGCAAAAGCCCGCCTCACTGACCACATAACTCCCATCCTCGCTGAACTACACTGGCTTCCCATAAATAGTAGAATATCGTACAAAATACTCTTAACCACATTTAAACTTATCAACGGCATCTCACCCTCACATCTAACCACTTTGATACATGCTCCAAAAGAACTTAGAACCCGCAGACAAAACGCAACCCACTCACTAGACATAAAAAAATCCATCCGAAAAACAAAAAAAACCACAAGCTCAAGAGCCTTCTCATATGCAGCCCCCACCCTATGGAATAAACTTCCACTAAGCCTCCGCAAAATAAAAGATCTCCAGACATTCTGGAAAGAACTAAAAACATATCTGTTTATAGAACACTTTATAAATCTTAAAGAGTCCCCTCCATCCCGCACACTACACCTCCATAACAATCCTCCTTAACCACAGATCAAAAAGCCTCAAACCTCAACACACTTAAGAATAAAACAACTCTTACAAACTAATGAATGATTAATGTAAATAGTTACAGCATTACTAGCCAATGTTAATTGTATAATTGTATAATTGTATGTTCCATGTTATTGTTCATGAAAAGTTAATTGTACATAGTTATGAAAAAAAACGCTGTTCCATGTAAAACCATGTTCACTATATGTTAACTGTAAACCGCCTTTGATCTTTGGAAAAAGCGGTATAGAAGAAAAGCATAAATAAATAAAAAAATAAATAATACAGAGTTCCTTACTAGCTGCTCTCCGTTCTCCCCACTGACCTCTGTGTCTGGGAAATTCTTCCTGCGTCACAGGTGAGGGTTTCCTGCAGTTAATCCCTCTGCTGGTAAACGGCTTTCTGTCTCTTTTCAAAGCCCTGCTTGGCTTTCTGTTCCAAGACTCAAATGAAACAGCATTAGGCTGAGAGTATTCTGACCTTCTGTTAGAGAGCTGCAAGTCTTCCCTTACTTGCCAAGTTTCCAAATCACTCTCAACTTCTGAGTCTCCAAAACCACCGTCAGAATCAGCACATGAATCCAACTCAGCCTCTCTCACTGCAACTCCTGCTGGATCTCCTACCAGCTTTCTTCCTCGATCTAACTCTGTTTGCCTACCACGTTTCTTATACATGGTTAGGGGCGTTTTCCTGCACATGTGCAAACTGTTCTCTTCATTACTTGGGGAGTGTTTGTTGGCTAGGCGTGCCCTCAGACCTCGTGTCTCAGCCTGCTTTGGTTGCCTATGGTAACTGTGAAGCTTTTGATCTCCCTTCCTGTCAGAATCTGTGCCAAACTCAGCAGCTTTCTGTGTTTTAAAGGTATAGGGCAGAACTTCGGTGTCACACAATGTTCCCATAAATGCCACCGGTGGCCCATGCACCCTCGGCAGGCTAACGACCGCTGCTTTCCTCCACACGCCCAATGTAACTAAAGCCTGCCCCAGACCTCTCCGCTCTATCCCCATGCCCTCGACCTGTAACTCAAATGTAGAACCCTACAGTGATGAGACGGCCCTTGGGCTGTCGCTATCAATCGTTGCAGCACCTGGGTTAGCCCTACACAACTCAATGGAGATAAGCTGACTTGCGTGTTCTCTAGCTAAATCCCTTAATCTGACCTCAACCATACTGGCCACCATGAATCATGAAATGTCCGGTTTACGCACGGCGATACTGCAGAATAGGATGACCATTGATTTCCTACTTTTACGCCTTAACCATGGGTGTGAAGAGTTCGAGGGTATGTGTTGTTTTAACCTCACCGACGAAAGCGTGTCCATCGAACGCTCTATCCAAGACCTACGTAATTTAGCAAAACATATCACAGACTCATCCATGGGACTGGGAACTGGATGGTTCGGGAAGTTGTTTGTTTGGCTGGGGGGCCTTAAGATCCTAGTTATAGGAGTCTTCCTTCTTTTCCTGCTATGTGCTCTCTTACCATGCTGTATCCCTATCCTCCACCGCTTTATCACCTCCACCCTCGACACCTTGGTGGAACGCAAGGCGGCTGCCTCTGTCATGGCCCTAACCCCATATACCCCTCTGCGGCCTGCCCCTAGTAATACTGCCCTCTACCGCTCCTAGCGGTTGAGGTCATACTCGAAAAAGGGGGGAGTGAGGCAGCCAGAAAGGCAGCTGTGAGAGAAAACCCCCCCTCTCCCCCACCTGGGCTGCAGCGAAACAACACTTACACATACCCTTTCGCCCAGAAAACCAGTAGACCAGAGCATACCAGTCTAAACAGGTCACTCGGGAATGCTTTATGATAGCCCACTGTCCCCCCCCCCCCCAGGGGCTACTGATTGGTGAAGAAGAGATACCTGGGGCGAATGGGAAGGTAGCAAGGGGGTTTGAGAACGTACTGTATATAAGACAGTGTGGGACGCCATTTAGGGGCTCAGATCTTTTGTCCAGGGTGCCGGCTCTGTCTGAGACTGTGTACACAATAAAAGATCCTGTTTGCATTCTAGTCTGTCTGTGTGTTCCTTCCGGGGGTGTGGGAGACAGGGTTCCTGCTTCATTATCACTACTGCATCTTTTGCAGTATGTTATGATGAAGAGCAGCTTTACAGGGTCTGGATGAGTAGCATGCACCGAGTCGCTATGTATGATTCAAAGACAATGTGAGGGCAGCATGAACAACAAATTTCTGCAGTGATGTTGGTAAGCAAACATGAAGACTATGCCTCCATTGCCCCTTTATGACATCTGGCATATTACTCAAGAGTCTATTGTATGGGTAAAGCTAATGTATGAATATATGTGGTGCCCATGTGCACCAGGGATGCTGCTGACAATCCCACATGTGTCACAGGGGCTATGGATCATGTGCAAAAAATAAGTGGGTCAGCTAAATTTCAGCATAACATACACATGTCATCTATCTATGCCTCAGACACCGTGCTACTTAGTTGGCAACATTTACATTTCAGCAAGGGATCTCAGAGTGAACCACAGCTCAGACAACAGTATTCAAAGTTCTGTTGGTGTATGATGTGTGTGGATATATGCACCTTACAGCTACCTCTGAGAAAGGACCAACTGAAAGGCACATGGTGTACATCCCCAATGGCTGGGACTCTGTGAACAAACACATTGCTCACACGTCTGAACATCAGTGGTGTGCATCTTTATATACTTGTGCTGTCTCACAGATGACTGAACCATGTATAACATATTTATTTATTTATTTAAAATGATTTATATACCGCTTTATCATGAAATCTAAACAGATTTAGCAAACCCTACTGCTCATAGAAATGTCTGTTATAAATATCTCCATACTGGCCATTAATGACATTGGTGATCTTGGGATGTCAGTGCGGTGAGTGAGTTGGAGGGCATGCAATGATGTGTCCTGTATCATCCCTGGAATTCCCATATCACATATGGGACATGGTTGACACTCCAACATAGTTCCGGTGAATATGTGCTCATGTATGGATGCTCTGTACAAAATATTTGGTTCCCAGATTTTCATCTAGGTGGTGCAAAGTGATGTGTCGGTGCATTGCATGACCGCCAACTGTCTAACCCTGATGTGAATATTGTGGTCATATGTGGCCCACCCCTTGAAATCAGGGTCTGCTCACACAAATGAGAGGGAGCAGGAGCTAGCCAGGTAGGGCAGGATTAACTGGCTAACCACCCAGACCTTATTCCTAAATGATAGCTCGGGAAAATCAGTGCCAAGCTGTCATGCACAGATGGCTATATGTGTTGCATAGAAAAATGTAGCAACCCACCAACCATGTTTATTTGCCCATGTCCTACCACAGAACACCCCTAACACACCATGATGGCAATCACATAGCGTTTAGGAATGTTAGGAAGGTACATAGCATTGTAGAGGGCCAACCCCTGAGTAGGTGCCATGCCAAAATCACCAAGAAGCCATTTACACAGGTAACTAGGGTAGTTACCTTTATAAATGCCTTCCAAAATCGGGGCCACGATCTACAATGTTGAGATAGAGGTAGTTATGAGAAGCACATGTGTTGGCACAATAAAAAAAAACATGTCTCTCACAGTTGCAGAGTCAGCAGAATACAAGAGCTCTGGGGTGACACTGTAGGCCCTTCGTCCCTGAGGTGTACAGATACGAGAATGTACATGCAATACACAATCCAAGCTATGTGTGAAAATACAAATATGCACAGCAGAAAATGGTCTTTGCCATGTGTGTGGCACATTGTCATGAGAGACATAGGATGAAGCACACATACAACTGTGTAACTGGGATGGAACCAGGCTGCTGGCATTAACCTTTAAAAAGGAGATAGAGCAGCTTTTAAACTAGATATTAGGGGAAAGCCGACAGTCGCCCAAGAGCAGATGGTTCGGAAGAATGTATCTTTGAAGGATACTACCAAAAGCAGAGAGGTTCCACAAAAGAGTAAAATAGCCCAAATGCCCTCAAGTATGGAGCAGACTGAGCTTAAAGATCCCAAATTACCCATGTCTAACAATAGCCAAATTAATATGAATAAAATGCATTCTCTAAAATGCTTGTATGCAAATGCTAGAAGTCTAAAAAATAAGATGGGAGAGTTAGAATATATAGCACTAAATGAAAGGCTAGATATGATTGGAATATCAGAGACATGGTGGAAGGAGGACAACCTGTGGGACACTGTGATACCTGGGTACAAACTATATCGTAATAATAGAGCTGATCAAATTGGTGGAGGGGTTGCTCTCTATGTTAGAGAGGGCATTGAGTCAGAAAAGATTAAAGTTTTGCAGGAAACAAAATCTGCTGTAGAATCTATATGGATTGAAATTCCATGTAAAAGGGGGAAGGCAATGGCAGTGGGGGTGTACTATTGAGCGCCTTGCCAGAATGACCAAATGGATGATGAAATGCTCAAAGAAATCAAGGAAGCTAACAAAAGTTACAGTGCAGTAATAATAATGGGTGAATTCAACTACCCCGGTATCGACTGGGTCAGTGTCATGTCAGGACATGCTAGGGAGATAAAGTTCCTAGATGAAATAAATGACTGCTTCTTGGAGCAGCTGGTTCATGAACCGACCAGAGGAGAAGCCATATTAGACCTAGTCCTTAGTGGAACACCAGATCTGGTGCAAGAGGTAAGGTTGTTGTGGCCACTTGGCAATAGTTATCATAGCATGATCGTCTTTGATTTAATTAGTGGAGGAGGGATAGTAAGGAAATCCACAGTACTACCTTTTAACTTTCGAAAGGGAGACTATGATAAAATGAGGAAAACAGTTAAGAAAAAACTAAAAGGAGCAGTTGCAAAGGTTAAAGACGTACATCAGGCTTGGCTGTTGTTGAAAAATACTATCTTGGAAGCCCAGACCAGCTGTATTCCACGCAGGGCCGGCCCGTCCATTGAGCAAGAATGTTTTTTGCACAGGGCCCCGCGTTTCAGGGGGCCCCGCGCAAAGAACATTCTGCTTTTTTTTTTTTTTTAAATTACATTTTAAAAAAAAACCTGTCTCTGGCTGCTGCCGCTGCCGCGTCCGTCGCAGCAGCGGCAGAATGGAGTGTCCCGCGGGGCCCCCTCTCCTCGTTGAGCCCTCTGCAAGGGCTTTCAGATTCGCGAAGGGAGAGTGCTCCCTCGCGTCTCTGTAAAGCCCGCAGGGGCTAATGGGAAATTTCCCATCAGCCCCTCGCGTCTAAAGGGGCAGATGGGAAATTTCCCATTAGCCCCTGCGGGCTTTACAGAGACGCGAGGGAGCACTCTCCCTTCGCGAATCTGAAAGCCCTTGCAGAGGGTTCAACGAGGAGAGGGGGCCCCGCGGGACACTCCATTCTGCCGCTGCTGCGACGGACGCGGCAGCGGCAGCAGCTAGAGCCAGGTGTTTTTTTTTTTTTTTATTTGCCAGAAGGGAAGGGAAGGGAAGGGGGGGGGTTAAGACTGGTAATGGGCTGGGGGACTGATGGAGGCTGTCTGGAAATGTGCTGGGGGGGGGGGTTAGGACTGGAAATGTGCTGGGGGGGGTAGGACTGGAAATGTGCTGGGGGGGGGGTTAGGACTGGAAATGTGCTAGGGGGGGTTAGGACAGGAAATGTGCTGGGTGGGGGGGGGGTTAGGACTGGAAATGTGCTACGGGGGGGTTAGGAATGCAAATGCGCTCGGGCTGATGGAGGCTGACTGGAAATGGGGTGCGGGGGGGGGGTGAGGACGGGAAATGGGCTAGGGGGGGTTAGGACTGGAAATGTGCTGGGGGGGGGGTTAGGACTGGAAATGTGCTAGGGGGGGTTAGGACTGGAAATGTGCTGGGGGGGTTAGGACTGGAAATGTGCTGGGGGGGGTTAGGACTGGAAATGGGCTAGGGGGGGTTAGGACTGCTAATGGGCTGGGGCTGATGGAGGCTGACTGGAAATGGGGTGAGGGGGGAGGTTAGGACTGGAAATGGGCTAGGGGGGGGGAGGACTGGAAATGGGCTGGTGGAGGGTTAGGACTGGAAATGGACTAGGGGGGGTTAAGACTGCTAATGGGCTGGGGCTGATGGAGGCTGACTGGAAATGGGGTGGGGGGGGTTAGGACTGGAAATGGGCTGGGGGGGGTTAGGACTGGAAATGGGCTAGGGGGGTTAAGACTGGTAATGGGCTGGGGGTTGATGGAGGCTGACTGGAAATGGGGTGATGGGGGGTTAGGACTGGAAATGGGCTGGGGGGGTGGTTAAGACTTGTAATGGGCTGTGGGCTGATGGGGGCTGTCTGGAAATAGGGTGATGGGGGGTTAGGATTGCTAATGGGCTATGGGGGGGTTAGGACTGCTAATGGGCTATGGGGGCGCTAGGACAGGAAATGGGCTGATGGGGAGGGGTTAGGACTTGAGGTGGGCTGATGTGGTTAGGACTGGTAATGGGCTGTGGGCTGATGGGGGGGTTAGGACTGGCAATGGGCTATGGGGGGCTGACGAAATGGGCTGATGGGGTTAAGACTGGAAGTGGGCTGATGGGGGGTTAGGACTGGTAATGGGTTATAGGGGGGGCTTAAACTGAAAATGGGTTGATGGGGGGCTAGGACTGGTAATGGGTTGGGGGATTGCTATGACTGGAAATGGACTGAGTGGACGGGGAGGCTTGAACTGCAAATAGCTGATGGGGAGGGAGCTTGGAATGGAAATGGGCTGTGAGGGAAGGGAGCTAGGACTGAAAATGGGCTGATGGAGCAGCTAGGATAGGACTGGAAATGGGCTGTTGGGGGGGAGCTAAGATTGGAAATGGGCTGTGGTGGGGGCTTGAATTGAAATGGACTCATGGAGGGGCTAGAACTGGAAGTAGGCTCATGGGGGGGCTTGGACTGGAATTGGGCTGAGTGGAGGGGAGCTAGGATTTGACATGGGCTGATGGTGGGGCTAGGAAATGACTAGAAATGGGCTGATGGGGGGCTAGGATTGGAAATGAGCTGATGAAGGGACTCAGACTGAAAATGGATGGGGGAGCTAGGACTGGAAATGGGTTGATGGGGGGCTAGGACTGGAAATGGGCTGATGCAGGGACTAGAAGGGAATGGATGCTGGGTGAGACTGGAACTAGAAGGGAGCTGATGTTGGGGGAGGATTAGAATGGGATGGGGCTGGGAGAGTAAAATGGAGAGGGGAAAAATATTTTGTGTGGGAGGGATGAAAAATCTACAATTGGCCGGGTATTGGGAGAGTAAGTGGGGATTGAGGATGGAGGGGTAAAATTTGTGTGGATGAAATAAGAATGAGGAAAGAGCAAAAGGAGAAAGATTAGTATGTTAAAGCAGATGTAGAGAGAGAGGATGGAAAGAAAACTAGAAGAGAGAAGAAAGGACAAATGGACAGCAGACGATGGAGAGTTAGCAGAAAACATGAAGAAACCAGAAGAAAGTGGCTGAGCAATTGCAACAGAAAAAAATGCACAAAAGGTAGAAAGATATCTCTTTATTTGAATTTATTAACTGGAATATGAAAGCTCTGGGAAATGTGCATCATTAACGTCTGCGCTTTGTTTGGTACAAGAGGAAATTGATTTATAGTTTTATTTCTACAGTGTTGTTGTACATTCCAAGTTTGGCTTTTGGGGTTCCCAGTTTAAATATTGCCTTCCTGTTTCTAAATTGCGATTCCTTGTTTGGTGATGGTCTATGTTCTGCATGTGTAACTGAGCTGAGGTATTCTGTTTATGTAATTCCTATTTGACATTGCCACTTGTTCTCTTTCCCCAGTATATTCTCTGAAATGTACTGGTTTAATATTTTGCAGTGTTTCCTTTTGATAGGTAGGGTCTGGTGCTTTGTGAGTCCTGGTAATGCTGTCAGAATAAAGCGGGTTTGCTATGGGTTCTAAATGGGCAGCGTTTGTAGTAGTTCCTAATGTGCCTGGCGGTTGGCACTGGATTATAGTAATGTAGAAATCTTTTAGTCTTTCTTTATCCATACACTCATTAAGAGACATGTTTACTAAAAGTTAGTGAATGGTAACATTATGCAAATATTTATGCAAATAAGACCACTTATGCAAATGAGGCCCCGCACCGAGTCTCCGCACATGGCCCCGCACCCCCCTTGGGCCGCCCCTGATTCCACGCTTTAAGAAAAGTAGAAGGAAGTCCAAAAAACTGCTAGCATGGTTTAAAGGTGAGTTCAGAGAGGCTGTTGTTGCCAAAAAAGCATCTTTCAGGAAATGGAAAAAAGAGCCAAACGACGAAACCTGGAAACAGCACAAGCACTGGCAAGTCAAATGCAAGGCATTGATAAGGCAGGCAAAGGGAGAATTTGAGAAGAAGCTTGCTGCGGAAGCAAAAACGCGAAGTAAAGACCTTTTCAAGTACATTTGTAGCAAAAACCTGTGAGAGAGTCAGTTGGTCCATTGGATGATAAAGGGGTTAAAGGAGCACTAAGAGGCGACAAGGCGATAGCGGAGAGACTGAATGAATTCTTTGCTTTGGTGTTTACTGAGGAAGATGTAGGGATGTTACCCATGACTGAAGTGGTATTTTAAAGGTGCGGAAGAATTGAAGGAAATATTGATACATCGGGAAGATGTATTACAACTATTAGATAAACTGAAGAGTAGCAAATCACCTGGGCCGGATGGTATACATCCAAGGGTGTTGAAAGAACTGAAATATGAGATTGCAGACCTGCTATTAGTAATCTGTGAACTATCATTAAAATCATCTCTAATACCTGAAGATTGGAGGATCGCCAATGTAACACCAATTTTTAAAAAGGGTTCCAGGGGTGATCTGGGAAACTACAGACCGGTGAGCCTGACATCAGTACTGGGGAAAAATGGTAGAAACCATCATAAAGAATAAAATTACTCAGCATGTAGATAGTCACAACCTAATGGGAGACAGCCAACATGGCTTTAGACAAGGAAGATCTTGTCTTACTAATCTGTTATGTTTTTTGAAGGAGTGAATAATCAGGTGGACAAAGGTGAGTCAGTTGATATTGTGTATCTGGACTTTCAGAAAGCTTTTGACAAGGTCCCTCATCAGAGACTTTTGGCAAAACTAAAGAGTCATGGGATAGGAGGCAGTGTACTATTGTGGATCAGGAACTGGTTAAAAGATAGAAAGCAGAGGGTAGGGCTAAATGGCCAATTTTCCCAATGGAGAAAGGTGAATAGTGGTGTACCCCAGGGATCTGTGCTGGGTCCGCTGCTTTTTGACATATTCATAAATGACCTGGAAAGTGGAATAACGAGTGAGGTTATCAAATTTGCAGATGACACAAAACTATTTAAAGTTGTTAAAACCCAAGAGGATTGTGGAAAATTGCCAGAGGATCTTGATAAATTGGGAGACTGGGCATCAAAATGGCAGATGAAATTTAATGTGGACAAGTGCAAGGTTATGCACCTAGGGAAGAACAACCCAAACTATGGTTACATGATGCAAGGTTCCACATTAGGAACCACCACCCAGGAAAAAGATTTAGATGTCATTGTGGATAACATGTTAAAACCCTTGGCCCAGTGTGCAGCGGCGGCCAAGAGAGCAAATAGAATGCTAGGTATCATAAGGAAAGGAATGGAAAATAAAACAAAAGATATTATAATGCCTCTATATCGTTCCATGGTGAGACCGCACCTTGAATATTGTGTGCAATTCTGGTCGCCGTATCTTAAAAAGGATATAGCGATTTTAGAAAAGGTTCAGAGAAGAGCCACCAAAATGGTAAAGTGGATGGAAGGATACTCCTATGAAGAAAGGCTAAAAAGGTTAGGGCTCTTTAACCTGGAAAAGAGACGGCTGAGGGGTGATATGATAGAAGTCTATAAATTAATGAACGGAGTGGAACGGGTAAACGTAGATCGATTGTTTACCTTATCAGAATATAGAAAGACTAGGGACATGCAATGAAGCTACAGGGTAAACTATTTAAGACTAATAAAAGAAAACATTTTTTCACTCAACGTGTAATCAAACTCTGGAATTTGTTACCGGAGGATGTAGTAAAGGCTGTTAGTGTAGCTGGGTTTAAAAAAGGTTTGGACAAGTTCCTGGAGGAAAGGTCCATAAACCATTATTAAGAAGTGACCGAAGATATCAATGCTTGACCCAGTACAAGCATTGTGGAACTTGTGTCTCTTGGGGAAACTGCTAGGTACATATGACCTAGATTGGCCACTGTTGGAAACAGAATACTGGGCTTGATGGACCTTGGTCTGACCCAGTATGGCATATCTTATGTTCTTATGTTCTTATGTAATATAAGGGAATATTACCCATGTCAAATGTTTTCCTGTGCCCTTATATATGCAGGCAATTGACACAACAGCATCAGCACAGCAGACAGTTATATTAGTGTAATATATGCAGGTATGTGATATAAAATGCATAACTCTGATTCCACTGTGTATCATGCACCAGTCCCAAATCACTGCCATGTTGTCATGTGTATGGAGCTGTACCACAGTTGGCTGCATGTAGATCCTTTTGGCTCAATTAGGTACCTCACCACACCAGCAGGAGTGATAGCCTGTCAAACAGATTCTGTACAGTCACAAACACAGCAGACACACATATGTTAGGATGTAGACCTGAAGCACAAAGGATAGCATGCACATTTGTACACATATGCATCTCCTCACATACACAGTGCTTACATGAGAAGAACTGCTTGATTAGATGTTGCCGGATTGCTTTGCCCACACATGTGTTTCCATGGCCACGTACAGGAGGGCACACAGGATCATCTTCCAGATCCGGATTAATGTTGACTGGGATATTGTGCCTGAGAGCAATGTTGTGCAGAATGCAACAGGCCAGAATTATCTGTGCCAGAGTCATGGGTTGGTATTGTAACGCCCTGCCGGTCTTATCCAGACACCTGAAGTGACTTTTTAACACGCCAAAGGTATGCTCAATGACATAGTGGGTGGTGGCATGGGCCTCATTGTACCTCATCTCTGCAGGTGATCATGGAAAATGCACAGGGGTCAGCAACCAGGCCTGACACCCATATCCAGCATCACCTCAGAAAGAAAATGAGACAGTTCACCGAGTAACATATGTGCACACACAATGTCTGGATGTACATGCCTGTACCTCTGCATTGCAGCCTCCCCTTCCCCATCACACATACACACAAATTATGTTGTTAATACATCTAGCATATACAATATTGAAATAAACACACAGTATTTTTTGAGGGCATGTGTCCCTTAGCCTCCGGATCTCAGACTAATGAGACATACCAGTGATCTTCTGTCAATATGCTACCACAAATATCCATGCCCATGTCAAACACATTAAAAACCTGCCATACGCAAAATGCAGTAACACCAGTTATGGAGGACCGAACCCTACCTAGCACAACATATCTCTGCAAATATTAAAGCTACACATCTTTGAAAACAAAAACACATCACCTACTGGTGAAAGAGAACAAGTGCCACTGTCACATTAACAACATGACGAGCCCTCCTCAGCTTTGTTAAACATGCTAATCATAGTCCATCAGCAAACCAATAAGCAGGGATCAGAATGTGCAAACTGTACAATGAAAGTGGTTACCCAAAAAATACAATCTGAAATGTACAGCAACACTGGGATGAGAACAATGTCAGATAAGTGACTCGGGCAGTAGACCAAATGCCAAGAGATGAATGCTGCACATATACCAAACCAGGCAAAGTGGAGCCAAAGACCATTTAGACAACAGGTATCCTTTAACCTTTGTGTTTGGGAAATGTGAACTGGTCCAGTCACCTTCATCTGGTGTCAGCATGTCCTCTGCTAGCTCACCATAGTCTGCTGTCTCTTTGTCCTGTCCTCTCACGTAGTTTCCTGCCATTCTGCCTCTACATCTGCTACAATAGATGCAACCATCTTCTTTGATCTTTACTGTACAGCTTCCTCTAATCCCTGTGTTGGCCACTCAGATGTCACTCTACCATCCACCGTCTGCACCTTCGCTTCAAATACACCGACAATCATAGAGCCTGACCTGACCCCACCCAAATAATACTTGCCGTCTGCATGTTCCTACCCCCTACCCCATCACAATCTAGCCCTCCCCCAACATCAGCTCCCAACACCTCTAGGGTCTACCTACCACTCGCTACCTACAACCCCTATCCTGGAAACTCCCACCAAGAGACCATTCCCAGTCCCAGCCTCCCCATCTACCCCTTAGGGAAGCTATGCATGTCAGAATGTCTGTAAAGGAAGCATACCAGGCCACAACTCACTTGTGTACAGCTGCTGGGGTGAAGAGTATTGTTGGTCAGGAATGCAGTAGCACAGTTTCAATGTGGGCACAGGTGCACTGGGTGCTGGGAGACACAAAATGGCCATAATCCTATCATGCCAGTGGCCCACACATGAACACATCTACCTGATGGATGGAAAGTTGGTGCAAATCATCTGGGCAGCTGTACATAGATGAGATGGGGACTGAGTGTATCCCTCTGAAGCTGCCACCAATGGTAGATAAACTGCAGTTGTGTGATGTTGGTAGTGTAAACCCCTCCAAAGCACAGGGCCTTGTGCAAAGAGCACTCCTGCATACTGGACAGGCCCCTCAGTTCCCTCCAGAAGGTGTGTTCGGGTGACATCTGCTGTTGCTCTGTCATTGCTGCCAGAAGTGCCCAACACAGCCTCCCTGACCACAGGGGAACATTGTGCAAGGTGCTGCAGATGTCAGCAAGCACAGGTCAACTGCTCACCAAGGGCAACAAACACCTGTTAATCGGAGTTCAAGCTCAGCAAGTCACTCTACAGACAGTGATTGGCAAGAGATAGAAATAGGGATATAACACAAAGGCTGGCAGATGGAAATGTGGGTATCCAGGTCATGAGAGGTGTAATCAGCAGATCTGATGCCCAACACATGCTGCAGAATAGCACATGATGACCACATCACATGTTCAGATACCTGCAGAGGCTAAAATAACTTTCAAATGGAACAGGAGCCTGGAATTCTGATCTAAACCTTCAAGGCTGCATGGTCCCACAAACCACATAGTCCAAAGAAATAGCATACACATGTCATTGTGAGAACACAGTGACATGCACATCAGTCTGGAGAAGAGACATGCTGAGATTGCAGCTACAGGTACCAGACTTTGCAGATTCCCACAACCCAAATAACAGACATATGAAACAAGGGAGTACCATGTGCAGTTGTAATGCAGCTACAGAAAAGCATAAATGTGCTGTGTTTTGATATGCCATAGCAGAAACACCAGTGTGTAACATGTCAGAGATAAAAACAGTGTTCCTGCAGTAGCCCATGTGTTGTTCGCAGCATGAGATATCCAGACATAAAGGTGCCACCCCAGATCACATTAACAGTATGCGCATAGTAGATAAAAAAACTACTCACCCAGCAGGACACAGTCCTCATACTGTCCATTCTCAAACTGTTGGAATAGTGCTGAGTGATGCAGGATATAGGAGTCATGGGTGGACCCTGGAAACCTAAGAACCGCATTCAGAATACGCATATATGCATCACAAACAACCTGCACATTCAGGGAATGGTAGTGCTTGCTGTTGTGGAATACTGCCTTCCTGTCTCTGGGTGGGACCAGGGCAACATGTGTGCAATCAATAGCTCCCATCACGTGTGGTATCCCTGCAATCTGCTCAAATTCCTGGTTCAGGGCCCCCCATTGTTGTCTACTGTCAGGAAATATAATGTAATTCCTTACCCAGTTAATTATGGCTTGCAATACCTGGTGGAGACAGCGTGAGAAGGTGGGCCGGCTCATTCCACCAACTGCAGCCACTGATGTCTGGAAGCAGCCAGAGGCAAGGAAATGTAGGACACTCAGGAGCTTGACCAACCCTGGTATGGCATGAGACCGGCCAGTTAAAGGCTCAAGGTCAGATCTTAGATCCTCATAGAGCTCTCTAATAGCTGCTGTGCTCAGATGATAGAGGGAGATGACATGGTCCTCACGCATGCCCTGGAGCATGGCCCTGGGCCTGTAGAGGCGAGGCTGTCTGGGGCGGACCTCTGCATGCCTATGGCACCGTGGTGCCCCATACCTGACTTGTGGACCCTCCACAGCTGTGGGTCTGTGTTGCTGCGGGACTGGACCCCTGCCCATTGCCACGCTCCCTTGGACATCATCTCCCTCATCAAGCAACCGCTGTTCTCCCTCATCAAGCAACCACTGGACAGCCCTCGCAGCAAAGTAGAAGTGAGCCATCTTGGATAACAGTATCAGCAAATTCACACTGTCTCAAATAGGGACTGTGGGGGAAAGGGAGGGGATGGGCAACTGATGAGAACAAACACCATACACCTGGGCCTCAGTCACCACACACGAGCAGCAGTGCTTATTGGATACTGTGAAGGCACCTTCTGTGCCCTGCGCATGTGGAAGGTGCAGAACATACACGTAAGGTGCCCTGCACATGCGGAAGATGCAGAATGTACATGTAAGGCACCCTGTGCATGTGGAAGGCATGGAACGTACACGTAAGGTGCCCTGTGTATGCAGAAGTTGCATAATGTACACATAAGGTGCCCTGCATATGCAGAAGGCACAGAACATAAATGTAAGGTGCCCTGCGCATGCGGAAACGGAGTTAGGCGCCTTGTATATTTGCCATGTGGTGCAAAACTGAGATATTCATGTTGGAAGAACACAGCAAGAGCTGCCATTGCTGTCAAGTATTTACAAAATGCAAAAAGAGGATGTACACAGCGACAATGGAACAGGAAGAAGAACACAGGAACAGTAGGCACCTGTCAGATGAGAACCATGGGGTGAAGGGCTGGAGAAGGTGCCACAGGAGCAGCCTGGTGTGGAGATAGTGACAGTCCAGGCTCCAGAAAAGGAACAAGCTGGGCCATCTGGGGTGATACAGCATCCACAATAGCAGCCTGCCAAGCCCCGAGCTGTCAAACGCAAGAGGAAGCATGTGCCTGTGGAGGCGAGCAAGAGGGCAGTGCACTTCTCATAGGAAGAGAATGATGTGTTCCTTGCAAATGTGCTTGAGCACTATGATGTGCTCTATGGGAATCTGAGTACACAGACACCTGTCAGCACCAGAAATATGCTCTGGGAGCATATCCGGCAAGCTGTTGCTGAGCTCGGTGGACCACACCGGGACACCGAAAGCCTATGCAAGAGGTTCAATGACATAAACAGCTCTGTCAGAGCACACCTCACAGCAGAGTATCAGTATGCAATGGGCATTGGTGGTGGTGGCGGCGGACCCAGTGGGGCCAATCTTTATGCCCTGGAAGAACAGCTGACAGAGAGACTGGGGCCCATCTACATCTATGGACTGCCCCCAGAGCTGGACATGGCCCACCCACATGCCGGTAGGTGTTGAAACGTGTTCAGGTGTAGAGCTCACATGGTTACGTGTATGAGTATGTTTATCTCCATGTCCATGCAATATCTGGATGTATTTGCCAGGCCAAGGTGCATCACAGTAGTGTACAATCAAACAGGTGCTGGACACATTGGTCATGGGTAGTGGGGGCGATCCCAACTAGCCACACACTGCAACCATTACAGGTTCCACACCCCTGCAGGTTCCCCTCCCAGCCACCTCCTGCTACCCACCATGGTAGGCACCTGGACCTGCATGTAGCCCCCAAGGTCAGATGTAGACACATAATGCTGAAATGGCACATGTCAGGCATCGCTGTCACTCACAGGCACTGACCACCCCACCCCCCATGCAGTGCACAGCTCTGCCAATGAGTGCTCTCCCCTGAGCCCATCCCATATGCACAATGGCTGCAGGTCACACACCAGACACATGTCTACTCCTATCCATGCCAACACTCCTATCCCCCTGGTGTCTACAATCTGTTAACCTGGTGTGACTCTGGATCCCTCACTCACCTTCCATGAACACATCACTGTCCTCTCTCGTCACTCCCTCTACTGCTTATGCCAAATTAGAACTATCCGCCTGTTCTGGACTTCCCAGACACTGACTGCCCTCTTGTCATTATTTCTGAGGATCTCAAGGTGGCAAAACAGTGCAACAAGGCAGTGGCAAAAGCCAGGAGGATGTTGGATTGCATACAAAGAGGAATTACCAGCAGAAAGGAAGAGGTACTAATGCCACTGTATAAGTCACTGGTGAGGCCTCACTTGGAATACTGTGTTCAGTTTTGGAGACCATATCTCGCAAAGGATGTAAAAAGACTGGAAACGGTTCAGAGGAAGGCGACCAAAATGATTTGGAGCCTGCATCAGAAGCCTTATGAGAAGAGACTTGAAGACCTAAATATGTACTCTCTAGAGGAGAGGAGGGATAGGGTAGATATGATTCAAACCTTTAAATACTTAAAGAGTATTAATGAACAAACAAACCTCTTCCAAAGACGGGGAAGCTCTAAAACTAGAGGTCATAACATGAAGCGGCAAGGGGATAAATTGAAAGGCAATGTCAGGAAATACTTTTTCACTGAAAGGGTGGTGGATGCTTGGAATGCCCTCCCGATGGAAGTGGTGGGGGCAAACACAGTGACAGAATTCAAAATGGCATGAGACAGACACAGTGGATCAGTGCTGGGTAGCCTGCTTTGGCAGAACCATGTACATGAAGCTGTGTACTGTGTCTTGAACTATGTGGTGTTCTGATGAACATGTGCTATAGCACATTGTGTGAATTGTGACACATGTATCCCACATGTTTGTGGTGGGTTACTGTGCATGTATGCTATTGCAGCAGGGAACATGTGGGGGTATGGCATCAGGCATGCTCATTGGTTGTGTGGGAGGATCCAGTCGGGCATGGTGGCATGATCAGCATGTGGAATGGAGATATGCCACCCATGTCACATTGTGCAGCTGGTGGAGTGTATCACCACACACCTGTGTCCTTGTATCCTTGCATGCACCAATATGGAGTGCCCAGCAGATGATGCATCAGTGTTATGCACATAGGCAACATGTATGTACAGTGCAGTGCTAAGGTTTCCATCCCCTGTGTGTCACTCATGACATATCACAGTACAACCCAGAATCAGCAAGGTCGAAGGGCCTATACCATGTGCTGTATACAACATCCCAAGATGTGTTGAGGAGTAAGACATCCGTCATTGGGACACTGAAAAGTAATTAGGCGTTTGAATACATGATGGCAGGACTGTGGCAATGTGAGCCCCCACCGATGTCTATACAATGTGGAGGCACTGTTTGCTGCACTTACAGCTGCAACTATCCTGGCGACTGGCACAATAAGCATGCACATCTGGGCACTGGGATGCTATCCCATTCCCCATGCCACTCTGCCCCACATCAATCCATTTCTGATATGCGTTGCTACACACCACACCTGCAGTGATGCCATGGATACCAGTTGGACCACGTTGTGCCCTTTGCCAACACCGCACCATGCCATTCATCTGTATCAGGTTAGAGAGGCATTGGCAGTTTATGTTGGGTCATTGTCCTGTTCCCCAATCTCAGGCAGACTGTCACAGGACATCCATGATGAATGCAGTATCTTTGATGGCAACCATCAGTCCAGAATACCTGCTTACCTTTCCTGTCCCTGAAAATGATACCATCAGCACAGCATGCTGCTGCCATTGCCATGTTTCGCTGTGGGAATGGTTGCCCAGGGACAATGGTAAATACTTACATTGCCCAACACATGGTGCTGCCCATGATGGGCGAAGGGTTCAGGGTTCCATCTCATCTGCCATCATGACCAACAGCCATGTGTTGGGGGTGGTCTGCACATGCCCTTTTTCACTACAAAACATGTTGTCCTATGTCCCTTTCTGAACAATAGCTCTCTCTGGGCCACTGTTCCATGTGGTCCCATTCTGTGGAGTGTCTGCCCTATGGTAGTCCCATGGACACATACCCCCATCTCTGCTGTGGACCTGTGCAGCTCCCTCAGTGATATCCATAGTGTCTTTCTAGCATCTCTGGTCATTGACCTCCTTGGCTGATCCTTGGGTTTGGGTGGGCAGTCTCTTCTGTCAGGCTTGTAGGGGTGCCACATTCTCCCCATGTTGCCACAATATCTGTGAGTGTGCTTAGTGGTCTCATCACTGTGATCTATATATCCCATCAACCTTTTATCTGACCTGTCCTGAGTGGCCATTGGGGTTCATGTTGCCTGCTTGGTGCTGTTGCCCTGTCACAGGCCTTATGGGATATGCACATTCACAGGGCTAGCATATTCACAGATCAGGTGATATAGCTTGCACACAGGGGGACTCTTATCAGCTCAGAAAGTGGTGTTTGTGGCCAATATGTGGGGCCAGATCTTTTGTACGGGTTCACATACACCAGGGATGGAAACAGTTGCACAGACACACACACTTTCATTATTGATGTGTGTCCTGCATATCAACAAGGTGCATCATTCTTTATCTTTATCTTTATCTTTATTAAAACATTTGATAAACCGCCCAGGCCGAAGCATCAGGGCGGTGTACAATCATAAAAAGGTGACAGCAGCTGAGAAAGGAAGGGAAGAAAAGAACGCCAAATAATAATAGGACAGTAAAAGAAATAGCAGAAAGTAAAGAGGGGCAACAGAAAGCAGCAGAGCAACAGAATTTAAAACCATAATAATAATAATAATAAAAACTTAAAAACAATAAAAAATTAAAGGAGTGAGGAGAGGAGAGGGAGACTCGAACCAGATATAGGTGGAGCGAGAGGCGAGACTAGGGGAACATGACACCAGGGGAGAGGGGAAAATAGAGAAATAAAAGGGAGGGAGGGAATAAAAGGCTAAGTGGGAAGGACATCATCAGTGGGGGGAGGGAGATTGAATGCTTGACAGAAAAGATGAGTCTTGAGAATAGCTTTAAAACGAGTATAGGAGGGTTCTAAACGGAGAGGTAAGGGAAGAGAATTCCAGAGGGCAGGGCATAGAAAGAAGAAGGCAGAGTGTCGGGTGGATTCGAGACGGGCCTGAGTGGGTGAGGGAAGAAAAAGACGATTACCATGGGCAGACCGGAGAAGGCGGGGAGAGGGCTGGAGATGGATAATATTGGCTAAATATTGGGGGGAGTCAGAGAAAAGGGCCTTGTGTGCAAGGATAAGTAGTTTAAACACAAACCGAAACTTAATAGGGAGCCAGTGTAGAGAAGAGAGACAGGGGGAAACATGAGAGCGGAGAGGGGATAGAGTAATAAGACGGGCGGCAGCATTTTGAACGATTTGAAGGCGGTGAAGTTGGTGAGAGGGAAGACCAGCATAAACAACGTTGCAGTAATCGAGTCGCGAAATAACTAGAGAATAGAAGAGTGTGAAAAGTAAGAACGAACAGCTTTGATGCGACGTAGGTGAAAAAAGGAGGAGCGGACAACAGAGGAGATGTGGTCATGAAAAGAAAGAGATGGGTCTAGAATAACACCCAAATAGCGGAGAGTGGAGGTGGAAGGGATAGAATGGGAACCCATGACAGGAAACACTGAAGGAGAAGGACGACCAAAAGTAACCCAAAGAGCCGCAGATTTAGTGGGATTAACATGCATGAAGTTTGACTCAAACCAGGATGTGATGGAGGAGAGACAGAGGTTAAGTGAAGTGAGATCAGGGGCAGAGGGAGAGGTATGGTGAACCAGAAGGATATCATCAGCATAGATGTAGAAAGAAAGAGTGGATTGCTGGATTAGCAGAGCTAGGGGGGCCAGAAAAATGTTAAAGAGGAGAGGGGCAAGAATAGAGCCCTGAGGGACACCACAAGTGACAGAAGCAGGAGGAGAGACTGAAGAACCAGCGTGAACTGAAAAAGTACGACAAGATAAAAAAGAGTGAAACCATTGAAGAACAGTGCCATGAATACCAACATCAGACAAACGAGAAAGAAGGGTGCGGTGATCGACTACATCAAAAGCAGAAGACAGATCCAGAGAGACCACTAGGGAAATATCACCACGATCGTGAGAACGGTGAAGTTCAGAGAGCAAAGCCGTGAGAACAGTTTCGGTACTGTGACCAGGACGAAAGCCAGATTGCCGGGGGTGAAGGGCATGGGTGGAGTCAAGATGAGAGGTCAGCTGGGAAAAAACAATTCGTTCAAGGATTTTGGACAGAAAAGGAAGGTTGGAAACGGGGCGCCAGTTGGCAGAAAGCGTGGGGTCGAGAGTGGGCTTCTTCAAAAGGGGGCGGACAATAGCATGCTTCCATAAAGAGGGAAAAAGACCAGAAGAGAGACTAGTGTTAAAGATAGAAAGGATGAAAGGCACCAAAGCAATATGCGAGTCAAGTAGCCAGGGAGATGGCAGAGGATCAAGAGGACAGGTAGTTTGGTGAGCGGAAGAAATAGCCTTAATAAGTTCGGGCGAAGAAATAGGAGAAAAGGAACACCAAGTGTGGGAGAGGGTGTGAATGGGTGAGGAAGGGGAAGTGGGCAAAGGGTGAAAAGAGGGAGAAGAAGGGAAGGGAGGGAGAAGAGGGGAGAGGGGGGAAGGGCATGAAGGAAAGGAGGAACGAATAGCAAGAATCTTATTAGTGAAGAAAGCAGCAAGAGAAGAAGGGCTGGGAGGGGGGGGCTGGGAAAGGGCAGAAGGGAGAGAAGAAGGGGAGGAAATAGATTTGAGGACCAGAAAGAGACGCCTAGCAGAGTTAGAAGATGTAGAGATGAGACGAGAATAGTATGAATGTTTAGCAGAAGTGATAGCAGAGCGGTAGGAAAGGTGGGCAAGCTGATAGTTGGAGTGAGAGTCGGATGAGCGGGACTTCCTCCAGAACCGTTCAGCACGTCGGAGATTGGAGCGGAGGAGAAGGAGACCGGGGTGGTACCAGGGGTGATGGGAAGATGAACGGGGGGCTGAAGAGTGGAGAGGTGCCACAGAATCAAAAGCAACCGAAAGAGAAGAGGAAAAGAGATCAACCTGACGGTCAATGGAGAAGGAAGAAAAATCTGGAGGGAATAGCGTGAGGGCAGATGGAAAAGAGGACCGAGAGTTTGGAGTGAAACGTCGCCTGAGGGAAGGGATAGGAACTGAAGAAGGGCTAGTGCAATATTGTGCACAGGACCAAACATCTAAATGATCCTGTATCTTCCTTCCATTGTGTACGTGCTGCGACATAACAGCCTATATACAGTGGAGGTATACACATTAGCATGGCACATTACATTGTGACCTGTAATACCTGTTTGTTGTCTTTCCCCAGGTGACACACAGATGACACTGGAGGAGGTGGCCAATCTGGATAATGGTGCCATGGTGGAGGGGTGACACGATGACAGTGCTACAGGGGGCCAAGGCACTCTAGGTGAGTCACACTAGCTGCCCAGATAGGGCTCATGAGCCCAGACAGGGCTGAGGTGCATGCAGGTGCTGCCAAGTGGATGTCAGAGACAGAGGATGGAGGTGAGGAGCAGAAGAATGTCATCCACCTCCATCTGACAGCCAGCAGCAGTGAGGAAGATGTGGCAAGCATCCACACCACACCAATGAGAATGAAGCAGAGGAGTAGACCAGGCCCTGCAGCAGGGATGTGTGAGGCCAGCATATTCGCCAGGCCATCGATAGGGCTGATGTGGGAGATGTTGTATGAGCTGCATGAGTACACTGCAACAACTTATGAAGACCTCGCAGGTGGGTGACAAACCATTATGTGGCATGTTGTGGCACATGATGTGATGGTGTGATAGGGTGCAGGTACCGATATGGGGGGAGGGGCGGTATGGTATGCACAAGCTACTGTCTCACCATGAGCAGACATGTGACCTGAGGTTGCTACAGATAACGTATGTTGTCAAGGTGTCAGGTCTCTGTCATCCCTGAGCCCCCATTTGCATATGTTAGCAGGGCAGCTGTATGAAGATTGCTCACTATTCACAACCATCATTCCACAGGTATCCGCCAGGAGCTGCAGGGCCTCCACCAGGACATGGCTCAGAACCAGGAGGAGACCATCACGATGGCCCAGGGAATGGGAACATTGGCTGAGGCAGTGAGGGCCATGGTGGTGGCCATCAACTGCCAGACCAACATCCTGGCAGCCATGTCTGCATGGCAGCAGCCACCAGCAGCAGCAGCAGATTCAGGAAGGGGTGCTAGGGAAGCAGGATGGTGTGGTCATGGGCGGCCACACAAGCAGTAGTGTTGGCCAGAGGGGTGATGGCCAGCACACATGTCCACATTTAATTTGAGTTAATTAAATTGACCTTCATTCAGTACCTATCCCAGCACAGTGTCCATTGTTGCTGGGTGTAAAAATGTTTTCCTGTCTCTGCTCTATTTCTACCAGAGGGCCTAACCCCTTCCCCACTGTTGAGGTATAGTATGGCCCCTTTTCCCGTCTTCCACATGTGCTTTGCTCTGTTTGCTTCTCTGTCCTTTGGGAAGAGAAGTGCCCCTCTCACAAGCTGTGCTGGAAGGGTGAATGTTATTTGTTTCCTGTGAGTGAATTTGCTGGTTTTCTGTGAGTCCTGTCTGTCTCTCTGTGCATATTTATTTGTTTGTCATTGTTAGTGTGCTCCCCTACCTGATTGCCCCCTTTTGTGCATTTTTAGTTCAGCTCTTCTCAGCAGAATAACGTATACCACATCCACCCCATGACTCACGGTCTCTTATAGCTGCAATCTGCTCATTACCTCGCCTACTCACAGGTGCACCTACTCCCTTTGGGCTCTCTCCAACCTTCTATTTCTTCTGGCCTCTGTTGCCCTATCTATCCCTCTACTATGGCTCTGCATCAGATTGTCTGCCTTTTCTTCATATACCCTAATTGTCCCCCCCCCCTCCTACTAGCACCTTCACTCCTCCCCTCTTTGTCTCCCCTTTACCATTCTCACTTCCCCCTCCATTCTGTCTTCTACCCTATCATCTGCTCCTGAGCTTCACCACCACTTTCTCCCTCTCATTCAGCCATCACCTCTCTCTCTCTAAGGCAACCTCACCCTCCTTTCTGTCTGCCCCGTACTCTGCTACTCCTTCTCTGGCTCTCATCTGGAGATAGCAACCCTAACCCTGGCCCCCCTAGATCTCAGTCACACTCCGAGAGGGGATCTTCACGCAATACCTCTAATCTTTTTCATATTCCTCTCATTTCCCCTTCCACTCTTCCTTTCCCATGTGCCTTGTGGAACACACACTACATCTCTAATTACACGTGTTTTTACACATGATCTCTTTATCTCTAATGGTCTCCATCTTCATGTTCTAACTGAGATCTGGCTCCCCCAGAGGACATGACATCTGCCACTGCTCTCTGTCATGGTGATTATCAGTTCTCCCACATGCCTCATACCACTGGCTGTGGTGGTGGTATTGGCCTTCTACTTTCTCCCTCCTGCCATTTCCAACACCTCTTGCTGCCTCAGTCTCACTCCCTTCCCTCTTTTTATATCCACTCCATCTGCCGTTTCACTCCCCTACCTCCCCAGGTAGCTGTCATTTGCTGACTTCCTAACAAGTCTATTTCTACCTTTATCACTGACTTTGACTCGTGGCCTTCCTTCTTTCTGGATTCCTCTTCCTCACTCTTATTCATGGGGATGTTAACATTCATGTTGATAATGCCTCTGATCCTTCTGCCTTAATGCTCCCTTCCCGTACCTCCTCGTTTGGCCTCCAGCTGTTTTCTACTGCCTCTTCTCACCAGCATGGCCATTGCCTTGACCTGGTATGTTTCTCCAGTTGTTTACCCTCAAACCTCTGTAACTCATATCCAACCATCATCTGCCAGGCATGACTCTTCATTTATTTATTTTATTTATTTATTTACATTCTCTTATATACCGCGCTATTTTGCATCAGCGCGGTTTACATTGAACAAACTGAAATTACATTGAACAGGGCATTATAACTTGGAGATAACTATTTTACAGGGAACATGGGCTATGGAGGGTTAAGTGGCTTGCCCAAGACCACAAGGAGCACCTGTGGGACTAGAAACTCCAGTCCTTCCAGCCCAAGGTTGCTGTCCTCTAGTGGGATTTGAGCCCCCGACCTTCCGGCCTGAAGTACCTTGCCCCAACCACTAGGCCACTCCTCCACTCCATCACCTGCCACCTCGTCCTGTCTTCTCCAATCTATTTGGACATCTTCATGCTATTGATCCTTTAGTTCTCACCTCCACTGTTTCCTCATCTCTTTCATCCACTATGTCATCTAAGTCCGTTAGCGAGGCAGTAGCTTCTTATAGTGCTGAACTCCCTTCTGTCGTGGATGCTCTCGCTCTGCCCATGCCATGTCCTGTAAGGTGGACTGCACCCCAGCCCTGGATTTTATCTACTACCTACTATCTACGTTCCTGTGCCCGTTCAGCTGAGTGTGCTTGGCTCTAATCCCGCTCCCTTGCAGACTTTCTGCACTTCAGATTCATGCATGTCTTTGTCCAGTCAGCCATAGCTCTTGCCAAACAAGACTATTATGTCCATCTGACTAGCTCTCTTGCCTCTGACCCGCGCCATATCTTTACTACTCTCAGCTCTCTCCTCAAAGTGCCTCCACCTCCGACCCCACCCTCCCTTTCTGGCCAAACCCTGGCTGACTATTTCCATGAAAAAATTCACAGGATCACCCTCCAATTCCCCACAAAGTCAGCTATTTCCCCACCTTCCCCTCTGCCCCCTCTTCACTCCCAACCTTCCCCCTCGACCTCTGCTACCCTCTAATACATTTCTGTGATCTCTGAAGAGGAATGCACACCTTCTTTTCTCCTCCAAACTCACCACCTGCTCCTCTGATCCTATCCCTACCCATCACCTAGGCTCCATCTTCTCCACTGTTTTCCCTTACATCTCTCATATCCACAACCTATTGCTCTCCACTGCAACTTTCCCTAAAGCCTTCAAGCATGCTGTAGGTATACCTCTTCTCATGAAACCCTCACTGGATCCTACCTGTCATTCTGATTATCGACCCATCTCCCTCCTCCCCCTTGTTTCAAAATGACCTGAACACGCGGTTGACTGCCGTTGCCTTGACTTCCTCTCCTCTCATGCCCCCCTGGATCCTTTACTATCTGGCTTTCATCCTTTACACTATACTGAAATGGCTCTTGCCATAGTCCCCAGTGACCTGTTCCTGGCGAAATCTAGGGGCCTTTCCTCTGTCTTCATTCTTCGTGACCTCTCTGCTACTTTTGGTACTGTTAACCATAAGCCTCTCCTTGATACCATGTCCTCACTTAGTTTTAGGGGCTCTGTGCTAACCTGGGTCTCCCCCTATCTCTCCCATCGTCCTTTCAGTATAGGTTCTGGTGGCTCCTCCTCTGCTGCTATCCCACTCTCAGTTGGTGTACCCCAAGGATCTGTCATGGGTCCACTCCTGTTCTTTCTGTATACCCAGTCCCTTGGCGCTCTGATCCTTTTCCATGGCTTTCACTATCATCTTGATGCTGATGACTCCCAGATCTACCTCTCTACACCTGAGATCTCTCCAGCAATCCACACCTGGATCTCTGCCTGCCTTTCTGACATTGCTGCTTGAATGTCTCTCTGCCACTTAAAAATGAACATGGCCAGGACTGAGCTCCTGTGTTTTCCCCCTAGAACTTCCTCTCCTCTTCTTCCATTCTCAGTCTCTGTGGATAACTCTCTGCTCCTCCCTGTTTCCTCGGTCACAACCTTGGGGTTGTCCTGGACTCTACTTACTCCTTCTCCACACACATCCATTTGATAGCTAGGACCTGCCATTTCTTTCTCTATGACATCAACAAGATCTGCCCATACTTTTCTGTACACACTACTAAGACATATATCCACTCCTTAATCACCTCCCATCTTGACTACTGTAACCTACTCCTTGCTGATCTCCCTTTGAATCATCCCTCTCCCCTTCGATCAGTACAACACTCGTTTGCAAGGCAAATCTTCCACCAGTCTCGTCATGCCCATATTACCTCTCTTTTCAGGTCACTTCAGTAGCTCCATATCTGTTCTGCATCCATTTCAAATGTCTCCTGCTGACCTATAATTGAATTTGCTCTGCAGCTCCTCACCACCTTTCTTCTCTTATATCTCTTTACCCTCCCCCTTGGGAATTGCACTCTTTGGGCAACTTGCTTCTATCTGTGCCCTTCTCTTCTATTGCTAGGTCCAGACTTCACTCCTTTCACCTTGTTGCACCTTACAACTGTAACAAAATACCTATGTCTGCATGCTTTCTCTCACCTCTTTCATATCCAGTCTGAACACTCACCTCTTTGCTGCTGCTTTTGCTTCACGACTCACCTGTTCTCCTGGTTTCTTTACTGGCCCCCCATGTTTTGTCCCTGTCTATGCCATCTGTGTTGTCTGTCTTGACTAGATTGATAGCTCTGATGAACAGGCTCTGTCTCTTACATGTCTTTGCAGTGTGGGCTACATCTTGTAGTGCTATACAAATACTCAGTAGTAGCAGTAGTAGTAGTATTACATGTCTGGCTGTGTCTGTCAATACCACAGCAAGGTACATATACAGCCTTCTACCTGATGTGGGTCTGGGTGTGCACCCACCTAGGTAGACATTTCATGGGTCCCCTCCCCTCAGGTAGCCAACATCACATCCCCACCTGTCCCTCCCATATCTGTCCCGTAGCTCCTTCCCTCCCATTGTACATGACATGCTGTCATGTAGGTCCAATCCAAATAGCATGCAGTGGGGGATGGGTATGTGCAGTACTGTATGCAACCTCCTGGGACTTCCCAGGTGGCGCAACCCTCACAGGCATAGCAGGGGACATGTTGGTTGCTATGTCCTGCACACTGGACCCTCATGCCTGGGGACCAGGACATGCCTATGTGTGCATACATGGCACAGTGGACAGGACAGTAACAGAGCCATGACAGAGCTATGGATCAAAGGAACTTAGGGTGTGCCAGGGGTAGCTGAGGTTCAATGAGCGCATATGCTGCTGTGGTGAGGAGTGACATGGTGGATAAAGGTGTGCAGCACAAGGCTTGTATGGTCCTAGACTTTATCATGCATGCAGTCAGTCAAGCTCTGGGCAGAAAGTAAAGGAGGGGCCATGGGAGGGGGGGGGGGGTTGGAATTAGAGGAGAGAGCTGAGCATAGCAAAGAGAGAACAAAGGTCAGAGGCAAGAGAGTTTGTCAGATGGACATAATGGCCCGATATTTGAAGGGCATTTACATGGTTTACAGCCTAGTAACAAAAAATACAAGCACTCAATGCCAAAACTACAAAGAATCAGTAAATTTAATCTCAAAAACCACTCTAACCCAAAATCACCATAGGCAGTAATGACCTCAGGATGGCTCAAACCCTACATTTAGTGAAAAAATCACTATAGGGAACGGCTGATGCTCACATCACTGGTCAAAAGCCTTCAATATTTTCATACCAATACACTTCTAATTAACAAATAACGCCCAACATCACATTACCTACTGGGAAACTATTCTACCAATCACTACACACACATACATTCATTCCAACACAACAATAATTAATTGCACAAAGCGTCAGTATATACACAACTGCACAAGCAGCACAGGAACCAAATAGTACTCCTGCAAAGAAGAAATGATGTAAAGTAAGTAACAGCAGTAATAAACACGCCTATGCAGGTCTACATTAACTTATCTGCATAACTGCTCTCCCAGATTCCAAATCCGTAGCTGCTCCAGCAAAGATCTGTGTTCTACTTGAGACAAAGGGGTATGTTTACTAAGATCCCGGAATTGTGCGGGCCCCATTAGTGTGCCATATTAGGAGTGGGCGGTTCAGGCAGAAAAAAGAAAAAAACGGGAGTAAGCGATCGCACATGTGCGCGGCGCGCTATTGTGCGCCATGCACAATAGTGCGTGGAAAGGCTAAGTGGCGCCCTGATGTGCACACACAAAGGAACAGAGCCATAGTACAATGGTTAAGACACTGACTGCTGGTGCAGGGGCCATGGGTTCAATCCCCCATTGTGTGCAACAAAAAAGGCTGGCTGAGGCATTAACTTTAATGGGTAAAAGTGCTTTAGGAGGCATATTAATTTTGGGCGGCATAAGGCGGTGCACTGTTAATTTTGGGCGGCATAAGGCGGCACACTGTTGGGCGGCATAAGGCGGTGCACTGTTAATCTTGGGCGGCATAAGGCGGTGCACTGTTGGGCGGCATAAGGCGGTGCACTGTTAAGTTTGGGCAGCATAAGGCGGTGCGCCGATGTCCAAGCACAGGAACAGAGCCACAGCACAATGGTTAAGACACTGACCAATGGTGCAGGAATCAGGGGTTCAATCCCCCACAGTGCCCAATGAAGAAGGCTCACTGAGGCAGTATGTATTATGGGGATGAGTGCTGTAGGGGGCATTTTATTTTTATTTCAGTTATCACTACTAGCAAACGCACTCACAAAGCGTGTTAACATAAGGCGGCCCATAAGGCACATGTTAAAGTTCACTGTCCGCCAAGGCACCCTAGAATGTCCCCTATAGGGCACCATATATGTTGCATCACAGGATAGTGTATAGTGCACCTTATATGGATGGCAACCATAAGGTGCCCTATAGGGCGCCCTATAAAGCACCCTCAGAGGCACCTTATGGGTACAGTACGCTGAGGGTGTTATTGCTGGCATCAACATATGTACATTAAATTTAAAAAATGCTTTGGACAACCCTATCAAATAACCCCACTATGGGTTTGAACCCATGACCTATGGCTTCATAGGCAGCGAAGTAACCATTGGGCTACAGCTGCCAGCAAGCCCCTGCCTGACTGCAGAGAGCCTTCACGTCACCACACAGACAGTCTGCTGTGGTAACCAGGATAGGGTTAGGCCACCCGTACCAATGATGCACTGCACATGCAAATCAGCTGTCCACAGATGAACACAAGATGGGGAATGCACCCCAACAGCTCCCCGGCCTGGTAGGGGGAAGTGTCCGTGTGCACCCACACAGCACCTCGGCCTGGTAGGGGGTACTGACCGGGTGTTTTACTGGCACAGAGTAGCTACACACCGTCACATTGTGCGGGTACTATGCTCACCCTGAGGGTGCGATGAGGTGCCCAGGACCAGGTCCACAACACCTTCCATGGCTGAAAAAGGCCATGCCGGAGCTCCAAAGCAGTATTAATCTGTGAGATAGGTAGTTTCTGCAGAAACACTTTGGGTATCTCTGTCTGTCTCAGTCAGGGAAACCCCCTATGGACCCCTCAGTGGGCTATGTACCACCATTCCTCCTTCCCCCCCCCCCCTGCAGGTGAAAAACAGGGTCTCCTAGCAACAGATCCACATTCTACCTCCCTGCAATGGTGGCAGTAGAGTGGACCATCAACCCCAGTCCTGCTGGGGAACAGACACCCTACAGGGCATCCAAAGCAGCTCTTATACACATCCATAACACAATATCAGACAGCCATTAGGCCTGGATATGCTAAGCTGCACCCCACCACTATCAGATATTCTTCTGCAGCAAGCCTTCAGCTGCTGCACCCTGCTCCATCAGGACACATACCAGCTGAGAACAGTCTGCTAGTTAGTCCTGGTGCAAATGCATGCACACAGAACTGGGAGGGCAGCACACACAAGCAGATAAGTCAGTGACTGGGCCCCAAAAGGATACCCATAAATATCACATGAGAGAAATACTAACTAGCACTATGGGGGTGCCTAGCCCTGCTGTCATCACTGCACAGTCAGGGTGGAGTGAAACCCCAGCAGCACATACAGAGGTCACCCTGTCTGTGTAGGTGGTGGCCAGCCACTACAATGTCCCTGCCAGTGCCCTATGCCCTGTGCAGATGCATCCTGGCCAGCCCACCCTGTCTGAGCTATACCCATGGTACCTTGCTGCTCATTATGCACATTGGCAGGCCAATACTGGCAACAGTGCTGGTAGTGTGGGCTGTGGAAGGTGTTTGCAGCCAACACACACTGTATAGACCAGGGGTGGGCACCTCCGGTCCTGGAGGGCCGCAGACCAGTCAGGTTTTCGGGATATCCCTAATGAACATGCATGAGATATATATGCATTAGAGATATCCTGCCAACCTGACTGGTTTGTGGCCCTCCAGGGCTGGATTTGGAGACCCCTGCCTTACACCTCTGTCATTTAAGATCGTGAGTGGGCAAGGTACAGATGTCCTAGACATCGAAAGGGTATATAGAATGTGTCACATTCCTCCTCGATTCTCACCACCACCAAAAAGTTGTCTAATAGACAATTTTTTGGTGGTGGTGAGAAGTGAGGAGGACTGTGACAAATTCTATCTAACCTTTTTGATGTCTTGGACATCTGCACCTTGTCCACTCACGATCTTAAATGACAGAGGTGTAAGGCAGGGGTCTCCAGATCCAGCCCTGGAGGGCCACAAACCAGTCAGGTTGGCAGGATATCTCTAATGCATATATATCTCATGCATATTCATTAGAGATATCCCGAAAACCTGACTGGTCTGCGGCCCTCCAGGACCAGGTTTGCCCACCCCTGGTATAGACAGACACACACTCCCACACGTATGCCAGCATTGTGCTACTATAGAGGGGCTTATCAGCCTTGCCCACCTCACCAGTCCTGGGCACAGTACAGGCATGGATATGCTACGCAGTACTGTTGGGGGTCACTCCCCAGGGTGGTAAACACTGTCAGAGACCAGACCTGAAGCACGCACCGCAGACATCAGACAGATTGTTATGTTGGAGCTCAAAGAGCAAACTGTGCTTAACAGAGGAATGTCTATCTGCCAGTACTCATAGCAAACGTTTGAGAGCTGTGTACCGTATACCCAGGTGTAGGGTGGCATTGCTAAGGTATGCAGGTGCTAGTATTGGGAGATGCACGCAGGGCCCAATGTCCTGCCTCTCCAGGAGGCATTGGCCAATGGGGCCTGTGGGTGTGGGTGTGGGTGTGTTTGCCCCTTTTGGCTGCTGCTTTACGGCAGAGGTTCCCAACTCCAGTCCTGGTGTGCCAAACACTGTTCGGGTTTTCATGCTGTCCCTCATGAATATGCATGAGCTACATCTACATGCCATGGGGATGGTGCATAGCTATGCAGCACAGGCATTTGTATTAGAGGCAGCAGGGAACCTGAATGGTGTGTGGCCCTCCAGGACTGCATTTGGGAGACTCTGCTCTAGGTACTGCCCCTGTTCATGGTGTCTGTGCTCGGTGGGGTAAAAGATAGGTGTATTACCAATGCATATGTCCTCGACACGAAGGGTGTGTCCTTACTATCACTGTTTAGTTGTGGGAAAAATATGTGGACAGGATTGGCAGTAGCCCCAGCTGGGCTTTGAACCTGTGATCTTCTGTTCTTGCATACACTGTCTGTGTGCACTGCACCACCATGTAGCCACAGATTGGCTGAATTCCCTGGGAAGTCCATGACTGTACATCCGACAGGGCCTGTCTGTTGCAGTGGATGGTGCCAGCCTGCACATGGTAGGCCACTGTCTGCTGTGGCTAGCAGCCACTGCCCCCGCCACCACCTGTACCCTTCCGCCAACATGCTGGCATGTCCTTATCTTGGAAAAGCATGTGACCTGATTGAGTTGTGGCACTCCAGGACTGCATTTTGGGGACTCGGCTGTCGGTAATGCCCATTGTTATGGTGTGTGTGCGGTGTTAGGTAAAATACAGGTGTTGGAACCATGCTTATGTTCTCTGCAATAACGGAGTGTCTTTACTATCTCTGTTTAGTGGTGGGTAAAATATGGGGACTGGGTTGGCAGGAGCCCCAGCTGGGATTTGAACCTATGCCCCTCTGGTCCTAGTGGTACTGGCTCTGTCTGCTGCACCACACTGTGGCCACAGAGATAGTGCAGTCCCTGGGGATGGGAAACCTGGCCGGCAGAATCCTAAACCCTGCTCTGCACATTTGTACTGTGGGCTCATTCACCTTGTCTGGGGGCAAACGTGTAAATACACCCCGCAAATGACCGCGAAAAAAGGGGGAAAAAAGATAACCAAGCTGGGCAACAGTGATATTAATGGGCAACCATAAAAAACACTCCCAGGAAAGCTCCCAAAAAAGGAAATGATTTTTGGAAGGGTCTCCGCTCTGTAGACCCTTCCAAACATCATTTCTTTTTTTGGGGGCTTTCCTGGGAGTGTTTTGTGTTGTTGCCCATTAATATCACTGTTGCCCAGCTGACTTACGCTTTTTAGTAATTTTGTTGTGGTCATTTTCTATTTTTATTTGCACTTTTGTTCTGTGCACATGTATCACACTGCTCACGTTTTTCAGGTTTCCCCAGTTTTCCTGTACATTGCTGACGGAAATGGTTTCTCTTCCCTTTAAATGCACTCTACCGCGAGTGTTTCACTCGTGGTAGTTTTTGCTTGTAAATTCGGCCCCGCTGATGTTCGGGGAGCCTCTCCCCTCCCCTTCCCCGCCCATTAACCCCGTCTCTCTGCCCCTCGGGAGCCTTCCTCCGCCCTTTCCACGCCTCTATCGGACATTTGCGGGCCGCGTACTTGTGCGTGCCCGTTAGTGCGGCGCGCAAGTGTGCGTGGGCCCATTAGTGTGACGCGCAAGTGTGCGGGGCACTTAAGAGCACTTAAGTGCATCATTGCCGTGCGCTATTGTGCGGTGCGCAATTGTGCGGTGTTTAGTAAACATACCCCAAAGTCTTCAAAGCTAAATATAGCAGGGGACTGTTTAAATACCAAAATTCAAAAACCAAATACACAATTGTATTGTACACCACCCTACAAAAGCTTTCATTTCGCCATAATATGGCTTCTTCAGGGGTAAAAATATTATAGTACGACAAAAGCTATTTAGATTCCTATCTTCCCCGCCATCCAAAAAAGATGGTGTGTGATGCACTATTTATCACAGACCAACATCCAGTCACAACCAAATTAATCAATAACGTCACTCCATACCAATCAAGAACAACACATTCAGTCACACAACTCACTCAATAAAGAAGAGGGTAAGCTGAAGCTCCACAGGTACACATGACCAAAACCACTAAATCCTACTGGTTATAAAGAACTTTTCTCATGAAAAAGTATGATCTTCAAAAAAACAAAGCCCATTCGATCTTGTCATTCAAGCCATTTGGGTATAAAGTGTTCAAAGTGAAAATCCAACGCTGTTCCTTTTGTAACAATAATCTATTACGATCGCCCCTCCTAACATTTTGAGGAACATGCTCTAATACAGTACATCATAAATCTTCAAAGCAGTGCTGCAAATCTGTGCAATGCTGTACTAGTGGCGTGTCCATCCGAACTTTAAAGTCATTACTGCCTATGGTGATTTTGGGTTAGAGTGGTTTTTGAGATTAAATTTACTGATTCTTTGTAGTTTTGGCATTGAGAGCTTGTATTTTTTGTGGCTTTGTGTTTAGCTCTTATTCAGCTGTTTTTGGTGTTTTACAGCCTAGTAAACCATGTAAATGTCTTAGATGGGGATATTCAATGGCATATACATGGGTTGGGCCCTTGAATATCCCCATCTATGATCCCTACGTGCCCCGATGCTATCTGGCTAGCATCGGGGAGCATTCCAGAGGTGGAGTGGAAGCATGGGCATGAGATAACCAGGCAGCAGCAATATTGCATGCTGCTAGGTTAGTGCTCTGCACCGAAAAAATAGGCAAGGAAAACCCTCACCTATCTTTACTGTGCAGGAGCTAACTAGGCAGCATGCAATATTGCTGCTGCCCCATTAGCTTTGGTGGCTATTGGGCTATGTGGCAATTCAATGCTGGGGCTGCATATGACCCCGGCACTGAATATCCGGGTTTAAGGGTTAGAGGGCAGAGCTATACGCCAATGTGGCGCATAGCCGTCTCATTTGAATATCAAACCCAATACTCCTGCTTAGTGACTGCCTGTTTTAATAGCTATTGTATATTACATTTTAACATTAGATCATAAGAAATGCATACTGGGTCAGACCAAGATCCATCAAGCTCAATATCCTGTTTTCAATAGTGGCCAATCCAGGTCACAAGTACCTGGTAGGTTTCCAAAAAGATACAAAGGTCAAAGGTTCCACAATGCTTGTCCCAGGGTAAACAGACGATTTCCCGGGTGATAAGATAACATAAGATCCTCTTTAATAATGGTTTATTATTATTGGAACTTGTCCAAACCATTTTTAAACCCAGCTACAATAAAAGCTTTTACTATAACTTCCTTTACTGAATTCCAGAGTTTGATTATATGTTGAGTGAAAAAAATACTTTTTTCTTGTTAGTCTTTGTAATTACATTGTTATATTACAGTTTTATATTTAATGTAAACTGCCATGAAGGACAAATGCTGTTCAGATGGTAATATAACAAATTTATTTATTTATTTATTTTATTTAACATTTCTTTTATACCGCGCTATTACAATCAGTGCGGTGTACATTGAACAAGAACACACTACTATGCATACAAGTAACATTGAGTTTACAATGAACAGGGAAATTCAACAAGGGACAACCGGGAGAACTATGTACAGGTTAACTTAATGCTATATACAATATTATAAACTCGTTTGGATATTGCATGTGCTTTTCGGGTGGTTCGCCATAGGACTAGAGAGAAGGTTGACCAACTAGCCCTTTTCTGGTTGTATTGAGGTGCTAGTTTTGCTAATGTCTAGGTTGTCTTCTGGGTAGCATTTTGTGAACAAATGGTATTTCAATGCTTTTCTGAATAGGATTAGGCTTTTGATAGCACGGATTTCGTGGGGAAGCGCATTCCAGTTTAAAGGAGCAAATAAGGAGAAGGCCCTGTTGGAGGTGGCCTTAGTGCACTTCGTTATCATTTTAGGGACTATTAAGGTGTTCATTGAAGTGGGTCTCCTTTTTCTATTTTCCAGGGTGGCGTGAATAAGCTTGCTGATTGGCATAGGGGGGTGGTTATTTAGGGCCTTGAAGGTAAGGACTAAAGACTTATACTGGAGTCTGGCATGTAAAGGTAACCAGTGAAGATCTTTCATGATGGGTGTTATATGGTCAGATCTTGACGAGCCGGAGAGGACTCTAGCAGCTGTGTTCATAGCTAGGCGGAGCGGATTTAAAGTTGATTGAGGGAGACCATGGAGGATGATGTTGGCAAAATCCAGGTGTGGGAGGACTAATGCCTGGAAGGTTGTTCGGAAGTCGGTGGGATCTAGTAGGGGGCGGAGATGACGTAACGTTTTGATCTTATGATATATGGTCTTTGTGACGTTCTTCACATGTGTTGTCATATCCAGGTGCTGGTCCAATGTGATTCCGAGATAACGGATTGTAGCTTTTGATTTCAACTCTACGTTGTTGACGAGTAGTGATGGGGGAGGTATGAACTTGCGGTTCCTCGTGATGAAAAGAACGTCAGTTTTGCTATGGTTAATCCGAAGGTTTTGTGATAGCAACCATTCGGCTACAGCTTCAAAGCAGTTAATTATTGGTGAGAATACTGGATGGTCAATTGCGAACGGCATGTATAGGAGGATGTCATCTGCGTAAGCGAGGCATTGTACGTTAAAGGATCTGATCAAGTCACATATCGGCTGCATGTAGATATTGAACATCAGTGCCGATAAGGACGATCCTTGGGGTACTCCCTGTGATTGCAGGAATGGTTCTGAGGATGTGAGGCCTGTTTTTACTTGTTGCCACCTGTTAGATAGGTAGGATTTACACCATTCAAGTGCTGTGCTTTGAATCCCCTTATCTTTCAAGCGTTGTAGGAGTATGTCATGACTCACAGAGTCGAAGGCGGCGGAGATGTCCAGGAAGATGAGGACGAATCCCTGTTGTATGTTATTTATTCCTGTTACCAAAACATTGAATAGGGTTGTAAGGACTGTGTCGACTCCATGTGCTTCCCTGAAGCCGTGTTGAGATGGATCTAGTGGTGCTTCAGTGTCGATATGATGCTGGATTTGTTGTTGGGCGGCTTTCTCAATGATTTTTGCAAGCTATGGGATGCTCGAGATAGGTCTGAAAGATTCAACCTTGGATGGGTCAAGCCTGCTGTTCTTCAGTAGGGGCCTGATGGAAGTGTGTTTCAGACTCTGCGGGAATGAACCTGATGAGAAGGATTGGTTCAGTATTTTGCTCAATATTTGACTGAGGTCATGTCGCAGGTCCTTGATCCAGCTGGCTGGGCAGGGGTCATTAGGAGCTGTGCTGGGATTGATAGAGGCAATAATGTTCACAATCTCTCTATTTGATACAGTAGAGAAGTTGTGTAGTGGCATTACAAGGGATGCCTTAGGTGAGGTGGAAGCATTATTGACATTTATGTTTGTGTTGGTTTTAATCATCTTTGATTGCAGGTAGTTTGCGTAGTCCTGCGGCTGAGGCATAGGGGTTTGGGCTGAAACTGGTTCACCTGTTATTGATTTTACTATACTGAACAGTGCATGTGGTTAAATAAATAAATAAAGCAGACAAGGATTTATGAAGTCAGTCTAAGCATACAATTTTAGCCATAGGTGTTAAGCAGCTTATATCAAATAAACCTCCTGAATCAATGACACAGAAGTGAACTGTGATCAGAAAGTCATTGAAAAAATAAACCATTAGCTACCACTGGTGACTTTTTTTTCAAAAACCTAACACACCAACCCGAGCAGTAGGGATGGCAACCCTCCCCTCACCATCGGGAAAACTCTTTTATTCAGGTGAGCCTCAGCACACCATATTATAAAATAGTGCTACACACTATTGTAAAGGCGATTCATGTCCTCCACCAACATCACATTGTCAATATCACCACTTAGCTTGAATGAAGGCGATTCATTTCTTCCACCACTATCTGGTTGTCAAAATCATGACATGCATGTTTCGGACCCCACTTGGGCCCTGTGTCAAGTGGTCCTGTTAAACAAACAAAGTGACCTAATGTTCAATGTACATTAAACAGGGATATTGATAACTTGGATTTTTCTGAGGCAATGGAGGGTTAAGTGACTTGCCCAAGGCGTGCTGGTGGGAATTAAACCCTGGTTTCTGGGTTCCCATGCCAGTGCTCTATCCATTAGGCTACTCCTCCACTCTGTTAACTAGATCAGCCAAGATCAAAGTACAGTATGTCTCACAAGACGTGGCATGGGAGGAGTGAGGGCATCTAAACCAGAGGATAGTAAAGTGTTATAGGAAGAAACTGCCTCTTCGACAAGTTCAGATGACACAGTGGATGAGAGAGAAGATGAGACAGCAATAGAGAAAGCTGAAGGTTCAATAGACTGAAGATCACTAAATGTATTGATGCAAGTTGAACGAGATGGTGGTGGTGTGTTGTTAAGAGTACCATCCAGCATACACTCCTCTCAGCTGTTCACAGCAACACTCATAACCATATAAACTCCCACCCACACCATTCCCTTGTCAACTGCCCTCCAAACAAAAACACAGTTACTGCAGTACATACTGATCAATGCCAGTTCAGTGAGAAACAAAATTCATACTACTACGGACCGACTAGGGGAAGGGGACAGAAGGGGAAGGCGATGGCAGTGGGGGTGTACTATCGAACGCCTGGCCAGAATGAACAAATGGATGATGAAATGCTCAAAGAAATCAAGGAAGCTAACAAAAGTCACAACAGAGTTGTAATAATGGGTGATTTCAATTACCCCGGTATCGACTGGGTCAGTGTCACGGCAGGACATGTTAGGGAGATAAAGTTTCTAGATGAAATAAATGACTGCTTCTTGGAGCAGCTGGTTCATGAACCGACCAGAGGGGAAGTCATATTGGACCTAGTCCTTAGTGGAACACCAGATCTGGTGCAAGAAATAAGGGTGTTGGGACCACTTGGCAATAGTTATCATAGCATGATCGTGTTAGATTTAATTAGTGGAGGAGGGATAGTAAAGAAATCCACAGTACTACCTTTAAACTTTCGAAAGGGAGACTATGATAAAATGAGGAATATAGTTAAGAAAAAACTAAAAGGAGCGATTGCAAAGGTTAAAGACTTACATCAAGCTTGGGTGTTGTTTAAAAATACTATCCTGGAAGCCCAGACCAGCTGTATTCCACGCATTAAGAAAAGTGGAAGAAAGTCCAAAAAACTGCCAGCATGGTTTAAAGGTGAGGTCAGAGAGGCTGTTGCTGCCAAAAAAGCATCTTTCAGGAAATGGAAAAAAAGAGCCAAGTGACGAAAAGTGGAAACAGCACAAGCACTGGCAAGTTAAATGCAAAGCATTGATAAGGCTGGCAAAGCGAGAATTTGAGAAGGAACTTGCTACGGAAGCAAAAACACGAAATAAAGACTTTTTCAAGTACATTCATAGCAAAAGGCCTGTGAAAGAGTCAATTGGACCATTAGATGATAGAGGGGTAAAAGGGGCAGTAAGAGGAGACAAGGCTATAGCAGAGAGACTGAATGAATTCTTTGCTTTGGTCTTTACTGAGGAAGATGTAGGGATGTTACCCAAGACTGAAGTGGCCTTTAAAGGTGATACTGTAGAGGAATTGAGAGAAATATCGTTACATTGGGAAGATGTATTACAACTATTTGATAAACTGAATAGTAGCAAATCACCTGGACCGGATAGTATACATCCAAGGGTGTTGAAAGAACTGAAATATGAGATTGCAGACCTGCTATTAGTAATCTGTGAATTTTCATTAAAATCATCTGTAATACCTGAAGATTGGAGGGTCGCCAATGTAACGCCAATTTTTAAAAAAGGTTCCAGGGGTGATCTGGGAAATTACAGACCGGTGAGCCTGACATCAGTACTGGGGAAAATGGTAGAAACCATCATAAAGAACAAAATTGCACAGCATGTAGACAGTCATGGCCTAATAGGAGACAGCCAACATGGCTTTAGACAAGGAAGATCTTGTCTTACTAATCTGATATGTTTTTTTGAAGGTGTGAATAAACAGGTAGACAAAGGTGAGTTGGTTGATATAGTGTATCTGGACTTTCAGAAAGCCTTTGACAAGGTCCCTCATCAGAGACTTTTGGCAAAACTAAAAAGTCATGGGATAGGAGGCAGTGTACTATTGTGGACCGGGAACTGGTTAAAAGATAGAAAGCAGAGGGGAGGGCAAATTGGCCAATTTTCCCAATGGATAAAGGTGAATAGTGGAGTACCCCAGGGATCTGTACTGGGTCTGCTACTTTTTGACATATTCATAAATGACCTGGAAAAGGGAATAACTAGAGAGGTTAGCAAATTTGCAGACGACACAAAACTGTTTAAAGTTGTTAAAACCCAAGAGGACTGTGGAAAACTACAGGAGGATCTAGATAAATTGGAAGACTGGACATCCAAATGGCAGATGAAATTTAATGTGGACAAGTGCAAAGTTATGCACCTAAGAAAGAACAACCCACACTATGGTTACACAATGCAAGATTCCACATTGGGAACCACCACCCAGGAAAAAGATTTAGGAGTCATCATGGATAACATGTTAAAACCCTCTGCCCAGTGTGCAGCGGCGGTCAAGAAAGCAAATGGAATGCTAGGTATCATAAGGAAAGGAATGGAAAATAAAACAAAGGATATTATAATGCCTCTGTATCATTCCATGGTACGACCGCACCTTGAATATTGTGTGCAATTCTGGTCGCTGTACCTTAAAAAGGATATAGTGTTATTAGAAAAGGTACAGAGAAGAGCCACCAAAATGGTAAAGGGGATGGAAGGCTACTCCTATGAAGAGAGGCTACAAAGGTTAGGGCTCTTCAACCTGGAAAAGAGACGGCTGAGGGGAGATATGATAGAGGTCTATAAATTAATGAATGGAGTGGAACGGGTAAATGTAGATCGATTGTTTACGCTGTCAGAATATAGAAAGACTAGGGGACATGTAATGAAGCTACAGGGTAAACTATTTAAGACAAATAAGAGAAAATATTTTTTCACTCAACGTGTAATCAAACTCTGGAATTTGTAGTAAGAGGATGTAGTAAGAGCTGTTAGTGTAGCTGGGTTTAAAAAGGGTTTGGACAAGTTCCTGGAGGAAAGGTCCATAACCCATTATTAAAAAGGGACCCAGGATATCAATGCTTGACCCAATACAAGCATTGTGGAACCTGTGTCTTTTGGGGATACTGCTAGGTATGTATGACCTAGATTGGCCACTATTGGAAACAGGATACTGGGCTTGATGGACCTTGGTCTGACCCAGTATGGCATATCTTATGTTCTTATGTTCTTATGACTCACAGAATGCCTGCTAGACATACTAGGAATTACGAAAACTTGGCTCTCAGAAACAGATAATGTCCTACTCAATCAACTTTAAGCAGAAGGTTACTCACTATTCCAATGCCCATGAAATAACCAGAGAGGAGGAGAGGTATGGCTAATAACCAAGACAAACCTCCATTTTCACCCCTTATCATCCAGAAGCACCAATGAAATAGACTCAATCACAATCACGAACAACCATCTGCCTCAACTATAAAACTCCCTCCTCTTCCTCCAATGACCTATCTGGCATAATAGACCACATCACTGAAAACTCCAACACCAAGAAGGACCTTCTTAACCTAGGAGACTTCAACCTCCCCTTCCTACCTACCAATGTGGCAGACACCTTCCTCTCAGCCATGGAATCAATGGACTTCACTCAAAATGTAATATCCCCTACACATATCAATGGCAACACCCTTGACCTAATCTTCTCTTCCATTCTCCCAATCCATACCATCCCCCCAAACACACTTCAAACCTATCCAATACCATGGTCTGACCACAGTCTCATCACTTTCTCTCTTCTCCTAAAATTCCCAATAATCCAGACTGAACAACTACTGACAGCATGATGGTTCAGACAGTTTAACAAGGAAGTCTTCTTGGAGTACACCTCAAGAAACATAAAGATGGATACATCAAATACAACAATACTGACAGACACCTGGAACAAAGTGCTTGGAGATGCAGCTAAAATACCACCCAATCAACAAAACTAACCAAAAAATACCACACCCCCAAAACGCCTTGGCATTTTTGTACTCTGCAACAACTAAAAAACAAACTAAGGCAACTAGAATGGAAATGGCGTAAAACCACACAGATTAAAGACCGCAACAAATAACTAACAATACATCAGAATTACCATACAGCCACAGATAAGGCCAAGAAGGACTATCACACTAAGATCCTCAATACCTATGAGAATTATTTGACATAGTCAAGTGCACTGTTCCCTCTAAGCTGTGCGCGTGTGCGCGCGCACACACCTCGCCGAGCGAGCGCACATACTTTACAACAGAGCGCACAAAAATTATGGCTCTGATTCTGATAGAAAACAACAGAGACGTCTTAAAATTTAAAAGTTATGATTGTAATTACTAGAAATTTCCCGCTTCATTTAGTGATCATCTATTTTCATTTAATTTGATTAAAATCATTGTGGTGTACATACTGTATTCTGACGTGTAGTCAAATTTTAAAGTATATAAATCTGAGTGTCGTTATGTGGCACACAAAAATTTAACCTTCCTTCAGCTGATATTTTATGCGCACACAGCCTACAAAAAATTAGAGGGAACACTGGTCAAGTGCCTCACACAACCACCCATCAACCACATCCAATTTCCTGCTGTCAACCACCAACAACTAGCTACTCACTAGAAGCAACTACACCCCCACCAAGACCTCACCATCTCATTTTCTACCACCATTCCACCTGGCATCACCTACTCGTCATTCTTTTGAAAGATCACTAGCAAAGAGATCGAAAATATTCTAGCAATGCTCAACACCTCCACTTCACCACTTCACCCATGCCAGCTAACTGAATTAAAGCTTCAAAGATCGAACTCAGCCCATTCCTCACCAAACTAACAAACAAAACTCTACAACAAGGAATAATGCCAAACTGTCTCAAGCTTTCCTTTATCTGCCAAACTTAAAGAAGCCAAACTTCGACCCGTCAGACCCATCACCAGTCTCCCCTTCCTAGCAAAAGTCTTTGAGAAAACCGTACAATTCCAATTTCAAGACCACATTGATGAGAACTGTTTACTTGATACACAACAGCACGGTTTCCTTCCATTGCATGGAGTGGAAACTCTAATGACGTCACTTATCAACACTCTAACCTCAGGAATAAAAGACTGCTCACAAGTCTACCTAATGGTATTCCTGGACATCTCCACAGTATTCGATACAGTCAACCATGGCAGGCTCCTCCAGCACCTACAGTCATATGGCATCCAAGATACTGTTTTCAAATGGTTTGAGTCCTACCTCACTAACAGACACCTACAGATAAAACTGGGCACGAGCACCTCCAAACTATACCAACAAACACAAGGTGTACCTCAAGGTTCCACACTCTCCGCACCTCTCTTCAACCGATATCTCCAACCCATCTGCTCAATCATTAAAAACCAAACCACAAGATCCACTTCCACATATATGCCAATGACATCATGCTATATTGTCCACTACACACTAAGCATAAGAACATAAGATATGCCATACTGGGTCAGACCAAGGTCCATCAAGCCCAGTATTCTGTTTCCAACAGTGGCCAATCTAGGTCATACGTACCTAGCAGTTTCCCCAAGGGACACAGGTTCCACAATGCTTGTATTGGTTCAAGCATTGATATCCTGGGTCCCTTCTTAATAATGGTTTATGGACCTTTCCTCCAGGAACTTGTCCAAACCTCTTTTAAACCCAGCTACACTAACAGCCTTTACTACATCCTCCGGTAACAAATTCCAGCGTTTGATTACACGTTGAGTGAAAAAATATTTTCTTTTATTAGTCTTAAATAGTTTACCCTGTAGCTTCATTGCATGTCCCCTAGTCTTTCTATATTCTGATAAGGTAAACAATCGATTTACGTTTACCCGTTCCACTCCGTTCATTAATTTATAGACTTCTATCATATCTCCCCTCAGCCGTCTCTTTTCCAGGTTAAAGAGCCCCAACCTTTTTAGCCTTTCTTCATAGGAGTAGCCTTCCATCCCCTTTACCATTTTGGTGGCTCTTCTCTGAACCTTTTCTAAAATTGCTATATCCTTTTTAAGATATGGCGACCAGAATTGCACACAATATTCAAGGTGCGGTCTCACCATGGAACGATATAGAGGCATTATAATATCTTTTGTTTTATTTTCCATTCCTTTCCTTATCATACCTAGCATTCTATTTGCTCTCTTGGCCGCCGCTGCACACTGGGCCGAGGGTTTTAACATGGTATCCACAAGGACGCCTAAATCTTTTTCTTGGGTGGTGGTTCCTAATGTGGAACCTTGCATCGTGTAACCATAGTTTGGGTTGTTCTTCCCTAGGTGCATAACCTTGCACTTCTCCACATTAAATTTCATCTGCCATTTTGATGCCCAGTCTTCCAATTTATCAAGATCCTCTTGCAATTTTCCACAATCCTCCTGGGTTTTAACAACTTTAAATAGTTTTGTGTCATCAGCAAATTTGATAACCTCACTCGTTATTCCACTTTCCAGGTCATTTATGAATATGTCAAAAAGCAGCGGACCCAGCACAGATCCCTGTGGTACACCACTATTCACCTTTCTCCATTGGGAAAATTGGCCATTTAGCCCTACCCTCTGCTTTCTATCTTTTAACCAGTTCCTGATCCACAGTAGTACACTGCCTCCTATCCCATGACTCTTTAGTTTTGCCAAAAGTCTCTCATGAGGGACCTTGTCAAAGGCTTTCTGAAAGTCCAGATACACAATATCAACCGACTCACCTTTGTCCACCTGTTTATTCACTCCTTCAAAAAACATAACAGATTAGTAAGACAAGATCTTCCTTGTCTAAAGCCATGTTGGCTGTCTCCCATTAGGTCATGACTATCTATATGCTGAGTAATTTTATTCTTTATGATGGTTTCTACCATTTTTCCCGGTACTGATGTCAGGCTCACCGGTCTGTAGTTTCCCGGATCACCCCTCGAACCCTTTTTAAAAATTGGTGTTACATTGGCGATCCTCCAATCCTCAGGTATTAGAGATGATTTTAATGATAGTTCACAGATTACTGATAGCAGGTCTGCAATCTCAAATTTCAGTTCTTTCAACACCCTTGGATGTATACCATCCGGCCCAGGTGATTTGCTGCTCTTCAGTTTATCTAATAGTTGTAGGACATCTTCCCGATGTATCGATATTTCCTTCAATTCTTCCACACCTTTAAATACCACTTCAGTCGTGGGTAACATCCCTACATCTTCCTCAGTAAAGACCGAAGCAAAGAATTCATTCAGTCTCTCCGCTATCGCCTTGTCGCCTCTTAGTGCTCCTTTAACCCCTTTATCATCTAATGGACCAACTGACTCTCTCACGGGTTTTTTGCTACGAATGTACTTGAAAAGGTCTTTATTTCGCGTTTTTGCTTCTGCAGCAAGCTTCTTCTCAAATTCTCTCTTTGCCTGCCTTATCAATGCCTTGCATTTGACTTGCCAGTGCTTGTGCTGTTTCCAGGTTTCATCATTTGGCTCTTTTTTCCATTTCTTGAAAGATGCTTTTTTGGCAACAACAGCCTCTCTGACCTCAGCTTTAAACCATGCTGGCAATTTTTTGGACTTCCTTCCACTTTTCTTAAAGCGTGGAATACAGCTGGTCTGGGCTTCCAAGATAGTATTTTCAACAACACCCAAGCTTGATGTACGTCTTTAACCTTTGCAACTGCTCCTTTTAGTTTTTTCTTAACTGTTTTCCTCATTCTATCATAGTCTCCCTTTCGAAAGTTAAAGGGTAGTACTGTGGATTTCCTTACTATCCCTCCTCCACTAATTAAATCAAAGGCGATCATGCTATGATCACTATTGCCAAGTGGCCCCAACACCCTTATCTCTTGCACTACATCTGGTGTTCCACTAAGGACTAGGTCTAATATTGCTTCCCCTCTGGTCGGTTCATGAACCAGCTGCTCCAAGAAGCAGTCATTTATTTCATCTAGGAACTTTATCTCCCTAGCATGTCCTGTTGTGACACTGACCCAGTCGATGCCGGGGTAATTGAAATCACCCATTATTATTACTGCACTGTAACTTTTGCTAGCTTCCTTGATTTCTTTGAGCATTTCATCATCCATTTGTTCATTCTGGCCAGGCGGACGATAGTACACCCCCACTGCCATCGCCTTCCCCTTTTTACATGGAATTTCAATCCATAGAGATTCTACAGCAAATTTTGTTTCTTGCAAAACTTTAATCCTTTCTGACTCAATGCCCTCTCTAACATAGAGCGCAACCCCTCCACCAATTTGATCAGCTCTATCATTTCGATATAGTTTGTACCCAGGTATCACAGTGTCCCACTGGTTGTCCTCCTTCCACCATGTCTCTGATATTCCAATCATATCTAACCTCTCGTTTAGTGCTATATATTCTAACTCTCCCATCTTGTTTTGTAGACTTCTAGCATTTGCATACAAGCATTTTAGAGACTGTATTTTATTCATATTAATTTGGCTATTGGTAGACATGGGTAATTTGGGATCTTTAAGTTCTGTCTGCTCCATACTCGAGGGCATTTGGGCTACTTTACTCTTTTTTGGAACCTCTCTGCTTTTTGTAGTATCCTTCAAGGATACATTCTTCCGAACCATGCACTCTTGGGCGACTGTCGGCTTTCCCCTATTATCTAGTTTAAAAGCTGCTCTATCTCCTTTTTAAAGGTTAATGCCAGCAGCCTGGTTCCATCCCGGTTAAGGTGAAGCCCATCCCTTCGGAAGAGCCCCTCCTTTCCCCAGAATGTTCCCCAGTTCCTAACAAATCCGAACCCCTCATCTCTGCACCATTGTCTCATCCACGCATTGAGACTCCGGAGCTCTGCCTGCCTATTGGGTCCTGCGCGTGGAACGGGAAGCATTTCGGAGAACGCTACCCTGGAAGTTCTGGATTTCAACTTCCTACCTAAAAGCCTAAATTTAGCTTCCAGAACCTCCCTACCACATTTTCCTATGTCATATGTAAGCAACCATCATACACACGAATTCAGGACTCCTTCAAAGACATCTCCAACTGGCTCACAGCGAACAACCTATCAATAAATTACAAAAAGACAGAAGCTATGTTTAATACAAGGGACTCCTCATTCACCCTACCAACCACAATCACACTAAACAACACCCAGATAAATGTTAGACCAGAGATAAAATACCTAGGGATAATGATTGACTAACTGTCCTTCAAAAATCATGTAACAAAAACAGCCAACACAATTTACTTCAAAACTAAGACCCTGCAACAACTCCATCCCCTCCTTGAACCAGAAGACTTCCACTCAGCACTCCAAGCTTTCACTCTCCTTTATGCTAACTACTGCAACAATATCTACCAGGGCCTACCACAGGCTATCCTCCTCCCCCTCCAATCTGCACTCCACACAGCTGCACGTACAATCCAGAGTGCCACTAAACATAACCACATTACCGTCATCCTAATACAGCTCCCCTGGCTGCCCCTCCCTAACAGAATTAAATAAAAGATCTTGCTCCTAACGCACAAAGCACTACACTCATACTCAGCCACTCTCCTACAATCCTTCCTTCAGAGGTTCACTACAAACAGACCACGAAGATTTGCTACACCAACAAGCTCAAAATACCACAATCTAAAACAAAGTTTAACCAGCAAATTCGTCAAAAAGCATTTGAACTCTGTGCACCATCCCTTTGGAACTCTTTGTCTGACACAATAAGGAACATCACCGACCTTCCCTCGTCCCACAAACACTTAAAAACCCACTTATTCCCGATCACTTTGGACCCACCACTTAACCTGCCCTCTTCTCAAGTCACTTCACTGGCTCCCTATCCATTTCAAACTTCTCCTGTTGATCTATAAGTGCATTCACTCTGCAGCTCCTCACCACCTTTTTTCTCTTAACTCTCCTTACACCCTCCCTCGGGAACTCTGCTCTTCTGGCAAATTGCTTCTATCTATGTCCCTCTCTTCTACTGCGAACTCCAGAGTTCGCTCCTTTCACCTTACTGCACTTACGGCTGGAACAAACTACCTATGTCTGTACGCCAGGCGCCTTCTCTGACCCTTTTCAAATCTAGGCTGAAAACTCACCTCTTCGCTGCTGCTTTTGGATCTTGACTCACCTGATCTCCTTGTTTCTTTACCATTCCTCCTAGATGTATCCCTGTCTACACCTTCTGTGTTGTCTGTCTTGACTAGATTGCAAGCTCTGATGAGCAGGGACTGTGTACATCTTGTAGAGCTATACAAATGCTCAGTAGTAGTAGTAGTAGTAGTAGTAAATAACACCAACAAGACAGGCACGCACATGACAGAACCTGCACCTGTAAATAATTAAAGAATATACCGCTAGGTATAGCTATCTTAATTGTGTATAATTTAATGTTTGCAAATAGTTGGCTAATATGCATATTATATATATTATGGGCGGCATTTTCGAAGGCATTTACATGGGTAACTGCCCTAGTTAGCTATATAAATGCCTTATCCGGGATTTCCGAAAGGCACCTACATGGGTAGTGCCCTTTGAAAATCACAGATAAGTCTTTAACGCACCCAGAAATTATGCGGTTAGCATCGGGGCACGTTAGGGGCTTTCCGGGATGGAGCGGGGGCAGAGAAAAGGGCTAAATGAATAGCACTGATTTTTGATTCTGCTCACTTAGCCCTCTGCGCCTTAAAGATAGGCAGGGTTTTTCCTTGCCTATCTTTCAGGTGCATAGCACTGTCCAAATGAAAATCGGGCCCTATGTATTTAGTGAGTTATCTGTTATGAAAATCCTGTTGACTGTTAACTAAAATGTTTATTCTGTTCTATGTATCTAAGATGTTTATCTGTTCCATGTAACTAATGTTCTGACCTTGTGAAAAGCAGTATATAAACCTAGTTAAGTAAATAAATAAAAATAAAATGTAGAATGCCACCGTTTCAGGGATCCAGAGGGCAGTACTTTTGAAGGAGCATCTCTGAACCATTACAATCATAGCTGAGCTCTGGGTAAAATATCATAACCACTATAGGAAGTTATGAGTACTTATGATATTCCCCTTCTCTCTTCTCAGAATATACAATCATGAGGTTCTTGGAGAGCATAGCAGAAGCTCTACGGCAGAACCTATTCAAAAACTGAAAGTTGCTCAGGTAATTAAAGTGATTATTAGAGATGATAAAGTGTTTGTAGTGCTATTCACAAAGAAACATCTTTAAAAACATTGGACCTGATATTCAAAGCTATTAACACGATGAGCAGAGTTGCTAACATGGTCAGTGCCGCAAGAATATCTGTGATTGCTGGCTCTACACAACCGAGGCTAAATGCTTAGCATCAGGGCACGTCGGGGGGCGTTCCAGGGTGGAACATAGACAGTACCGATCGCTAACCAGAAGGTGTCGATATTGAGCCACTACTTGGTTAGCGATATGTGGAGAAAGCCAAGCACAGGAAACCCTGGTCTATTTTCCCCTGCATATTGTTAACCAGCTAGCAGCTCAATATTGGCGCTGCCTGGTTGGCGATTGGCCTATGTGGTGACATCAGATATTCAATGTCAGGGCTGGATATGACCCCAGCATTGACTATCTGGGCTAAATATTCATTACCAGTGGCTAGTCATGTTAGCAGCACTAGCTGCCAGTGCTGAATTTTGGGCCAATTATTATTTTTGCTATATATCAATGTTTGTTTTTGGGATCCTGCCACCTATTTATGACCTAGATTGGCCACTGTTAGAAAGAGAATACTGGACTCGAACCTCTGCTGTGACCTTGGGTGACAATTCTTATGTTTTTACATGTCCTCAGTTATTTCTTCACCAGGCCTGCACAGTCGTCTGTGTAATGTAAACAGATCGCGGGTCCGAGAGAGAGCACACGCACCCACGGGCGAGTAGCAGAAACACAAGGAGCAGATGCACCACAATAATAGAGGTGGCACCTGGCAATAATAGGGCAGTGGTGATATTCAGTTGCTGCTTGCTTATCGCAACGTGGTGGCACTTTAAGGGCTGGACTAATTTTCACCACAGAAGCCAACCAGACGGTGGTTGAATATTGCCGCTACCCAGTCATCTTCATCATTATCCAGCTGACCCAGATATTCAATGCTGGGCTCTGATATTGAATATCCAGGTCTAACGTTCAGCGGTGGCAGCTAGCTGCTTTCGAACAGCTAGCCACCGTTGCTGAATATCGAGCCCTTACTTACTTCCACTTTTTCCAAAACATTTTGCACAGGCTGGATTAGAGGAGAAAAACAAAAATTGCAAGACAAATTTAAGCAACAATCTCTTTTATGAACCATTGCATCAGTAGAATAAATTTAAGTGATGCTAAAAGTAGGAATCTATATACAGCACAAACCACTTTGAATGAATTTGCAAAAGTCTGCGCCAGTCCCGCAGTTTGACGCTGATGCTCATTTTGATCAAAACTACTGTAAAACTGAATTAGGCGGCTTCCTGATATCTAACTTACATAGTGAACATAGTAACGCAGTAAATGAGGCAGATAAAGACCAGCATGATCCATCTAGCGTGCCCAGTGAGATAGCTTGAGTTGTACTCACAGCTTCATACAAGTCACCCCCCTCTATACCTTTGCTTACTTCCTTGTGATTGATGTCACCAAATGGTTACGATTCAAAGCTTGGTTTGACATTTTTAAAATTACATAGATTGGGAAGAGTGGTTGCTCCACCCCATAGACGTATCCTATACACCTTCTATGTGGTTATTTGACCCCTGATGAAGACCTTTGGCCGAAACTTGTAGAGCTGGGTCTCCAATAAAGTTACTTTTACCCACTATCCTGGTAGGCCGTGGTAATTTGCTCTCCGCTGTACCTTTGTTGTTACTCTGTTTTCCATCCTCTTGCTATAAATGGCTCCTCTATGTGTGTCCCGTGCATTTTTGCCCCACCACCTCCATCAAGGAGGCATCAATCACTGTTTCCATGAAAAAGTGTTTCCTGCCATTGCTTTTGAATTTACCTTCTTGAAGCTTCATTTCATGTCCTCTATTTCTGAAAAAGATTGCATTAGATTGCTACCAGAAACTGCAGCTTAGGGGGAAAATGAATCCTGCTCTTCAATTACCCTGCTCTTTCCCAGCTCCTTTGCAAGGGTATTAGGTGCCTAAGTGACCCTTCAACCTCTTACTCTCTCATTAACCTTTAGGGTCCTAAGACTCTCCTGAGATTCTGTGAACTGAGCAATCATGATTACCTGACTACCGCCACATCACAGAACAAATCTATAAAAACACCTAAGTGGACATCATATTTTAAATGTACACCTTTGATTTGTCTAAATATACATAATGAGGTGGATATTCGCATAACTTAGCCAGTTGACTTCAGGGTTTGTATAAACAGGTTTTCTTTAGAAACTTTCTGGTCTGTAGATGGCTTGAAATCTAGCGAGTATCAATATTTAACAGCACTTATCCTGAAAACCAGGTAAGTACCACTGAGAGCGCGGTTCAGTGGCACTTTCTGGATAGTGCTACTGAGCAGCTCCACAGACAGCCTTGGTACTATCCAGATAGTGGCTGGGAGCAGAGACTTGAGTTTTTGGATAGTGGCAATTTTCAGTGCTGCTGTCCAATAAACTATCCAGATAATATGATACAGCAAAATGTTGTCCTACATGCTATCGGGATAAGCTATCCGGATAGTAAAGTAGCAGAATAACGCCGGTCACTCACTGTGCTATCTGCATATCCAGATTTTTTACCTGCACCAGCTGCTGTTTAGAAAACAAACACTGACTGTTGCAAACTCAATATCGGTCCTTCAATGGTTAAGTAACGGAAGAGTGAGGGAAGTGCTGGGAGTGTAGCTAAAAATTAACTAGATAGCATTGATGTTCAGTGCTATCCAGTCAACTAAGTGGTTCTGGGCCGTTGAGTCAATGTTGACTCATGGCATTTAATATTTTCTCTCATTATTACTTCTACTACTATTACTAATCATTTCTATAGTGCTACAAGGCATGCAGCGCTGTGCAGACACATGTTAAAGACGGTCCCTGCTCATCAGAGCTTACAACCTAGTCAACACAGACAACACAACAAGTCAAAATCTTGTCATTTAACTCTAAGTCGGTTAACCTTACTTACTGTATTACAATAACCAGATAAATTTATTGGGTTAATACATTTGTTTTCTGCAGATTAGGTATAGGTACACGGGGCTCATGGTATATATGTCACTAAGCAGAGAACACCCTTTGTTTCCTGCTCCAGCTCTTCCCCTTCTAGGAAGCATTCAGGGAACAGGAAGGAAGAACATGAAACTGACACTGAAGAAGGCAGAGCAAAGAACGGAAGAGCGACTCTGGTCCCTAATCCAGCCCCTCTCTCTTTCCCTGTGGAAATTGTTTGAAAATTGCCTTTCAGCATATAACACAACACAAACATAACGTTGAAAAGTGGTTAAGAACTTAAGAACATAAGAAATGTCATACTGGGTCAGACCAAGGTCCATCAAGCCCAGTATCCTGTTTCCAACAGTGGCCAATCCAGGTCACTGGTGCTGCAATGACAGTGTGTGGCATAGGATGGGAAAACGTGTCCCCCAGCGGAGGCAGAAGTGACAGGATGTGTGCAGAGACAGGAGGACAGAGTAGTAGTGGTGACGTGCAGAATAGGTACAGGAGAGGCAAGTGCAAACAGTCGAAATGTGGGAAAGAGTACCAGTGTAGGTCATGGAGTAGCAGCCTGCACAAGAAGACAGGACTGTACACAGCTGACAGAGGCAGATAACATAGTAACATAGTATATGATGGCAGATAAAGATCAGTATGGTCCATCTAGTCTGCCCAGCAAGGCGGCAAGAGTAGGTGCACTTGCTACCCCGTGCAGGTCATCCCTCCCCATGCCTTTGTTTAGAGGTATACCTACCAATCTGTGTAGGTCACCCCTAATTCTTCAGATATAAGAAATAGTTATGCTTATTTTGATTTTATCCTGTTGCTATAAAGGGATCCAAGGTGTCTGTCCCATGCTATTTTGAATTCTGTCACTGTGTTTGCCCCCACCACTTCCATCAGGAGGGCATTCCAAGCATCTACCACCCTTTCCGTGAAAAAGTATTTCCTGACATTGCCTTTCAATTTACTCCCTTGCAGCTTCATGTTATGCCCTCTAGTTTTACAGTTTCCCCGTCTTTGGAAGAGGTTTGTTTGTTCATTAATACTCTATAAGTATTTAAAGATCTGAATCATATCTCCCCTGTCCCTCCTCTCCTCCAGATTGTACACATGTAGGTCTTCAAGTCTCTTCTCATAAATCTTCTGATGCAGGCTCCAAATCATTTTGGTCGCCTTCCTCTGTACTGTTTCCAGCCTTTTTATATACTTTGCGAGATATGGTCTCCAAACCTGAACACAATATTCCAAGTGAGGCCTCATCAGCGACTTGTACAGTGGCATTAGTACCTCTTCCTTTCTGCTGGTAATTCCTCTTTGTATGCAACCCAGCATCTTTCTGGCTTTTGCCACCGCCAGGTCACACTGTTTCGCCACCTTGAGATAGATTGACTGAAGAACGGATGGCAGCTGAGGAAAGGGTGGTATGGGCTGGCAGCACAGATCTGCAGAGCCCTGACTGTTACAGGCATGCAAATGATCTGAGTAGCACAATCACAAAAAAAGAACATGCAAAAATAAAACTTCTGTCCTCTGCTTACAGGGGCCTGGAACTAACCACTAGGCTACACCTCAACACCTTGTTGCATAGCAATGGCTGGATACAAAGAGACCACAGGTCACCGCCTAAAATGTCTGCTGTGTGTGCTGGTATAGGTTAGTCTCACCAGTATCCATGATGCAGTGCACATGCAGAACAGCAGACTACAGCTAATCACCGAATGGAGAATGTATTTATCCATCACCCCAGCTCAGTAAGCAGCTACAAACCATGCTACTGAGCAGTTTCTGTGGTCACCCTGAGGATGAGGTTGTGCACCCAGCACCGGATCCACGGTACCTGCCCATGCTGCAGGTCCCCATCACTACCAATTGGTGGCATGTATTCCCTGCAGTGTGATGTACTAGTCACCTTGTGTCCTGTTGTATGTGCCAGACTCAGCTGACCTGGGACCCCCGCAGAACAGTGCATTGTTATACCCAGTGTTACAGTGCTGATGCCATGACTACCTACTACCAGGAGGGAGGGGTGTCTAGACCCGCATGGAGTATATATGTGTTATGTAGCAATGCTTACATACTGCTTTTCACTGGGTCAAAGTGGTGTACAGTCAGGTACGGTATAAATTTCTCTTGTCCCCAAAGGGCTCGCAATCTACATAACTTGCCCACAGTCATAAGGGGCCCCTCTGGCCTGAGGTTGCTATGGTCCAGTGGGATTTTAATCCTCGGCCAAAGGTATTATGCCCCAACCTGTAGGCCACCCCTGTTACTAAGGCCCTAATAGTAGTACTGGGAGTTGACCTGGAAGAATTCACTTCCCAACCAGCTAGATCTAACATTCACCCGCAGCAAGAACAGACAGACTGCACCTGCTGGGTATCCCCACCATGCACATACTAACTGCAGATAGTCTGCATTGCATGTGCACACAGGCTTGTGATATATGGGACAGACACCCAGCAGTCGGTTCAGTGATTGGGCCCTCAGAACAGGAAGTATACCCATATCACTAGAGACAGACACTATACAGCACTATGTGGGTACATAGCCATGCCATGGTCACTGCCCAGTCAGAGTGAGAGTGTCCTCCCAGCATGATATGCTGTGGCCACCCGGTCCATGCAGGTGGTGGTCAGGCACTACGATGTCCCAGCCATTGCCCTACCCCTGATGCAGACGCATCCTGCTCAATCCGTCCTGTCCGGGCCATACCCACAGTACTTTGCTCCTTATCATGCACATTTGCAGGCTAACACTGGAAACAGTGTAGGCATTGTGAGGCCCAGTGAGGAGTAGAAAGCCACAAAACAATGGATAGACATACATACGTACTCATATTGCAGTACTGTGCAAAGATAGGGATGGTTGGCATCCCTGCCCACCACACTGGTCCCAATCTCAGTGCAGGCATTGTTAAGGCATGCTCATTGTGCAGGAGCTAGTAGTAGTGCTCTGGTGCTAACCACTGCTCCATGTGCTGGAGCCAACAACCTGATGCTCCATCCAGCTGTGGATAGTGGAGCCTGTCTGTGTGGGTGTTTGTATCCCTGTTGGATGATGCACTGGGGATTGCACATGTTGGTGTTGTATCTGCATTGTGGGGTAAAATGTTGGGACATATACTACAGGATCCACAGCCAGAACCCAAACCTATGACCCTCTGCTTCAATGCATACCAACTGTGTGTAGTGCACCACAGTGCTGCCACACAGGCCCATCTCTTCCTGGGGCTACCTTGCTTTCCATCAGACAGACATTGCATGTTGCACTGCGCATGACGCACTGGAACAGAGCATGATAGTGATCTGCTGCAGGCGGGTGCCGCTGCCCCCCCTCACCCCCCGCCATGCTGACATGCCCATTTGCTGTCAGTGATGGTGGTGTGCAGTCACAGGCCAGCCAACATGCAGGTAGGCGGGTGCCTACGGTGCAGGGTCTGGTGGGGGGAGGCATACATGGACAGCCACACATCCTCCCCATCACCGCTTGCCACTGTTTATGTCTCTACAACCTGGGGAGGAGACGGCTGTGGGGCGGTAGGTATGGGGTCTAGAGCATTTTGTCTGGACTGGAACGGGTAAACGTTGGTTGCTTGTTTCTGCCATCGGAGTATGGGTAGACTAGGGGACAAACACTGCGACTACTTCCTGGACTACTGGATGAAACTAGGTTTTCAGTCAAAGCATGATCAACCCCTGCATTTCATTACTGGAGGCTGTAGTAAAGGCTGCTAGTGTAGCTGAGTTTAAAATATGTTTGTCCAGGTTCCTGGGGAAGGTCCCTCAGCCATTGTTGGTGTGGACCCCCACTTTGCACTGTGCGGCCCATTTCAAGCATTGTGGATCATGTGTGTCCTTTGGGGTACCTGCTAGGTATCTGTGCCCTAGTTTGGACAGTGTTGGACACAGGGTACTAGGCATGCTGGACCTTTGTCAGACACTGTCTTGCATATTTACTGGTCTTCTATTCATATGTGCCACCTAGGCAGCCCCCTGGTCCACCCTGTGCCCCCGCAGCCCCCACTGCATGATCCACATGCACCCTCCTATGCCCCATTTGCACAATCAACATCCTTTCATACTTGGGCACGATGCTGTTGCTGCAAATAGGGCACTACTATCACTTTCTTGGGCTCACCTGTCTGTGCAGCACATTGCAGATGTTAAAATAGGCTCTCTCTCCTCCAAATGCATCCTTACTGACAGGTTTCCACTCGTGGTAATGCTCCTGGTGTTAATATGACAGCTTTATTGTAGCAGAGCCTTGTTTCCATCCACTCCCTGCCCATTGACCCCTACTCTCTGCCTTCTCTCCACCCACTGGGACATTTACCGCTGCTGATAACGTTAACGTGCATTAATGTTACATTAGCGCGCATTAATGCACGTTAACACTACAAAGTGCAATGTTAACACACATTAACATCGCAGATGCTACATTAGCACCCTTTAGTAAACATGCTTCATAGATTTATGCCACTGACACTCTAGTATTTTGTCCACTCTCAATAGATTACATCTACTCTGTATCTCTCTGTGGTATCAGCACTAAACCTATTACAACCTGCAATCTTAGTACAGAAGCCTGAATTTCACTTTCTATAGAGAACTACTTATGCTGACCAAACTTTCTAAATCCATATGAAACATTGTTGCCTGACCCCTGAAGTATCTATGAAATATCTAACCATTATTCTCAAATATAAAAGCAGTTTGCCCTAATACCCATATCTGAAGTAAAAGAAAGAAACTGACAGCCAGTATGGATTTAAAATATTTTATTTATTGCTTAATATTAGCAAAGTAGATGAATTACTCAGCGTTGCTCAGGAAATCCAATGGCTAACATATTGGAAAACAAAGTCAAACTTTGCAAAAATATATATTAGAACAGATTTTTATTGCAAAGAATTGGGATATACAATGTTTTTCATTTTCTAGTTGGGGCACTGGGCCATTCTTTCCAATGTCAACTCTTGAGTGTGCAACATAAAATTGGCTGTAAGGAAAATTCCCATGTTAATACCTACTATCTTAAGTCACTCTCCTTGAGGTTATTGACAGAGAGTCTAGGAGGGAGGGAGTGTGTGTATTTCTCAGAGAGAGACAATGTAGATGTGCATATCTCTCAAAGAGAGAAAGGGAGAGAGAGAGAGATTCAGAGAAAGAGAATGTGTGTGTTTATACATGTCTCAGAGAGATGGAGAAAGAGTGTTTTTGAAAGACAGATTCAGACAGAGAGAGTGAATGCATGTATTTCTTAAAACAGAGAATCTGAGAGTGTGTGTGGATATCCCTCAGAGAAAGAGTGTTTTGCAGAGAGAGAGAAAGAAAGAGAGAGAGAGAGAGAGACTCAGTTTGAAGCCTCTAGTGTGGAGAAGACTGGGCATTTCAAGTTGACAAGCAGCCCATGACCTTTCTCTGTATATAAAGGTATCCCCAACCAAGTTGGGTTGGATTTGCTTGAACAATGTCTAGGTTCATTAAGAAAAGGCAAACAAGTTTTCAAAATAAATAGAGAGAGAGAGAAATTCTTCTGGGAAACATTTAGTTGGCAGCAATAGTCTCGTCCACCCAGGCACGGAACTTGCTGACACGGGCAAAGACATCTGGTATGTTAGTGGCACAAATGTTGCTGCCCCAGGACACAATACCAACCAGATGCCAGGCACCATTTGACTGGCACACCAAGGGTCCACCAGAATCACTCTGAAAAACAATGACATAGAAAGAATTAATAGAGCCCTTTGGCGAGGCCCTTAGGTGAGAACCAAAGATATTAGCACCAAACTAACAATGACAACTTAACCTCAGCTATGAGACCCCCAGCCTAACCATCCAAGCTACTGCCTCACCACTACTCTACAAGCAAAGAACACTGTGGAGCTTGTTTACAAAGCAGCGGTAGCGGTTTCCAATCATTATCGGAGCCGCGGCCCCATTAATTTCAATGGGGCCACGGCTCTGATAACGATCGGAAACCGCTACCGCGACTTTGTAAACAAGCCCTTGTGTGTCAAAACCTGCACCACAAATGTCCCTACATCTCAACTAACACAGCTCTGAGCCACAGGAAACAAGATATCAAACCTTCCACACAGCAACATGACTCATACACTCTATTGGTTATTTATCCCCTTATCTCCCTCCCAGACCTCTGCACTCACAATCCATTATTTTATTTATTTATTTTATTTATCAGTTTCTTTTATACCGCCCCTTCCAGAGCTCAAGGGCGGTTTACATTGAACAAGTAACAATTATGCATACATGGGTATACTTTACATGGAACGGTGTTTGAACTATGTACAGCACAACTACATGGAACAGTAATATAACTATTTGCAACTATTTACAAAAACTATACACAAAAGGTCATCAGTAGCAGTTTGTTTAAGGCGTATGCAGTAAGAATATATGGGGTTATTAGTAAGAGGTCTGGCGGTGTTAATTATTCGTTATATCTTGTGTCATGCAGGTGGGTTTTTGTGATTGCTGGGGAGGGGTGCTCTGCTGGTGAATTTGCCTAATTCCCAATCCATTCAGCAGACTACCAAACTTATGGCACCCGTCGAGCTCTCATCATGACAGGAAATATGGACGCCTCATCACGATACACATGATAACTCCAAATAACCCACCTTCAAAGCACACAAATCCTTCTCATCTGCACAATCCCATAAGATGTGCCCTCATTAATTCATGATCCGCCTGAAACAAAATTGAAACCCTATCTGACTGCATAACAGACAACAAGCTCAATGTATTATGCATCACTGAAACCTGTTTTTCCGATAATGATAATGTCCTGCTCAACCAACTCAACATTACCACTCACAACATCCACATTTGCCCTCAGATATCTGGCAGAGAAGGCGGAGTCTGCATACCCGCAAGGAAAAGCCTCAAATTCAACACCATGAATTATGCCTCCACTCCCAACTTGACATCATCACAGTCTCGAGCTACCACCTCTCCATCTGTCTAGCATACAGAGACCCTCACACCAGCACTGAAGAGCTTGCCACCTTACTGAAAGAAATCTGCTTTCACTCATCCATCCACAAAGACCTCATCTAAACCTCCCATCTGTCTCCACCGCCCACTCATCAGCCTTCCTCGAAGTTATTGAAGAAAACTCCATGATCTGACCACAATACCACGGCTCTTTAGGTCTCTGGTCCATCAGTAGTGAGAGACAGGCAGAGAGTAATACAGAACACAATCACACACACACAAAGTGCTATTTTCTTTGAGCTCAGAGGGAAGACAATAAGCGGATTATGAACAGGCATAATTCCAGGCTTATTGAATTCCTTTTTTTTTAATACTACTTTACTAAAACTTGGTACAGCCTAAACTTATTCTAGAGACTAAAAACATTCAGCATTTTTTTTCTTGCAACTAAAACTTTATACATATATTCGAGACGCAAAAACTTAAAATTCATATCACTAATTATATTTGTGATGTATTCTCAAAAGTCTGAGAAAACAGAATCAATTCTTATATCTACGCCAATTTCAGGCCCCTACTTAAATCCCATCTGTTCACCTCAGCATATAACCTCCCAGCCACACCCAACTGACCTGGTTTATCTATTTTTTGCACTTTTCTTTGTTTTTTTTCTTCCTCTTCGGCCCATTAGATTCAGTGCATACAATATATAATTTGTAAAAAATCCAATTCTCCACTACAGCATCTCTCTTGATTCCACACAATTGCAAACAAGCACAATTATTCATCCCTAACGACAGTCATAAATTGTTGAACAGAATTATATTATCTATTGTTAATTACAATACATCCATAGCTAGCACTAAACTATTACATAGCTAGTCTGTAGTGAGCAGATAACTCAAGAGCTCTAGGAAGAGCGAACACTCCAGCTAGTTATAGTTGAACTTTCACAGTTTTCCTTATTCATTGTGCAAAGCAGAACCATCAGTACAGTATGAGGTCAAACAGTAACAAGAAAAAGAGCTGGAAGAAAGGAAGCTGGGGTTTTTTATTCCAAGTGTAGAACATTAAGGTTTTTTTTGCGTCTTCTACACTTGGAATAAAAAACCCCAGCTTCCTTTTTATTAGAGAAAAAGAGGAAGGTGAGCAGATAACTCAAGAGCATCTGCATGGAGTTTTCTTCAGTTATGACTGACCTAAAATACACACAGCTCATATCCACCCCTATATACAGAAAAGGAAGCACCCTTGACCTGGTCTTCTTCCCAGATCGACTCTTAAATGCACATGGATATACTCCACCCACAATACTTCCAGTTCCCTGGTCTGATCACAACTTCATCTCATTCAACATACCCAGCTCCTGCCTACAAACCTTGCATCAGAGCTCCCCGCCTATAACTCGACAGGTTCCTTTCTTTCGATGAACAAGCCTTCCTCCAAAAAACTATCCCAACCCTAATTACTTTACCAGCACAAGCCGACCTTGAATTGATGTGTACCTCTTAGGGGGAGAAAATAGGGGTCAAAGGGGTGTGCAGCAGCTGTTGAATTGATGTGCACCTCTTAGGGGGAAAGAACAAAGTTACCTCCTCAAGTCTTGCTGAGTATCTTCATGTGGTGACCCCACTGAATAACATCTATACTAAATCTCAGCAAGGCGACACTACAATTAAAGTATTTTAGGAACGAAGAAGAAAATGACATACTAGCCGCATGTCGCCCAGCATAAAAAGGTGCCCACCCATAGCTTATGTACTAGGGCTAACGATGGTGATTGCGAAAGTGCAAGTGCTGCAGAAGCAGATAACATCCCTGCCACAGATAAAGGCCATGGTGAGCCTGTTCATGGACCCACTGTGGCAGGAGATAAACCACAGAAATTAATTAAAAAGTTAAAAGGATTAACTATGGTTAAGTGGAATTCTCAGATAAAGAGGAGATAATTAACTGCTATTTTATGCTACAAACCCTATATTTAAATCAAAGTGGTATACAAAAAGAGTCTACCAAAAGCTGGAAGAAAGAGGAAAATTGCCATTAGAAAAACTGCTAAAAGTAACAAATGCAAATTTAAGATCTTTGATTTTAAATATCAAAGAAAAGAAGTATGTGAATGATAACATCTTGAAGTAACTAAGGGATTCTGTGGACAAAGAAATATGGGGAGGAGGGGATCTAGGAGAGAGTACCAGAAGAAAGGAAGACACAGAAAAGGAAAGAGAGGTTGAGGGGGAGATGGAATTGAGAGATTTGGAACTGCAGGAGAGTGAGCTGAATAAAGGAAGGGTCAACAAATTAACTGAACTGGAGGAAGAAGAAAGGGAAGAGAAAGACCCAGAGGTGGAGGAATTCAAGATAGAACGCCTAGACCAGCGATGGCGAACCTATGGCACGCGTGCAGCTGTGGCACGCGAAGGCCTTGCAGCTGGCACGCGGGAAGGTCCGCAATTAGGTTTTTTGTTTTTTTTTCAATTTTACTTGTCTGCTGCCGCTGTCGGGGCCGCCGCGGCAAAATCGAGCGTGCCGCGGGGCCCCCCTGTACCCGGCAGAGCCTGCCCTCCCCGTAGCAGCTCTCTCTTTGGCAGCTCTCTCTTTGGAGCTGCAGTCAGACGCGCCGGCTTGCAGAGCGCGAAGGGAAGAGTTTCCCTTTCGCGACTCTGTTAAGCCCGCGGGGGCTGATGGGAACTTCCCATCAGCCCCCGCGGGTTTAACAGAGCAGCGAGGGAGAAACTCTTCCCTCGCGCTCTGCAAGCCGGCGCGTCTGACTGCAGCTCCAAAGAGAGAGCTGCTACGGGGAGGGCAGGCTCTGCCGGATACAGGGGGGCCCCGCGGTACGCTCGATTCTGCCGCGGCGGCCCCGACAGCGGCAACAGACAGGTTTTCTTTTTTTTTTAATTTTCCCTGGGCTGGGGGGGGGGGGTTAGGAGTGGTGATGTGATGGGCTGGGCTGGGCTGGGGGGGGGTTAGGAGTGGTGATGTGATGGGCTGGGCTGGGCTGGGCTGGGGGGGGGTTAGGAGGGGGGATGGGCTGGGCTGGGGGGGTTAGGAGTGGTGTTGGGCTGGGCTGGGCTGGGCTGGGGGGGTTAGGAGTGGTGATGGGCTGGGCTGGGGGGGTTAGGAGTGGTGATGGGCTGGGCTGGGGGGGTTAGGAGTAGTGATGGGCTGGGCTGGGGGGGGGGATTAGGACTAGTGCTTGGCTGGGGGGATTTAGGAGTGGTGATGGGCACTGGGCTGGGGGGGGTAGGAGTGGTGATGGACACTGGGCTGGCTGGGGGGGTTAGGAGTGGTGATGGGCACTGGGCTGGCTGGGGGGGGTTAGGAGTGGTGATGGGCGCTGGGCTGGGGGGGTTAGGAGTGGTGATGGGCGCTGGGGGGGCTTAAACTAAAAATTGGGTGATGGGGGATTAGGACTGGAAATGGGCTGGTGGGATTAGGACTGCAAGTGGGTTGATGGGGGGTTCGGACTGGTAATGGGCTACGGGGGGGCTTAAACTGAAAATTGGGTGTTGGGGGATTAGGACTGGAAATGGGCTGGTGGGATTAGGACTGGAAGTGGGTTGATGGGGGGTTAGGACTGGTAATGGGCTATGGGGGGCTTAAACTGAAAATTGGGTGATGGGGGATTAGGACTGGGAGTGGGCTGATGGGGAGGTTAGGACTGGTAATGGGCTATGGGGGGGCTTAAACTGAAAATTGGGTGATGGGGGATTAGGACTGGAAATGGGCTGGTGGGATTAGGACTGGGAGTGGGCTATGGGGGGCTAGGACTGGTAATGGGTTGGGGTTGCTAGGACTGGAAATGGGCTGAGTGGAAGGGGGCTTGAACTGCAAATAGCTGTTGGGGATGGGGCTTGGAATGGAAATGGGCTGAGGGGAAGTGGGGGGCTTGAACTGCAAATAGCTGATGGGGACGGGGCTTGGAATGGAAATGGGCTGAGGGGAAGTGGGGGGCTTGAACTGCAAATAGCTAATGGGGAGGGGGACTTGGAATGGAAATGGGCTGAGTGGAAGGGGGCTTGAACTGCAAATAACTGATGGGAAGGGGGGCTTGGAATGGGCTCTTAGGGGAGGGAGCTAGGACAGGAACTGGGCTGATGGATGGGCTAGGATAGAACTGAGAATTGGGTGTTGGGGAGCTAAGATTGGAAATGGGCTGTGGTGGGGGCTTGGATTGAAATGGACTCATGGAGGGGCTAGAACTGGAGGTAGGCTCATGGGGGGCTTGGATTAGAAATGGGCTGAGTGGAGGGGAGCTAGGATTTAACATGGGCTGATGGTGGGGCTAGGAAAGGACTAGAAATGGGCTGATGGGAGGCTGGTATTGGAAATGAGCTGATGAAGGGACTCGGATAGGACTGGAAATGGATGGGGGAGCTAGGACTGGAAATTGACTGATGAGGGGACTAGAAGGGAGCGGATACTGGGTGGGGCTGGAACTAAAAGGGAGCTGATGTTGGGGGAGATTAGAAGGGGATGGGGCTGGGAGAATGAAATGGAGAGGGGAAAAATATTTTGTGTGTGAGGGAAGAAAAATGTACAATTGGCCGGGTATTGGGAGAGTAAGTGGGGATTGAGGATGGAGGGGTAAAATTTGAGTGGATGAAATAGGAATGAGGAAAGAGCAAAAGGAGAAAGATTAGTATGTTAAAGCGGATGTAGAGAGAGAGAATGGAAAAAAAACTAGAAGAGAGAAGAAAGGACAAATGGACAGCAGATGATGGAGAGTTAGCAGAAAACATGAAGAAACCAGAAGAAAGTGGCTGGAGCAATTGCAACTGTGTAACTGAGCTGAGGTATTCTGTTTATGTAATTCCTTTTTGACATTGCCACTTGTTCTCTTTCCCCAGTAGGTCATGTATTGTTGTTCTCTGAAATGTATTGGTTTAATATTTGCAGTGTTGCCTTTTGATAGGTATGGTATGGTGCTTTGTGACTCCTGGTAGTGCTGTTAGGATACGGCGGGTTTGCTATTGGTTCTAAATGGGCAGTGTTTGTAGTAGTTCCTAATGTGCCTGGCGGTTGGCACTGGATTATAGTAATGTAGAAATCTTTTAGTCTGTCTTTATCCATACACTCATTAAGAGACATGTTTACTAAAAGTTAGTGTATGTTAGCATTATGCAAATATTTATGCAAATTGACGTGCTGGCACTTTGAGGAAATTCTTTGGTTTTGTGCGGCAGTTTGGGCACTCGGGCTCAAAAAGGTTAGCCATCACTGGCCTAGACCATATGGAAAGAGATGAATATGCTGGGTTCCAAGCAAGGGAAAGATAACCCAAACTAAATTTAGCACCTAAGGCTAGAAGTATGATAATTAAGATGAACAAGGCCATATCAAGTATAAAGGGACCATTTATTGACATCACCAAAATTAATTGAATATATATGCTCCATCACTTTGGAATGCACTTCCAGAAAGCATAAGAACCACAAATGACATATGGAACTTCCGAAAAGCTTTAAAAACACATCTATTTTGGAATTCTATGGACCAGAGACTGAAACATCATACGGAACATACCCATTACAATAAAAATATGATCTCATCCACACCTCCTTGTGGACTATATCCCTGTTTCATCTAAGTTCAATACCCTTGTTCTATGTAAAGCTCCTTTGATCCTTTGTTTTGTTGAATGTAAGCCGCTTTGAATATGAGAAAAGTGGAATAGAAAAATTGTTAAATAAATAAATAAATAAACAAATATTGTGCAGCTAAAATTATTACTGCAAGAATACTACCAACTAGAGTGCAAGGCCAGAAGAAAAAGAGAACAATAACAGTTCCTCCTTGGAAAAAGCGCATCGAAGGAAAAATACAATCATAATGTGCAGAGATATCCCTCATGGATGGGTATCTAAAAGGATTATTATCATCAAAGATATTAAGGAATATCCAAGACATCAAGCTGAAGCATGCTGTAATAACAGAAGAAAATCTGAAATTTATATGTTCCAACAATAAATCGAAAATAGCAGCATAAGCGCAAAAACTTTGAAGAAATGAAGAAAACAGGAAAGAAAGATATCAGAATAAACTATTTAGAAAGAACCCAAAACAATTCTACAGGGAACTGAGGAAAAACATTAATATGGTAAAAGTACCTCCAACCAAAGCTGAAACCAAAACCTTTTGGAGAAAGCTATATGAAGACCCTATACAGCAGAATTACAAAGCAGAATGGTTACCCAGCATACAGAAGCATTTAGAAAAAACAAACATCAAATCTATGGAGTGGCCTGCAGTAATAAAGGAAGAGCTGGAAAGCTGGTTAAAATAAGCGACAAATTGGAAGAGCCCAGCACAGATGGCTCAAATAGTTAACATCACTCCATCAAGACCTGGTGAACTGCAAAAATCAATTGTTCAAGCAACCGGACTTAACACCGCAATGGTTTACTACAGGAAGAACTTTTCTCCTTTTGAAAGAAGACCCGAGTAACATTCCTAAAAATTATAGACCAATAACCAGTTTACCTACAATCTATAAGCTGTTTACTGCAATAGATGCAGACAGAATATATGATCACATCAAGCTCAATAACATCATGGCAACAGAGCAAAAGGGCAATAAGAGAGGAGCATATGGAACCAAAGACCAGTTAATGCTGAATAAGGCCATTATGGCCAGTGCTAAGAAAAGCAGAAATCTCAGTATAGCATAGACTGATTATAAGAAAGCTTTTGACAGCATCCCACATCCTTGGATAATACATTGCCTTGAAATGTATAAAATAAATTCTGGTTTGATAGAGTACATTAAGTTCACTATGACAATGTGGAAATCCACACTCTTTTTGAGATATGGCCAGTACATCATTTCTAAAATTAAGATCGAGGAATATTTCAGGGAGATTCCCTGTCACCACATCTGTTTTGTTTGGTGCTTAATCCAATGAGTGCTCTCATCAACTCTTTGGGGTATGGATTTAGCCTGAATTCTAAAGATGGTACAAACCCAGAAGCAACTTCCCATGTGCTATTTATAGATGATCTGAAGCTCTATAGTTCCAGCGATCAACAATTGGCAGAGCAACTTTGTCTGGTGAAAAGCTTTTCTGATGACATCAGGATGACTTTTGGCCTTGACAAGTGTACTAAGGCAACCTTTTTCAGAGGAAAATTGAGCAAACAGAAAACATCTCCCTTGCTGAGGGCTGTGACATCAAGGATCTTGAACAGGAAGCCATATATAAGTATCTCAGAATAGAGGAAGGAATGACACTCGAGCAGAAACTATTGAGAGAGAATATCAGTAAAGAATATTACAGGAGATTAAAACTGTTATTGAAAAGTGCTTTAACATCACTAAATAAGATACAAGCCATCAATCAGCTGGCAATTCCTGTATTCTCATACAGTTTTGGGATTGTGGATTGGCCTCATAAAGATCTTGAAACCTGGATGTGTGAACAAGAAAACTCCTCCATGCTTATGAAGTAATTTACAAGAATCAGTGTATGCCAAAATTGTACATTCCTATAGCTGAAGGAGGGCTAGAACTTATAGAGATTGACTACACATACAGAGCTACTATCATAGCCTCTAAGCCTATCTGACAGCATCATCAGATCCAAATATGCCAAAAGTGCTGAAACATGAAAGTAAACGTCCTGAATCTGCCTCCATCGTCAGACCTGGACAAGTGTTCCGAAGATTAGAAGGAATGAGTGAGAATCCACAGGTGTGCATGGGAAAGGAAGCAACAGAATTTGCAAAACAAGATAAAAAGCTCTTCAAATAATTAGATCAGCAGGCAAGGAAAAACAAATGGCAAATGCACAAATACAGAGTGTTACTCCAAGAACCTTTTGTCGATCAAGAACGGACACATGAATGGTTGAGGAAAGGTGAACTGAAACCAAAGGATGAAAAATTGATAGCTGCAGCCCAGGACAGTGGATTACAGATGAGATGGTTTATGCAGAGTATTGAAAAAATTGGCACAATAGACATATGCCTATTCTGTAAGAAAGAGCTGGAAACAGTGACTTACCTAATAGCAGGCTATGAAGTTCTGATGGTGGAAAATTTCTATACAGAAAGGCACAACAAACTAATATGCCTCCTCCACTGGAAACTCAGTAAACGCTACATCACTGTCCCTGAAAAGCACTGGGATCATGACCCTATGAGAATAACAGAGAATGAAGAGGTTATGATCACCTGGGACATTCCCATTCAGACGGATATGAAACTGGATGCCAGGAAACCTGACATAGTGGTAAAGGAGAAGAATACAGAAATGATTACAGGACCAAACTCAAGGAGAACAGAGAAATGATTACAGAAGAACACAGAAATGATTACAGGACCAAACTCAAGGAGACAAAAAGAGAAATAAGGATAGCAAAATCAAAGGCAGAGGAAAAGATGGCTAAAGATGTTAAGCGCGGCGACAAAACTTTCTTCAGGTATATTCGGGAAAGGAAGAAGATCAGAGGTGGAATTGCAGGGCTCAGAAGTGCTGGGAACGGACTCGTGGAAAATTACATTGATAAAGCGAAATTACTAAACAAATACTTCTGCTCTGTTTTTACTAAAGAAAATCCTGGAGAAGGACCACCTGTGACTCCCAAATATAAAAATGGGAATGAAGTAGATAACACACCATTCGGAGAGGATGAGGTGTTAGAACAACTTGCAAAACTGAAAGTGGACAAGGCCATTGGACCGGATGGGATACATCCCAGGATACTGAAAGAGCTCAGAGAGTTTCTTGCAGGGCCATTAAAGGATGTTTTCAACAGATCCTTGGAAACAGGAGAGGTTCCTCAAGACTGGAGAATGGCTGACGTCGTACCTCTACACAAAAGTGGTGACAGGGAAGAAGTGTCAAACTACAGGCCCGTGAGCCTTACCTCGGTGGTGGGAAAGGTAATGGAGATGCTCCTGAAAGAGCGAATAGTGAACTTTCTCAAAACCAGCGGGTTACAAGATCCAAGGCAACATGGTTTTACCGAGGGATGATCTTGCCAAACAAATCTGATTGAGTTCTTTGACTGGGTGACCAGAGAACTGGATCAAGGACATGTGATGGATGTCATCTACCTGGATTTCAGCAAAGCCTTTGATACTGTCCCTCATAGGAGGCTTATCAATAAACTCAGTAGTTTGGGGATGGGTCCCAAGGTGATAAACTAGATCAGAAATTGGTTGACTGACAGACGACAGAAGGTGATGGTAAATGGAGCTCACTCGGATGAAATGAAGCTGATTAGCGGGGTGCCGCAGGGTTCGGTCCTGGGCCCGGCACTGTTCAATGTATTTGTGAGTGATATTGCTGAAGGACTGAATGGAAACGTCTGTCTTTTTGCAGATGACACGAAAATTTGCAACAGAGTGGACTCCCCCGAGGGAGTGCTGAACATGAGGAGGGATCTGCAAAAGCTGGAGGAATGGTCTGATGCTTAGCAATTGAGATTTAATGTGAAGAAGTGCACTGTCATGCACTTGGGTAGCAGAAATCCAAAGGAAATGTACACGATAGGGGGCGAGAGGTTGGTGTGCATGGAGCAGGAGAAAGATTTTGGTGTGATTATTTCTGTAGATCTCAAGGTGGAAAAACAGTGTGACAAGGCGGTGGCAAAAGCCAGGAGGATGTTGGGCTGCATTCGGAGAGGAATTACCAGCAGAAAGGAAGGGGTACTAGTGCCACTGTATAAGTCTCTGGTGAGGCCTCACTTGGAATACTGTGTTCAGTTTTGGAGACTGTATCTTGCAAAGGATGTAAAAAGAATGGAAGCTGTTCAGAGGAAGGCGACTAAAATGATTTGGAACCTGCGTCAGAAACCTTATGAGGAGAGACTTGAAGACCTAAAATGGAAGCTGTTCAGAGGAAGGCAACTAAAATGATTTGGAACCTGCGTCAGAAACCTTATGAGGAGAGACTTGAAGACCTAAATATGTACACTTTGAAGGAGAGGAGGGATAGGGGAGATATGATTCAGACCTTTAAATACTTAAAGAGAAATAATGAACAAACAAACCTCTTCCAGAGATGGGGAAGCTGTAAAACCAGTGGACATGACAGGAAGCTGCAAGGTGGTAAATTGAGAGGCAATGTAAGGAAATACTTTTTTAATGAGAGGGTGGTGGATGCTTGGAATGCCCTCCCGATGGAGGTGGTGGGGGCAAACACAGTGATGGAATTCAAAGTGGCCTGGGACCAACACAGTGGATCACTTTACAGCAACAAGATTAAATCAAAATAAACTGAACCATCTAATTTCTCAACAAATAGGGGTGCCCTACATGGAGCAATGGGGGGAGGAACAGTGGGTTCACCCCTAAACAAAGAAACAAAGATATGGGGAGGGATCCACCTGCTCCTGGTGGGTACACCACTAAGCAAAGACATGGGTAGGGGTGCACCTACTCCTGCCATATTGCTGGGCAGACTAGATGGACCACGCTGGTCTTTATCTGCCATCATTTACTATGTTACTATGTTAATACCAGAACGGCATTGATAATAGAAGTGTTGGTACAAAGTGATTATTCTGTGAATCATGTGGAGAGACAGAAGTTCCTGAAGTACCAAGAAATACAATCAGAGACCAAGAAAATGTGGCAGAAAGATACGGAAATATTTTGCATTGTGCTGGGAGCCACAGGCTTGATAAAGAAGAATTTCCAAGCGCATCTTGACAAACTACCCATACATGTTACATCTTACAAACTCCAGCAGGAGGCTCTCTTTGGCATGATATAAGTATTACGCTGAGCAGTAGCAGTAAATTTGAGAGACTAAGATCATACTCAACATACCCTGGCTTAGAAGTGAGGTTCACGACTGCCATAGTATGCGCAAAACTAACCCATTTGGAGAAACCACTCTGAGTAAAACAATGAGCACATGCTCACTGGTATTCCACAGCTCTAAAAATGCAGAAAGGCAACTTGCAACATCTTGAACTACAATGGAGAAAGTTCTAAGACTACCAACTCAAATCTCAATATCTACCTGAACTAAAGTTATACCACAATTTCACCATCCATGCCAAAAAAGAATACTACAACAACCTCATCTCACACTCCATCAACATACCCAGAGAAATCTTTGACCTCATCAAATCACTCACTAAAGACCCATCACAAACAAACTGTGACCACACTCTTAATCCATGGACATGCCCTCATACCTGCAGGCCAAACATAAACTTATGCCCTCCAACAGCTCTACCATCCCAACCTCAAACATGAAGACCATTCAAGACCACCACTGGACCACCTTCAAGATATTATCATCCGAAGAACTCAACAACATAGTCAGCAACATCAATACCACAACCTCACCATGCGACCCTTGTCCAGTTTCCTGGCTTAAAATCACAAAAGAACAATTCCTACCAATCATATCTGACATTGTTCATTCATCCCTTTCTCAAAGACTCCTTTCTCCTTCCCTCAAACAATCAGCAATCAGACCGCTCCTGAAGAAACCATACCTTGATCCACACTCACCCTCCTCCTACAGACCTATAACTAGTATACCATTTATCTCCAAAATCATTGAAAAAGCTGTACAAACCCAACTCCAAGATCACATAGACCACTATGCACCTCTAAACATGCATCAACATGGATTCCGACCCAACCATGGCACAGAAACCCTTATGACCTCCCTCCCAAACTCACTCATCACAGGCATCAAAAAAATAACCCAAGGCTGCTCTTTCTGGACATCACCTTTGATAACGTATCCCAACAACTCATCCTCAACCAACTCCACTACATTGGAGTCCATAGCACCCCCTCAACTGGTTCTATTCCTATCTCTCCAACTGAAACCAGAGAATAAAGATACAAACACAAACCTCAGCCTCATTACCCTAAAACAGGGAGTGCCACAGGAATCATTATTCTCCTCCCTACTGTTCAACATATAATGTACATTCAACCACTGTGTAACATCCTCCACAAATCCCAAGTAGAATTCTTGATATATGCTGATGACATTATGATCTTTGCACCATTCTTCACTTTTGCTCCTGATAACTCCATGCTCTCAAGTTTATGTTTATGTTTATGTTTATTAAGCTTGATATACCGCTATTACAGTTAGGACATAGCGGTTTACAATAGAAACACAAAGGGGCTTGTTTACAAAGCCGCGGTAGCGATTCGCGATCGTTATCGGAGCCACGGCCCCATTGTATTTCTAAACCGCCTTACCTTGATTATTAAGATAAGGCGGTTTAGAAATACTGTTAAATAAATAAAATGGGGCCGCGGCTCCGATAACGATCGCGAACCGCTACCGCGGCTTTGTAAACAAGCCCCAAAGTCTTATACAGAGAGACCAATAGGTCGAAAAAAAAAAAGAAAGAGAAGGAGAAAAGAAATTACAATATAGGACAGGAAAGCACCCAAGACATTTAAATAGACATGACTATGGGAGAGAGAGGAGAAGAAAAGCAGGGGGAGGGGGGCATTTGTCACACAAGAGGAGAGGGGAGGTCAAAGGCGGCAGAGAAGAGGTGCATTTTTAAGTCCTTTTTAAATGTGGAGTAGTGCTGTTCTAGCCTGAGAGAAAGGGGTAGAGAATTCCAGTAGGCTGGACCAATAAAGAAAAAAGCTGAGGAGCGTGTAGATTGTAGATGGGCGTGTGATGGGGAGGGGAGGTGAAGGCGGTTTATGTGGATTGAGCGAAGGGAGCGGGTGGGGGTGTGAAAGTGGAGTAAGTCTGCCAAATATTGAGGGGTGTGGTTGTACAAAACTTGGTGAACCTGTGTAAGGATTTTATAACGAATACGGAATTGTAGAGGTAGCCAGTGCAAGTGAGAGAGAAGGGGAGTAACATGATCGCGAGGGGAGGAGTGGAAAATAAGACGTGCAGCGGTATTCTGGACACGTTGAAGACGATGAAGTTGCGAGAGAGGAAGCCCGGCAAAGAGAGAATTACAGAAGTCGAGGCGTGATATTACCAGAGAAAGGAGAAGAGTAGTAATGGCTTCAGGGGTGAGAAATGGACGAATAGAGCGTATTTGTCGAAGGAAGAAGAAGGAGGTTTTTGTAAGATGCGAGATGTGATTACGGAAGGAAAGATCAGAGTCAAAGATTACACCAAGATAGCGAAAGTCAGTGACAAGAGGAATTGGTGAGGTTGAAAAGGAGGGAGCAAGCGAGGGGGGAGGACTGCCATGAGTGAACCAGATTGCTAAGGTTTTTGTCAGATTGAGATGAAGGCAATTTTCAGTGAGCCAGTTTGCAACAGCCGAAAGGCAGGAGTTGAGTGGAGTGAGATCAGAATGAAGGGGAGAGGTATGAAACAGGAGGAGTAGGTCATCAGCGTAGTAGTATGCGGAAATCCCAAACTGCTGAACCAAGAGTGCTAAGGGTGTTAGAAATATATTAAAGAGAAGGGGTGCTAGAACTGATCCCTGGGGGACACCACAAGACAGAGGGAAGGAGTCAGAAGGAGTCAAGTTGCTTCACAGAAGTAACCATCTGGCTCCATCTTCATAATCTCTCCATCAACCTCGATAAAACAGAGCTCCTCCATGTCACAAAGGACCCCAGTTTCATTCCCCCTGCCTCCATCAGACTCGGCAACAACAATATCCAAGTCAGCACCCGGATAAAATACCTTGGTATCATACTGGACTAGCAGCTGACATTCAAAGTCCATATTCAAATGGCATACTATAAACTCAAAACTATCCAAAACTTATGCCCCCTCCTATCCACCAACACATTCCGCTCAGTCTGCCAAGTCACCATCATACCCCTATTTGACTATTGCAATTCCATTTATCAAGGTCTACTTAAATATGCACTCCTCCCACTACAACTCGCCCAAAATACTGTTGCTCAATTTATCTTTCAAGTCTCAAGGCAAACCCACATCACTCCCATCCTCATTCATCTCCACTGGCTTCCCATCAGCTCCAAAATACAATTCAAAGTTCTAACCTTCATTCACAAAACCCTGGACAAACAATCCTCAGCACCTCGAAGCACTAATTCACACCCTTAACGCCAACAGCCCAAGAGGAAATACCACCCAAAACCTTCTCAACCTCCCACTACAGACTCAAAAATGCAAGCAACAACAAGAATAAGAGCATTCTCACTGTATGCCCCACATTCTGGAATTCACTATCCCCCTCAATTTGAAGTATCAAATCAACCACAAACTTTCACAAACAACTCAAGACTGACCTCTTCCTGGAACATTTTTCCAACAGACACCCAACAACCACAGATCAAGACAGCCTCATGCAATCACATCATCACCCATCTCCATCCATAAAGCCCCTACAACCCCTCATTCCTCACACCACCCACCCTTCTCTCACTGTACATTGTTCTCTAAACTTGTATTGATGTGAATGTATTGATACATACAAGAGGTTTTTTGTTCTCTGTTCACATTTAAAATATTTTTCATATTTATTGTAAGTGGTTACTGGCTTTCATTATAACTCATTCATTGAATCAACTCGATTCCATGTTAATGGTTTTGACGTGTAGAAAACCGGTATATCAAAATTTGTTAAATAAATAAAACAATGCAACTGATAGCAAATATAGTACATCTAAGGTCTCAGTGAATATATGACTGTTATTCCCAGTTGTAAATCTTGTACAGCATCTTCCCCCTTAACTCCAAGTTCGATTGCCCGTTCAATGTAAAATTCTAAAAGTTGCAATGTTGTATGTAAACCACTTTGAATGTAAGAAAGGCAGTATATAAAACTTGTTAAATAAATAAATGACTGTGTAGTAGCAGTGTGTATTCAGTCTACAGTCTAATGATACTGGATGCTCAGTTAATTAACTAGCAGCTTATCTGATACAATGGCCCTTGGGACAAAAGGTTGCCCTTCAGAGGACAATTCCCTAATTAGCTGCTGTGAATATGCGGGTTTACAAAATTCTCTGCAATAAGCATAAGTAGAGGCACATAAATGTATATGTAGCAAAATGATATTGCAATATTCAGTATAGAACGATATGCAGCCTCTATATGTATATATCCTCTGTGATACCACTTTTTTTTATCATCTATATTTCTAAAATGACCCTTTCAGTTGTATGTGTCGCCATTTCAACACATGGCCACGCTCTGAGTAATTTATAAAAGGCTCAGTGATTCATCAAGCCTTTTATATAGTACTTGCCAAGGTTTCCACAAGTGGACATAGATTTAGCCACCTGCAAGACCTATACAAAATTATCTTCAATGGTTTTCCTTTATTCACTACCCCGTGTTGGACGACTAACTCATTGGAGCCAATATTCCTTGGTGGCCTAGCCTCCACCACTTTAATTAAACCTGGATATTCAGCACCAGAACTTACAGTATCTGACATCCAATACTAAATATCTGGCTTGCTGGACAGCGGTGGTGCTGTCTGGTTAGTGACAATATTCAGCCACTAACAGAGAGCAAAATCCTGTTAACGTTAGGACAGTTATTGAGATGACCTGTCTTTAACAAGTTAAGCTATCCGGTTAGTGGATGAATATTACCCAACAGAGACCCCGATCTGCCCACACACTGCCCTGGTTTTACTGGGGCGTTTTATACGGTATGTGGCAATATTCTGTGGCACTATCCAGAGAGCACCACTGAATATCGGGATCAGGTCTGTAACTGGCTAAAACCCTTTGGGCCCTATATTGAAAGGGAGTAAGACATTTAGTAGACCTGCTAACCGTGTTACTCCCTTTATTCGTGACTAACTGTGTTAGCGCCACTGAATATCCATGGGTGCCGCTGCTGTATGCCCCTGTGCTAACCAGCCAACATCGGAGCGGTCCAGGGGTGGCACCCGGCCATAACTGAACAGCAGCGATATTGAGCCAATTCCCGGTTCTGGTTAAGCAGTGAACATAAGACACCACAAAAGCTGGCCTAACTTTTGCCATGGACACTAACCAGGCAACGGCTGAATATCTCTGCTGCCCGTTTAGCTTCCTGAAAATCCGTCCAAATCGGATATTCAATGCTGGGGCTAGCCATGACCCCAGCATTTAATATCCAGGTTCAAAGTTCCGACGCTGCTGAATATCATGCCTTTGAATATCAGACCCACCATGTATATTTATATGTATATACACGTATATTCACAAGAGTAAAATGAAAAGAAAATGAGATGCTCACATTGCAGGGAGCGGAACCTGCAGCTCCAGCGCAGATCATGTCATCAGTGATCATACTGCCCCAATACCTCTGGCACTCAGCATTACTCAGCAGGGGCAAGACTGTCTGCTGCAACTTGATGGCCCCATAAGTCTCTATAGGAAGGGAAATGAAGATAGAATAGTGAAACGCTGCTTTCTTATCAAATTCTTCCCTGTGTAAACAACAGAAAAAAACATAATTCAATTGTGCCGCCTATTTTCTGAATTTTCAAGCATGAGGAGACATGAGAAGTGTCATTTTTAAAATCATTTGCTCGTATCTGAAGAGTTTTGCCTATGTAAGTCAGCTGTCTCAAAATTGCCCACCCTGTATGCAGGTAAAAGTCCGCCTGTAGTTGCACAGCGTGTGTTCTTATATACACTTTGGGAGGGAGGTAGTTCCAGGTAGCACAGGATTAAGAAAGCCATTGCAATACCACGCATGCTTTTGTCATCTATTTTTTAGTCATTGTTTTATTTTTAAGTGTAACTCGAAGAATAATTTTACCAAGTACATTATAAGAAAAGCTAGGGAAGTTACAAGAAACAAAAAAGAAAACATCAAAGAGAATCCAAACTCTTCACTCTCAGAAAGTCCATATCTATGGAGGAATGTGACCATTAAGTGAAGTATCACAACAAAATACAGGGTACACATTGCTGCATATCACAAAAAAAAATCCCAATACCCCACCTGTCACTACTTCTCAGAAAATAAAAAAGAAATATTGACTTATTCTGAAGCAACAATTCTAATTCTCTTGGCTCATCAGAAACATATCTATTCCCACCATATGTCACTAAAGATTTACACTGGAACTTAAAAAAATCCCTGCCACTAGATATTACACGGTTCTTTAAACACAAAAAGTTCTTCCTCTTCAATTGTATTGACCTGGCCAAATTTAAGACCACAAAGACCTTCTCTCCCTCATTTTTAAAGAATCTCTTAAAAATCAAGCTCTAATCCAGTTCCCCGAGGAACTCTAGGCCAGTCAGGTTTTCAGGATTCCCAGACTGAATATGCATGAAAAAGATTTGCATGTTCTGTCTTCATTGTATGCAAATCTATCTTATGCATATTCATTGTGGGAATCCTGAAAACCTGACTGGCCTAGGATTCCCTGAGGACTGGGTTGAAAACCTATGGTGTAGACCAGGGGTCTCCAACTCCAGTCCTGGAGGGCCGCAAACCAGTCAGGCTTTCAGGGTATCCCTAATGAATATGCATGAGATATATATGCATTAGAAATAGCCTGTCAAACTGACTGGTTTGTGGCCCTCCAGTGCTGGATTTGGGGACCCCCACCTTACACCTCTGTCATTTAAGATTGTGAGTGGGCAAGGTACAGATGTCCTCGCCATCAAAAGAGTAGATAGAATGTGTCACATACCTCCTCGCTTCTCACCACCACCAAAATATTGTCTATTAGACAACTTTTTGGTGGTGGTGAGAAATGAGGAGGGATGTGACACATTCTATCTACCCTTTTGATGTCGAGGACATCTGTACCTTGCCCACTCACAATCATACATGACAGAGGTGTACGGCAGGGGTCCCCAAATCCAGCACTGGAGGGCCACAAACCAGTCAGTATGGCAGGCTATTTCTAATGCATATATATCTCATGCATATTCATTAGGGATACCCTGAAAACCTGACTGGTTTGCGGCCCTCCAGGACTGGAGTTGGAGACCCCTGGTGTAGACTGTTCTCCAAATTTTCCAGTTTACTATATTGTATATACGAAAGCTATCCTTAATATTGGCAGTTCCCACTGCCAATAGGAAGGCAATTTGATTCCCTTTCTAAGACATCTGAACTTCAATTGTATTCAGTATTTCTTCATGGTCCCCAACTTGGAAACTGAGTATCTAGAAAGTTTCACCATTTGAGCAAAAGACTCAAGTAACATTTCCTCCATCCGCTGAACCACAATCTAATGTCATTAAGAGTAACAGACTTTAATGAAGCTCAGCCTCTTCAGTCGGCGGTAAATCCATCTAAGCTACTGGCAGAGGGGCTCTACTCAAGGATGATAAAGTCGCAGGAGTAGTGGTAGAAGAAACCATCAGAAATCCATCAATTGCCAGTGCCAGCTGCCGACCAGAGTGCCTCACACCACTGCTCCTGCTCATCTGCCAGTACAGGGCCCAACACAAGCAATTCACCACCTGCTGCCATCCCAGGTGAAGATCCTACATTCAGCGTCAATGGAAGTGCAACACTTTCAGCCAGCATCATTGTAGGTGGGGAGGGAATCGACCGCTTGGGCTGAAGGTAGAACTAGTTCTCATTTGAGGGGAACCACCCACAGCAGTCAACAAATTTTGGGCACAACGTAACTGTCTTAAGGTGAGCGTTGGATAGTGGAGCCTGTGGGTGTGGGTGTTTGTACCCCTGTTGGCCTCTGCTCTAGGGCTGAGTTTCCCAACTCGGGTCCTGGTGGGCCAAACACTGTTCAGGTTTTCATGCTGTCCCTAATGAATATGCATGAGATACATTTGCATACAATGGGGGAGGGGCATACAAATGCAGCACAGGCATATTTATTAGGGACAGCATGAAACCTGAATGGTGTTTGGCCCTCCAGGACTGCAGTTGGGAAACTCTGCTCTAGGGACCGCACATGTTTATGGTGTCTGTGCTCTATATTGTAAAATATAGGCGTTTCAGGCATGTTTATTTTATCTGCAATAAAGGTTCCATCTTTATTACCATGGTTTAGTACTGGGTAAAATAGGGGGACCAGTTTGGCAGAAGCCACAGCTGGGACTTGAACTTGTGACCTTCTGCTCCTGAATGTACTGACTGTGTGCACTGCACCAAACTGTTTCCACAGGGGCAGACCATTCCCTGGGGATACCATGACTGTTTGTCAGACAGAACTTGTCTGTTGCAGTGCATGGCACCCACCTAAATGGGGCTTGGTCGTGGTCTGCTGTGGGTAGATGCCACTGCCCCCTCCGCCACCATGCTGACATGCCCTTATGCCGGTGGTGCGCAGTCCCAGGCCATCCAGTGTGCCGGTAGGCAGCTGTCTATAGTGTGGGTTCTCGGGTAGGGGTGCCTACATGGACATGCGCGCTTCCCCCCGGCACCGCCTGCCAATGTTATGTGCCCTTGGGGGTACCTGCTGGGTAATATCCCCTGTGACACTGTGGGACACACACTCGTGCCCATGTTGGACCCTCGTCAGTTGCTGTCTTGCTGCTTTTCAGTTTCGGCATTCCGATGTGCCACCTAGGCATCTGCCTAGTCTGCACTGTGCCCCAGCTGGACCACAGCATAACAAACCTGCCCAATATAAACGACAAAACCCTGATCACCACTATTTCACTGTGGGATCATTCACTTTGTAGGGGGACAGAGCATAGCCCCTTCCAAACATGATATCTTCCTTTTTACGCTTTGTCAGTAGTGTTGCTTTATGTTTATCATTAGTAGCACTATTGGCCAGCTTGGTTATGGGGATTTCAAATGTGGTTCTGGTCATTTTCTATGTTTATTTGCCTTTTTGGTTCCTGCACATGTATCACTACTATCACTTTTCGGGGTTTCCCTGGCTTTGCTGTACATTGCTGACTGAAATGGTTTCTCTCTCCTGCAAATGTGCTTCAAGCGTGAGATTTTCACTGGCGCTAATTTTCAGACCTTCATTTCATGGCGTTAGTGTGCATGGAGCCTCTCCCTGCCCACTCTCTGCCCATTGACCCCTCATCTCCGTCCCTGGGGAGCCTTACTCCACCCTCTGCGCACCTTAACGCCGCTGCAGACATTATCGCGCGATACGTGACGTTCTCGCACGGTAAAGCGCCATTATCACGTGATAATGTCACGTATCACGCGATAACATCACCGCTGCTACGTTAAGACGGTTTAGTAAACATACCCTAAATGTCTAAGTCCTGCTTACACAAATGGTGGGCAGGTCTCGCAGGGGCGGCTAAGGCAATAGGTTGCCTGAGGCAAAGAATGAGATGGTGCTCTCTCCCCACCAAGATACCGAAAATAAAGGGCCCCCTCAGAGCTCCAGGCAGGGAGTGAGTGGGGGTGGTGGGGTCCCCTCACTCAGAACACTGGTCAGACAGTAGCCCCAAGAAATATAAACACAACCTACATTACCATGTTCTGTAATAGAAAAAATGAGAAATGTAATCCCTGGTTATACTCAGCCAAAGTTGCAGCAGTTAAATTATGTAGCATGGGACTCTAGTACCAATAGAACTCACTACACAAAAAAATTATGTTTCAGGTGGTCATTTCAGTAACAGCAACAAATGCTCTCCAGTAGCAGGCATTTTGTGAAATAATACAAAACCCTACAAAAGTCACTCAGGAGCTACAGAGCAAACATATCATTCCAGAACAGCACTAACTCCAAGAACTCATACAATAGAATTACCCAGGAAAAGGCAGCACTGTAAATATTGCAGTGGCCCAAGAACAACAAGACACCTACTGAACAAGCTGATTACTACAAATCCTTACATAGAAACAGAGCCAGCTTTAGACATTCAGAAGCCCAGGATGAAAAATTTGAAACCCATTGGCATGCTGTGTCATCTTCAGTTTGGGGCAGGGTCTAGGCTCTCTGTGGCATGGTGCCATGGAGGCCCAGGGAAGCTTCTTGGTTGCATTCTCCCTCCCATATCAAACACCCCCCCCCAACTCCAGCCCTGTATAGAAATTCTATGCTAATATAATACCAGGCCTTGGTCACACATGCATAACACAAATAGATCCTCGCCAAGTTCAGAATAGGTTATCACAAACTAAAGGTAGAAATAAGTAGACAAAAATTTAACATAAACCTCAAGAAAACACACAGGATTAAATTTCCCACAGTATTAGGCAAAATATAATGACATCATATATAAATTCCAAAAACTGACATATTCAGTCACTAAACTGAAAATAAAATTATTTTTTTCTACCTTTATTTAGTTATTTATTTATAAAAGTTTATACCGCTTTTCTGAAAAAGATCAGTCAAAATAGTATATATTTATAAAATTATTTATAAAACATTACAGCATAAATCCCAACTACCCCACACCTCCCCTACCATTCCATCCACCCACTCTCATACCTCTTTAAAACCTTCCAAAAGTTTGACAGACTTGTCATTGACCACAACTCTTCAGGGAGCTCATTCCACTTCTCAACTGCCACTACTCAGAACACATGGGACTCCCAATTCATATTCCGTACCGCCTCTAAGCTAGGAATATTCAACAACCGTCTCTGTGATGATCCCAGTGGACGAGGAGGGACATACCAACCCAAGATCCCCTTCATACATTCCAGCCACGAATCATGCATAATACGGAAGGCAATCACCAACATTTTAAAAATGCAACATTCTCAAATATTTTTCTAATCACACTGGTCCCAGTCTCTAGTTTCTCTTTACTTCTGTATTCTATTAACTTTGTTTACAAGATCTCCTGTCTATCTACAATTTATTTTCTCTCCTCCTGTCTTTTTCACTTCCTCCCCTATACCCATGTCTGAGACTGATCTTTCACTTTCAGCTTTCTTCCATTTTTTTTTTTGCCTCTCTATCCAATCAGATTTCACTCCTCCTACTCATCATCCAGTCTTCAGGCTTACTCATTTTATGTATCTACCTTTAGCTTTCTATCTCTTTCTCCTTCCCAAATATCCCCTCCCCTCCATCATGCACAGCATCCCTCTCCCTCTTGCTATACCATCATGCCCGTTGTCTATCTCTTTCTCCTTCCTAAATCACCCCTCCATCATGCCCAGCATCTCTTCCCTCTAGCATGCCTCTCCCCCTTGCTTCCCTCTTACCTCCACAGGTCCAGAATCTCTCCCTTGCTTCATTTCTAACCCCCCCCCCCCCACACACACCCTTCAGATCCAACATTTCCCCTTGCTTCCTTTCTCACCTCCCCTCAGTTCCAGCATCAACCCCTGGCTTCAGTTCTCACCTCCTCCTAGCTCCAGGATCTCCCCCTTGCTCCCTTCTTACACCCCTCTTCAGGTCCAGCATATTTCCTTTGTTTCTCTTCTCATCTCCCTTCAGGTCCAGCATCTCCTCCCTTGCTTTTTTTCTCACTCCCTCAGGTCCAGCATCTCTACTATACTTCCCTTCTCACCTCACCACAGGTCCAGCATCTCCCCATTCTTTTCTTTCTTATCTCATCCTCAGGTGTAGTATTCCCCCCCCCCATTTCATTTCTCATTCCCCTTCAAGTCCAACATTCCCCCCCTTGATTCTCTTCTCATCCCACCTCAGGTCCAGCATCTTTTCTTGTTTTCCTTATCAGCCCTCCTTGCTTCCTTTCTCATGCATCTCCCAACAGGTCCAGCATCTCTCCTTGCTTCCCTTCCCACCCCAGGTCCAACATCTCATTATTGCTTCTCTTCCACCCCCCACCCTCCTCCAGTCCATCATCTCCCCTCTTTTACTTTCCTTTCCCTGCGACCACGTCACAAACTCTCAAATGAACACAACCAAGAAAAATAGCAGTATGTGGTGTGGGGCCTTTGAGCTTCCAAGCATGCTCTAAATCTGCCATGTTCCACCCCTCCTCAGTTGCAAACTTCCTGGTTCAAAGGTGCAGGGCATGGCAGGCAATTGGGAGCAGGGGTGTAGCCACATGTGGTCTGGAGGGGCCCAGGCCTCTCCAATTCTCCTAATCCAACCACAAATTATCATGATTGACGGGGATCCTGAAGGATAAGCAGAAGAAATCCAGGAGCTGTGACCTTCCTTGATGATTGACTGGCACGCCACACACACTAAAACCTCATAGGCAACAGATGCCTGCACCGTGCGGTTACCACAGGCATTGACAGTGCTTGGGAGCTGAACCTTTTGCAGATATTGCGGATGCAGCTTACGCCACCTCTATGTGTGGCATTAGCTGCATCAGTGATGTTATCATGCTTGCCATCCCTGCATTTCCACCAAATTAATTGTTGGGGAAATGCTGTTCATGCCCTCAACAGATACAGTAACGTGTGACGCTTGCAGGTAACACAGCGCTATTTACACTAAAGTGTTACATTAACTGCAAACGCCTAATGCCCTTTAGTACACATACCCCTTTGTGTGCATAGATGTACGATCCTACCATCTTCCACCTATTCTCCACTCCTGGGAACATCTAAGCATCTATTGCTTAAAACTAGGTGCTATGATTTCTCTGCACCAACTTTTAGATCCATATATGACAGACATTTTCAGAAACATTTGAGCACCTAAAATGCTGTTCTACATAGACTGTATTTTCAAATCTACATGAATCATTTTGCATAGGAATTATACTGTACCTGCAGTAAAATCAGGTGGACAGTCTATGAGTCTCTTGTATCTATGGACAGTTATCAAAGAAAAAATATGCCTCTATTTTCCTTTTAAACAATAGTGTACAAGATCTGGATTTCTGAAATTACCCCAAGGAACTTATATTTACACCTGCACACAATTAAACTGTGGAATTTGTTGCTGAAAGATGTGGGCAAGGCATTTGGCATACCTGGGTTTAAAAAGGGGTTGGACAAGTTCCTGGAGGAAACATTGATGAACCCAATATTAACCATGCAAATTTGGGGAAAGCCATGCTAGGCCGTGCTATGAGAAAGAAGTACTGGATCATTTTGGTGGGATCCTGCCAGGTACTTATGACTTGTATTGACCACTGTCAGATGCAGGATGCTGTCCACCAAGAAGAAAACAGCAAACCGCTACACAAGATAGCAGAAAAAAACAGTCCAAAGACGTGGGCAGCACGTGAAATTGATATACATTTGGGAAACCCACATGTACTTATTTACCACATGTGTATACAAAGAAACAAGGAAATGGCCTAGGGTCCCATTGACCAGTTTTATCCGTTGGCAGTGCCCTTTCTGCCTTACGTTTATAGTGTGCCTCACCCCTGAAGAAGTATCTTATGAAACACGGCCTGTGTTGGGTTTGGGCCACCTTTACCAAATAAGGACCAATAAAGGTTGTGAATTTCAGAGGCAGGATGCTGGGCTTGATGGACCTCCAATTTAACCCATAATGCCATTTCTTATTTTTAATGCTCTTTGGCACGCACAATGTTCTGGACTGCTTTACACACATATGAGTATATTTTCAGATGTTATGGGCAGAAATACAAGCCCCTCTCTAACTCGGTCCCTGGGAATACCTCCACTCAGTTTGACTAACGTTTCCTTTGTACATGTGTAGCAGATGCACACCTATTTTTTGACATAGATAACTGCTTTACCTGCAGAAATGGCTTTAAAATTGTCCTTAAGCCAGCATTGCATTGGATTGTCCCACTAAGGGTAGGCTGCCAAGAATGGGCTATGTTAAGGCTATTATTCTTATGGATTTTACCCGTGTGGTGAGTCTTTCCCCAGCCGCTGGTGACACACTGTTCCCCACTTAGGTATTCTTCTCCTGAAGCTGCCAGGCACACTGGAGAAACGGACGCAGTGAAGACAATAGGAGCTGCCAGTTTAATCAGAGCAATGTCGTTCTCAGTTGTGTTGGGATTCCACTGGGGATGGTTAAAGACCTTCAAAAATAAAAAAGGAAAATAAGTAAACAAAATGAACAGATGCCATAACCGATGATGTATAAAGAGATTCAAGTAACATGTATAGAAAGAGATCAAAACAATGATAAATACAGAGAGATTAGAGTCAACATAACCAAGAAAATAAATTAGACATTAAAATGTAGAGAATGACGTTAAGCCTCAACCTGTTCCCACAAAGGATATGTTTCCTAAAGCGCGCTTGGCTACCACACGCTGTCAATACTCAGGGTATCTGCACAGCCGTTCTCAACCCACTCACGTTGCTAGTTCGTGAAATGTAGCTACCATGGAAAACTGCCTGTGGTAGCTGCAATGGTTCCACATTAGCTGTCACCCCGGCACAATTTTCCCATGTTAGTACTGTGATGATAGTTCACGCCCTTTAGTAGACATATGCCAAAGTGTTACCAACAACCCTTCTTTCAAAAGGTAGACCATCAGAAGTTATACAAATCACAACATATTTGCCTCAGTTAAAGGGAACTTTAAAACAATATTATGTAATTTTTTGTCATATATTCTTCCTCTTAACATCTAGAGTAGTTTCAGAAAATACAACTTATGATATTGTTTGAAATGAAATAGGAAATTTTAATGAAACATCCCCTTTTGTTTCAATTCATTTGAAAATGAAACAAAAGAAAAAACAAACAAAATTGTGTTTGCCTTCATTTATTTTATTTTAAAAATTAAGTAAACCTCCATTACAAAAATCTCTACCAAAAATCCTCACAACCCTTCTCAATATATTGCTTTCTCTTTATAGTGCAAGAAAGAGTCCCAGTTATTAGTGCCTCGTCAGAGCAGCTATTGCAAATGACACCTGCAGACCAAGGATAGTGCTACTGTTAATTTTTGACATATAAAAAAATAATGCTGGGGGAGGAAATGATGTCAGCTTACTCGATGGCTGCCTGAGGCTAGAACTCCGGGGCCATCCCTGATCGTGAAAACCCCACACCCCAAGAGCGATAAAACAATCTGTAAAGACTGTTGGAATTCATTGGGAGTGCGGGAAGTGCAATGTTGACATGCAGAAAAGCCTCAGATTCCAAAACGTTTGCCTATGCAGGATCAGAAGCGACCGGTGGTGGGCTTAAAATGGCTGCTGGAGGGTCCAAGAGCAGGGAAATATTGGAGAAATGGAGGAGGGCAGAAAACTGGTGGAGCTGGCCAAGGCGAAGTAACTATTCAACAACTGTCCTGTGAAAAACTGAAAGAGTGGTTCGCTGAGCTAAAATCTAAACTCTTAGCAGCTAAAACGGAGTTAGGTGAGCTCATGGGGGGCATGAAGGAAGAGCTCGGGCAGCTGAGCTGAGCTGCAGAGAGGGTGACCATAATGAGAAATTGGAGTATTTGGAACAGTTTCAGGCAGCACAATGACTAAACAGTAAGAAATAGATGCTGGGAAGGAGCAGATACAGTACAAGTTGAAGGATTTAGAAAACTGAACATGGAGAAACAACTTACGTATTCGGAGGGTGCCTGAGCTTCCTGAGTTGCACAATAGCACAAGCAGTATGTTTGGAGGCGCTGCACAAAGATGGCGGCAACAATCTACCTTCTATGATAGCACTGGACAGAGCAAATCTAGCTTTGGGGCCTGTTTGTGTCAATGTTTTGAAGGACTACAAAAAAGGACCGCTATTTCTGGAGAGAGATCTGCAATTGTAAGTATTTACTTCTGGGAATTTTTCTAAATCTTGGGGAAAAAGGAATTCTTTAAGTCACAAACAACTTAACACCTACTCAACATATCCATCACAATCCATCATGATATTTCAAATCCCCTAAGCACCACTCAATTGCCAAGATACACATTGCTCAGGCTACACTACTTATCTCACCATCAAGTTACAAAGTTGAAGCAATGTTTAGTTACTTTGCTACTCAACGTGTTATTTGTACATAAGTTCATGAATGTTATAATGTAACTTAGTTGTGTTTCATTGTAAACCGCCACAGATCTATGGAAGTGGCGGTATATAAAAGCTTATAAATAAATAAAATAAATAAATTAAAATTGATTAATATGTGTAAATTAGAATGCAGAGTATTTGTTAAATCAGTCGGGGCCTAATATCAGCAAAGAGCTTTTGGTTCAATTAAAAACTCAACAGGTAGCTTTCAGTTTAAATTTAAAACCCAAAAGAGTGCTTTCAGTTTAAATTTAAAACCCAGTAGAGAGTTTCAGTTTAAATTCAGAACCCAGCAGAGAGATTCAGTTTAAATTTAAAATTCAGCAAAGAGCTTTCTGGTTAAATTTAAAACCCAGCAGAGATCTACTAGTTTAAATTTAGTACTCAGTCAGAGCCTAGTATCAGCAAAGAGTTTTAATTTAAATCAAATTAGAGTATAACTTAGCATAAAAGGAAAAACAGAGCCAGTATTCTTTGAGCAATAAATTGTTTCTGGAGACTTTTACAAAGTGGCCTTCTAGATAGGGCACAAGAGACCTGTGAAATTGCTTTAAATAGGTGTAAAAGCCAAGTGACAGATCAAAGGGGCATTTTGAAAGTCTCTCTCTAACAAAGCAAGGGCTGTGTGAATCACCCAGGAAATTGGTCACAGATTACCTTAGAAGCACAGGACAGGGTACTGTGTAGCAGCCAACATTTAACAAGCCTTCTTTCCCTCCCTCCCTCCCTCACCGACTCCCACCCACCTCTGGGATAATCGTAGCTTTATAGGTGCTTAAACCTCTTAAAGGGAAGGAGGTGCCTAAATTCACTCTCAGGTGCAGCCTTTTATCCTCATCAGGCATACAATAAGGACCTGAGATTAATTAATCTTGAGGTGAACAAAATCCATTAAACATATTAGGTATAATTTTATTAGTATCCCCAGCAAACCTAAGTAAGTAAACAACTTAAATACTTAAACACAACCTTAAAACTAAGATGCAGACAGCAGTCCAGCAGGGAGATGGGGGGTTTCCAGTCTTTTGCATTGAGTGTCACATGTATGATTTTCTCCCAGTTGGTGAGGGGTCTTACATGTGCACTAGGTGCAAGGAGTCCTTTAGAGTCTGATCTCTAGAGGCTAGAGCAGCTGACTTGGAGCATATAAGAAAGACAGAGAGGTACATAGATGAAACCTACAAGGATGTAGTTCTGAAGTCCCACCTCTAGTCTGGCAGCCACCCTATTGCCATGTAGGAGAGAGGTCACGTGACAGGAGAGCATCACCCTGGTGTGCCAGGAAGTGATCCTCTATAGCTAGGACCTGTCCTCCAAATGGCGTAAAACCCTCTCGCACTGAGGATGTTTCTCCAGGGCCATGTTCCCATGAGGGAAGGGTTAAGACAGTCATTACAATTGGTGATTTGATCATTAGGCATTTATTTTTATTTATTTAACTGCATTTATATACCGCTTTTCACCAGGTCAAAGCATGTAGATAGCTGGGTGGCTAGTGGATGTGAGGATCGCCTGGTAACATGTCTGCCTGGTGTGAAGATAGCAGACCTAACACGCCACCAAGACAAGGTCTTAGATAGTGCTGGGGAGGAGTTTGCTGTCTTGGTACATGTTGGTACCAATGACATAGGAAAGTGTAGTAGGAGGTTTCTGGAGGCCAAATTTAAGCTTTTAGGTAGGAAGTTGAAATCCAGAATTTCCAGGATAGATTTCTCCAAAATGTTCCTATTCCACGTGCAGGACCAAAAAGGCAGGCAAACCCCAGAGTCTCAATGCTTGGATGAGACGATGGTGCAAGGAAGAGGGTTTGGGATTTTTTAGGAACTGGGGAACATTCTGGGAAATGGAAGGGTTTATCCGAAGGGATTGGTTCCACCTTAACTGGGATGGAACCAGGCTGCTGGCATTAATCTTTAAAAAAAGAGATAGAGCAGCTTTTAAACTAGATAAAAGGGGAAAGCTGTCAGTTACCCAAGAGCGCATGGTTCGGAACAATGTATCCTTGAAGGATACTAGCAAAAGAATGAAGTCAGGGCATATCGACAGAAAGGTTCCAATAAAGACAAAAGTAACCCAAATGCTCTTGAGCACACAGCAGATAGAGCTTAAAGTTTCCAAATTACCCCTGCCTACCAATTACCAGATTAATATGAATAAAATACAGCTTCTAAAATGCCTCTATGCAAATGCTAGAAGTCTAAAAAATAAAATGGGATAGTTAGAATATATAGTACTAAATGAGAGGTCAGATATGATTGCTATCTCAGAGACCTCATAGAAGGAGGACAACCAGTGGGACACTGTGATACCTGGGTACAAACTATATCGTAATGATAGAGCAGATCAAATTGGTGGAGGAATCGCACGCTATGTTAGAGAGGGCATTGAGCCACAAAGGGTTAAAGTTTTGCAGGAAACAAAATACACTGTAGAATCCATATGAATTGAAATTCCATGTAAAAAGGGGAAGAGGAAGGTGATGGCAGTGAGGGTGCACTATTGACCCCCCTGGCTAGAATGAACAAATGGATGATGAAATGCTCAAAGAAATCAGGGAAGCTAACAAACGTTACAGCACGGTAATAATAATGGGTGATTTCAATTACCCCAGTATCGACTGGGTCAGTGTCACAGCAAGACCTGCTAGGGAGATAGATTCTAGATGAAATAAATGACCTCTTCTTGGAGCAGCTGGTTCATGAACCACCCAGAGGGGAAGTCATTTTGGACCTAGTCCTTAGTGGAAAACAAGATCTGGTGCAAGAGATAAGGGTGTTGGGGCCACTTGGGAACAGTGATTATAGCATGATCACGTTTGATTTAATAAATGGAGGAAGGATGGCAAGGAAATCCACAGTACTGCCTTTTAACTTTCAAAAGGGAGACTATGATAAAATAAGGAAAATAGTTAAGAAAAACTAAAAGAAGCAGTTGCAAAGGTTGAAGATTTACGTGATGCGTGGGTGTTGCTGAAAAATACTGTCTTGGAAGCCCAGACCAGCTGTATTCCACGCTTTAAGAAAAGTGGAAGGAAGCCCAAAAAACTGCCAGCATAGTTTAAAGGTGACTTCAGAGAGGCTGTTATAGCCAAAAAAGCATCTTTCAAGAAATCAAAAAAGGAGCCAAATGACGAAAACTGGAAACAACATAATCACTGGCAACTTAGATGCAAGGCATTGATAAGGCAGGCAAAGAGAGAATTTGAGAAGAAGCTTGCTGTGGAAGCAAAAACGTGTAATAACGACTTTTTCAAGTACATTTGTAGCAAAAAAAACCTGTGAGACAGTCAGTTGGACCATTAGATGATAGAGGGGAAAAAGGGGCACTAAGAGGAGACAAGGCCATAACGGAGAGACTGAATGAATTCTTTGTTTCGTTCTTTACTGAGGAAGATGTAGGGATGTTATCCATGGCTGAAATGGTATTTAAAGGTGATACTGCGGAAGAATTTGAAGAAATATCGTTACACTGGGAAGATGTATTACGACTATTTGATAAACTGAAGTGTTGCAGAGCAGAGATGGCATCCATCTGTCCAAGAAAGGTCAACGCGTCTTCAGTAGTAGACTGGCTAATCTACTGAAGACGGCTTTAAACTAGATTCATTGGGAATGGGTGAAGAAAGCCCCCAGGTAAGTGAAAGCCCCTAGGTAAGTGATACATTAAATACCTTTATGGAAATGGGTAACAGGGGTAACATATGGAAAGCAGTGTGTATAAATGCTTGTAGCATGGGAAATAAGATCCCTGATGTTGAAGCTTTGGTGGGAGTGGCCGATTTGTATTTAGTGGCAGTTACAGAAACATGGTTCACAGAAAACCATGACTGGGATGTAACTATACCTGGCTATACTTTATTCAGAAAGGACAGGGTAGGAAGAAGGGGAGGAGCAGTGGCACTATATGTAAAAAATACTATTAAAGCTTTGGAATTACAGAGCTTAAAAGGGAGAGAGGAGGCATTGTGGGTTAAACTAGAAAGAGGGAAAGAGAAATCTATTTGCATTGGCGTGATATACAGACCTCCCTCACAAGAGGAAGAGGTGGACAGAGAGTTAATTGAAGACATACGCAGCATTGCTAGGAAAGGGGAAGTGCTACTGATAGGGGATTTTAATATGCCAGATGTTGACTGGCCCATTCCTGCTGCAGTATCATCTAGAAGTTAAGAGATCCTGGATTCACTACAGGGAAAAATATTCAGGCAATTGGTAACAGACCCAACACGTGAAGGGGCCATACTGGACTTGATGCTTACCAATGGTGAAAGTGTTTCTGATGTTATAGTGGGAGATCATTTTGCATCCAGTGATCACCAGATGGTGTGGTTCAGTATTAGGACTAGAGCTGTTAGAATCCATTCAAAAGTGAGGGTCTTAGACTTTAGGAAGACTAACTTTGCCAAGATGGGCCAATACCTCAGGGA